>OY743183.1:7500000-8750000 GCA_963555705.1 Ligustrum vulgare
TGAAGGCGCAACCAACCATGCAAACGGGGTGTAAAGCTAAGTTGACAGCTTTTTCGGATGTTAATGGAATATGGCGAATCACGAAGGTTCATCTAGAGCATAATCATTTATGTAGTCCTACGAAGTCTAGATCCTTTAGATGTAATCGAAAGCTTAGTGAACACGTCAAACGACAGCTTGAAGTGAATGATATTACAGGAATACCCTTACATAAAACTTTTAACTCAACTATTGTGGAGGCTGGGGGCTATGAGCAGGTGATACATATCGAAAGGATTGCAGAAACTACATTGAGAAGGCAAGGCGCTTAAGACTAGGGGATGGAGATGCTGCATCTATTCAAGCTTACTTTTGTAAAATGCAAGCAGCTTATCCGAGATTTTACTTTTCACTAGATTTGGATGACGAGAGTCGTCTAAGGAATGTTTTTTGGGCCGATAACAAATGTAGAGAAGCGTACAAGGAATTCGGAGATGTTATCACGTTTGATACTACATACTTGACTAACAAGTACGATATGCCGTTTGCCCCGTTTGTAGGCGTAAATCATCACGTGCATTCAACATTACTGGGTTGTGGTTTGGTGTCTAGTGAAGACACCGACACTTTTGTTTGGCTTTTTAGCACTTGGCTTCAGTGTATGGATGGACAGGCTCCAAGTGGAATAGTAACAGATCAAGATAGAGCTATGCAGAATGTAATAGCAGTAGTGTTCCCTGTCACGAGGCATAGGTGGTGTCTTTGGCATAAACTGAAGAAGCTGGCTGAAAAGTTTGGCTATCACAATCACAAAGCCACGATAATGTCAACGATACATGAGTTAGTTTATGAATCACAACATGATTCAGAATTTGAAGATGGGTGTACTCGAATGCTCGATGACTACATACTGAATGAGAATGATTGGTTGGCCGGACTTTATAGAGAAAGAAGGTGTTAGGTACTTTGTTATCTAAGAACATGCTTTTGGGCAGGGATGTCAACGTAGAGGTGGTAAACGGGCCGAGACGCTCATTGGTTCAGCTCACGAAAACACGAGCTGAGGGCAGCTCGACTCGTCAAGATCACGAGCTTTGACGAGCCGCCGAGCCACTCGACGGCTCGTCAAAATAACAGAAAAAAATAAAAATAAAATAAAAATAAAAATAAAAAATATAAATATATGTTGCATGCATGTGACCAGAACGGTCACAAATATGTGACCGTTATGGTCACATTTTACTTTTTTTATTTTTTTTATTATTGATTTTTTTTTCCTTACTTATTAAACTCTATAAATACTACATATTTGACACACACACACACACACACACTACACAATACACTTCCTTCCTCTCCTCCTAAGTCCTATTACATACATACATTTACATTTACTCTATTTTGTTTTCTATATTACAAATATACTTATTATCTAATATATACACTCTCAATTTGTCATTAGTCATTAATTTACATCTCTCAATTACACATTTACACATATTTCATTTTATATTTCAATTTTTCCACTCCAAGTCTCCACCACACCAACATCATATATTACAAAAGAATGGATCCCAACTGCCGAAGATTTGTTAATGAATTGTTCGATGGTTCACCTGGATTTGGGGGCACGATGACTCAACACCCCAATCTCACGCTCTTTTCGACGATCAATTTTCCGGTCTCAACGACGTATCAATACCTGACAATATTGAAGAAGATCCATTAAATGAGCGAATTGATTTAGACGATATTGAAGAAGATGCGGATGTTCAAATCTTACAAAATAATCCCGATATTTCCGACGCGAGAGGAAAAAGAAAAGCTAGAAAAGGTAAGAAGCCAACTTCAAAGTGTTGGGATCACTTTAAATTAGTCGCAACGGGGAGAAAAATTGAAGAAGAAGCTGAATTCAAAGTTGTGTGCAAATATTGTGCACAACAATTGGCATGGGAAAAGTGGATTGATACTACACACCTCAACCGTCACTATCGCAAGTGTCAGCCCAAGCACGGGTTCATTGAACCGAATCAAAGTCAACTACAATTTGGTTCATCGGCCGCTAGTGGTTCTGGAGCGGGATCTACAACACTTTCAAATTGGATGTATTCCGAAGCAGAGAATCGAACTGGGATTGTTCAATTCGTTGCGAGGGCGGAGTTACCACTAAGCATAATGGACAACGAGCACTTTGTTACATACATCAAGCGTTATCTTCAACCCAAGTACCAAGGTATTACTCGAAACACTCTACGTTCTGATACAATACAATATTATCTTAAAACTAATAAACAATTAATAGTCGATTTAAATAACTACGGTGGTGTTGTTTCTTTTACTTCCGATCTTTGGGAATGTATTAACAAAAAAGGTTATATTGCTGCAACTACACACTACATTGATCCACTTTGGGTTATGCATAAAAAAATTATTGCTTTTAAAATTCTAGAATTTTCTCATAACGCAACCAACATATTTAATGCTATACTTGATATTGTTAGAGAATATGGCTTTGAAAATAAAATTTGATCATTTACTTTCGATAATACTAGTGTAAATAAGCCTGTAGTAGATAAATTATGTAGAATTCTTAATCCGGATTTTGGTGATTTCTTATTCCATGTTAGATGTGTATGTCATATTTTAAATTTAATTGTTCAAGATAGCTTGAAACATATTAAAGATGAAATAGATAAAATTAGAGATGCTATAGTGTACATAACCATATCACCTAGTAGAAAACAATATTTTGAAACAATGTGTTCACAATACAATTTAGATTCTAAGAAATTTATCACAGATGTAGGCCATAGGTAGAACTCCACATACTTGTTACTTAAATCATGCGAAGGTTATGAACACATAATAATGGAATATTATAACAGTAGAACACTTAAAAAAGACGATGATCCTCTATTAATAGAATCGGATTGGAAAACTGCTTTTAAAGTGAAAAAAAATTTTAACAAGTTTTTACGATTCAACCAACATATTATTTGGGGTATATTACCCAACTAGTTCAAGAGTTCTTGAACGTCTTTATATTATTGCAAGAACTTTTTATAGATATAGATATGACTCATTTTTTACTGAAATGATAATTACTATGGAATTAGAATTTAGAAAATATTGGCAAGATTTACCTATATTATTTCCTTTAGCATGCATAATGGACCCGCATTTCAATTTAAAAGGTACGAAAATTCTTGTTTCAAAAATCAATAGCTCATTGATTTTGGATAAACCTATCACTTATTATAATTTAGAAAGCACGTTAGTAAACATGTATATGTTGCACGATTAGGAACTACTGTTAGTCATACACAATCTGCACCATCACGTGACGCTACACTTGGAGGAAATGAAGTAGAATTATACAATTTAATGGAAGAAATGAGTCAAGCACAAGGAACTTCTTCTTACAGTATGTCTTCTAGTTCTAGTATCAACGAATCAGGTTCACTTCAAATACCTGAAGAATTGAAAATTTATTTTGGACAAGAACTACTTAGAAATATGGAGTCTACTAATTCTTTAGAGTTTGATTTACTTCATTATTGGCGAACAAACGAACGAAAATATCTGATTGTTTCTGCCATTGTGAAAGATCTACTAACACCTCCGGTTAACACGGTAGCTTCAGAGTCTGCTTTTAGTGCAGGTAAAAGGGTTTTGTCAGAAGTCAGGAGCCAACTCAAAGAAGATATTTTGAAAACGTTGATGTATGTCAAAGATTGGCAAGATGGTGATTTACGCATACAACATAAGTATGCCAAAATTGCATGTAGTCATGTAAACGATATTTAATTTAACTTTACATTTTCAATTTCTTTATTATATATATAAAATAAAAATAATTTTGATTTCAAAACAAAAATTGTACACGTAACAAATTGTTCTTCTACAATTTTAACTCCTCCTACTAGAATATTCAATTAAGACTATTTAGTAGCCGATCTCAAGCCCGGAAAAAAGGTGAAGGGTTAAATTTTATTTTTTAACCTTTTAAATTTTTATTTATTTACTTAATTTTAGTTTTTGTCTTTTCAAATTATAATTGGATATTTGATTATTTTAACAAGTTTTTATTTACGTTATAAACTTATAAATTATAATTAATCATTTTGACTTTCAATTTAATTCACTAATATTCTAATAATAACTAACAAACATTACTTTTTTACTTATTAAATTATTAATCATTTATTTAATACATAACTTATTACTTATACTTATAACTTATAAGTATAAGTGTATAACTAATTAAGAATTTATATCAATAATATTAAATATTATATTCAATATTTCAAATATTTTAACTATCGATTCGATTGTCGACTAAATCAACGTAAGAGTTAAGACGGTAGAAGGGTTTTTTTTTTTTTTTAAATGACTGTAGAGGGGTTTACCGTTTATAAAAAAAATCGAGCTCAACGAGCCGAGCTCGCGGCTCGTGGACCAAGTCAAGCTCGGCACGAGTCAAACGAGCCTAGCCCAGGCTCGGCTCGTTCGTTTGACGAGCCGAGCAACCCGAGCTTTGGGCCGAGCCGGCTCGATTGCCACCTCTGTGTCAACGACTCAAAGGAGTGAGAGTGTGAATGCTTTTTTCGATGGGTATGTAAAATCGAAAACATCGTTAAAGCAGTTTGTCGAACAATACGAGAGAGCACTGCGGTGTAAAGCTGAGAAAGAATTTCAAGCAGATTGTAAGTGTTTCACACAAGCTGTCCCCTGTGCTACAAGGTATGAACTGGAGAAACAGTTTCAGTCAGTCTACACAATAACAAAATTTAAGGAATTTCAAGAAGAGTTCACATGAATGGTGTATTGTCAGGTTGTAGGTACTTCTAGTACTGGTATTGAAAAGATGTATGTTGTACAGGAAGACCATTTTTATGATGGAGGTTCGAAGATGAAAAAATTCATAGTTTCATTTCTGACAGGAAGAGTTCACATTGGTTGCAGCTGTCACATGTTTGAATTTAAAGGAATTCTATGTAAACACACACTCTTGGTGTTGAAGTTAAACGGTGTGACTTCAGTTCCGGAACGCTATATCTTGCGAAGGTGGAGGAAAGATGTGAGCAAACTGTACCAATGGGTTAAGGTTAATTGCGCTGGTTAGAAAAGTACCCCGGCCCAGTTAAGATATGATCAAGTATGTCGTGCATTCACAAAGGTTGCGAACCTGGCCGTCGATGATGAAAAGCAAACTACTGATCTGCTTTCCTAGTTGGAAGAGAAGTTCTATGATTTAATGGTATCAAAAGCAGGTGAAGCTAGTGTGGGTCTAGACCTTCTCCAGAATACGTCGAAAAAATGTGTGGATACAACTTTGATTTTAGATCCGAAATGCACGAAATCTAAGGGCGCTCCCAAAAAACTTCGGAAGAAAGGGCCATTGAAATTATTAATTTTGCATTTGTTACATTGTCATAATTTTAATTTTCTACCATGTATATTCTATGTCAGGGACGATCCACATCATTCAGAAGTAGGACTAGCCTAGAAGATACTCTGAATCCTGTTCATACAGTAAGTCAAGCATCACAAGCAGCTCAGTACGTCATGATCAGTCCACTCTCATACACGCAACAGTTAATGGTAAGATTTCATAACTACATTCACAAACTTTTAATGAATTTGGGGTTCGATTTGCGTATACGTTTACTTATGATTTTGTGATTTGAAGGGTGCACAACCACGTCGTGGTATCCAGCATGCGGAGGGAATTCCTTTCCCACTGTTAAAATGGGAAATGCATGGAGTTCAATCTTTCAACCACGGGTTCGACCCTTTGAAGAGGAGTACGTTGGATCATCAGGTGGAATGGAAAATACTGACAGAGTTGAATTTTGAAGCTAAGGAGAATGTTTTTCAATTACTATTTTGTTTGGAATGTAAAATGAATGTTATTCTGTAAACTTTGTGTACTGTCTAGATGTATGTTTAGTGCTTTGTATGGTTAGTCGAAAATGCTTTTAAATGATTTTAATCTTGTCTCTTGTGAAGCGCATTTGATTTCTGCTTCGTTTAATTTGTAGCAGGAGTAGTGAGACCAATGTCATTCATCGAAATTAAATGCAATTTTGTTTGAATATTGTGCTAAGATGCAAATGGTAGCAGATGTTTTGATTCTCCTCGATATTAAAATCTGGATGGGCATCACAGGGTTCTACAGTTTGGTCATCAAGCCATATATGATGTGTTTAGACCTTTCATTTTCTGCATATCTGGGTTTCTTATTTGGTCACTTTCAACATTGATTTATGTCTTCCTTTTTCATTTTCTTATTGGAATGGTGGGAAAAAAGAGTTAGGTTCCAAGGGTGCCATATCTATCGCTCTGTTTCTCTTGAAAACTGCATGCAAATGATCATGACCAACCACTGGCCCACCGCGATTCTTAATCAAGCTGATTGCTAGTTTGTTTATTTATCGAAGCATTAATTGTAATTGTCAAAGCCATTTTCAAAGCAACCAAAAAAATATAATAACAATGATGATTACTACAGTGGAGTTTAAAAACTACAAAGCCTAATTGAAATTGGAAAATATACAATAGCTTCTACAACATAAACACTAATTATTAGTTTCCCTTGCTAAATTCAACCCTCATTGATATTTTAACATTTCTCTGCTCAGCTAAACGTGCAAAAAGTGTGAACGTGCGAGCTAAATCTTCACTTTCCTCTTCAGCCAACGAGTCTTGACATGCATTGTGGAGCGTACTCGAACTGTCTGCATCACGGAGCGTAGTCGAACTGCCTGTATCACGGAGCACACTCGAGGTACCTTCATCCCATTCATAAAATTTGCACCCATAGGTAGTACAATTGAAAAACAGCTTCCCTTTGAATTTCTTAGCAGGGTCTTCCACCCTTAGTCATCTCACGTATCCGTGGTGACATTTTGGGCAATGTCACTTCATATCGTAGTCCTTTAAGAAATGCCCAGTCTTTCGACGGGTATGGCACACTTCACTATTCTTGAGCATCATTTCAGAAGCTTTCTTAATGATAGGATGAAGTATTTAGGTTAATCATAGTCTACAAAAAGTTTTGTTCACACTACTCAAATTCAGTAAAAACCCTACTGCGAAATTTCAAATCATATACTCATCATTCATAACACGAAACTTCAACAGAAACCATGTTGCAAAAATTGGGATCATAGCATATACTAATCGTTTACAATACGCACATTCAGCAGCAACCAAATTGGAAAAATTGAAAGCATAGCATATACTCATTGACAAAAAAAAAAAATCTAGCATTGACACTATAAATTATCAATTAAGTTGCAAGAAAAAATTCATCATTGACACTACTCAAACTCAGCAAAAACCCAATTGCTAAACAATCTAAATCAAACACCATTTCAGCATTGACACAACTCAAATTATCAACTAAGTTGAAACAAATGATTCAGCATTGACACTATAAATTATCAACTACGTTGAAACAAATGATTCAGCATTGCCGCTATAAATTATCAACTAAGTTGAAAGAAAATATTCAGCAATGACACTACTCAAACTCAGCAAAAAAACCCAATTGCAGAAAATGAGATCATATTCTCAGAATTCACAATACGCCAACAGAACCTAATACCCAATTGTAAAAATTGAAACCATAGCATATACTCAGCGAGAACAATACGCAAAATCTTCAGAAACCTAATTGCAAAAATCGAAATCATATTATGTGGAAATTATCGACGGCAGAAGAACGAGATCGAAGGTGCGAAAATAAATTACCTATTTCCGCAAGCTAATGCAGATACTGTCTGTCGTCACGGTCTTTTTTGTGCTAGGGTTGGAAATCGCCGTCATAGAAAGGTGGAGTTCAGGTTTTACGAGATGTGCTCTGGTTCGAAATCGTCAACACAGAAAGGGTGCAGTTCGGGAAAGAGGGTTTTGCGAGAGAAACGAACCTCTAGGTCTGATTTACGACAAAAATGAAGATTGCGAGGAGTGCTTCAGTTGGGAATTTTCGTGCACAGATAAATGGAGTTAGAGGAAATTGGGATTTACGAGAGAAATAAAGCTCTGGATGAAGCTTTCGAGGAGTGTTTCAGTTGGGAACCATCGTCCAAAGATAATTGAGCTAGAGGAAATTGGGATTTGCTAGAGAAATGAAGCTCTGGATCTGATTTGCAAGAGAAATGCGAGAGAAATGAAGCTCAATATCTGGGTTTGTAATATTCATGGTAAGTCTAGGGTAGAGTTTTCATTACGTGGCTGGAGGTGTGTTTTGCAGTTACACTTGCTGGGAGTGTAGTATTATTGTTTTTGGAATTCTCATCTTCCATCGGTGAACTGAGCTTCTTCCTCCGCCTCCTCTACTTCTCTCTGACTCCTCCTACCTACGCCAAAGAAAATCTCTGATTGACATGCTTCCTTTTAAATCTACTACCAGAAGTTCAGAATCATCTTGCTCCTTCGCGCCTTGAACACCGACCTGTAATCATTGGCAGCCTCGACGGTGATGTCAAACTTCTCGAGTAACAACGACGCATATCCAAAACGCAATGACCTCCGCCAAGGCTGTCATTGCCGGTCATCACAATGGCTGTGGAGCAATCGTGAGAGAGGCGATCATTATCAAGCTTCTCCCTCGCAACCACCCTTGTGCGGCTCCTAGCAGCATCAGTTGAGTGTCGCCTCCTTGTGGTGGTGATTTCTAAGATGTTAATGGGGACGGCGTTGGGGAGAGAAATGGAAGAGGGGATAGATGGGTTGAAAACAGAATTAGGTATGAGCTGGGTTTGTTATGTAGGGGTGGGGGTGGATGTCGGGTAGGGTTGTGCTGAGGATAATTAATTTATTTTATAATATTATTATTAGTATTAAAATTAAAATTTAAATTAAATTATTACTTGATTTTTGTACGAATAATACTTACGCATGATTTTTGAAATTGAAAGTTGAAAGATCTGGGATGGTGTAATTTCCTCTTTTTTATTTTTTGGCTTATAATTGGGAGGAACTCCCCTTCTCTTCAGGCGATCGTTTGTACTCATCTCAATCCGTTAGTGCTTACATGTATTGTTTTATCAAAAACGGGTTTTGGTGCTGTCATTTTATCTCTCTATTTTTCATGTTGAAATTATATATGATGTTTCGTTTGTCCATTAGTCGATTTGATATTACAGATTAAGTGTTTAAGTTGTTAAACACAGAAAGATTCAATTTATAATTCGATCTAAAATTAACGTTCAATATGGACAATTTATTTTGATAAGATCCTTAGATTTTATTAAACTCTGTCTTTGACTTTGGTAATAAAATTGAGAGTACATTTGGAACGTATTGAACAGAACAACGTTAAATTAATTTGTGACATTGACCATACGAATTTAATTTCACTTAACTATCGTACGTGTGACCTTAATTCTGATCAGATAATGAACTTCAATTACTAACTTAAAGTTCTTTGAGGTATCAATGCGTGAGATCAAATTGCTGATTAATATCTCGGTACTTTGGGAATTAAAGTGAACTAACGAGGAACATATATTCGTATTATGAAATTCGTCGCCTTTAAGGTATGATCATAAATATAATCTCACTACTTCTTCTAGTGGACAGTTGAATATGAGCTCAGTAATTTGACAGTGACTGTTGAATTCTATGATGTGATGTGATCACATCGAACTATCATATAGAATATGAGAGTTGAGAGTTTATGAATATTCAGAGAAGGGAATTTTGGTCATTTTAACTTGCTCTGAATATTCGAGTTGATCGATGGGGTAACGTGTAAGAACGATAAGTCAAATGATATAATAATTTAATAATTATTTCATTAATTTCAATTTTACTAAGAGTGCAATCTCGTTCTTTTAATAGAATAGAACGTGATTAATAAATTAATTTTGAATGATCAAGAGTTGAGCGGGTCATAATTAATTTGTTGGAGTTTAGTTTAATTGGGTTCGATCATGTTCCCTTGATGGCTTCACTATAATAGGTTTATGCAGGCTTCTTACATGTATTGAGTTATGCAAAAATGGGTCTGGATTATGGTACTAGGGTTAGTAGGGTTTTTGGAGTGTAAATAGGTTACAAATAGTCTTCCAAGACTATTTGTCTTGACCTAGTTTGAAAAGCGGCAAGATACACACTAAAATGTGTAACGTGTATTTTCTCTTTACAAAAAAAATCCTAATCCTAGTTTAATCTAGATTTAGAGAAAGGTGATCATACACCCACATGGCTGCTATTGGAAAATACCGAGGAAAGCCTGAGAGTTTGAATTTTTGGTGGAATTAAGAAGCAGTTGATGAATATTATTGTAAAGCATGCTATAAGGGTAATATTCTCAAAACTATTGTTTGTGAAAATTATTTATTCCAAGTTAAATACATAAAAGAAAAAATCCCGTGACGGAATGAACTACCACAAGAAATCATTTTTTGTGAGCAGAACAACTTGGATTCCCAACATTCCCTTCCCGTATTGTTGCCACCACTGAGAGTGTGATGCATCAAGAAAGAGTAAGAAACAAGATGCACAAACATAAAGCATACAAATTTGGATTTTGTAAAACCTTTTTTTTTCCTTTCTAAATACATGACTTTTATAGATTTGATTTTTGTATAGTTTCATTTAACAAAAAATTGTGTCCTAGTTAGCTCTAATAAATGAGTACTCATGTTAGTGTTCTACAAATTTGTAATTTAGAAAGTAAGAATATTATGCTTGATAAAAAATAAGTCATTGAGATATCAGCTTATTACCTGATAAGAATTACTTATTATCAGGGGAAAAAACTGATCAATTAACATGTGTTGTGCTATTTAGGGATGGCAATGGGGCGGGTAATATCTGAACCCGACGGGGACCCGCCCCGAACGGGGCGAGGAATCCCCGACAAAGAAGGGGATAGGGCAGAGATAGGGATGAAAAAGCATCCCCAAACCAGAGACGGGGATGACCGTTTTATTCCCATTCCTGCCCCGTCCCCGATCTCGATCCCCAATTAACAAGTTCGATTAAAATTTAAAAAGCCCAAAAAAAAGTCTTATATTATTTGTACAAAAGTACTATGATGTCAAAATTTCTTGCACCAAAAATTTATTACTTATCAAGTCATAAACTTTAAATACTTATTTTAAAAAAAGTTACTGATTATTAGTTATTAAGTTTATCGAGTTGTATTTTCTCATCTAATCAAATATAAAATAAAGACAAAAACAAAGATGAATATATATATTCGATTAATGTCCAAATAATGTGTAAAGATTATTAAATTTAAAAAAATGATAGGATTGTTCATGCATGTTTCTTATATTGTGTTCATAAAATTATTTTAAAACTTTTTTTAAAAAAAATGGGGATGTAAACGGGAATTTTTCCCGTCCCATCCTCGATTAAATGGGGATGAGGCGGGGATTAGGATAGTAAATCATTAACGGGGCGGGAACAGGAAAAGGCATCCTCACTCCATAACCGCCCCGTTGTCATTCCTAGTGCTGTTTGACATAAACCATTTTTTTTAAACAATATTAAATTGAACTTACACCATAAGAAAACTTGTTACAATATAGAAAATAATCAACCAAGTCTTGTGTATAACGTGTTAATCTACTGTTCCATTACACGTAATTCAATTTTTTAAACACTCGTAACATGAAATTAAGTTGGACTGATAAAAATCCCAGCCCAAAATTTGAATCTTTAAGAAAATCATGGTGACAAATGCAGACCAGAAAAATATAATTACGATTTTGAACGTGGTCATTCATCCAGTGATAATGTAAAATTATGGGATTAAAATTAAATGTGGTGAATATTGAGATGTTAGCTCGATTGTCGTTTTATTGCTTAATACCTTTTTTGATAGATCCCACAAAGGTAATAAGTAATGATTTTTGTTTGTCCGATCCATTCTCCATTTCACACGTATGAAGCGATCTGGACACATGCTCGCAAAATATATCTTCGGATATTAAAATATATATTTTCTTAGATAGATTGTATAATAAAGGCTTGTTAGGTTGACTATAAATAAAATTGAAATTAATTTGTTGATTTATTTGTATTTTCTATGTAAGATGTGAGGTTAAAAATTGAAGAGAGAAAATGTGTATGATTAAAAGTGGTGTGAGATTTATTTTGTATTTTTTTTTGTGTTTTTCCCAATTAATTGGGAGTTGCGGAACAGGGCCAAAGAAATTAGGTCTTTGTTTGAATTTCTTTAAATTTTTCTCTTTTTTCTACCGCATTCAATCTCAACCATCCATTAAAATTCAAGCTCACAATATTTGATTTTTTAACCGAATTTCAACCATTTATTCTCCTAAAAATCTCTATTCATTTAAAAAATAATAATAATTTTTTTTTAAACAATATCAAACACACACTAGGTAAGAAAATATCAGCTTTATTAATTTCAACAATAAATAAATAATGGTCGAAAGAATACAATACTCGAGGGTAATAATGTCAATGATAATCAAGTCCATGGAAGATGGAATCATATATCTCTATAATAATAATAATTTATTAAAAAAAAAAAAAAAAACACTCAGTCAGCCTTTTACTAATCTCTTGGTCTATAGAGTTTTACAGAACGCTGATTTATAGGTTGGATTGGTCTTGCATTATTCTCCGACTCCTGTAATCATGGAAGTTGTTAGAAATCAAAGGAAGAAAATATATACATATTTTTTTCTAACCCTTTGTTTGGTAAAATTTGTATATAAATTTTGTTTATAAATGACAACATCTCATTAAATAATTTTTTTGAAAAATTAACAATTTCAGTTAATAAAAAAATTATCGTCCATCAATTTTACTTTTAAAAAATGGACCAACGAAATAATAATTTACCAAAGAGGGATGTAAGCTTTCTTCAAAAAAATTGTATAGGTAGATTTAGTGACTCTAGAAACTCACTTCGTGTACAGCTTCGCGAATCAATTTGACTTGTTCCCTTGTGACGGTCCTTACCTGTTAGAATTTCAAGATACAATTAGAGAGTTTCTGACATATTTGGTACGTTGGATTTACAATATTTTCGTCCAGCAATATTAGCTAAAGAGATGGATCTTACCTTTCTCAAAATTGTCCAACTAACATCTTGAGTGCAAGGAGGAACCGTAAGTGAACCAATGTACCTGTAATACTTTCTACTGCCTAATTTAATAAGTTTTGGGTCAATAATTCCCACTGCTCTCTCTACATTAGGCTTGTCAACAAGAGCTTTCAAATCTTGGCTCATCTAAAAGAATAAAATAAAATAAAAATGTAAGAAAAATCTATTGAAGATATTCAAACAGACACACAGTTTGATTTATGGTGAATTACCATAGACAAGAAGGAGTCAGGGCGCCCAAATTTGTACATGATTCCAAGCACAGCAGTTCTGTTATCAACGCTTTCATGGACCAAGTGAACCTCCATATCGAACCTGTCGTTGAATGTCGTATATGTTTCTTATATCATTAAAACAGTTTGATTAAGGAATGGATTTATGTTTTGGAAAAGAAATGTATTTCATGATATTTTCATCTTACAAGTACCTCTTGCCATTGAGAGTGTGTTCTGAAGGTGAATGCCAGTGACATTGTTTAAGCTGATATACTGTGCCATTTATCTGAATACTCCCTGCACCAGCTTCCAATCTTAACTGCATTCATAAGTACTTATTTCAATATCAAGGTTATAATGTTGGATTTTTTGATATTTAATAAATTCGAGCGATGATGTTAAATCGGTTGTGAGATTATATCGACACCAAATGAATAGCTTGACTCGAAATGGCTACTTGAGAGGTCCAATTGTGTTGGCCCATTTAAGTTATATATGTGTATTGGGCTTTGGGTTGTTAAGTGGCCCAAATGTGACATAGCCAACCTACATGTCTCCTATTTGACCTTCAATTTTTTAAAATCAAATTTTTAAAACACTCAATCTCAACCATCCATTTAGTCAAGTCTACAATATTTGACTTTTCAAATTATTTTTAACCACACATTATCACAAAAATACTATTTCAAACCACCATTTTTCCCAATAACTGGGGGCCAAATAGGAGCTATACTTGTTGGTTTAGTGTTTGAAACGTAGAGAAAGAGAGAGTATGCCGTTTTGGAGATTCTTCATTGCCATACAGTCTTCTTCTTCTTCTTTCTCCCTTTAGGATATTATTCATCTTTCAAGTCTTATTGTGTTTAACTAGTAATCGCACCCGTGCGATGCACGAAACAAATAATATTTATTGAATAAGTTGTAAAAATACAATGCCCGATAAAAATAACACAATAAAAAAATAATAATAATAACTTGCATACACAAATTGTGAATAATTTGTAATTCCATTTATCCCTATAAGATTTCTTACTTTAATTCATAAATTGTATATTCAATATACAATCAAAATATCAAAAAAGAAAAGAAAAGAAAAGTTATGAATTGCATTTTTTTTAACAGTTAATTGTTCATTATCTAGTTTCCTTAGTTTATTTATTCATATATAATTGATTATTCAAAAATAATTTTTTTTTAATGTTCATTCACAACCACATATTATTTAAAAGCTAATTTTTCATAATTGCACATACTACTTTTTAACCACACATTCTAAAATAAGAAAATCAATTTTTAACTACTCAATTGATTGATTTGACAATTATTTTATTTTTTATACTACCTTCTTTCACTTTCAATCAAACATTTAAAATAATTTCTATAGTTTATATCAAACTTACTCATATTCAATGGTTTCAAATACAATATGACATTTTATTTTTCACCAACTATTGAAAATGACTATGTTACCCACACACACAAAAAACTATTTTTTGTGCATGTTAAATAAATGTATGGATTATATTTTATTTTTAAATATAATAAGTTTGATAAAACCTTATATTTTTATTTTCTATAGAATTAATTGTTAAAGTCTATAGTATATATTTTACAAATTGATGTTATTTTAAATTTTTAAAAATTAAAAAATAGATAAATGAACAAAATGAGTAAATTTATAAAATTAATTTCAAAATTATCAAAGAGTTTATCGAAACCTGAAGTTGTAGAAATTAAAATGATTTAATTGAATTTACTTAGAAAGATCGGATATCATTATTTCTTTTAATTTGATAAGAAAAAAGATTTGAAATTAATCATTTATGTCAAATTGAAGTTAGGTAAGAAATGATAAATATCATTTTATGTCTTAGATGAGATAAATTAAAAAGATTAGATATTGAAAAAAGTAAAAAGTATAAGTAAAACTTTTACCTTTATTATTTGAGGCAATTTTAAGAATGATATATTTAAAGTTTTCTCTCATTTGTTAACTTGTATTGAACTTCTCGTTAAGATCATGAATTTGACACCTATATTGCATATTTTTTGACGAAAAAATATTACAATAATTATCAAAAGAATAAAAATAATATACAATTTGATCTTTTTATAGATTTTTTATTTTTTACAATCAATAAGTCATTTATTACATGTCACTTATAATTAATTTTGCATTAATTGAAGTTTTCTAATTCAATTATTAAAATAATTAATAAAATTATAAAGTTTCCTAAAATAGTAGGGAAAAATGGCGGGAAACTATGTGTGGGTTTTTTTGACGGCTATACTATTATTATATATATATTAAGATTAAGATTAGATAACATTGGAACAACCAAGGTGGTGTTCTTTGTGAAATTGTGAGTAGTAGTGAATCAAACGACCAACGATTTCAACATTTATTTGTTGAACATAAAGTTTAAATATGTAAATCCTTCATTTTTTTACGATTAAAAGTTTTAGATAAAGTGGTTTAATTAATATTATATTGGAGTAGTTGGAATACGCTTGATACGAATACTTTACGATTAAAAGTTTGATAAAAGCTATTTGCCTTGGTTCAATAATTACAATGTGTTCGGTAAACTTTGTCTATAATCGACACGGATTTCAAACTATTTTTTTAATTACACAATTTTTCTCTCTAATTTTTAACTACAAATTTTACCTCGAAAACATAAATAATACTAATCATTTCGTGTTATAACACTTCCCGAACACATTTGGATTCAAAAAATATATACAAATTCACCTCACACAAGGGAGCATGATGAAGAAAAAAGTTGATATGATGTATGGTTGAAAAATTATGAGTCACATAAAATGAGTAATTAAAATTAATTATTAACTTTGATTTGATATTAAAATCAGATTTTAATCAAAACTAAACACAGGCTAAACCTTACCATGATATCATGACCTCTGTTGATAAGGGTGGCATTGGAGGGTTTATAATCCCTGTGCAGCCTCCCCAAGTGAGATACAACTTCAACCCTTTCATTCAGAAGATCAATGGGAGACTGCATTGAGCCAGAATTGCACATGCTCCATTCTGGCTTAATCTCTCCCCAGTGCGCGGGACCATTTTCATTATCTTCTACATAACTGAACTCACTCTCATCATCTACAATTAATAATCAAGAAAAATAAAATGAATCAATCAATCAATACAGAAGAAAAATAAAATAAAATAAAATAAAAAAACTGAGAGAGAGAGAGAGAGAGGGTACTTACCAACTTCTTGTGCTCTTGTAAAGCCTGCAAATGTAACTAAAAAGAGAACAATCAAGAACTTCTGAAAAAAAGTGATGATTCTTAGCTTATCCATTTCTTATTTATTATTCTCCACTTCTGTTTGGGAGATATGGCCGAGTTGATAAGGAAGAGGGTTACATATCTAATATATATATATATTTATTGTAAGAATTAATGAATGTGAAACAGAAGTAGTTGGTTTGGTTTTCACATTGATAGTCCATTGCTGAGAAATTTCAATTTGGGATGTGGCAGAATATTGTTGGTGAACATAAAAAATTCTTTACAAATCCAAATATCACGTGTGTGAAAAAGACTACAGAATGGTAGTTTTGGAAATCGCTTTTTCCACTTCTTTTGAGAAAAATAATTAATAAACGTCAATGCTGACGAAGAGTGTTGAAAATGGTTCAGAAAAACATTTTTCAGGTCTTTGAGACGTTTGATAATGGAAAATTTTTTTAGTAAAATCTATAATTTTTTTATTTTTCAAATATTTTTGAACTACATATTAATAGAAAAATAAAAAAATTACAAAAATCAAAATTTTTACATTATCAAATATGCTCTTATGGTGCCTTTGATACGCGTCAAGTTCCATGAAAAATTATATTTTTCATGTGATTTTCCAACTTTGCGCTGTTTGTTTACCTAAATTTTCCATGAAATTCATTTTCTCACTTGTCTCGAAATTCGGTATTTTTCTTGTTTTGAATGAATCCAGTTTTTAAGGGGGAGGAGATTTTATTTTCCATGAAAAATCTTATACAATTTTCGTTACGTTTGATCATTTTTGTTATTGTTAATTAATTTATTTTTTTTAAAAATTAAAATTATTATTATCAAGTACAAATGTGTGAAAAAATAAAAAAATATATTTTTATTAAAAGAGATCAATTTTACTTTATTTTTCATGAAAAATAATATGAATCAAGCAACAAAAGTTGATAAAATTTCCTACTTTTTTACCTAGAAAATTAAACCAATCAAACACATTAAACTTCCAATTCCCAGAAGTTCTATTCCCAGGAATTCAATCCCTAAAATTCATTTTCTTTCCACCAAAATTCCACTCTCGCTATCAAACGCAGCCTTACTTTCATTCAAATGATTTCTTTGAGAATACTAGATTTTTCTTCTTTTTTTCAGGTGGCGAAAAATCAAATGAATTGTTGTTATTATGCCCCTTCAAATCTAATTTTAATTTTAACCTCAAATCAAAGTTAACAATTATTTTTAATCATATTTTATGGGACTCACATATTTTCAATTATATATTTACTGCACTTTTTATCAAAATTTACTAAATATATTATTTTAATCTATACCAAGCAATGGTTATATTTTTCATGATTAAAATGTAGACCAATTCTTCTACATGAACATTTTTGTAGACATAAATTAGATATATCGAGTGACATTTCGATATTGAGTGATTAAAAGACGAGTCATGTGTTCATTACATGGACATCTTTCATCACTCAATCAAGAGACTTCCGTCGACAATGTCCATGTGTTCCAAAAATGTCTATATAACTATATTGAAGATCATTTTTCTTAGGAAGGACACTCACCATCAACCCACGCGGGCCACGCCCACCATCCCAACTACTCACAAATTTGAGTTTTAATTTTTATTACACGAGATTTGAATATATCGGTTGAGGAAAAGAAGAATGTGGTCGAATTGTGAGTAAAAAGTGTATACATTCAACGCTTATAATCACGAATATCTACAAGATTGTGATCCTTTGGTCTATGGGAAAAAATAATTGTTCTAGTAAAAACTCGTCGTAAAAACAAAGAACAATATCACCAGAAGATATTCTAAAAACTCCACGCACCGCCGCCAGTCAGATATTGGCCTTGAGACTATGATGACAATTCAACTTAATCATACCCTTTTTCTGGTTTGCAATAACAATAGAAATTTTGTTTCTAGGGTTTCTTGAATGACTTTTTTTGTCTATTAAAAGTTTAATGTTTAAATATATTTTTGAAATAAAATATGTGGTTAAAAAATGAAAAAAAAATATTTGTGATTAAAAAATGACAGTCTTGATCTACTGCCCACAGTGGACACCATAAAATGTGTCAACTATGGTTGTAATGTTGCCACGTGTCCCTATATATATATTTTGGGACACATGACAACATCACACCCAAATGGGTAAAATAAAATGTGCTCACTGTGGGTACTAAATCAATTCTATAAAAAGTGATTTATGAAATTTTTGTTGTTTGAAAACGTGTTTTTAAAAAATTGTCAAACAGAGACTTAGTCAAACCATTAGCATATGAGTTGGTCACCGGCCACCACTGGACTGTTTGTTAAATGTTTTTGTGTTTAAAAATATGTTTTTTCATATTTTTTAGGTAAAAATGTGTGATTAAAAAATGAAAAAAGAAAATGTGTGTGGTTAAAAAGTGATTTATGAAATTGTATTAAAAAAACATATTTTTAAACATGTTTGTCGAACAGAGGCTTAATGACATTGTCACAGTTGAGGCTTAATGACATTGTCACAGTTGAATTTTATTTATTTATTTACTGTATTTTATTAAACACTAGCAGACGATATGTGTGTTGCACGAAACGTTTCATATTTGTGTTTATTGGTGTGGAATTGAAAATGAAGAAACAGTTATTTATGGAAAAAAAAAATTAATATTGAGATTATGAGACAATTTATGGTATCAATTTGATGTGATTCATTTGAATCTGAATGTCGACCTGAATATAGTTTCGAACAGACCATTGCAGGGAATAATCCCTCGATTAAATTTTGAGTCTATATGCAGTTGTATGGCTGGGACGTGATTCCATGTCAACTTCCCTCTTATAAAGAGAAGCAATTTGTGCCCATATTGGGCAAAATTGTTCTGTCCATATTTTGCTCTAAACTGCCTATTATGATCGATCTAAATACTGTTATAGAGTTAAATATATAAAATGTGTGTTTGCTTCATTTTTCAAAACAATTGAGTTCTAATTATCTAGATTGAAATACTTAAGACATCAAATGAATAATCCTTATTTTCTGCCTTAACTTTCCATGTCACATACATTTTTGCTATGAACTAAATTCAAAATCTAGATATTTGGCTAGTAGATTAATCATATATATGCTCGTTGGTCACTGGTCAATTTAGAGCACATTAAATAAAACATATCCAATACGAAGGAAGAATCTTTCATAAAAAAATATAGCTAAGACTATTGCAACCAAATATTACGGGTTGACAATAATTTTCATCTTAGTAAAATACAAATATACTTCATAAAGAAATTTACCAACGTCAGATCATACCAAGTGATTGATGCAAGCTATGTTACTTTTCTTCGTGGTCTCAAACTATTGTTTACTTACCTATCTCGAAAAGCTGTAAAGGGATAAAATGACGTAAAATCTTTATAAAAGAAACATAATGAGACTATACACTGAAAATAACGGCACGTGAAAACAAAATAGTTAGTGTGTATGCTAATCAAGCACTTACCCAAGAAGCCTAATAATCTGCTTTCAAAGTTTTAGCAAGTCCAAAATTCCTTGCAACAAATTAAGTGACGAGCAAGGAAGAAGATTATTAGTATGGAGGTATGAGTAAGTTAGTTTTAAAGTCGACAAAAGACATAAATTTTGAAACTCAATCATCAGATGAACATTTTGATCTTTAGTAAGAAAGATATTGGAGCAATTCCAAGAAAATGTTACCGAAATCAGCCCATAAAATCATTTAAGATAACGAAGAAACAATAAATAAACCAATAATGAACTAAACCTTTAGGTCTCGATGGGAACGTAATTGGCATGCATATATTAAACTCCCAACAATAGTTTTTTGAAATACTTCGATAGTTTCTGTACAATGCACCTATTCAACAGTGTCCAATTTGTCCAACATTGGTCTGGTAGCACATTCTACATGTCACGACCCATCTCAGATCATCCTACTAGACCCAGAATGTGACGTGTGTTGATGGCAGGTGCCAGCTAGAGGTTGGACCCAGAATCAAGGAAACCTTGACCTTTCTTATCTTTCAAAATCTCTCTTAAAATAATTTTAATCCCATATGAAGTTCTAAAAATTTTAACAGAGTCTCCTCTATTGTATTAACATAACCAGCCTGTGATACAACGAAAAATCCTCAAAAAACCACTCATAAATATTTACATAACCCGAACGAATATAAATCTATGAAAATGCAATTAACCCATAGGCTTAGGTGCTTCAACAATAACTGAATCACATAAATCATACTCTCTCAATAGGTTTATGGCATGACTTGGTAGACCAACAGACTCCAATATCTTTCTAACTCAATTATACATGCATTCTATAAGAAAATATAGAAAAAATATGAGTTTGTAACTCAGTGAGTGGATAATTCAAAAATAAGTATAATTTTCTCGTAAATACACGTTTAGAAATAAACCTTATTTAATCTATTTCAACTTTAGGAAATTTTCGATAATTGCTTTTAAGACTAAAAGTTTAAAACATGCTGGGATCGTAAAATCCTTTATTCTTTAATCTAAACGAGCATATGTAAATCATAAGGAATATGATAAATACGACATTATGAGAACTTAGAATAAATTGTCATTTCATTACACTAAGCATAAGCTCAAAAATTTATTCTGTAAACTGAATAAGCAAAATTCTATTATTTGGAATCTGATGAGATGAAATCTTATCTGAGATCTGATAAACTGAAGTCTGCTATCTAAAATCCGATAAACTGAAGTCTGTTAACTAAAATATGATATATTATAATAATACTGAAAATCACACCAAAATGTACCCAGTGAATAGCTTTACTCATGTACAGAGTAACTTCAATGTACAAAGCAAAGCCATTCAAATCTGATAACTGATAGTCTGATAATCTGGTCATACACGCGCAGAGCTGCCCCAAAGGCTAAGAACCCTGGTACAAGGTCCAAAGTCTATGTGTGTACAAGAGTGGGTCCCAAAGACCTCTGATAATCTGGTCATACACTGTGGAAAATGATTCACATCAGTGCAGAGCGAGTAAATCATTATATATGGTCATACACTGTTGAAACGAATTCACATCAGTGTAGAGCGGGTAAAATCACCTGGGTACTTTTTGGTGGCTTTTAATACAATTTAAATATACTGGAATATCTAATGTTGATGAAATGTCAATGAAATCGTTTAAATGAACTGATTATAGCTTTAAAAAGAACTGCTTATAATAAAACTTCACTTTATTTAAACATTGTGATTTTATTGGAGATATGATTATATACTTTGGCTGTTAGTGATAGGGTGCATAATTGTTGTTTTATTTGTGATACTTCTTCTTAATTCCATGACTTTAAATGCTTAAATTTTGGATATTAATCATATTTTATGTTTTGTGAATTAGGTGGAGAATTGAGATCAATTGGACTCAAATATCACAAATTGGGAAGGAGGAGTTTGGAACTCAAACGTACACAATCAGAGGAGAACTTGACATAAGACGTGGGCACGTCTTATTGTTCAGAAAGTCAGCTGTCTCAAAAATTAATGGGCTTGACACAGTCTTGATGGATAAAATTAAAAGCTCAGCAGATTGGTGAGGATTAGGAGGGTGCGACAGATTTTAAAAATAAAATAAAACGGAGGAGCAGCCGAGATTTGGGGAGCAATGGATTGGACAATTTTTTGGCCCAAATTATTGGACTAATCTTGAGAGCAACCACTTAATTAAGGAAAGAAAAGGGCAGCCATGTGGAAGGGGGGATAAGAATGGATGAAAGAGCCTGGGCGCAAAAAGGAAAAAAAAAAAAAGAAGAAGAAGAAGAGGAATTGCTGGAGAATTTTTACAGCGGCTACACGATTTGGGAGGGATTAGAGACAAAATAAAGGCAGCAACGTTTCTTCATAAATCTGGAATTGACAGTTCGATACTTTTGTTTATTTTAATTATAATTATTTTTAGTTTTTGATTCGCAATATTTATGGAGAACTAATTTATTAGTCCAGTTCAAGGATAATTGAAGTATTGATTTTACAAGAATTGTGAGATCTAATTAATTTGATTGTTCTTTTATTTGTTTTCTATTTATATACATTTTGTTTGCATTGAAGTTGTAGTTTTGATTAATTAATACAAAGTGCACGTTGTTTTAATTGTCAAAACGATACTTAGTCAATTAGAAATCTAAATCCGTATTTTTTTAGGTTTTCTAATACAAGTGGCAAATAATATAGTTGATTATAGACTAATTTTTTACTTATGTTATGAATATATATAACCTAGCTTAAATGAATCACGTGTGTAAATTTGTTGGTTAGAATTGATCGTCTCTCTAGAAATTAATGATATTGGTAAATTAAATCATATGATCGTATATAGGGTTGTTTATTGATTAGGGAAATAGTCAACCAACGTCTCTTGATTATCGACAAAGTAAGGAGGATAGGTTGTTAGATCGTATCAATGACCATAACCAATTTAGAAAATGAGTAAGGGATTTTATTTTTGCATCCTGATCAATTCTATGAATCAATACTGAGATTATACCTTGGGCTGAATATTTATATAATTTGATATTTTCATCACTTTAATTTTGCAATTGTTTATTTACAATTTGATTTTACATTCGAAATTCAAACCCCCCCCCCCCTTGTTTTTAATTTATTGTTTTAATTTTATTGAAGAATTAAATCTAGCCAATCTCTGTGGATTCGACATTGCTCACCACTATTGCAATTTATGTTTATAAGAGCAAGAAATTATTATTTGTTGGATTCGACACCCATCAAATTTTTGTCGTCGCTACCTAGAATTGGTATCAAATAGATTTAATTTCTTTTTAGTTTTTATTTATTTCTTTTTATTTTTTTATCCCTTTTAAGTTCAATTGATTCATCATTCAGTGATTTTGAGACAAACAGAAAAATGGCTTACGAGGAAAGAATATTAAGGGAATTGGCTGCACCAAATGAAAATCAACAGTCACTTTGCATTCAATACCTAACTTTGTAGGTAGACTTTGAGCTAAAATCTGGCCTAATCCATTTGCTACCCAAATTCTATGGTCTTGAGAATGAAGACCCCCACAAGCATCTGAAGGAATTTCACATGGTATGTTCGAGCATGAAACCACGAGGAGTGACTGAAGAGCAAATCAAGTTACGGTTTTTCCATTCTTATTATCTGATAGGGCTTTAGATTGGCTATTCTATGTACCACCTGGTTCTATAAATACGTGGACGAGTATGGTCAGGTTGTTCCTTGATGAATATTTCCCTACTTCATGAGTTACTAGCATCAGAAGGGAAATTTGTGGAATCAAACAGAGTGATGCTGAAACACTTCATGAATATTGGAAAAGATTTAAGAAGCTATGTGCAAGTTGTCCTTAGCATGGGATCTCAGAACAATTACTCATTCAATACTTCTATGAGGGGTTGTTACCAATGGAGAGGAAGATGATGGATGCAGCTAATAAAACCCCAACTGTCGCTAGAAATTTGATCTTCATCATGGCTGCTAACACACAGCAGTTTGGATTCAGACAGGACACCCCTATGAAAAGGGTGAATGAGGTAAATGTATCTATTCTTGAAAATCAAATAGCGAATCTAACCTCTCTTGTTCAACAAATGGCTCTAGGAAATATGCAACATGTTAAAGCTTGTGGAATTTATGATGCTACTGCTCATCCAACTAATAAGTGTCCTACTCTTCAAGAAGATTCTTTTGAACAGGCTAATGCAGTTGGAAGATTTCTAGGCCCACCTCAAGCAAATTATGATCCCTATTCAAACACTAACAACTCAGGATGGAGGGATCATCCCAACTACAGTTATCAGACAAGTTAGCTGATGTGATCCGGACAAGGCATCGAAGGGCGAAGTCGAGCCATCGGCAATATAATAGTGATCTACGTGCAAAACGGAGTAAGTTCCGTGTTGGGAGCGAGCCGAGAAGAAGGACGGATCGAGCCGAAACGAGTAAAAGAAATTGTTTATGCAGAAAAGGCATTACGGCCGTAATGGAAATCCTTCACGGCCGTAAATCATATAATCACGGCCGTAAAAGCTATTGTCACGTCCGTAATCAATTGTCGAAGAAAAATGAAGAAATTCTGCAGAACGACGCTTACGGCCGTAAGCTTGGAAGTTACGGCCGTAACATTCAAAAAAGGGAAACTTCACGGCCGTAAGAAATTCGTCACGGTCATAAATAATAAACACAGTTTTGAACAGAAAGGCCTTTACGGCCGTAAAGGAATTATTCAAGGCCGTAAATGAGTAGCGGCCAGATTTTCCGGATTTTTAATTATTTTATTCCTTTTTTAGTTTTTGGTTATTTTCCTAGTTTAGCATTTTAGTATAATTAGAATTCTATTTTGAGTAAATTAGATGCTAGGTTATTTTGCTTATTTATACGCTTTCTCAATTCATTGTAAAAAGAAGTTTGAGTTGATCAATAAAATTTGTGAGAGGATTCTCCAAAATTGAGATGTTGAGTTTATTCCCTTTTTCTTGAACTTATCAAAGATCCGATCTTTGTGGCGTTCTTCCAGCAAACTTATCAAATATTCGCAAGAGTATTTGTGGCGTTTCCAAATTCGATACTTATCAAGGAAATTGACAAGTCCTTGTGGCGTTCACCAATCTTGGTTCTTCAATCCGCATCGTCATAAATTGCGTCGTGATTGTCGGGTCAAGGCTTTACCGTCGTTCTATCCTTATTTTTCGTTGTTTGTCTTGTGTCGATCTGATTTAGATCTTTCCTAGGTTTTAATTATCGTTATTCCGCGTGTTCGACGAGATTCCCCGACCGGGAACTCATCATTAGCAATTCCAACAATTCCAGCCTAGACAGCCTACTCCTCAACCACAGCAACCTTCTTCAAGTTCAGGTATGTCTCTAGAAGAAATTGTTAAATCACTTGAAATTAATACACAACAATTTCAACAGGAAACGAGGACAGACATTAAGAATTTGGATACTCAAGTGAGTCAATTGGCATCAACTGTGAGTAGACTGGAATCTTAAGGTAAATTGCCTTCCCAAACTGTTGTCAATCCAAAACAAAATGTTAGTGTGATTACCTTGAGAAGTGGGAAGGAATTGAAAGAACCAAGCAAGATGAAGCAAGGAAACTTAGGGGAAGAAATTGAAAATGAAGTTGTTCCTCAACCTCAATCGACCAATCTCAAAGCCTCAAAAGAGAATCAGGGAAAGTTTATGTGACAACTCCCCCGTTTCCTACAATATTGATTAGATCCAAGAAGGAGGAAGATGAGAAGGAAATCCTTGAAACTTTTCGCAAAATTGAGGTAAATATTTCTTTACTTGATGCAATTAAACAAGTACCTCGTTATGCTAAGTTTCTCAAGGAGTTGTGCACGAACAAGAAGAAGTTGAAAGGCAATGAAAAGGTAAGTATGGGAGAAAACGTTTCAGCTGTCCTCCAAAATGCAAGGACCCAGATATGTTCACTATCCCTTGAAAAATAGGTAAAGTAAGAGTTGAGAAGGCCATGTTAGATCTAGGAGCTTCAATAAATATCATGCCCTTGTCAATTTATTCATCTTTGAATATTGGTTCATTAAAAGAAACGAGTGCGATTTTGCAACTTACTGATAGATCTAATGTGTATCCTAAAGGTATCTTAGAGGATATTTTAGTACAAGTAAATGAATTGATTTTTCCTGCTGATTTTTATGTACTTAATATGGATGAAGATTCTTCTTCTAATTCTACACCATTTCTTCTAGGAATGCCATTTTTGAAAACATCTAGGACAAAAAATAATGTGCATGATGGTACACTCACGATGGAATTTGATGGTGAAATTATTAAGTTTAATATTTATGATGCCATAAATTGTCCTAATGATGTTAATCCTATGTATTTTATTGATGTTGTTGATTGATTAGCACCGAAAGTTTTCAGAAGTAGTGGAAAAAATGGCTTGAAAGTTGCCAATGGCAAGCATCATAGAGCGGATTATCAAGGATATAAACATTTCAATGAAGGTCACCAAGTGGAGAACATGACAAAATTGGGCCAAGGGAATCCAATTGATCCTGGTTGAAGAAAGAAAAAAATGAGTCTAGTAAAAGACGTAAAAGAAAGGTGCTTCCGGAAGGCAACTCGAATTTTTTTATATTTAATTTTAGCAATCAATTTTTAATTTTTGTTTTTATTTATTCAATATTATTTATTTATTATTATTTTATGATTCCATAATTTTTGAAGTGAAATTGAACTTGTTTTGATTTTTGGGCAGATATGAATCTTCATTAGGACGTGGGCATGTTCTATAGAGAAAGCAATTGATTCAAATATTGAAGAAACACTTGGAATAAGGCGTGCTCATACCTTATCCAAAGTTCATCTCCGGTTACAAGGTCTTTGTTCACAACTTGGAATAAGGCGTGCCCACGCCTTATCCAAAGTGCATCTCGGGTTACAAGGTATTTGCTCAAATATTGGAATAAGGCGTGTCCACGCCTTATCCAAAGTGCATCTTGAATTAAAAAAAAAAAAATCAAAATCAAACCCTATTCAGACACAAATCACCAACCGCCTCCCTCTTCCCTCTCGTCTCTCTCTTTCTTTCTTTTTTCTCACCTTCATCCCTCACTCGTCGGAACCAACAGTCTCGCCTCTCTTCTCCACCGCAAAACCATCTTCATCACTTTCAAACCACAACACACAAACCGCCCCTCCCCTCTTTCTTTATTTCTTTCTTCACCAGTCAGCCATCCCCAGGTTACACATTGCAAGATAACTTTAGATATGAGTTGCATGTTGGAATTCTTGGGCTTGAGCATCGACCTGCGCGCAAACGAGAATCAAACAGCTTTTAGGGGAGTCCCCTATTCTTATTATCTTTAGTTTTTGCATTTTATAATTTTGTTACATTAAGGACAATGTATGGACTAAGTGTTGGGGGGGGGTTTGATGTGCTTTGCTTGGTTTGTGAAATTTGATTCATTTTAGTTGCACTTCAATTTCCATTATAATCCATGTTTGTTTTATTTTTCAAAGAAATTTTTTGAAAACTCTCTTCTTAATTTTGAATTTTGGCGTTACTTATCCCTTTATGATCTGAATTATTGTGCATTATTGAGATGAATTGAGGCAAAGTGGGGAATGGCATGAGTTGTTAAATTTTTGTTTACTGTACTAGATTGATTGTTCTTGATGGTGGATTAGATGAAGGGTATGTGGGATTTGATACAATTTAACCCTACTTTGTGAGCTTTTAAGCCTTTTGAGCACTTACATTTAACATTACGACATGCTCTATTTCTTTGATTGTGTGATTGTCAAGTGTAGTTGATTTATTCTAGAACTTGCTCTGTTATGCATGTTAATATGCCTTTTGGTAATTGAACGCACTAAATAAGTAAGGGCACTTAGAAGAAGCCAAATTTAGCTTTCTTAAAAAGCCTACCTTGAAATATACCCCTAGAAAGCCACTTTTGGGCCATAGTCTTTTTGTTGAAAATTAACCACAATATAAGCCATGAGAAATCCTATTCTTTGCTAATCTTCCATTCTCTTGAACCTTGCATTGAAGGAATATATAGGTTTGTTCACTTGAGCTTCAATTTATTTTGGTTGAGACTTAAAGACATTGAGAATTAAAGACCTATGATGTAAGTCTCCTCTTTCTTTTGAGAAGTGATAATGTGAAAGAAATGTTAGGGATAAAGTGTTCGAGTCGCAATTTATACCTAATCGAGTCAAACCAACTCCACTCCTTTTAGCATTAGGCCTTGGTCACTAAATTTTGAGTTCGAAACCAGGACCGAGCAATGACCTATATCTCATAAATGGATGGGAGCAACACATAAACCTTAATTCGTGAGTTTTTGAGACTATGAGCTGCTTTTACTTTTTATATTAAGCTCTTATTTCTTTTATGTGTGTCTTGCATGGTTAGTTTGTTCTTGGATGTGCTCTCTTGTGCATGCCGTTGTAGCTTCTTGACTAAAGTGCGAAAATATAGTAAAGGCATTAGGTGAAACCCAATTTGACCTTCTAAAAGGGCCTACCATGATACATGTACCAATAGAAACCTCTTTGAGCATTAGCCTGTCTTTGAAATTTTGTTGCCACGCTACAAGCCATGGATACTCGTTCTTTCATGATACCTCTATCTTGAACCCACAAGAGAGGAATTTCACAAGCTTGTATTGATTGAGAAGTATGAGATGAACTAAGCTTCAACAAGATGGGTGATTTCACTTTGTGCTAATCAAGGATTAAGTAGTAATAGGGTCAAAAAGTAAACAAGTTGTTAAAAAAAAAATTCAAGCTACCGGATCAAGAAAGTTCCCCTGTGAAGAGAATAAACCCCCAAGTGCATAATAAGAATCAAGAGTTGAATCAATTGGATACTAGGAAATTGTGGAAAATCACATTGAAATGTGGAGGAAGAGATTATCGTTTTGAACCAAATCGGCTTGTGAACTCTCATCTCAACTTAACCTAAATATTTTCCTTTTATCCTACCTGACCTAAAGCCCCGTTACAACCACGTAAAATGTAGCGACCGAGAATTTTTCCATGACTTATTTAAATATTATTTAAAATGTGTCGCTACGATTTTATCCAATTATTTTAAAACACGTGTTCATCTAACCAACGAAGTAAAATTATATTTTAAATTTATCTTAGTCAAATTTCAGTTCCATTAAAGTGAATCAATTTCATTATTTTATAGTCCAAATTTATTATTTACCTTTAAGCCTAAATTCTATCCATCTTGGATCAAATTTATTCCTATCAAATTTCAATGTGACCCAATCAAATTCTTTGGCCCATTTTATAAAAAGCCCAATTGGTAAATTTTTTGATTTCCATCCAAAAATTTCACACGTTCCCAAATTCCCCAAACTCTTCTGATTCAGCCATCATCTCCTTCCATCCCCAAATTCTCTCCTTCAACCCCCTCAATCAGCCCAAATCCCTTCAATCCTCCCTCACCCAATCATCAACCATTATTGCATTTACCAAAATTGGAGCACAACCTACATGTTAATAATTCCCCATTCACCTGCATCACTCACAACACCCACAGACATCCAACAGGTATACCTTCTTCTTCCCCAATGTATATTCACGGCAGCCAAATCACATTTCGAAACCCAAACCCCGAACAAGTGAAACCAAGTTCCAGAACTTCATCCTTGAGCCACTGTCTACCCACCAAAGCCAGACTCAATACCACCACGACGCCCTCACTGCCAAAAATGGCACCAATCCAAACTCCTTCAATGACCAAAAATCAATTCCAAAATCGTCATCACCGCATCAAAAACCACCACCACACGAAACCCGGCACCCGCCATCACCTACTGCCCAACGTCGAAGTTCCCTCAATCGACACCCATGTCATCAAAGAAAACCAATATAACCAAAAATCAATTTCACAACCTGGACCACCATCACCACCATGACCAATCCACCATCGCAACCACCACACACGAACCACGACTTCAGCCGCGACCACCACACGCACCACCGTCCAATGTCACTGCCCAAGTCTGAAACTTTACCCAAATGAACCAAGAAAAACAAAATTAAACGAGCCCAAACACTTACCTCAATAACCGACCCATTTCGATCGGATTGTTGCCGGAATCGCAACCCCAAATCATGACCCAGCAACTTGGTTTTTCGCCAAAAAATCTGCTCAAACCTCATCCTTTTCGCCACTCTTAATCGACACAGCCCTCGCCACACGATGGCGGCACCACCGCCGATCGAGCGCCGGCGTTTGATGCCTGGCGAATGGGCGAGAGGCGTCGTCCGCCTCTCTCTCGCTCTCTGCACTCTCACTCTCTGTATCACGAAAATAAGAGAGAGAGTGTGTGTGATATTTTCATAAAAGGAGTTTTTTTTATTTTGTACAAATTGCCTTTTAGTCCCTTTTAGTTTTAAAATCATTTAATTCAGTCCTACAATATTTTATTTCAGTCCATCACATTTAAAAAAAATGTTTTAACTCAGCTTTAAAGATTTAGATGCTTAACAAATTAGCCCCTGCAGTTTTTAAAATATTTTTAGTCAACCCTTGTATTTTTGAAAAGTTACGAATCAGTCCCTGATTTTTCCAATTTCACTATTTAGTCCCAAATAAATTCTTAAATCCTAATTTTACACAAATTTGACCATTTAAGACTTGATTGTTCAAAAGTCTAATTTTAATTTATTTTGATAGGACTAGACGAGGCGCGAGAACATTAGAAAGTGTTTATTCCCGTTTGATCAATACTCGAGAAATTAAGGTAGACTCTTATTCACTAGTTTACATTTTTCGAAAGTGCGCATCAATAATTATTTGGATTATAAGTTTAGCATGTATGATTGTGTTCATGAGAATTACTTGCTTTCTGAGTATGAGACTATGTTATGAGAATTTACTTGCTTAAATGCATGAGACTTGAACTTGTATGTTATTTACTTGTTCATGAGAATACTGGTGATCGTCAGACACTTGAGACTTGAATATCATGATTATGTGTTTTAATTTATAATGTTAAATGATTATTATGCGCGAGTCTACTGAGTATTTCTTTGAAATACTCACGTTTTTCAAAAACAAAATTTTGCAGATGACGGAGTTGGCGGCGAGGCGTGCGATGGTGGCCATTATTGAGATTCTAGAAATGTTTTTATTTATTTCATGTTTGTTCCAAGTTTATTTTCAAATTATTTAAATATTCGAATTGTTGACCTTTTGGGTCAAACTTTATAAAATTATGTGAAATGAAATTTCAATTGTTGTTTTATTTTTCGCTAAATCATTATTCTCAAAGTTAATTTGAGACGACGAAGTGGCGTCCCGGGTTTCACGGGATTCGGGGTGTTACATAAAAACCTTTACTTTGCACTTGTGTTATTGTTAGCTCCGGTCATGACATCTGAGCAGTCTGTTGCATTGAATTCTCCATGCAGTGAGTTGAGTGAAAATTCTCACCCTTATACACTTTGTGCGAAGAGAGAAAAACCGTGTGAGGGTGTTAACTCCCATTACATATACTTATGAGTGGTTTGAATTGCTTGGTTTATATCTCGTGCCTTCAAGTTGATTGAAATTAACATCCATATTGTAATTCATTGATAAATGTTGATGGCATACTCACGAGAGATGAAAGGATATAAAATACACTGGGATATGGAGTGATTTGATTGAAGTACATGAATTTCAAGTGAGCTTTTGTGAAGAAGTTTGTATAATTCCTTCGATGAAAATAACCACAAATATATCCATTTGAACCCACCTTACCCAAGACCCATTACAACCGGTGTTAAGACCCTCACTTTGCATTCAAAATCATTGGTGGCTCCAATGTGATATATTAGCAAGCCTATGGAAAGAATTTTCTATGCTTTGACTTGAGAGTACATATATACTTTACACCCTAAACACTTTGAGTATATTGTATGAGCCTAATGTGAGGTGTTAAATTCCACCACATGTGGATTTTGAAAAAAATTATTGAAGTGACTTTGAAAAAAATTTTGAAAAATTCCACCACAGGTGTTAAATAATTGTTGTTTTATTTGTGATACTTCTTCTTAATTCCATGACTTTAAATGCTTAAATTTTGGATATTAATCATATTTTATGTTTTGTGAATTAGGTGGAGAATTGAGATCAATCGGACTCAAATATCACAAATTGGAAAGGGGAAATTTGGAACTCAAACGTACACAATCAGAGGAGAACTTGACATAAGGCGTGGGCACGTCTTATTGTTCAGAAAGTCAGTTGTCTCAAAAATTAATGGGCTTGACACAGTCTTGGTGGATGAAATTAAAAGCTCAGCAGATTGGTGAGGATTAGGAGGGTGCGACAGATTTTAAAAATAAAATAAAAAGGAGGAGCAGCCGAGATTTGGGGAGCAATGGATTGGACAATTTTTGGGCCCAAATTATTGGACTAATCTTGAGAGCAACCACTTAATTAAGGAAAGAAAAGGGCAGCCATGTGGAAGGGGGGATAAGAATGGATGAAAGAGCCTGGGCGCAAAAAGGAAAAAAAAGAAGAAGAGGAATTGCTGGAGATTTTTTTACTACAGCTACACGATTTGGGAGGGATTAGAGACAAAATAAAGGAAGCAATGTTTCTTCATCAATCTGGAATTGAGAGTTCGATACTTTTGTTTATTTTAATTATAATTATTTTTAGTTTTTGATTCGCAATATTTATGGAGAACTAATTTATTAGTCCAGTTCAAGGATAATTGAAGTATTGATTTTACAAGAATTGTAAGATCTAATTAATTTAATTGTTATTTTATTTGTTTTCTATTTATATATCTTTTGTTTGCATTGAAGTTTTTGTTTTGATTAATTAATACAAAGTGCACGTTGTTTTAATTGTCAAAACGATACTTAGTCAATTGGGAATCTAAATCCGTAATTGTTTAGGTTTTCTAATACAAGTGGAAAATAACATAGTTGATTATAGACTGATTTTTGACTCATGTTATGAATATATATAACCTAGTTTAAATGAATCACACGTGTGAATTTGTTGGTTAGAATTGATCGTCTCTTTAGAAATTAATGCTATTGGTAAATTAAATCCTATGATCGTATCTAGAGTTGTTTATTGATTAGGGAAATAGTCAACGAGCATCTCTTGATTATCGAAAAAGTAAGGAGAGATAGGTTTTTAGATCGTATCAATGACCATAACCAATTTAGAAAGCGAGTAAAGGATTTTATTTTTGCATCCGCGATCAATTCTATGAATCAATACTGAGATTATACCTTGGGATGGATATTTATCTAATTTGATATTTTCATCACTTTAATTTTGCAGTTGTTTATTTACAATTTGATTTTACATTCGAAATTCAAAACCTCCCCTTGTTTTTAATTTATTGTTTTAAATTTCTTTAGGAATTAAATCTAACCAATCTCTGTGAATTCGACCTTGCTCACCATTATTGCAATTTATGTTTATAAGAGCAAGAAATTATTATTTGTTGGATTCGACACCCATCAGTTAGCATGATATACATTTAATAAAAAAATCCAGTTTTTCACGGTTGCACTATACATAGAGATTATATGTTACATTTTACTTGAGGTGTCACGTGGTGCTGTAAATCCTGAATAAAAATTTTTGTTTCACATTGAGTCATGACATGGTAAAATTCAAGCGTTCATTTTTGACACAACGCGCACGTTTTTTTGGGTCATATTTCCCTCTCCGTTTTAGCGATTCTTGCAGTCATGTATAATCACTTGTAGTATAATCTGGGCCATAGTGTAGACTAGATTGGTAGTACTACTGTATAGTGTTTGGCACGGTGTTAGTCGTTGTTGAGAAGAGTTGGATTCTAGTTCCTTTAGAAAGAACGGTGGGTGCGCAAGTTTGAAGTTTGTGGTTTGATTGTTGTACTCTTGAACATTGGTAAAAAGAGGTGAAGTCAAGTTTTATTGGATTCTATGTTGAGTTGTGACTAATTTCATTTACTTTCATTTGTAGGTATTGGGCGATGTTGATGATGATCGAGCCCACCCACTTAGCCTATAGCAACCAAGAGAGTTAGAGATTGGAATTTGGAGATCAAGGTGAAGTTTATTGATGTGTGATCCCCAAATTGGAAGCTTTCATACTTGGAGGGCCTAATTGACAACCAACTTATAGTTGGAGGACTTAAAGGTGCAAGTATTGTTATTATGCTTTTATTGTGAACCATTGATCAAGATCCTATGGTTAGAATGAAGTTGAAAATTAATAAATTGTTTTCTTGGGTTCATTTGACATAATATAATAGATTAGCCCTCTCCCTCTCCTCCCTTGTGAAATTCACCCGAGTTTTCGTGCACCATGTAGAAAAATACTTTGTAGCATAATTGAGTCCTTGTATAGGCGAATTAGAAGTGCTATTGTGTAGTATTATGGTGCGGTGATATTGTAGAGAATATGGGTTGTGATTTAGTAATTCCTTGAGAAGGAATTGGCGCATGATTTTGTGTGCAGGAATCTTGTAAAGAACTTCAATTTGATTTGGCTAGTGGAACGGGCTCGATCCGGAGCCCCTCAGATGTAGGTGCGATTTGGCACCGAACTTAGCCACCAAGATTGTGTTCTTTGTTCTAATTGCGTTTTCTTGATTATTATTGTATGTTATCTGCGATAATCACAAAATTGGGACGCTAAATTTCGAATAGTATATTTGACAATGGGTGAGAATATTTCGTTATAATCAATACCTTCATTTGAGTAAAACCTTTGCAATTAATCTTGCTTTGAACCTAACACTATTATTGTTTGATTTACCTTCCTTTATTTTGTAAATCCTTTTACAATCAATTAATTTTTTATCCTTAGGTGGTTTAACAAGAGTCCATGTTTTATTCTTTAACAAAGAATTCATTTCCTCATTCATGGAAGTCAACCAAAGATTTGAATCATTACTGGTCATAGCTTCCTCATAGGAGTTAAATTCAGATTCCAAAATAAAATCACATTTAAAGAAAAAGCAAAATCACCTTCTACAAATCTAATAGGAGGTCTTATTTCCTTCCTAACCATATCTCTAGTAAGTTGGTAATCCTCTAAAGGGTTATCAATTTCCAAAAGTTCTCCAATTTCAGCTTCAGTTTCAAGATCAACAGTTTGATTATGAGGTTACTCCATCTCAAATTGATCATCATTTTCAGAATGAAGGTTCATATTATTAGGTTCAATTAGTAAAATTATCTTACTCTAGTTATTTTCAGGTTTTGGTTGATCCTTTTTATTTAAACAAGGCATATCAATCTCATTAAATATGATATTTCTGCTTATGATAACCTTGTACTCACCCTGATATTTTAACCAGATCATATAACCTTTAACCTCATCTTAAATATCCTAATAAGACGCCTTTCACATATCTATGTTCCAGCTTACCTTCACTTTGGTGTGCATATGCTTCACAATCAAAGGTCCTTAATTTGGATTAGTATATGGTCAGGGGATTCATGCTTCGGGATTTAGTAGGGCATTTTTTAATAAGGTAAGAAGAAGTCTTAACAGCTTCTTCCCAAAATAATTTTGGGAGACTATCGCTAATAAGCATGCACCTTACCTTCTCCAGAATAGTCATATTCGTTCTTTCTGCAAGGCCATTCTGTTGAGGGGTATATCTAACAATTTTATGCTAAGAATGTCATTTTCTTTACAGAAAGAGTCAAACTCTTCATTGCAAAATTGAAGACCATTATCAATTCAAAGAATTTTAACATTCTTATTAACTTGATTTTCAATGTGAGTTTTCCAATCCTTAAAATGTTGACAAGTTTCAGATTTATTTCTCAAGAGGATTACCTAGTTTTTCCTTGAAAAATCATCAACAATTAAAAGATAAAATCTGAAACCGAAAAAGGGCATTTACAGTGGTTGGCCCCAAAGATCAGCATGTAAATAACCAAGAATGGATTAAGATTTGTGAACTCCAGTAGCAAAAGGTAATTTTGTTTGCTTTCCATAAATGCATTGTTCACAGAAAGATAGTTTTTCAATCTTATAATCCCTTAATAGTCCCTATTTTTTCAAAAGATGCAAGTTTTTGTCACTAATGTGACCTAACCTTTTATGCCATAACTCATATTAATCATTTTGAAAAACAGTTTGCAGATATAGGACTTCCCACCAAGGGTTAGGCATTTAGAGTATAAATTCCATTTATTTTGGGAACATAGATAATTTTGGTAGATCCAAGCTGTTTCAACCAAGAGATCTAAAGTACAGAGTTCAAGAACTGAAGTATGAAACTAAAAAGGTCGAAAATTGTTACCAGAGTTGCAGATCACAGAGAATATAAAACAGTGAAATTCAGATCCGTTTTATATTATCATGAGCTAAATCAAGGGCTCTGATACCACTTTTTGGTAAAGTATCCAATACTAATCTACAAAATGACAGTAAACAAAATAACACCAAGATTTGTTTCGCCTAAAAGGCCAGGATGTTTAGTAAGAACATATGTTACCCATTGAGCATCCACGAAAGGAATATGCTCAAAATCCACTAAATCAACAACCAATATAGTGCAGAATTACACGACCCTTAAAGTTTTGAAAAACGCCCCCAGACCAAACCTAGAAAACTCTCTAATTTCTCTATAATAGATCACACCAAGTAACCTAAAATATTGTTCATCACACACTGAACAAGACATATATCACTCATAAATCTCACCAAGAAATTTTGAAGAACCAAAGGATCTTCAAAGAAACCAAAACGAGATAGAAGAGAGGAAGAGTCTGGAAGAATTCAAAAGAGATAGGTGTCAACCAAACTTAAGGCATTTCAGATCAAACCCTGCATCCAACAGCCACCAGCTTGCCAGGTGGCATCATCGTCGTGTAGTAGCAATTCAAAAGCCAAAAACGTGTTCCAAGAAAACGAGAGAATGCATAAATAGTAAAGGGGCAGCCAAAAACGTGCTCTAAGAAAACGAGAGAATGCATAAATAGTAAAGGGGCAGCTGAGTTGCAGGATCATAACTTGCGCCATTAGGAGTTGTACTACATCATTGGGACTAATGGCTAAATGTTTAATCACATTTGAGCCACAACTTCTACAATTCGTTTATTGATTCTTTCTTGCTGCATTCATTCTAGAATTGAGTTTCTGATTTATTGAAAGGTGTTTGCACGTCAATGTATTTTATGCTTTGAAAAATACCAGAGAAGAGTTGAAGATTGAGAGCGTCAGGATCTCGAATAAAAAACTAGAAGTTCGTAATTAAAAAAAAAATCGAAAATTCTTAATTCAAATTTGATCAAGAAACTGATTATATAATTTGGATAAATTCTATTTTTTTTTTATTTACAACATACATTTATGAACATCTAGTAAAGATGCTGAATAATTGAATTTGAGAAGTATTTCATTTTCTGGCTAATCCTTATCCTAGTTTCCAACATGTACAGTACTGGAGCCAACTTTCGAATTTGATAAGGAAGCCCATTTTGGCCAAACTATGGTATGTTTTATCGTTGTTAGGGCTTCGGAGACATCTTATATAGGGGACACCTCAACACTACAAACACCGTTATATACATGGGCAGATCCCAGCACAGGCCCATACTGGGCTGAAGCCCAGTGCTTCTTTATACCAGATTCTGTTTAAAAAAAAAAAAAAAAAAACTAGTTCATAGTTCGGCCCATTTGAAATTTACCCAAACAAGGATCATAAAAAATACCCAGAAGCTGTCCAAGCCCAACAAATTTACAGTCCATTTTATTTTCTTCCTTTCCTCTGGCTCTTTTCCTCCACAGGCCACAGCTCCACTCCGCTCCCAGCCTCCCGCGCTCCGTCTGCACTCTGCACCATTTCCCCAAATCAAACCTTCCGCCACTGCTCCTCATTCAACCTTCAGCTCCGCCACCGCCATCCGAGCGCAGCGCCGAGCCGCCGCTCCACAGCTCCAGCTGTCCAGCACCGTTGTCCCTGTCCGCTGAAGCCTGAAGCTAAAAGGCTGAACGCTTGCAGCCTTGCACCAGCAGCTCGACCTCGTCCACTCGCGGGTCACGGCTCGACCTCCTCCCCTTGTAGGTGCAGCGATGGCGCCGCCAGACCGCCGACGCCGATAGACCCCAGCCCCCAGGTTAGGTTCTTCACTTCTTCAGATCTTGCTCTAGTTCTCTTCTTCTTCTTTTTCACTTCTCTAGTTAACTTCTACTGATTTTTGCTGGTGCTTCAATTTCAAAATTCAAAATTTCAAATTCAATTTAATTTTAGTGACTTAGTCCGTGACCGTGAGATGAGAGTCTGTGAAATTGTGAATTGTGAAATGAATTGAATGTAAGAAACTAAGAATTTTACTGTTAGATTAGAATTTAGATATAATCATAGATTCATCATTCATATAAGATAATGATGTTATTGGAAATTGGAATTTAATTTGATATTGATTATTTGTGAATTGTGATTTTGAATTGAGAATGTGATATTTAGATTTTTAATTTGAGAATGTGAATATAATCATTAGATAATTTGAGAATGTGATATTAATTTTTAATTTTTGAATTGAGAATGTGATATTAGAATCACTTTCACTTTCACGCATTAGTATTATATTCTTTTCTGTCATAAGGCTGGGATTGCGTCTTGAATCTATTTTTTTGATGGTTATCTATTGCAGTTAGTTCCTGACTAAGAATTGATTAAACCTGAAGCATATTTGTGGACTCAATTTCATTTTTCTTAATGCAACTGTTTCCTTTTAATCTTATCACCATGTTGTTTTTTTATCTCCATTATCATGTTATTTTTATCCCCCCTTCTAAGTTTTACTTCATGCTCAAGTAACTTCATAACGATACTATGCTTTTTATCAGGTAGTAGTTACTAATGGCAACTGAGAAAAGTCCAACTGAGATGCAGCCATCTTCTGCAGCTCAAACACAAGCCATGGCTTCGTGTCGAAAGAAGAAGAATGAAGAAGCGACTTTCCTGCAAGATGTTAGGGGCCACATTGATGAATTTGTCAATGCTTCTATGGAAGAACACAAAACTTGCTTTCAGAAGACAATCAAGAAGGTTGGCTGTTAAAATTTTACTACCTTCACAGGAAACTGAGGTGGACACTTCTTTAGCTGTAATGTAAGTTGAACTCAGTGCTTATTATTTAACTTTGATGCTTTTTTAGATGTTTGGCATGTCAAAAGTTGTTTCTGAAAGGAGTTCTGAGACAAAGGAAGTGGAAAGTTCACTGCCGCTTCAGACAACTTTAGCTGAGTAAGACGTGTGGTATTTTTATTGTGATGAACTGATAAACTGGATTATGGTTACTATTGGCCACGGGGGTTATATGAGCGTATAACTTTTTAATATTGTTCGTTAATCGAATTTCTACTTTTATGTTTCCATAATATGCATGAAGCTGAGATCCTGTATGAAATGAAACTGATTTTAGATTAATTGGAGTTGTTTTGGTGGTTCTTTGGAAGGGTGATTTTAAAAGATTAGATTTTAAATTTATATGACATTATGTGATTTAGAGTCTGCTTTCTAGGGTGCGAATGCGAATGTGAAAAGAGTATTTCTTTAGAATGCGATCTTGAGAATTACTTTAGAATGTATTTGAAAGTTTGATTTAGATTTTATTACTTAAAATGTGATTTTAAATATTGCTTTACAATATGATTTATAATGTGTCTAGTAGTATTTTGTGAGTCATGCCCCAAAAATCATAGGACCGACATTGTAGCCCCTCCCCTCACAATTTCTAAAATCCAGCTCGGTACAATATAAAATCCTGGATCCGTCACTGGTTATATATATATATGTATGTATGTATCTGATAAGTGTATTTTATACACTTATTTGTACGTTTAAATTAGAATAAATTATTATCGTTTTAGAATTTATGCTATTTAATTTGTGTTTGTCTGTTTACTTTGCAGAAAATATACCAAAAGATGAAGAATGAAGTAATTGATGAGAAAAATGCATAATTGGATGTTGATTGGAGCTAAAACGAGCAATTGATAAGTTTGTGACGTCAACCGAAAAGATCTAATGTGCCAAAATGAACGAATCAGAGGTTGGAGGACCTAATTGAATGAATTAAGAGCTTAAATGGGCAAATCGAGAAGAAGATAAAGTTTGGGGACTAAATTACAACAATTGAAAATTGAGGATTGAAGGTGCAATTAAAAGTCAGGGACCAACTTACACAGCCGAAAAAAGATGGAAGTCGCGATCGCTGGATACATACCACGCGATCGCGAGAAGATACAAAATTGTAACCCGAGAGTTTTAATGTATTCCACGCGATTGCTAGGGTTTTACCCACGCGATCGCGTCCTTATCAGGCTAGGCCGACTGTGGGCTTTTTCTCGCGATTTTCAACAGAATTCTCTCTTTTTGACCTAGGTTTTCTCCAAAACCTAAATATATTACACATGAGGCACGAAAATCAGACCTTTGCCTCTCCATAGAACGAGCCACAACAGAGATTTTAATTAAAATTCTTGGAGATTCAAGCATCGCAAATGGGCGTGAATTGAAGATACTTGAAGAATTGATAATTGGTGCAATCTTTCCATTCTTCTTTGTTATTTTCAATGAACGTTATATTTTATTGTTTTTGTTCTACAATCATGATGTGTAACTAATTTTAACGTTGGGATGAACGATGTAGCCTAGTTAATTATTTTAATTCCATATTCCTTGTTTTAACGCTTTAATGCATGTTTTGATTTATTATTACGTTTAATGCGTGAATGAACGGCCACTTATTCATAATTTTATGTGTTATTTCCATAATCCAAGTGGTGAGTTAATAACATAGATTTAGGTAATAAATCCGGTAATTGAACGAGAGATAGAGATATACTCTTGTAATTATTGCGGTCGTGTGTGAATTCTAGAATGTAATGCATCTAGATAAGGAATATTCAGACCCGCTGTAGAGATACATGGTTGACTTATTTAGGTAGAGTTGATTTAAACTCGAGAGAGGAATTTCAATTTAATTAGTGAATTCCACCGAATGCATATTTAGGAAATAAAACCGGAATTGGAGTTAATTTAATTGGTTAGGTGAAATCGTAAATCTCAACTACTTTACAATCGTATTTGAAAACAAAACAATTCTCTAATTTTAAATTCTTCAGTTTAATTGTTTAGTTTTAGTTTAAAATCTCAAATTATTTCGTCTGTTCAAATAAAGTGTAGAACTAAAATATTTCGGTAATTAATAGCAATCATCGTGGGACGATAATCCGGACTCCTAGGTCCACTTTATTACTTCTCACGACCCGTGCACTTGCGGGGGTATTTCGCATCGCGAGATATCAGTGAGCAAGTTTTTGGCGCCGTTACCGGGGACTGTTAATTAATATCGATACCCATTAGTTTTTATTTTACTTAGAACTTTATTTTGCTTGTTTTTATTTCTATTTTTATATTAATCTTCAGTTTTTGCTTTTAATTTTTGTTTTCTTTAATTTATGTTAAGAAGGACTAAGTCATTTGATTTGCTTCATTTTGATACAGAAATTGAACGCACCTTTCGACAGAGGCGTAGACAACAGTTGGAAGCGAATCAACAAAAAGACTTAGCCATGACAGATGACATAATTCAGGATAATCAGGGAAATCAACAAAATCTGCCAGCAGCTGTGAATGGACAGCAACAAAATCATGGAAGGCGCGTTTTGCGAGATTACATGGTTCCTCCTGTGGGGAACATTGGAACCTGCATTGTACCTCCTGCAATCCAAGCTAATAATTTTGAGATCAAGACTTCCTTGATCCAAAATTCATGTGCTTTTCATGGACTGCCATTAGAGGATCCTCATGCCCATCTTCGGACATTTTTGGAACTATGTGATATGCAACGCATGAATGGAGTTTCAGATGACGCCGTGAAATTAAAGCTCTTCTCATTCTCTTTGGCAGACAAGGCAAAAGCCTGGTTTTACTCTTTGCCCCTACACACAATCACCACATTTGAATTTATGAGCCAGAAATTTGTAGATAAATTTTTCCCACCTGGCCGCATGTCAAAGCTAAGGCGTGAAATTTTATCATTCAGTCAACAGCCTCGGGAATCCATTTTTGAGGCTTGGGAAAGGTTCAATGAGCTTATCAGACAGTATCCTACCCATGGAATCGCAGATTGGATCTTAGTTCAGACATTCTATAATGGGTTGACAATTGAAAATAAGAAGCACGCAGACTCAGCAGCTGGAAGTTCAGTAATGGATATGACTTATGAAGAAGCATCTGAGATTTTCGAGAAGATGGCTTCAAATAGTTACCAATGGTATTCAGAGAGGTCTGCACCTAAGTCCAGGGGAATAATGGTCGTTAATGAGATTACATCATTAAATGCTAAATTGGATGCGTTGACGAAGAAAATCGAAAGTATGGGTGTGCAGACAGTCAACTCAGTTCAAACAGTGTTGTGTGATTTTTGTTTTGAAAATCACACTGTAAATTTCTGCCTACTTCAACAAAATCAATCAAACCCAGAACAGGTTAACTTCATTGGGAACAGACAGCAAGGTGGTCCATATTCACAAACCTACATCCCAGAATGGAAGAACCACCCCAACTTCTCCTGGTCTAATAATCAAAATGTTCTGCGTCAGCCTGGTTTTCAACAACAGCAGCAACAACAATCTCATAAAACCATGGCAGAAAACACAGAGATGTTAATCCAGCTAGTTAAGAGTCAGAATGGTGAAATTATGAATCAAGCAGCTGAGATTAAGAATTTGAAGAGACAAGTGGGAGAGTTGGCAGCTAGCAGTTCCACAAGGCAGCCAGGACAGTTACCGAGCAATACTGAAACAAACCCTCGTGAGCATGTTAATGTAATAACAACAAGGAGCGGGGTTCAGCTATCTGAAGTGACTATAGAGGAATATGAGAAGCAGAAGAACAAAAAGAAAGATGTGGTGGAAGAACAAGAAAGTGAGAAAGAACAGAGGTCGACTCCTGAAATTCAAGAAAAAGCCGAAGAAGACGTTCGAGTTAGACCTCCAGTCAAGGCATATGTACCTCCTGTTCCATATCCAAAAAGACTGATAAAGCATCAGTTGGAGTAGCAGTTTGGAAAATTTTTGGAAATATTCAAGAAACTGCACATAAATATCCCATTTGCAGAAGCTTTAGCTCAAATGCCCCTCTACTTAAAGTTTATGAAGGAGATGCTGTCAAACAAAAGAAAGTTGGTTAATTTTGAGACAGTAGCACTGAGTGAGGAGTGCAGCGCCATACTTCAAAAGAAATTACCACAAAAATTGACTGATCCAGGGAGTTTCTCTATCCCTTACACTATTGGAAATTTCACTTTTGATAATGTATTGTGTGACTTAGGGGCTAGTGTTAATCTAATGCCTTTGTCTGTATACAGAAAACTTGGTTTGGGTAGCCTAAACCAACCAATATCAAACTAAAGCTTTCTAACAGGTCTATACAGTATCCATATGGGATAGTGGAGAACGTGATTGTGAAAGTAGACAAATTCTTCTTTCCAGTTGACTTTGTGATCCTTGATATGGAAGAAGACTCTCAGATGCCCCTGATATTTGGAAGACCATTTCTTGCTACAGGACGAGCTCTCATAGACATCGAAAAAGGGGAAATCATCTTTAGGGTCAAGAAGGAACAAGTCACTTTTAGTATCAAGCCAAGGCAAGACCTTGAAGTTCTAAAAGAAAGTTGCTTCAAGGTGGAGGGAGTGGTCCAGAAACCAGAAGTGAAGATGAAGCAAGGTATTAAGTTGGAGGAGTTTCCAAACACAAAATATGAGTTTGTGAAGGTAAAAGATGAAAGAAGAGACAAAAAGGAAGAAAAGCCAAACATCCCTCAACAAACAGTAAAAGGTGAGGCTTTGGAATTCAAGAAAGTGAGAAAACAGGTGGAGATATGCAAAGTAGGAAATTGCAAAGTGTGCAGGGCTTCAAGAGGATCTTTCAAACCTCCATGATTTCTATGTGCAAAAGTCAGGCTTAAGACTCAAAACGGAGCGCTTGTTGGGAGGCAACCCAACTTTTCTTCCCTTTTACTTATTACTATTTCATTATTTACTTTATTGCTAAATTTTAGATATATGCATGGTAGGATATGTTTTTGAGTGTTTTGCATGTTTCATGTTGAGAACACATGTGCATAATAGTCTATTATTGCATATTTAGGTATGTTTTTATTTTTGCATATTTTTACTAAACTAGGCTTTTAATTGTTATCCCACACGTTTAACACACTAGTTTGAATCATGTAGTTAATGGTCGGAAAATCATTGCATCGATCATGAAGTAATTAGGGGAATAAAAAACGATTTTGAAAATCAAAAATAGAAAAAAATTTCAGTACTGCTATGTACTAAGCGATCGCGCGCCAATAGGCTATGGAGATCGCGAATGTGCATTCAAAAATCAACAGATTCTTAAACCTTGAACCACGCGATCGCTAGCACTCCAGCCAGGCGATCGCGTGGCTGTACTGGGACCAAAATCGACAGTTTAAGTGTTGTACCCCATGTTTTCAATTTCAAACATTATAAACTCTTTTTCTCTCCCCTAATCACCTCATATTTGACCTTCCATTTTGTGTGCATGTCATCAACACCTAGTTGCACCTAATTCATTGCTATTTTCACATCCAAATCAATGAAAGGTATGAAATTCTTCACTTAAATCCATGTTTACTCAAATTTTTGAAATTCTCTTTGAGTTCTTGGATTTTGAAATTGTGAATGGTGAAGAATGGGCTTAGGTTGGTTGGAGATTGTGATTTGTGGTATAGTAGACAAAAATTTTGGGTTCATTCATGCCTCCAACCCTATGCATATCCATTGATTTTTGCAATGCCCATTAAGTGTTTGATGAAATGCCACAAAGACATTCTTGTGCTAATTTTAGAAATTCATTCGAGCATTTAACTTCATGACATGTTCATCATTGATTGTGTGTATTTAGTTCAAGATTTAGTTCACTACATTGCATGAAAACCAACATTGCATCAAGGCAGCCCCATTGCAAGGCCATTGCACCCAAAAACTGTCTTACGTCACCTTCTTCTCGACATTGTTTCATAACCCTATTGATCTTCAAATGAGCTAAAATTTTAATATATTGTCGATCATGCTGTGAACTTTAACGTATCAAAAGATGGCTCAGGAAATTTTATGTTTTTCTAGGCGATGTAAAGGCTTGAATGTGTGGGGTCGACCAATTTTGAAAATTCAAAAACTGTGCTTTAACTTAAGATTGGGGGTGTGGTCCTGAACTTCCATTATTTCTTATTGGTGTTTATAACTTCTAATGTTACTTATCTCTTATTTGCTAGGAAAACACCAATCAAAACACCCCAACCAAATTTCAACAATACAAACAAAGGGTCGATTCATCCATTGCAGTGCAACAAGGAGCTTCAAAGAATTACATCCTCTACACTTGGGAAGTTCTCGTTCTCTTTTCTTTGTCTTGTTTTACATTATTGAATCTTTTTGACAAACATTGAGGACAATGTTCATTTCAAGTTTGGGGATGAAAATTCATTGCATTAATCATTCATTTTATATTCATTCGATTCTTTAGGGACAAAAAAAAATTAATAAAATAAAATAAAAATTGAAAACTTTGTTGACATGTTTATTGCCTAGGATATAATATGAATCAATTTGTGCTTAGGTTTGAAAATTGGACAATATGAAATCATGAACTTATTTTTGAACTAGTTATGTTTTGCTAGATTCATATTTATTGCGCACATAGCCAGTGTTGGATAATTGCTTGTGTAAGGGATTTTGTTTAATACATGTCGGGCAAATTTATGCAATTTGAACTTAGGAATGACTCAAAAATCTCTGAACTTAGATCGTTAGACAGCACACCCCTTAATTAGAACCAATCATGCTAAAAGGCAAGTTTTGGGGTAAAATGGTTGGAATTTGTGTGTATTGATGGGTTGGAGGACTGTAGTTCTTGATTTTGCACTTTAGTCATTGCAGTTTGGTCAACTGGTATAAACCATTTCCAGCATAAAAACAGAAAAATGTTGAAGGTATTATGCTGCTCTTCAAATGCCTTTTTGACTCGAGTAAGTAAGTTGAGGGGTCCTTCAAACCTGGTGCCCTAAAGCCAACTGGCTTGGGAGTCATCGACCTAAAGCTCGCTACATGGGCCAATTAGAAAGCAAGTACGGAGCGTGGACTTACACATAAGACATTATAACATCTTTAACTTTTCTGTTTAAGCATTTATGACCCGGGCAAGTATATCTGAGGGGTTCTTTGAACCTGGCACCCTAAAGCACTCTGGTTTGGGAGTTTCCGATCTGAAAGCCCGCTACAGGGGTCATATAGAAAGTCAGTATGAAAAGTTCTGTACAAAGATGGTAAAAGATAGGGACATTAAAAGAAAAATTCGTCCAATAAAAAATAAAAATAAATAAAAAATATTGCATGGTATAAGCTTTGTTGACTGAGCTGTGGTGGTTGAGGTTGTAGAATTGGGGACTGCTTTCTTTTGGTTTGTTGTGCACACTTATTTCTGATTCTGACTACCTTGTGTGGAAAAAGTAAATAATATTTTTAGAACCCACATAGATAAAAACCTGGGATGCGAGAGAAAAAGCAGAAAGTGGTGATCATCCATGAGCGTTGAAAAGAATTTCATTAGAAATCATAGATTGACCACATGAGATTCGGACTTGATTATGCATAATGAGCCACACAGTGTTGAGCACATCTTTTGCATAAGTATGTTTTGACACTGGCTATTCACACACACACTTGAGACTCTAGCATGATATAACTAGAAATTATTTTGCATTGTTGTTCATGACGCTTGCTTAAAGCTTAAATTGGTTTGGACTATGGAGGTATATGGTAAACATGTTGACACAACAACAAAAAAAATTTCTCTTTTATTTCTTTGATTTTTGTAGTTTATTTTCCATTATTCGGGGACGAACAATAATTCTAGTTTGAGGGTATTTGATAAGTGTATTTTATACACTTATTTGTACGTCTAAATTAGAATAAATTATTATCGTTTTAGAATTTATGCTATTTAATTTGTGTTTATTTGTTTACTTTGCAGAAAATATCTCAAAAGATGAAGAATGAAATAATTGATGAGAAAAATGCGTAATTGGATGTTGATTAGAGCTAAAACGAGCAATTGATAAGTTTGTGATGTCAACCGGAAAGATGCAATGTGCCAAAATGAACGAATCAGAGGTTGGAGGACCTAATTGAATGAATTAAGAGCTTAAATGGGAAAATCGAGAAGAAGATAAAGTTTGGGGACTAAATTACAACAATTGAAAGTTGAGGATTGAAGGTGCAATTAAAAGTCAGGGACCAACTTACACAGTTGAAAAAAGATGGAAGTCGCGATCGCTGGATACATACCACGCGATCGCGAGAAGATACAAAATTGTAACCCGAGAGTTTTAATGTATTCCACGCGATTGCTAGGGTTTTACCCACGAGATTGCGTCCTTATCAGGCTAGGCCGACTTTGGACTTTTTCTCGCGATTTTCAACAGAATTCTCTCTTTTTTACCTAGGTTTTCTCCAAAACCTATATATACTACACATGAGGCACGAAAATTAGACCTTTGCCTCTCCATAGAACGAGCCACAACAGAGATTTTAATTAAAATTCTTGGAGATTCAAGCATCGCAAAGGGGCGTGAATTGAAGATACTTGAAGAATTGATAATTTGTGCAATCTTTCCATTCTTCTTTGTTATTTTCAATGAACGTTATATTTTATTATTTTTGTTCTACAATCATGATGTGTAACTAATTTTAACGTTGGGATGAACGATGTAGCCTAGTTAATTATTTTAATTCTATATTCCTTGTTTTAACGCTTTAATGCATGTGTTGATTTATTATTGCGTTTAATGCGTGAATGAACTGGCCACTTATTCATGATTTTATGTGTTATTTCCATAATCCGAGTTGTGAGTTAATAACATAGATTTAGGTAATAAATCCGGTAATTGAACGAGTGATAGAGATATACTCTTGTAATTATTGCGGTTGTGCGTGAATTCTAGAATGTAATGCATCTAGATAAGGAATATTCAGACCCGCTGTAGAGATACATGGTTGACTTATTTAGGTAGAGTTGATTTAAAATCGAGAGAGGAATTTCAATTTAATTAGTGAATTCGACCGAATGCATATTTAGGAAATAAAACTGGAATTGGAGTTAATTTAATTGGTTAGGTGAAATCGTAAATCTCAACTACTTTACAATCGTATTTGAAAATAAAACAATTCTCTAATTTTAAAATCTTCAGTTTAATTCTTTAGTTTTAGTTTAAAATCTCAAATTATTTCGTCTGTTCAAATAAAGTGTAGAACTAAAATATTTCGGTAATTAATAGCAGTTCTCGTGGGACGATAATCCGGACTCCTAGGTCCGCTTTATTACTTCTCACGACCCGTGCACTTGCGGGGGTATTTCACATCGCGAGATATCAGTGAACAGTATCACTACAAAATAACCACACAGAATTGGAGTTAATGATAAAGAACTTCAAACTTTATATATATCAAAACAAAAATTATTAGAAACAAAGTTTTATGCAAAAACTTATAAACTTTCAAGAGAAAACCTCTAAATCTCGCACAAAATATACCACAAAGAAAATCACTAAGAAATTTATAGATTAACACTATAAAATCACAAAGTATCACTCTTTGATTATGCACAAAGAATCAAAAGAGGAAGAACACAAAAATCTGTAGCGAGAAGAGAGATTTCTGGAGATAACCACGAAGAAGACGATACAGAGAGAGAAAATATCTTAGAAAATGAAGTGTCTGGAAGAAATGAAGTGATCAGAACCAAAAGTCACATCCTTATCACGATTTGGACAATCCAAATTAACTCTTCAGATCCAACGGTTGAGAGCAAAGGGGTGGTGATAATTTTTTTGGGCTTTAACCCGTTTTCAATTTGGGCCAAGATTCAAGTATTCTGTTTTGGGCTCTAGCTTTTGAATTTAAGAGAATTAATACTTGAACTTGGGCTCTCTGATTTTGGGCTTCAAAATTTATCTGATCCAAATTGCATTTATAGTATTAATCAATTTTATTGTATGTCATAATCAAATCATGTTGAAGTTTTAGTTGTTAGGATTACAATTGTAACCTTGTTAACTCTTTTAATTATTAATTGCTCAATTTAGTTATAATTTTTTGGATTATCATCCTGTTATCTGGCTAATTTTAATATAATCTAAGGATTCTCCTTGAGATCGAGAAGTAATACATGTTTCTAACTCAAATAACAAATAAAATTAAGTTGTATAGCTTATCTAGAGTTATATTATCTATATGTCTAATGCAATCTTGATTGATATTCTAGTTATTAGGTGTGCTCTCTTCCCTTGTGCTTTACTGAAAAGAGTTGGATATTAGAAGATAAAAAATGGCTTCTCGTGTAATAATGGTATCAATAATGCTAAGGCCAAATGATAAGAATGTTTTGTTCCAATTACACTTTAATAAATGCAGTCAAAAGACGGCCTAATGTGGAAAGGATCAATGGAAAATTCTTAAAAATATATATCCATTGAATAGGAATAAATTATAGACTTACCTAGGAATTTTAGTACCGAGTTTTTTTATTTTTTAGTATATTTTTGTAGGCTACTAGTCTAGGTACATTGCATCGTACAAATTACAATTGTGTAATTCAAGAATGATAAATTATTTTAATATCATAAATATAGATTGGAGTATAGTGTAGAAAGCTCAACATAGAAAAATGATTTTACGGAGGTGATTCGTGAATAAGACGGTAGAGAGTTCGTTAGCTCATATGTCATGTTTGATGCGACAAATTAAATTAGACAAATAAGTCTCCTGTTTAATAAAATTTAACTTCATTTATTTATTACCTCGTATTAAACTATGCTACAAGTGTTGAGAAATAAGAACCGATGAGAAAATTGAAGTTTTTCTGCTAAATTCCTATTCCCACAATTTCACCACCTCCAAAAATTAAAAAGGATGAGGATTATTGATTAAATATTTGAATCAATCGATTTTGACAACTAGCTAAATTCCTTCATTCCCAAAATGACGCCTCCTCTTTTAATTGTAAGTACAAATACAAATTAATTGTACTAACGTTAAAGAGAATACTCGATTTGTCGATAAGTCCCAAGATAAGTTTTCATTATTCAAAAATAATGGTTACGATATATATATATATATATATATATATATATATATATATATATATATATACCAATAACCCACTAAATCAAAGAGCTCAAGTTAGTGAGATTTTACCTCAATTTCCACTATATTTCAAAATAGGCTCCACTCCTCCAGTCCATGTTTCAATTGAAAGCGACCCAAGAAAATGGTTCCTTTTTAACTCCTTTTGAGGCCTCAAATGCTGCCAACTTTATAGAGGATTGAAAACTATAGTAGTGGAAGAGCAATGAGGAAAGATCCTTACATACTTACTTTTTTTAATCCTAAATGTGCTATACTTTCTGGGAAAAATACGTATATTTTATTTTGTATATATATATGTAGCTACATGGAGGTCAACTTTATCGTCCACCTCCAACTCACAACTCATATCCTTAAATGTGCATATTCATTTTACTATAAAGCCCAGCAAACTATTGGAAGTTAATCATATTTAACTCGATTTTCGCACATCTTTAAATTATGTTGTTTGGTTCTGATTTTAATCTCTTGTCAAATTCAATAATTAGTTTTAATCACTTATTTTATTGGGTCTGGAGCTTTCAACCATAAATCTAGTCAACTTTTATCAAATCAAAATATAATAAAAAATTTATTTTAATCTATACCAAATAGAGGCTATCAAAATTATTAACTTGAATCGGTGGCAATGCATAGAATGAGGTTACACATATACATTTTACTTAAAACTAAATATATATGTATAAAGATAATCAAACTTACTGTAGTGATTTCAAAAATAATCATAGAGGACACGATCAGTGACGGACACAGATATTTTGTTGTAGGGGACACAGTTTGCTGTAGACCTCACAGGGGTTCGGGGGCAGCGCCTCCGATTTTTTTTTTTTAAGGAAAAGATTGAAAATAACGATAAAATTCAAGTTCACAAAATACAATGTACTAAATAATATGTAATCTCACAAATATACTAAATTATTTTTAGTAAGATCTAAGTTATAATTCAAAAGAAATTGGCATATTAAATCGTAGTAAAGAATCAACTAACATATTCAAATTAGAATCAATTATGTTCATATTTAGTATAGATTAAAATTTGATTTTTAGTAGATTTTGATAAAAGTTGATGAGATGTGTGGTTGAAAAGTTGTGCGTCCCATGAAACCTATGATTGAAATTGATTGTTGACTTTGACCAAAATTAAAATTTAAATTTTAATTGGTACCAAAAAAAGACTTTATTTACTGAGTACATGTTACAATCTTTTATATATATTTCATCTAAAACAATGTATTCAATACGCATAAATTTCAATTAATCAAAGTCCAAACATTACCTCTATTCAATATAAAAAATAAAAATTAAAAATTAAACTTCAAAATTGGGAGCTCATTTGACCACCCGGACCTCCCTCCCTGTCCGCACCTGGATACGATAATGAAGAACGTCCTACATACATATAAAATCTTTTAGTTCTAACGTGTACTCTGGGTTTAATAAATCATTTTCTTCTAATGGAAACCAGTGTTCTAAAATACGTAATGCGTTGCGATGCGTCGAGGTCGAGAATCAAGAATCACAAGTTTATGCGTGTCAATGCGAAGAATAAGCGTCATAATGCGTTTCGTATTTTTAATATTATTTTAATTATTTTAAGACATTAAATATATTTTTATATAAAAAAAATAGATTTTTTACGCTTATTAAAAAAAAAAAACGCGCATTAGGCGGCGCCTAGGCGGGATTAGGCGCATCTAGGCGGTCAAAAAAAACTGTTGACCGCATTTTTACGCGCATACCACTTATTCGACGCGTTTTGGTCACGCATCGCGCCTAGACGGCGCATTTTCGCGCATTTTAGAACACTGATGGAAACTCATATTAAGATTGATTTCATTTACTTGAAAAAAGTGGTTTAATGTGTAATGTTTCAAGGGATGTCGAGTTGAGCCACTTACTGACTCAGCTTGCTCCCAATGTGAGTCATATAGGTTGAGTCTAGCTGAATTTTTTACTGTTAACTTGTCTGAGACTCAGAAAAATAAAAAGTAAATGTGCAGGCCGTTTGGGCAAGCTGGTGGGGCAAGTCGAATTGAGTTGGCAATTTTTTTTTTTTATTTATTTTTAAAAAAAAATTGACGCTCATGCCCGACTCACCCCATTTGAGAGCATAAGCTGGATCTAGGTAGGTAGGTAGCGTCACGTCAAGTTCGAGCAATTCAACTCAGTCCACTTAACATCCCTAAATGTTTCAATAATATCTTTATTCAGATAATGTAACGGTCTTATATACACGTGGTAGGATTGTTCTTTCAAATCATGACATCTTGGACTAATAGCCATTTAATTCAAGACACATTGCGTTCAATGTGGAGAGAGAGAGAGAGAGAACGTGGGTGTACGAAGTTGATGTGTCATACTTTGATTTGCTCGAGATTCGAGTTGTCGCGATTTAAATGGACGATCCTACTATGTGTGGGAGTGTAGCTCACACCTTGAGGGCCCCAACCAACCTTACCCTGAGCCATTGGTTGAAGAGATTAATCGCAGGTTATGTTTGTCAGAGTTAGGGTGGAGGACTTGATGATAAGCTCAAAGTTTGGGTAACTCCAGCTGACGACAAGATATAAATTCAATATTTCAGGATTCGAGCCCTGACACCGCTGCACTGAGCCGTACCAACCCTCCCCTTTATCACTACGAGATGTGTCCTGGAGGCGACGATCCTATTATGCGTACATTAAAGACCATCGTACCAAAGCTTTTCACATTAATTTGATTGATAGACCATGTAAGTTACGAGCGCTAGGATAAGACAAAGTGATTGCTTTTGTATGTAAGGCTAAGATGAGTAGCTAGGCTAAAAGAATCGTGATCAACTAGGAATTCTACTAATGCCTTGCGGAAGTAAGAGGCCCATATATTGTGATTTCTTTCGTCTTTTTCCTAGCAAAGAATACGGTACTTGAAATACATTTTAGAAATATATACACAAATCATGTGGTTACAATATCACATTTCAAAGGTAGAAAAATAAGTTTAAAATTTCAAAAATCAAGTTGTAAATAAAATAGTTAATATATTATATAAATCACCCACCCACCCCAATTCAAACAATCTGCACCTCACCACCTCCACCAGTACCACCAACCACTACTTCCACGTCCACCATCGCTGCCGCCGCCGCTGTCATCATCATCGCCACCACCAACCACTGTCGTCATCACCATCACCACCTCCAACGTGACCTTCGACTCATCTCCACCACGACAACCCCCACCACCATCTTCGACTTACAACCACCACTTTTTAAAGATAGGAGATGAGAAAACTAATGAATTGTGAAATTAATAAATAATATAAAATCTGTAACTTACGTTCAAATTTTGAATTAACAGACTTTAAAAAAAAATTGAATTAATAGACATCGCATCTTCGCTAAAGCCACCACCACCGCCCACCTCCACCGCCCCTGCAACCACCACCACCTGCCATTGTCGCCAGAACCCAGAAGAAGAAGAAACTGAAACATCTTTTAACATTTGACCTAATGCGCCATATGTGACCCATGACCTAAGACGTCATATGTGACTCGTGGCCTAATGCATCAAATGTGATTTGAACGTGTGTGTGTGTGTGTGTGTGTGTGTGTGTGTGTGTGTGTGTGTGTGTGTGTGACTCAATACATCAACTGTTATATGCAGTGTTGTAAAAAGCGTGAAGCATGATGAAGCGTGGAGCCTGAGAGTCAAACTTTACAAGCTTAATAGGGAATATGCGTTTAAAAGCATTAAAAATGCATTTTTCAAATTCTGCATAAGATTTAAACTCAATGTTTAAAATAAAATTATGCAAACAATGAAACCATACAATAGGAATTGTGTGCAATAATATTTTTTTTATTTAGTTTTTTTAATCTTTTTCTAGTTATTTTAAAAATTTTAAGACATTAATTTTTTTATATAAATTTTTTTTTTTTTTTACATAAAAATCAAATATACACAAGATATAAAACATTATAACAATGATATTTTTTAATTTTAGAATTACTAATTTAAAGAAAATATAGATTAATTGTTATTAATTAATAATTATATTTATTATTTATTATACTATAGTTTATTTCAAGCTTTAAATATTAAAAATGTTTTAACCCATAAAAAAGGATTGCAAAATTATTATACTACTAATGAAATGCAAATTTGTAGTTGGGGAATTGAATAAATAAAAGAAAATAACAATTTTCAAAGGGGATTGTTTTAATTAAAAAAAAAAAAAAACAATGCAAAGAAATAAGATGGAGACCTAGGAAGAGTATAAACATAAATGGATGCTGATTAAAAGAATAAAATAAAATATTTATATTGCAAAGGATACACAATTCAATCATTTATCAATTACATTGTACATGCACTACATCTACATGAATCCCACATCGGTTGAAAAGTGGAGAATAAGGGACAATTCCTCTTATATATAGGGCTGTGAGGTTCCTTCTTCACATGCAGTGGGTTTCTATTTGCAGTCCAATCACTACAATTTAATTTTTTAATCGTAAAATAAAAACGCTTGGAGCGCGCTTCAATTGTGTGTTTATGCCAAAATAGCGCCTTTGACTGTGCTTTGACCGCTTTTTGCGCGTTTAGTTGTTATGATGCGCGAGACCCTCGCGTCACACTTAGTGCGCTCATATGTGATGCGTAGGCATGCGTTTTTGAACACTGGTTATATGTAACTTTTTTGAACACTGGTTATATGTAACTTGAACATTTTAAGTGTGACCCATGCTTAATGCATCAAATTATGATTTGTGACCTAATTCATTAAATCATCAAATGTGACTCAACATGTATAGTGTGACTTGTGACTTAGTGCATCAAATGTGACTTGTGACCTAAACATTTTGAAGTGTGACCTTGTGGCATGTGGCCTAATGCACCACCTGTGACCTAAGATATCATATGCGACATGTGACCTAATTCGCCATATGTGACTTATGACCTAAGACATCATAATGCAACTTGAACAATTGAATTGTAACCCGTGCTTAATGCATCAAATTTTGAACTGTGACCTAATGCGCCATATGTGGCCTATCACCTAAGACATCATTTATGACCTGAACCATTGAAGTGTGACCCATGCTTAATGCATCAAATTTTGACTTGTGACCTAATTCATGTAACCTAATGCATCAAATGTGACTCAACATGTGTAGTGTGACCTATGACCTGAGACATTCATATGACCTGAGACAATTTAACACCTTGACTGCACCACCACACCACATCACCACAACAACGACCGAACTAAACCACCTCCGTCACCACAACATCAACCAAGTCAAACCACTGCAGCCCACCAGAGTAACCACGACCAGCTCCAACACCCACCAAAACAACAGACACCAACACAAACAAGGGTGCAAAATCAAGAACCGAACAAAATTAAACATGTGACCTAAATGAAACCTGAGACCACAATCTCCAATGTACCATGGTGGTCGGTGGATAGTAGTGCAACGGTCTAGATTGGAGCCACTGAAACACCGAATCCCCGTTTGCAGCGGGGTTGCTGGAAGACCGAAGCAGTGGCGTCGCTGCATCGATGCGGCTCTGCAATGGCGTTCGGCGGTCTTCCTTCGAATTAGCGGTGAACAAACGCCATACGGAAAAATCGAACCAAACCGTAACAAATAGTTTGGTTTGATTCTGTTTCAAATGTGAAATGGTTTGGTTTGGAAAATTTCCAAAACCCCATAAACAGTTTGGTTTAGGTTTCAATTTTCAAAACTGCAGTTTCAAACCGCCAACCCGCTAAAATTTAAAAAATTATAAAAAATAAATGTGAACTTTCAATTTTTAAAAATAAAATGCAGCAGAAACTTATAATATTCCACTAATGTAAGTATGAATAAACATGTGTATGGAGGAAAAAATAACATTTTTTATGTAGTGATAAGCTGTTAAAGGATTTTTTGTTGCTAGTTTTCCCAATAATAAAATCACACATCCGTATTTTTATAGAGTTTAGCTTATTAAAATTGCAGATGAATTAACTACAATTACTTCCAGGATGCAAATTGAAGTAATACGCTATTGATTTCTCTAATAAAAGCCAACTTTCAATTTAGGAAAAAAATGCAGCAGAAACTTAGGCTGCGTTCTCTTTGGCGTTTTCCAGCCGTTTTCCGTTTTCCATTTTCGAAAACGCGAAAAATGCGTTCTCTTGCGCCGTTTTCGGGAAAAATTTTCGAAAATGTTTTCAAAATTTGTACAGGAAATGAAAACGTGAAAATCACGTTTTTCGCATTTTCCGAAATTTATACCTATTAAGTGGAAAACGCGTGTTTTCCGCGTTTTCCACTTAAAAAAAAATTAAAACAATCAAAAAAAATTTGAAATTTGTCAAAATTTGTCATTTTTAATTACATTATTGGTCTCAGATTTTCAAAACTTGTCATTTTAATCCTCAAATTTTGAAATTTCTTTCGAAAATACCCTAATTTATTTGCAACTTAGTTCCCTCAACTTCAGATTTTGTTGCACATGAGTTCACAAATTTCACTTTTCTTTCAATTTAGTCCTTCTCGTATTTGCTTTATAAGTCATTGTCTTCAAATATGTATAACTTTTGATGTACAACTCCGAATTGCACTCCGTTTTTTGCGTCGAACTCCAAATCCAATCATCTTTCTGATGATGTATCATGTGCTTAATTATTAAACATTTATTTTTTACTTTAGTATTGTAGACACTTATTTTGTAAGGGCATCATTAATTAACGTAAATTGATTTTTGCAAATTTTATTGAAACTTAAATTTTAAACGTTATGAATGTTTACTGGAATGATGTTTATATATAAAGTATTAAATGGAACGATTACTTTAGAAGGGAAAATTACTACCCTAATGTGGAACGATTACTTTAGAAGGGCAACATGAATTTTTGAACTTTTTTTTGTATTACCAAATTGGGTTATAGGGGTTATTTCATTTATTTTTGTTGTACAATTCAAATATGACATCTTTATTTCATTTATATTCACAAGCAATATAATTACAAGTAAACAGAAATAATTTTCTTCAAAATTTTAAACAGAACGTGTTTTCCAGCTTTTCATTTTCGAAGACAGTTTTCAGAAATAACAAACCAAACGCGTTTTCAGTAATTTCGAAAAAAGTCACAGAAAATGGAAAACCGAAAACATTTATGAAAATGAAAACAGGAAACTGAAACACAAAGAGAACGCAGCCTTATATTCCACCAATGTAAATAAGTAAATATATGTATCGAGTAAAAATAACATTTTTGATGTACTGATTAGTTGCCAGAGGATTAAGACTTGCTTTCTTGGTGAGGAGCTGGATGCTGATACACGCTTCTGAAATACGTTTTCCAAACTTGTTTTCTTGCTAACTGAATCATGCTTCATTACGTAATTAGAAATCAAAATTAATACTTCATCTTGTATTTTTTTGTTCTCTATTAGTGATATAATATATTATTTTGACTTGTATCAACGCTTGAAGTCGAAATTCTAGTAATATATATATATATATATATATATATATATATATATATATATATATATATATATATATATATATATATATATATATATATATATATATATATATATATGCTTAAACTTATTTAGAACAGGTAAATTTATTTCGTTTGTAAACTGCGGTTTGAAACCGCACCAAACCGCAAAAAAAAAAAAAGGTTTAGTTTGGTTTGATTTACAAAATGAAATGGTTTGGATTGGGTTGAAAAAATCACAACCCGCTTTAAATGGCTTGGTTTGAAATTTTGTCAAAAACCGTCCAAACTAAACCGTGTTCACCCCTACTTCGAATTGCCCAATACCCAACTCTTTAGCCCAGAGATGGAACAGTGGGTCCAGATACGACGTCGAGGATGGAATGGTGTGTCCACAACCACATGCTACATGCACCATTTCTGCTGAATGATGTCGGAGATCACTTGTCGCACGTCCACCGCCGCTCGACGGCGTTGAAGAATGCTGGAGGACGCGGACATTTCATTTATTCGTCGATGACATTTCATCTTCAAACCGAGGTTACAGCTACAATCTTCGTAGGGTACATGCAATTTTATTTCACTGATGACATTTCATCTTCATTCATTCACAGCCGTTCACCAGCTACAGTTTCTTCAGTGTGTGAAATTGGAAATGAGATAGTCTCTTAATTAGGGTAAGCCTGGGTGGGGTGAGGGGCGTGGGTTAGGGGGTAGGTTATTAATTAATATTTTAAATTTGATTTACTACCTGATTGTTGAAAAAGAAAAACTTATAAACCTCAATTTTGAATTGTGGGAAACAAATACCTGGTGTGGTGTAATTTCCACTACATTTTATTTCCTTTTGAATTTGGCCCCAATACTATTATTACAGGCCGGACCTAGCCTTATGCATCTCATGCAACCACACAGGGCTCCCGAGATGTAAAGGCCCTCAAAAGTATGTAAAAGTCCATCGGTTTAGTTTAGTAGAAAATCCAAGTTTTTTAATAAAAATGTCCAATTAATATAATTGTTAATTTTTTTTTATTTAAAAACGCTAGAAGAGTAAATTTAATTTGAAATATTCACGGTTTACATTATTGTTGTTGTAAATTTAAACGATTTTGTTTAATAATTTATTTTTATCGATGCCCCATTTAAAATTTCGCATAAGGTCTCCAATTCTTAGGGACGCCTAAGGGCTGACCCTGTTTCTAATCAATTAGATAAGGTGTGTAATGTATTAAAATTATTTAGGTTGTGTCGTTTGAAATGAAGGGCATGTCTTCTCAACCTAATATAAGATTTGATAGACTTTAATTACAATCACCAATCGTAGTAGGATGGCAACAGGACGGGTTCGGGACCTGTAACTTGGTCCGATAATCCTTTCCACAAAAACTAGCAAAACCTAAACCCGTCCTGCGATCCGCAAACTTCAGGGAGAAGCAAAATTGTAGCCCATTAATTCCCCCCCTCCCCCATCATTTTGCTCTTTTCTCCGATAATGTTTTATCCAAATAATCATTTAGTGTGGATCAGGGTGGGTGGCCAAAACTTGTCCCACAACTCGTTCAGGTCTTTCTAGCGATGGCAAAGAAAATTCAACGGACATGAAACCGCGATGACCCGATCCTATAAGGGGCACCCTGCTCAGCGGACCCGCCAAAATTATTTTTTAGTTTTTTTATTCTATTAAAAAAATTAAAAAATATAAAACGGGGCGGGAGGGTTGCCTCGACCCAAGACTTGTCCGAGTCTGGAGGCTGGACAACAATGCCCCGCATCGAATCCAACAAATTGTCATCTCTAAGTTTTCCCTTCCCATCCCATCCCAAACTCGCTCTGCTGGGTCGATGATGTGAGTGTTTTTGCCCCATTAATTAATGTTGGAGTCCTGTCGAGTTCGAGATCAGTTGAATTTTTTTGTCATCTCTAAGTCGTAGACCAAAAGATAGGTGGCGTTCTGTTTGTATTTTATTTTGTATTTTCATTTTCAAAAATGTTTTACGTTTCCTATTTTTATTTTTGTTTTCAAATTTGCTGAAAATGTATTTGGTTTATCATTTCTGAAAACTCTTTTTGAAAATGAAAAGCTGAAAAACACATTTTGCTTGAAATTTTGCAGAATACTACTTAAACTATTCTTAATTAATTTGCATTTAGAATACTACTCACTCAAACTGAAATTTCCTTTCACAATACACTGAAAACATGGTTACATGCAACACACTAATGTGAGCACTAAGAGTCTATATTAACACAGCTTGGTTAAGTTAAGGATTTGAGGAAGCTCTGATTCTATTAAAATCCAGAAAATGCTAGTTCTTTTAAAATCACTAGAGTCCATTTATTAAGGGATTTTTTGAAATATAACAACAAGAATTTCACTTAATTTTTTTTTAATGTTGATATTGAATTCAATAAAACTTTATTTTAAGCTTAATTACAAGTTAGGATAATTTAAAAAAAAAAATTATTTAGGCTTAGTTCCAAGTTAGGATAATTCTAAAAAATATAGATGTATATATATTTTAAGTTTCGTTCTAAGCTAGAATAATTCTTTAAAAAAAAAAATCTCAAAACACGTTTTTCGCGTTTTGAGCTTTTGTGTTGAAATACACTCAAAACATCCAAAACGAGATTTTTGATGTTTTGCGTTTTGTATACAAATATTTTTTTTTTTATTTTCCAAAATGCGTTTTCGAAAATGATAAAGAAAATGCGTTTTTAGTGATTTCTAAAATAAAAACAAAAAACGACATCAAAGCAGCAAAAGAATAGAGAAGCCTTTGTTTGTTAAAATTTTTTTGTTTACAAACATTTTTTTTTATGTTATTTTAGGTAAAATGTATGGTTAAAAATGGAGAGAAAAATGTTTGTGGTTAAAAAATTATTTGAAAAATTGTGTAGAAAAAATATGTTTAAAAACATATTTGTCAAACGAAATTTTAACCATTAAAAGCCTACATTAAATAGTTGAGTCTGTGCAAATGTTCAAAGGAGATGAGATTTAAGCTTGCTTGTACGAAACATCTGAAAAAATAAGGCTGCGTTCTCTTTGTGTTTCAGTTTCCTGTTTTCATTTTCGAAAATGTTTTCTGTTTTCCATTTTCTGTGACTTTTTTCGAAATTGCTGAAAACGCGTTTGGTTTGTTATTTCTGAAAACTGTTTTCGAAAATGAAAAGCTGGAAAACGCGTTCTGTTTAAAATTTTGAAGAAAATTATTTCATATTATTTGTGAATATAAATGAAATAAAGATATCATATTTTGAGTTACACAACAAAAATAAATGAAATAACTCCTATCACACAATTTGGTTATACAAAAAAAGTTCAAAAATTCATGTTGCCCTTCTAAAGTAATCGTTCCACATTTGAGTAGTAATTTTCTCTTCTAAAGTAATCGTTCCATTTAATGCTTTATATAGATACATCCTTCTAGTAAGCACTCATAACGTTTAAAATTTAAGTTTCAATAAAATTTGCAAAAATCAATTTACGTTAATTAATTATGCCCTTACAAAATAACTTACAATACAAAAGTAAAAAATAAAGGTTTAATAATTAAGCACATGATATATCATCAGAAAGATGGTTGAATTTGGAGTTTTACGCAAAAAACAGAGTGCAATTTGGAATTGTACATCAAAAGTTATACATGTTTGAAGACAATGACCTATAAAGCAAATACGAAAAGGACTAAATTAAAAGAAAAGTAAAATTTGTGAACTAATGTGCAACAAAATCTGAAGTTGAGGGACCTAAGTTGCAAATAAATTAGGATATTTTCGAAAGAAATTTCAAAATTTGAGGATTATAATGACAAGTTTTGAAAATCAGGGACCAATAATGTAATTAAAAATGATAAATTTTGATAAATTTCAAATTTTTTTGATTATTTTAATTTTTTTTTTTTTTGGAAAACGCGGAAAACGTGATTTTCACGTTTTCCATTTTCTTTACAAATTTTGAAAACGTTTTCCGAAAACGGCTCAAGAGAACGCGTTTTCCGCGTTTTCGAAAATGAAAAACGAAAAACGGCTGAAAAACGTCAAAGAGAACGCAGCCTAATTGTCTCATTAGTCAATTTATCGTAACTCCATCATAAATGTTTACGACTGTCACACTTATTATATACTCGAAAAAATAAATACAGATGACTATTTTATGCCAGATAACCAACCAGCTACCAAAGAACTCCATGTGCAAAACTCGATAAAACTCTACTTGAAGCTAAGTTTGGACACAGTGCTTAATCTACATTTACGAGATTTATGTAACCGAATTTAATTTAAGTTATCACTTCCTTACTTAGAATCTAGTCCTTAAAAAACTTGTAAAAAATATTAACTAAATAAACTACAACTCCATAAATAGAAAATTTGCCATTAAGCGGTAAACACAGTTCTTTTCACAGTGTTTTTTAGTTTTTTTTTTTTTACAATTTTCAATACAACTTTTTAACCACACATCTTTTCTCTCTCTAATTTTTAACCCTCCTTTTACCTCGAGATCTGTGTGCTACAGTGAATAATCACTGAAAAAACCTGGAAATCAACCGCCGAACGGAGGCTAAATTGAAAAATTTATAGAAACTTGAGCAATTTCTGAAACATATAAACAACTACATAAGCTAAATTTGAGTGCACAGTATTGGAAATAACGAAATTGCTATGTTGTCAGAAGTGGGCAACGTTATGTTGCCTACCCATTAATGAGAATACGTCAAGTATCTGATTTTAGACACTTGGCGCATTCTCATTGGTGTATTGCCATCAAACACTTGGAGTATTCTCATTAGTTGGTGGACAATATAACGTTGCTCATTTCTGACAACGGAGCGGACCTGATTGGAATTGAATACCATTCATCAAATTCCTTTTTACCGCAAATTCTTTTTCTTACAAGAGTATTCGGTTAACTTAACCATCTAACCTTAACGAATTTGAATTTAGGCGTAATTTTGAGTTTATTTCGATATATCATCTAGGTGCTTAATTATGGCATTGGGGTGATAATGTACTAAAATATAATATATTTTGGGGACCATTAGATCCACTTGGTGTCTGCAATGGTTTTACTTTTGTGAAAGGTGTCTTTGCCCTAATATTCAAAACTACGGTCCAATACGCAATTTGTCACGAGAACTCATTATTTTATAAGTCAATAAAATAAACACTATAAAATAAGTTAATATTTTAATAAAGAATAGAATAGTCACTTGGACAAATTGTCCTCTCTTTCATTTAATTCTAACGGCGCTAGTAGAAATATCACAATCGTTGGCTTTTATCCATATTGAAATTGATTATGAAGAAAAATAGACAGAATCAAAAGTCAAATCAAATGAAAAAGATTCGTTTCACATTAAAATCTAGTAAAAATTTCTCACGGCTTAATCATCCTAAAAATTGAAAAAAGAAAGGGAAAAAAATAATAAAAAGAACAATCATCCACCATGCAGGAGCCATATAGGAGGTGTTAAAGAGATAAAATCATACATAAAATAAAGATGAAAACATATACTTTTTAAGATGGACAATCAAATCTTAATATGATATCAGAGCTCATTAAACTTCAACGAGTAATTCGATTCAATTAAGAATCAAAATGTGAGCAGGAGAATTTCAAGATTAATCTGCTCAAATAAGCCATCATCTTGAGAAAATATTTTAAGGGATAAAATTTTACATCGAATAAAAATAAAAAATATAGATCAATTTATAAGAGTTTGGACTACTCTTTTTACTAAGGTTGACCTTTTAAGATGGACTCTCAAATCTTTACGGGAGAGTTATAAATGAGAGTGAGGTTTTTGTCAAAATAAATTGGTCAAAATCCTAGTATATAATTAATTATGGTAAATCATTATAGTGTCATAATCTTCAAAAAAAATAATTCATTATCTTAGCCACACCCATACAATGCCGTGGAGAGAGAAGTCATCCATCACTGCATTGCTTCTTTATATTGCGACTTGGACTATGGGAAAATTATAATTATTTTTGTCTCCTTTGGACCATAAAGTAGAATTACTATTATATATTATCTTTAAAATAAGGTATTACTGGTTTACTTGAAAACAATAAATTTTTAGAGAATTCTTACATGTGCATGGACTTTAATAAAAACTAGTTAATCACCCATGCGATGCACGGGAAGAAACGTTTGGATAAAGATAATTCAATATGAAATTAGATAAATCATTTTCATAAAATAAATAAATTTCGCAAATAAGAGATATTATCATCATTTATTGATTTCATATGATTACAAATTCTGAAATACTTCTTTGCACACAACGTTGTTTGTTGATTTTTTTTGTTCTTCTTTTCTTATCACAAATCAATATCTTTAATCTGGAAAGATTTGTCACCCTAGAAATCGCAACATAAAGTTATCCATGTATAAGCACAAGCCGTTTAAGAAGAAGTTCCACATGCAAGAATGATTGTCCCTGACATCATCAATAGAAATTGTCTTCTTTGAAATCTTATAAATATCCTAGAATCAGAAGGGTTCAACGATAACATTGGAATAAAGAACTTGTGTCTTGCATTGATGCCAGAAAAAAATTTGACCTTCTAGAACATGGTCGTCAAGTTTTGTAACTATCAACCTTGTTCCATTACTCAATCCCTGCGTATGATCAATATTTCTCAGAAAGAACTTGTGTCCTCACTTATCTGTTGCAAAGGTCAACCACGTGGCGCAATAGTGATATCCATGTGTTAGTGTGTCAAAATCCACCGACAATCAATTCGACAATTTCATCGACAATAGAAAAATCATATTGGCCATCATTGGTCGCCCACCAACCAATAAGTATAAGTCTTAAATTTGAAGTGTTTCCTCAATCATCTTTTCTCAAACCGACCTAAATTGCCTTAACAATTTGTTATATTTGTCTAGCATATCCTTTGAATCAGAAACTATTAAATCATGCAACATAGAATCGCAACCTGGGGACATTAAAAGACATAAATTAAATTTTAGAATATCACAACAAAATTATCCGTAAACAATATAAATATAAAAGCAATAAATACATAATACGTACCTCACGACCCTTTTTCTACTTTCAACCTCATTCACATTGTCAACAATGTAAAGCGAGCAAATTGCAGAGCTGAACCGTCATCGGCAATAGACTCTCAATCTTATGACAATTTTGATCGTGTAATCTGAAGAGGGGAGACCCTCTACCATCATTTAGCTCATTATCTATTCTCCCATAGAAGTGAATGAGAACATCATATTATATGTCCGAATGTTCTCAATGGAATTTTTAATCCTGTCTCCCTGTCATATAACAAATCTTTCAAAATTAGAGGATGATCTTCCATAAGAGAAATATTCATTTTCTCTTGTATACAACAAAGTAGGGGTGAACAAATAAATCGCAAAACCGAATTAAACTGCAACAAATTGTTTGATTTGTAAAAATTCCAAACCACCTTAAACAATTTGGTTTAGGTTTCAATTGTTAAAATCGCGATTTCAAACAGCCAACCCGCCAAATTTTAAAAAATAAAAATAAAGACAAATGTTCAATTTAAAAAAAAAAAAAAGCAATATACTTTTTATTGTCAACAAATCAAAATTGAGGAGACAAAGATTAATTTGTTCAAATCCACAATCATTTGGAAATAACTTTTCCTCCTACAATTCATTATCATCATCCAAAATATTTTTTTAAAATAAAATTTTTAATATAAGAGCTAACGATAGTTTACTTCTATATAATTAGTTTGTTTGTCAACATAGATTGATTCACAACAAAGCACTCAATTAGAAACTTAATACTATTTTTGAGCTAGTTTCAACTCGAAATTTAAGATGAATATGTGTCTTTGAGCTCGCTTTGAAATATACTAATTTATCCATCGGCAATCTATGGTTTCAAACCACACCAAATCGCAAAAAATAGTTTGATTTTATTTTGTTTAAAAAATGAAATGGTTTAGTTTGGCTTGAAAAAATTCCAAATCGTTTTAAATGGTTTGGTTTGAAATATTATTAAAAATCGTGTTCACCCCACAACAAAATGAGAACTTCGAATTACGACATGTTTTATAATGCTTATTCACTCTCTACTCGCACCAAAAATTTGCTTTGCAAAATAAATATTTAAATGTAGGATCTTCAATGTTCATGTACTCTGAACAATCAAACAATAGATGAAAAAGTTAATAATATAGATCATGCTATAAAATATAAGATTTATTGTTTTGACCATTGACAATGAAAAACAACACGTATAAGAAACGAATTCGATAATCATAAAAAAAGAAAAAAACTAAAATTGTGATTGACAAAGATGCATCAAATTCATGGTATTATAAGTTTTTGCAATTTTTATACAACGTAATTGTTTTTTGATAAAAATTATAATATAATATTGATCATCTCAATTATCAGTTAAGTAAATTGGGAGACAATTTACTTATTGTTGTAAAAATTTAAGAATCATAAATATTTAATTAAAAGTATGATTATTTAAAACAAAATTTAATACAAATTGATTAAATATTCGATATAAATATAAATGAAAATTCTATATTAGATTTGTATGACAGAACGAAATTATTCATTCAAAAGATTGATACCAATAAAATATCACAATTATTGAAAAATATTATTTACGTATTAAATGTAACTTTCTATAAAAATACTAATTAAGTTAATGGAACGCAATGTAAATATGCTTAAATTTTTAGATGTACTAAATAACTAAAAAAATAAGATTATTTATAAAAAGTTTTATACAATAAGATTTATTTAGTATTAGATACGTGATACAACTTCGATATAATTTTGAACTGAAAATTTTGCATTGAATTTGTATGACTGCACATAAATACTTATTTGCAAAATTCAAAACATTAAAAGATAAAAAAAAAATTATGAAAAGAGAGATTTAAACACAAATAATCAAATATAAATAAGTAAAAAAAAATCTCCACAAAAATATTTAAGTGGAAGTAGCAGTGTGCACACAATAAAAGTTGAGTTTTGGTCTTTGGAGTGTGAAAACAATAAAAATTGAGTGTGAAAATAAATGAAATATATAATATATAATATTATATAAAAAAATCAAAAAAAGTTGTGTCAAATTGGCAGGAGAAGTCGATATTAGATTTGTATGACAGAACGAAATTATTCATCCATAAGATTGATACCAATAAAATATCACAATTATTGAAAAAGAATTATTTACGTATTAAATGTAACTTTCTATAAAAAATACTAATTAAGTTAATAGAACGCAATACAAAGAAGCTCAAATTTTTAGATGATAACTAAAAAAATAAGATTATTTATAAAAAGTTTTATACAATAAGATTTATTTAGTATTAGATGCGTGATACAATTTCGATATAATTTTGAACTAAAAATTTTGCATTGAATTTGTATGACTGCACACAAATACTTATTTGCAAAATTCAAAATATTAAAAGATAAAAAAAAAATCTCCATAAAAATATTTAAGTGGAAGTAGCAGTGTGAACACAATAAAAATTGAGTTTTGGTCTTTGGAGTGTGAAAGCAATAAAAGTTGAGTATGAAAATAAATGAAATATATAATATATAATATTGTATTAAAAAAACACAAAAAATTGTGTCAAATTGGCGGGAAATTCTCCTCCTTTAATATTAAGTAAGATGTTAATATAATAAATGTATGACACAATCTTATCTTATGAAGCATCACATCAACTCCTAAATTAACAAATACAAAGTTGTCACCTCATTTTTTGTTAACCCTTTTATCCACGTTCTAGTACAAGTAGCGTTAATTAAATTTTTATATCTTGGTGATTTTTTGAATCATAATGATGAAAACGTACTGTAAAAATAATTTTTCTTTCACTTCTAGTACAATTAAAAATAATCTAGTAAATAACGTTGTGTTCGAATTTAGGCAACTGTTATAATACCTAATGATTGATATTATTTGTATTTTTTAAATAAGATATATGGTTAAAAATTGAATAGAAAAAAAATGTGATTAAAAAATGATCTTGATTATAATCAATTGGGGAACAGTAGCTAAGTGAATACATTTCGATTAACAAGTTTGGTAAAATCTGGTTTGAGAAAGTGTCAAGAGTCAGTTTCTACTTTTTAGGCCGGACTATGCTACAATCACCTCGGGGCTTACCCCCGAGGTGACCGCCCTCTCACATGGAGGGGGTGGGCTCCACTTCCGACAAGTGGAGCCCACCCCCTCCATGTGAGGAGGGGGTCACCTCGGGAGTAAGCTCCGAGGTGCTTTTAGCATCATTCTTTTAGGCCACCCCTTATTTCCCTACTCATTTCAGTGACATTAGCTTATAGCCTACAGGCTACAGCCAACATATATTAATTTCCACGAGTTTTTTGATCTTTGGTCCGTGATCTTTAACGTAATCATCTATCTAATATATAAAAGGGAGAGTGCTTGGCTATTTTTTCCCGCTCAAGCAATAAGACGTCGTATTTGGATTTTGTCTAAACAAGAATTCCGCCTCAGATTTCTCAATTTATTTCTCTATCGAAACCCTAGCCAGCGCGCTGATTCTGTCTTCTCTGGAAACCCTACCCTAGCGCCGCTTCTGTCTTCTCTGTCGCCGGCGCCGAACTGGACAGCTCACTGGTCGCTGGTCGCTTCTCAGTCTGCTTCTCACAGCTGGACTCCGTCTCTTCCGTTTGTCAATGCTAGGGTTCGCGTCTGTTATCATCTTTTTCTCCGACTGTTGGTTCGCGTTCGAGAGCTTTTTCATTTTTGACGGTAACCTTTCTTCACCATTTTTACAGCTTCCCAGTTGAATCCCACCAAGAAACGTTCCAGCTTTCACTAACTTTTTTGGTCACCATTATTGCCCAAACTCTGGTCAGGTGTTCCCCTGAACAGTGCGGTCTTTCTGGTGGTGGTTGGCCGGTCACTTTTTCTATCTTAGATATGAAGCACCCTGGTAATGAACCTTGAATCCCGATGCGGTGCTGAATGCTGATTCTTATTTATGTACCATTATTGAGAAAAATATTTGGTTTTAATTGTTCGTTTATGTGATTTGCTTCCAATATCTGGATTTTGCTTACCTAAAATATCTTCGCCTAAATCAAATGATATTATCCTGTACAAAATTCAATAAGATGTCTCTCAATCAAATTTACAATCATCCCTCTCATGATTTATTTTTTAAAAATTCTGCCAATTCAGCCAGAAAGAATTTCATTTACGGAATCTTTAAAATGTCAAGAATTTTATAATTTTATTAAGAGTACCATCTAGCTGTTTCTACCCTTGATTGATAAAGTATTCTTTTTGGACACTTCTGTGGAAAGTTGACATAGAGAAATACATACTTATGCCCCTGCTGGTGAACTCTGAAGCTCATGTTTTCAAGCAAGCACAAAATTTGAAACATATATGACTACTAACTCACTGAATATTGTAGCTGATAGTCTGGTGATCTTATCATGTTTGTCTTCTGCATAAAGTAATTTCAAAGCACTATTTTAGAAAGTTTACGGTGCATCTGATTCAATCGCTTAGAGTCCAAGGACCGTGTGATTGTAACTCGAAAGTGTGTTTTATTGAAAAATGTCCTATTATCATGCTTACAATTTTTTCGATTTTTTGTATTCTAACATAAATTTTTCTTTTTAGGCCGCGGGAACATTTTGAAGGGCTGATAATCCTCTCCTCATATTTCCTGAAGGAATTTGTGTGAACAGCCACTATACAGTATTGTTTAAGAAGGTATCTTTTATTTATACACCAAATTATTAGGTTAATTGATGGTAGTAAGTTCACATTTTTAATAAATTAGAAGTGTCATCCCAAATCTCTATCTCTAATAAATATTTTTTTCGATAAAGTCAAAATTTGAAATAATTTCATATTGACTGAAATGTATCGACTTACCTCTATGTAATTTGAATATTCGGTAAGTGATTTCTTCATCTGCCTCAATGATGGCACTTCTATTTTCAGTAAATTCATTTTTCTTTGCTTTTAAACTTTGTATTATTAACCCTTTGTAGATTTACAATTTAGAGTATTTATTTTTTTCGAATTTGCATATCCCCTTTGAAAAACTGTTCAAATTTCATTTGTGACCTCATTTTTTAACATTTTTTAGTTATGCTTTTTGATTATTAAATTTTGAATGTTGAATCTGAATGTCAGTTTTGTGATTAAGTGATATTGTATTGTCTTGATTTTTGCTTTCTGTGATTTCTGATTTCTTCCCTGACCCCTATTCCCCATTTATGATTCTTCAGCCTCTTGAGGTTGAGTAGAACTGAGAATGTTTAAATGTCAATATGTGATCTATTAGAATATGTGATTTGTGATTTTTGAGCTGAGAAAAAAACTATGAATGTGATTTGTTTGTAATTTTGAAATGTGATTTAGAATGTTAATTTTGAAATGGGGTTCCTAAACTGAACGTTGTTTCAATTTTTATTAACTCAGAATCTAATTAGTGGATGTGTAAAATTTGGAGTTCATTAAAAGATTTGATTTTTATCTGAATCATCTTTTAAATTCTTACACTATAGTAGTCTACGCATATTTGTTGATTCTAACTAATTTTTTTTCATGAAATTGAATCTTTAGGTCCACTCATCAATCATTTTGATTGGATTTGATTGATAAAAATTGCAGAAGATGATAAGTATTACTGGTCTCGACTCCAGTAGTGATTGGGAATGTTGCTTCAATCAGTGTCCAGTCAAGTTCCATGAATCTTTGGTCCTGTAAGTTATTTTGTATTTTAATTATTTTCTCTATTGTTATTTTGTATTTTGATTTTTCGAGCCCTTCAAGTTCCATGAATCTTTGATCCCTGTAATTGTCTATACAGGGGGAAAAGATCCTGTAAAGAGATCTAGGATTCTTCCTATTTGCTTTCCTTTTAAGGTTCTTTATTTTATCAGGAAAAGGTAAATTATGATTAACTATCCTTTTCATTTGTGTTAGTTTAAGGAGGAAAATTGTCTGTTGTTTGTTTCTTAGTGCTGATGGTTGGAAAAAAATTTCGCCTTTATTGTTATCTCAGTTTGAGAAGTAGCGCATAAAGAATTTCTGAGGTTTTCCTATTTTACTCTCTCCCATCATTCGCTCCAATTTTCTCCAGTCTGAAGTAAAATCAGTCTATTGTTGTAAAATCAGTCTATTGTTGGTGATCCAAATATTCACTAGGCAGACAACTTTTTTGGAACATTAATTGCTGGATGAAATGATTAAGATCAAGTTGAGTAATAGCCAAGCCAACTCCTTATAGAACTTTCAACTAACTCTCACTAAGATTGTTATGCATATGGCATTAAGGTATTGTTTATTCAAATATTTCTTATTTTATTCAAAGTTTGTTTCTTAACGATTGTTGATGGAACTCAGCTGAGAGCGCTGAACTTCTCGCGGCCGCTAGAAAAAGGTGGCGGTGTAATCACCGTTGCGGAGGTACTGGAGCTGGCAAAGTCGAGAGCCTCACCCTCTCTTTATATATTGATAGGTATGAAGTTGCTCCATAGGGTGAGAAATTTCGATCAATGGTGGAAGTTCAGAGGTAAAATTCATCTCTCGATGGTCATTAACAGTTCATAAGGGATTTTTTTTTTTGTAACTCATTTTTTTGTCATCGGCATGAATAATTGTTGATTTCTCCCAACCCTATAATTGTGATTCTAGGTTGTTTAGGTGCTGCTGACCAATTTCAAAAAGATGCCAAACATGACGGCATCGAATCCCTGCAAATTTTAGACACTTCCTTGCTTGAGTTATTTGGTTCTGGGACTGACCCACTAGGGCAGTCACCTCAAGAGGAATATGAAAACATTGATAATGATTCTGATTGTCAAGTGAAGACACACGATTTACTTGAAGGCCTGCGAATGTACTATTCTGCTGTAAATTCGATTGAGAAGGTATTCTATTACCATCTTCATAATTTTATATAAATTTTATGAATTTGGGTTTTACTTATTTTGCATCAATTAGCTAATTCCCTGAAATGAATGGGTTATTGTTCGTGCAAACCGCATAATGTGAACATTGGATGGGCTATGCTTGCTCTTATTGAACTCATTTGCTAATTGGACGAATATACGTAACAATTTAGTGTTGTAAAAAACAATTCGAATTTGGGAATTTCTCTCCCATAGATGTATTTTTGGTGAAAGCAGGTGAGGTTGAAGTGTATGAAGATGAGAGAGAGAAAGAACCTGATGGACACCGAGTGGATCACTGCGATGGTGATGACGATAATGAGGAACTTGAAGTATATGGTAAATGCAAATGATTATGCCATTTTTTCTTTTGTTGAGTATTATTATTTATGGATTATTGTCTATTTCGTTAAAGAGTATGCAGAAATATAAAGAATGAAATGAGGAATGAAGATCAGTACTTCGGCTTTTTTTCTTTTTCTTTAAAGCAGCAACATTCCCATTTATATTCTTTTTTCATGTAATTTTATTAACATTAGTAATAGGGATTAAGTACAGTATTTGGTTTTGTTGATTGCGTTTATATGACATTTGATATGTAGAAGAAAAATGGCTATAGCCATGGGAAGCAGAGGAATAATAGCATAACAAGCATGGCACGAAGATGAGATGTAATTAGGAGGACAGTTTATGTTTTTGACATTGATCATCAGGTAAAGAGAGTTTAGGGTATACACACACTTAGATTCATTCTGTTAAGTCAAATGATACCAGACACTATTTATCTTTCTTCTTATGAATATAAGTTACTGAAGAGACTTGCAGCATTATTCATTAATTGTGGGCAGGTAAAAGTGTGTCACTATTCCGTCTCAGCGATAGAATAGACTCTTTATTTACAATTTTGTTATCTGTTCTAAATTTATTTTCCACACCAATTACGGCGAAGGTTGTTGATTGTCGTTTTGCCTTCGTTGAATTCATTCATGAAGGCATATAAACAATGTGTTTGTTTGGTTTATGCATTTTGGTGAAAACATGGGATCATATTATATTGCATTGCATATAAGATTTCAAATGGCTCACAGAAGGGTGATAAACTTGTGGCAATTTTTAATTACTTTGGACATGTGTTATAACTTAAATAATTTGATTTCCATTTGGAGTTAATTTATAAATAACATTATTTTTGACAATTGAAGAAAAGGATTTAGTGCTGGGTTTTAATTGTTTGTGCTGAGTTTTTTGTATTGATTAGGTTATTTTGATTGGTGATTGATCTATGTGTACGGATGGTTCTAGGTGGATACCATAAATGATTTTTATTCTTAAATGAGCTAGGATTTTGTAATCAACATGTGTCCCCAGATTCCCCACTGCTGAGGTGCTCAAAGTTCTCTTCACGATTTAGAAATTTTTAATTCCTACTGAAAGTTACATATTGTTCTCACGCTTAAATTTTTAAATCCCAGAACCCACCAAAAAAATTTATGAATAAAACTGGGAATAGGAAGGCTTACCTGCTGAGAAGCCTTTCCTCCGGCCTCATAAAGAACTTTTTGCAATAAAAAACATAAGTGTGATTTGAATTGATTTTGAAAATTTATTTCACTAGATTATAAAACGCTAGCAAGAGCTATGTCTAAAGCTCCATGGACCAGTATGTTCAAAACCAATAGGTAACAGGAGAATGGCTTATTTGGGTTTGAATTTGTTAATCTTGAACAACAAGTGGAGAATACAGATTATATAGTTTTTGTTTTTGGAAATCATTTGTTTCATTTTGGAATGGTATATTGAATCTCCTACTCCTTCCACTTCCTTCCATATTTTTCGATTTTGTACTGTTATAACCCTATGGCATGTATTTCACTTCTGTTTAGAACACCTTCTCTGAATCATGATGCATTTTTCATTTTTTTTATGAATTATGTTTGCAATTATAATCAATTACCCATCTAAAGTAATTTTTTGTGCATAGTCTGAACAAGGTGTAGCTCAAATACTTTGTAATTTTATTTTTTCAAATATAAAAAATAAAGATTTTTTGCTAAAGTGGGAAATAAAGAGGCTTCACTTCTTGGTTTTAATATTTTTGTTGATACAGGGGCTTGCTGAAATTTCCAGAAGGCGTCCATTAATCGAGAGGTTGCAAAAATCACCTTCCCTTCTTGCCTCAAAAAGGTTGAATTTCTATGTTTTTGGTCTATTTTGAACTACTTTTGTCTTGATTTAGTGATTTGAGAGTTCCATAGATTTTGATCTAAGTGTGGTTTGTGAGTGGTTGTTCATTTAATAACTACATAGAATTAGGACATCCGTATTGGAATAAAAATAATTCTTTTCAAATTTGAAATGGTTGTTTATGAATGAAATTTGTAATGTTTCCAATGGCTTTTCAGAAATTGCAGTAATCTATTAGTGATTTTCTAATTTAACCGACTTTAGTTAAATTGTTTTTAATTGATGGCTACATTAATGGTGGGATGACATATTACATCCCAATTGAAGCAAGCTTAATTCTTTATCTTTCTTAATTCACCTTCGTTGTGAGAAATAAATTTCCACAAAGTATGCCTCGGTTCATAATAGACCTGAGTATGTAACCGATTGAGTTATTACTGTCTAATAATAGGCTGGTTTTAGTTGCAATCTAGCATCCCACTAAATAAAAGTTCGTGAAGAGTACTTTTTAAAGGTTTTCTGCCAGAAAAATTAGAGATCTAATGAATGTTTAGTAGGCAGATTTAGTTTAATTAATGAGGGAAATCCTTCACGTTCAGGGTGATCAATGCGGCAACCAAATAGGATCGAAGTTCTGGAAGGTTGTTTGTGATGAGCATGGCCTAGACCCTATTGGGCACTATGTGGGAACCTCATATTTGCAATTGGAGCGTGTCAATGTGTACTACAATGAGGCCTCCTGCGGAAGATTTGTCCATTGTGCAGTGCTCATGGATGATGGACCTGGAGCCTGGCACTATGGACAGTGTCCATACGAGCAAATCTTCAGGCCTGATAACTTTATATTCGGCCAGTCTGGGGCTAGAAAAAACTGGGCTAAAGGTCACTACACTGAGGGAGCTAAGCTTATTGACACTGTTCTCGACGTTGTGAGGAAGGAGGCTGAGAACCGTGACTGCCTTCAAGTATATTTTTGATACGTGTAATGTGAGGATTTTATTCCAGTAATTTATTGGTTATAGTCTAGCAAGTTGCTGGTCTAACATTTGAATCAAGATATTTTGTTAGCATGTCAATCTAACCTTATAAGCTTAGTGATTCATTATGTTGAAAAAATTTGCGTAAGGTTAGGTAATCCAACCGTTGATACTTTTATTAATGAAATATAGCCAATTCTAACAGTTGTCTTTTTGCAGGGAGTACAAAGAGAGGGAAAGTTGACGATGGAAAAGAGCAAATCTATTTGGGTGGCTAAGGTTCTGAAGGATAATTCCAAGGTCTAAACGACTAGAATTCACTTATTTTTGTTTTTTCATTACTAGCTATCTTTTGAAGAATTAGTTGACCCTGAAGCAAAAGTATCACGACTTAGGTGCCTATTAAGGCTGCTATGGGGTCAATATTTTGATATGTAACTCAAATTATGTAAGTCTTTGGCGCTGTTAAGCAATTTCCTGATGTTACTTTCAAGCATTTAGAAGATCTCAGTATTTCTTGATGTTAATTTTGTTGTCATTTTCTTATTTGAATTTGCAGAGAATATATTCCTACAAAATGTGCAATCATTGAATAAAGGAATTGACTGGTGTAATTTTAGTTTTACATGTTGAAGGAATTCGTGTAATTTATAGAAGTTTGCGTATTAAATATTTTTGGCAATTACATTGTGAAGGAAGATCAATGGAAACAGATTCTTCCTGTTGACATGGAGGTTAGAATTTAAAAATTTCTCAAAATTTTAGCAGCCATGAAGATTTCTATGTTTGATTTTGTCAACCTTGCTAATTTAAATATTGATTATATATATCCAATAGTATTTTTGCGTGTTCATTACTTGATTATGCAACTTTGTTCATTAATACTTCTCATTGTAAACAAAATACAAAAATAATGTCATCCGTGCATCGCACGGGTATATACTAGTTACAATTTAGGATCCGTTCGGTATCTTTTTTTTTTTTCAAAATAAATGACATGTTTGTTGTCAAATCAAAGAATTTAAATTATTTGTTGATTTATTTATGTTTTCGAGTTAAGATGTGGGGGTTAAAAATTGGAGAGAGAAAATGTGAATGGTTAAAAAGTGGTATGAGAAATTGTGTAAATTAAATCAAAATAATCATTTCAAATTAAGGGTCCTTTCGGCGGCTTTTGTTAGAGAATTAAAATTATTTTATTGATTTATTTGTATTTCCTAGGTAAGATGTGAAGTTAAAAACTGGTTTGGGGAATTGTGTAATTGGAGAGAGAAAATATGGATGGTTAAAAAGTGATTTGAAAAATTGTGTAAATTAAATTTATTGTCTTTTTTGTCTTTTAGTGTATTAATTTGACAAATTAAATGCCAACCGAACGGTGCCTTAATGGTTGTCGAACGGTCCCTTATAAATTACATTTCGTTCTTTTACGCAATGATTACAATTTATAAACAAATTTATAAACAACGTAATTTCTCAAACTACTTTTTAATCACACATATTTTCTTTTTCCAATTTTTAATCATTGATCTACCTAAAAAACACAAAAAATTAAAAAAAAAAATGACTGCGGCTCTATCCGAACACTCCATTAATTTACAAACAAAATATTTTCTCAAATTATTTTTTAACAACACATATTTTTTCTTTCTATTTTTTTTAACACATATTTTACCTAAGAAATATAAATTAATTAATTTATAATTATAACAGTATTAAAATACATAACCCATTAACCCCTTGATCTTTAAGATTTGGCAGTGGAGCACCAATTCACTTTCCCAACATCAAAACACATTCGATTTTGAGCTCAAAATTGTAACATACCCAAACATCAAATGGAAGAATATTTTATTTTAATGTAATTTTAATTAAAAGTGGTATTTAATATTCAAAGACACGTTAGGTTGTTCAAGTCTTTGACTTGATCCAAATTCAGCATTTCTATATTTATCGTAATGAAAGATTTGTTTCTTTTGTTTTTTTACACGGATGAAGATATAAACTTTTTCTTACATTTTACTTGGCTCCCGTTCCGTACAAATTAAATCAAAATCAAATTAAATGCAACAATTAATTTTAATTATATATTTTATTGAGTTAATTTTATAAACTACCACTGAAGTTTGGCCAAAATTTCAATTATACCACTAAAGTTTCAAAATTACGCGAGATACCACTCAAGTTTTGTTTTCTTCCACTCCATACCACTCCATTTATTTCCGTCAAGTTTTTGCTGAGTTGGCACGTTAAATCCATGTGTTGGCGGTTAATGAACCCAAAATTAGAATACAGAGAAAAATTCTTCAGCCTTGCCTTACCTTCTCTAGTCTCCCGATGGTCGTAATTCCTCAAAAACGCCCACCTCTGTTCTAAATCTTCTGATGCACATTTCTCCCCCCACCACCAATACCTCGATCATGAAGTCTCCCTGAACTTAAAGGAGATGGCTGTAAATTAATGGTTCATTGACCCTGTAAACCCATTCCAAATGGTGACTGGGTGAACACACTTTGACCCATTCATGGTGCAGGTGTAGATGTTGGGCCTACACCAAAATCTGCTTGCCCACATGGTAAAACAAAATTGAAAGGCAACCTGGGAATTTTATTACTTTGAATCTTTGATATTGCAGTGTACCAATTGGCAAAGGAATTTGATAAAATTGGCGAGGATGTCTATGGTAAGTGGTAACCATGAAATATCATTTCCCGGTAATTCAGTAGGTAGCCCCATTTTGTCATGTTGACACGAGAACCCATTTGTTTTTCCAATTGGAGGACAAAAACTAGGAGTTTGTGCCCTAAGTGCAAATGGTGAAATGGAGGAACCATAGCATGTCCACTAGCCATTTCTGAGCCCTACTGGTATGTGGACTAAATGCTGGTTTTGATCAATTAGTAGGTTATTATCTCCAACAGAACCTTCCACATTGCAACTTGATCACAATTTCAGTTCCAATTCCCAGATCGTTTTTTTTTTGGAGGTATCCCAGATCGAATTTTGAATTCTTTGTAATCTTTTTTCTTCATTCCAAGCTTTGGGTTATTTGTGACCCTTTCTTTAATTTTAAGCATACTCCTATACGGCTATACTCAGCCTCCTCATCATTCGAAAATTCTAGCTCATCCGACTTCTCTTCATCATTATCTCCTGAAACATCAGACCCTTTCTGGTAAAAGTCAAGCCCAAGTTCAGTATGAGTTAAAACTGATTTTAATTTATTTATTATTTTATTTGTAGTTATTTTTCTTTCCACATGGGTCTCCGTATCTAATTTTGGGTTCATTAACCGCCAGCTCATGGATTTAACGTGCCAACTCAGCAAAAACTTGACGAAAATAAATGGAGTGGCATGGAGTGGAAGAAAACAGAACTTGAGTGGTATCTTGCGTGATTTTGAAACTTTAGTGGTATGTTTAAAATTTTGGCCAAACTTCAGTGGTAGTTTGTGAAATTAACCCATATTTCATTTGACCCACAACTTCTTGACCACGCGTTTCATCAACATTTATTAAAATCTAATAAAAATATGATTTTAAATTCCACCAAACAGGGGCTTCCTACATTAATGTTCGGATCTATAACATTGATTATAAATCGGTTTTTTTTTTTTTAGATAAGATGTCTAATTAAAAATTGGAAAGAAAAAAATGTGTGGTTAAAAAGTGATTTGAAAAATTGTGTATATTATAATTTGGTTTATAAACCGAAATATTCCTTTTACCGTAATGATATAAATATGATTAGTTTGTATTTGTTAATAACAAATTAACAAAGTACACTAAGCCCTTGTTTGATTATGATTAAAACATGATTTTAATTTCAAGTCAAAGTTAATAATTAATTTTAACAATATATTTTATGGGATCTTTAATTTTTCAACTACACTGTGTGGGCGTGGTTCCATATGGTTCTAGTTCCTAGGGAACCAAACTGGACCATGAACCGATGGTTCTTTTTGCGAGAGAAGAATCGAACAATAACCAGAACCGAACCATTCAGTCCTTTTGGTTCAGATTCTGATTTCCTACGCTAAAATTTTCAGATTTAAGTGAATAAGCTAAGTAGATTCCTGCTAGTAAGAGTCGTGAGATAGTAAAGTCATCGACCTTGATCAAAATATGAATACAACACTCAAAACCCTTGACATTAAAATATTTACTCCCTTCCAGACAGTAAATTATTTGTTCATCCGCACGTATTTGTTCATCCGCGTGTATGTGCTCTTTTAAAATTCTTCAATTTCTTCTAATAATTCTCCACCTTTTCAAGGAATAGTCGTACAAGTCCAGCGAATCCTTGAAAACAAGATAACAATTAATTGTAAGATGAAGACTAAAGATTTAGACCATGTTCTCTTTGTTGTTATGAGGTCGTTTTCTGTTTTTATTTTTGAAAACGCTAAAAACGCGATCTATTTAAAATTTTCGAAAATGCATTTTGGAAAACAAAAAAAATTTTGTACACAAAACGCAAAACGTCCAAAACCTCGTTTTGGGCGTTTTGTGTGTATTCGACAAAAAATGTCCAAAACGTGGAAAACGCGTTTTAGGAACTTTTTTTTTTTTTTAAAGAATTATCTTAACTTGGAACTAAGCTTAATATAAATTTTTATTATTATTATTATTTTTAGAATTATCCTAGTTTGAAATTAAGCCTAAATAAAGATTTTTTTTTTTTTTTTTGAGAATTATCCTAACTTGGAACTAAGTTTAAATAAAGTTTTGTTGAATTCAATATCAACATTGCAAAAAAAAAATTAAGTGAAAATTCTTGTTGTTATATTTCAAAAAATGCATTGATAAATGAACTCTAGTGATTTTGAAAGAACTTGTATTTTCTGAATTTTAATAGAACTAGAGCTTTCTCAAATCCCGAACCTGACCAAACTGTGTTAATATAAACTCTTAATGCTCATATTAGTGTATTGCATGTAACCATGTTTTCAGTGTATTGTGAAAGAAAATTTGAGTTTGAGTCAGTAGTATTCTGCAAGCAAATTAATTAAAAATAGTTTAAATAGTATTTTGCAAAATTTCAAACAGAACATGTTTTCCAGTTTTTCATTTTCAAAAACAGTTTTCAAAAATGACAAACCCAACGCATTTTTAGCAAATTTGAAAACAGGAAATATAAAACATTTTCGAAAATGAAAATACAAAATAAAATACAAACAGAACGACACCTTATTGTTTGTTGATTTTTCAAGATATGACGACTGAAGATTTGAAGTTGAACAATACAACCAGTGAAAGAAAAATAATTTTTAATATATAATTTTTTGTTTATTACTTGTTTTATTTATATTTATTGTAATGTTGAATGATTTAATAGTTGTTGCTTAATTGGTATTGACTAATGAACTGGATAATATGCATTAAAATTAAAAATTGATGATTTTTTTTTTAAAATTTAAAAAAAATAAAAAAATAGTGGTTTGTTCTAGTTCTGGTTCTAAACCAAGAACCAGAATCGTTGGTTCTTTTGCCCAGGCTACATATCTGGGGCTGCGATATGGGTCGGGTCGGGTCGTTTTTGTTTTTTAACCAAAATCTGACCGGACCCGAAAACATCCATTTTGTGTTGCTCTGGAACTTACCCGACCAAAATCGGGTCAGTTGGACTGGATCGGTTAACCTTTTTTTCCATGGGTAATAAGCACAAATGGTCCCCAACCTTTAGGTTTCTTGCGAAAATGGTCCCCAACGTTTAGATTTTTTTGCATTTATACCCTCAGAATCACCAAACGTTGCGAAAATGGTCCATACCGTTATATTCCGTTAGTTTTTTCCGTTAAAAAGTGTAAATAGCACAAATGGTCCCTAACCTTTGAGTTTTTTTTACGATAATAGTCCCTAACATATTAAGGTTATGTTTGGTATTTTTAGTTTGTAACATTCAAACGTTTGGCGTATTAAGTCCCTATACGTTTGGCATATTTAGTCCCTAACATATTAAACCCCTATTTGAAAATAATTATTTCAAATAATATGATTTGTAATTGTAATTTTATGAAGAATTTGTTGTTAAAAAAATTGAATTTATTTGTAAATTATTTTATTGATAGAATGTGTGGTTAAAAACGAGTTTTAAAAATAAATTTTATTTTGAGTTTCTAAAATGCACAATAAAATATTTAACAAAAATTCACCTCTTCAACCTATTGGAAAAAAATAATGAATCCATGGAATATAAACAAACAAATACATTGGACATTATTTTAGAAATTGAATAAAAAATATGTTTGTATCAATTCTATTTTCGATTTTGAGAACTGATCAATATCGATTTTTGAAATTTCATTTTTTCTTCTTTCAAAACTCATTTTCTTCCACACGTTCTATTAATATTTTTTTTAATTTATGCATAAATTAAAAAAAAATCACATTTTAAATAATGTGGTTTGTAATTGTAATTTTTTAAAGAATTTGTGGTTAAAAAGTAAAAGAAAAAAAATTTGAATTTATTTGTAGATTATTTTATTAATATAATGTGTATTGAAAACGAATTTTAAAAATAAAGTCTATTTTAGATTTTTAAAGTGCAAAGTAAAATATTTAAAAAAAATTCACCACATTAACATTTCAACTTATTGATTAAAAAAAAAAAATTATGAAATATAAACAAACAAATACATTGGACATTATTTTAGGAATTGAATAACAAATATGTTTTTATCAATTGTACTTTCGATTTCGATTTCGATTTTCGATTTTGAGAATCGATCGATTTGAAAAGTAAGTTTGGAGAATTTTGGTTAAAATTTAATTTTTTTTTAATTTATGCATAAATTAAAAAAATATATTAATAGAACGTGTGGAAGAAAGTAAGTTTTGAAAAAAAATGAAATTTCAAAAATCGATATTGATCAGTTCTCAAAATCGAAAATAGAATTGATAAAAAAACATTTTTTATTCAATTTTTAAAATAATGTCCAATATATTTGTTTATTTATGTTCTATGGATTCATTATTTTTTTTTTCCAATATGTTGAAGCGGTGAATTTTTGTTAAATATTTTATTGTGCATTTTAGAAATTCAGAATAAATTTTATTTTTTAAAACTCATTTTTAACCACACATTCTATCAATAAAATAGTTTACAAACAAATTCAATTTTTTTAAACAAAAAATTCTTCAAAAAAATTACAATTACAAACCATATTATTTGAAACGTATAAGGGCTTAATATGTTAGGAACTAAATACGCAAAACGTTTGTAGGTTACAAAATAAAAATGTCAAACGTGACCTTAATATGTTAGAGATTATTATCGTAAAAAACTCAAAGGTTAAGGACTATTTGTGCTATTTACAAGCTTTTAACGGAAAAAACTAACGAAATCTAACGGTAGGGACTATTTTCGCAACGTTTGATGATTGGGTACAAATGCAAAAATCTAAACGTTGGAGACCATTTTCGAAAGAAATTTAAAGGTTGAAGACCATTTGTGCTTATTACCCTTTTTTCGATCATTGTTAATTTTGAATGAGCATCAGCATAAAAGAAATCAAGAAACTATGCAAATCACAGCAAAATGCAAATGTAACTCCCAAATATATTAAGAGTCGAAGACGTAGTCCGTTTCCCTTCCTCGTTTTCTTTCGAAATCAGGTCTCATAGATAGACTCTCTGCACATCTTGCTCATATTTTCTCTTGCTTTCATCCCAGACAAGCCCACATCCTGATTGATTCCCTCTCCCAAAGACTGGATACTATCGAGGCTCATATACAACCTTGTGAACTAGCTTGAGAGGAGATTGCAGAAGGCGGGGAGGCTAGGGTTAGAAGCTCAGAGAGAGAACTTCAAGAATAATAGGGTTTCACTTTTACCTGGGTTGGAAATTTGGAAGGTTTAAACCGTATGAACCGCTTTAATTTATGTTGAACCCAACTCGACCCATTTTCAAGTCAAGACCGACCCGAACCGAACAGGGTTGTGTAGGGTTGGAGTCTAGAGTTAAGGTTTCTTGAGCCCAACCCTATATACAACTCATCAATTTTTATTAAAATATATTAAAATTATAATTTTAATTTATACCAAATAGGGGTAAATATAAGCATATTAGAAAACTTAAAAATATTTATACTTTTAATTAGAAAAATGGCCTATAATTTGATTAATAATGAAAATGAGATCAAATTTAATTTTATGGGACGAATAGAGTATTAACTAGACATTACCATAAATTTGAAAATTCGACCAAAGATTTAAAGATAATACGCTTTGTTCGTTAACACTGTAATAATTATAAATTATATTATTTGCACACTGTTTTTTTACGTAATGATTACAATTTATAAATCAATTTATAAACAATACAATTTCTCAAACAACTTTTTAACCACACACATTTTCTCTCTCCAATTTTCAACCACACATTGTTATGTTTTTTAGGTAAAAATTGTGATTAAAATGTGGAGAGAGAAATTATGTGGTTAAAAAGTGATTTTAAAAATTGTGTTATTTATTTATATATTGATTTATAAATTGCAATGTTTAGAAAATCGGATCGGATCAATCGGTTCGACAGGAAAAATTGGGAATCGGCTAAAAAATCGATCTGATTTGGCTTGAAAACCAACCGGTTTGTTTTTAAAACTTGATTTTCATTTTTTTCTCTAATTGTTTTAAGCTATTTTTTTGTATAATTTTATTTTCTAAATTAGCAAATATTAGTTTATTTGTAAAATAACTTCTTTTTTTTAGAAATTTTTTTGATTTTTGAAATATTTTTTTATGTTTTAATTGAAACCGATTTGATCCGATGGGATTTTTTGTCCTTTAATTCGTTGCTTTTTTCGGTTCGAATAAACTTTTGACTTTCTATGCACTAATAAACTGTAATAAGTCGTTAAAGAAAATAGAGGGTAAACTATAAACAAAAAATACTTCGGCATTATCATATTCTTGTCCACTTGAAAACATGTTGATTAATCCAAAGTCTACTCTAACCCTCAATGAAGGTCAAAATTCTCGTTCCTCTATTCCAAAATGGAAAATGCTATCAATAAATTATGTGGTTAAAAAGTGATTTTAAAAATTGTGAACCCCACCTTATATGAGTGTATTATTGTATTGTTTACAATATTATTCAAGTATCATTTTCCATCCAAAATTCCATTTTTACCATTCCCAGCGAAACCCATAAATCAACGGTCAATTATACACAAATATAGTATGGGCGTAACGTAAAGCCATTGGATACCGTGTCAGTCTTTAAAGAAAACCCACAAACCAAGAACAGAGAGATGAAAATACAAAACACAATCAAAGAAACAGCTCAATGAACAAGTTGACTTTGAGATCTGTTTTTGCATAGAATGTTGCTCTATATTCATGCATTCGTATCTGCTTCTGTTTCTATATCTATATACATATGTATATGTAACTGTAAGTTTAGTGCTTCTTGAAGTTTGGTGGTGAAAGCAGCAAAAATGGGTGGTGGCAGCAAATGGAGTAAAGTGAAGACGGCCCTTGGGTTGAAGCTGAATACGTGTCTTTATGTGCCAAGAACCATAGAGGATGCGCTAGTGGTGGCGCCACCGCCACCGTCACCTCCGCCTCCGCAGCCTTCAGCTAGGAGGTTCTCTGATGCCGTATCATTGTCTCCAACGCCGCCGCGGAATTCTGATTACGGCCGGGTTCAAATGCCGACCACCCCCACGCCATCTTCCTCCGGCCTCCTCTTGCCTAAACACTCCTCCAAATCTTCCAAGGTACAAAATATAGAAATATGCATGTAATGTATGCATATTTTTGCAAATGTTCAAATTTTGTGTTTAATAATTACAATTTGTCATAAAAATAATTTCTATTTATGGTAAATATATGATTTTATTTCCCTTTTCTAGTTTAATTAAAAGGGAAATCTTTGGAGTAGTTTATACATTGTTCTTCTCAGCTTTTTTTTTTTTTTTTTATTCACAAAAATTGCTTTTTCTTTAGTTTCTAATTTCTATATACTAGCAATAATTACCCCAGTAATCTTACATAAGCATCGATTAAAGAAACCATTATATTAATTAGATTTCTCTTACTTTTGTGCCAGTGTAAATAATTGTTTATATCTTCATCTTTTTTTGAATGAATAAATGAATGGTTGTTTTCTGATGGAGTTGTTGACTGAATTTGTTTAAAGGGTGTCCCTTTCACGTGGGGTAGATTTGTATAGGAATGATGAAAAATGATGATGATAATAATAATAATTACTCATTTGATCATGGTTTTTTTTTTTTTTTAAATAATAAATAAATAAATAAAAACTTGAAACCCGTCTTGAGGCCCGTATTGGAGTGAGACGTGCAAATAAAAATCATGAGGCAGTTTTTTATGCCTAAGTCTCACGGTACCGTCTCAAACCATGTGGCCCATAAAACATAAAATTTTCGATATACTCATCTTGAGTATAACTTATTTTTCACTAAAAAATTTGTTTCTCTTGCTAAGAGAATAGTCTACTGCCCTCACCAACTAAAACAATAGTTTCTTTATTGATTTTTCTTTGGCTTGTTTATACACTTAATATTGTTCAGTTATGAATTTTAAAGATTATTTATGATATATTATGACCTTACTTTGCAATTTAATAATCTTTTGACTTGTGGTAAGGCTTATGCCTCAAAAGCTTACGACTCGCCTTTGGAAGGAATCAGTACCCGATTCCGCCTTTTTAAACACTGCATTTGATAAGTTAGCCTCGGAAAAACTAACGAAGGAAAAGAAACTCAAATCTTGTCTAAAGAAACTCAAATCTTGTCTATTTTTCTGCATAGTGCGCTGTCGAGTACATATCGAAGATGCGGGATCATATCATGTATTGTGATGTAGTTTTCAGTGTGAGGTGGGGATAAAGTGGTGGAGTCCCTTTTGAGGACAACAGTCATCTGGCCTTATTATAAAAGACTAAAAGAGAAGCAACACTGTAATCTTTTGTTTCCCTCTTTCCCCATCTCAGAGAGGAAAGAAAGTGCTTTTCTTGGTCAGCAAATTAACTCTTTTACACAAATGAAAATGCTCATTTGGCTATTTCCTCACCCCTTTTCATGATATAAGTCTTCAACTTGACCATTTATTCACAACTTTGATGCAATAACTTCATATCAAAGTAAAGCCAAGAGTTGAAAAAGGAGTGGAGACCTTGTAGGCACTAATGATTTCTACATTTTTTGATACATTTTCTTTAAGTAATTTTACCGACTTTTTAATGCCTCGAAAGCTTCATTATTGTTTTTTTACAGATTGCTTATTGCCTTAAACTTCTTTTGATACATTTTCTTTAAGTAATTTTACCGACTTTTTAGTGCCTCGAAAGCTTCATCATTGTTTTTTACAGTTTGCTTATTGCCTTAAAATTTTACAAATGATTAGATATGATCAACAGTTATTCTTGGAGTTTGGTAATGGTTGAATCACGGCAATGTTGACGCATGTATGTGCATTTTTTGTTTACATGTATGGAATGTTTGGTAGAGAGTACTAAGTATAAGTATAGCTAAAATCTTGTTCATTATACTGACGAGTCTTGGGCAATACCCGTGCCAAATATGCACTTCGGTTCTTCATTGCAGTAGTTTATTGCTTTGAATGTTGTGTGAGTTACTTTTGATCTAATCTTTAATTACAGCAAACATGTGCAATATGCTTGGCATCCATGAAATCTGGCCATGCCATTTTCACCGCAGAATGCTCTCACACATTCCATTTCCATTGTATTACTTCTAATGTAAAGCATGGAAAGAAAAGTTGTCCTGTTTGCCGAGTGAACTGGAAAGAAATCCCTTTTCAGAGTCCTGCCACCAATAAATCTCAGGGACAAGTGAGGATAAACAATGTTTCTTGGCCTCAGAATGATGCTTGGACAACCGTTACCAGGCTACTCCCCCCTCCACGGGCGGGCATCAATCGGCACATTTATTCAATTTTTCACGAGACGGAATCTGATATCTTTGATGATGACGAACTTATCAGTGACCAACCTAATGTCACAGGCAAAACCTCGGGTAACGACGTGGCTGTTGGCCATTCTACTGGATTGGTAGAGGTTAAAACGTATGCAGAAATTTCAGCTGTTCCAAAATCAGCATCATATAGTAATTTCACTGTTTTAGTTCATCTCAAAGCTCCAGCTACTTATGGATTACAACATTCTGGAATATGTGAGGATGGCTTGCCATTAACATCTCAAAATTATCGTGCACCAGTTGATCTTGTGACCTTGCTTGATGTTAGTGGCAGCATGGCAGGTACGAAGCTTGCTTTGCTTAAACGAGCAATGGGGTTCGTGATTCAAAAACTAGGGCCTTCTGACAGGCTTTCAGTGATTGCCTTTTCCTCCACTGCTCGTCGTCTCTTTCCTCTATGTAGAATGACCGACAATGGAAGGCTCGAAGCATTACACGCTGTTAATTCTCTAAGTGCGAATGGTGGGACGAACATTGCCGAGGGCCTTAGAAAGGCTGCCAAGGTGATGACTGAACGCAAGCGGAAAAATCCCGTTAGTAGTATTATACTGTTTTCTGATGGACAAGACACGTATACTTTAAGCAGGCCTATAAGTGGCAATACGTGTACTGGTAATCCATCACTACTCCCAGTTTCCATGCATCTCAATGATGCTTCCAGTCTCCACATTCCTGTACATGCATTTGGATTTGGTGCAGATCATGATGCAGTCTCCATGCATTCTATCTCAGAAACTTCAGGGGGAACATTTTCTTTTATAGAGGCAGAGAATGTAATTCAAGATGCCTTTGCACAATGCATTGGAGGGCTCTTGAGTGTTGTCGTACAGGAATTACACGTGGATGTCGAATGCGTTAACCCCGTGTTGCGTCTCAGTTCAATAAAATCGGGAAGTTACAAGAACAGTTTATCATCGGATAGAAGAAAGGGCGTTATTGAAGTTGGAGATCTATATGCTGAAGAAGAAAGAGATTTTCTTGTAACAACTGATATTCCAATTGATGAATCAAACGATGAGATGTCACTGCTGAAGATAAGATGTATTTACAAGGACCCTGCTTCCAAAGTTTTGGTAACTCTAAATGCTGTAAATGAAGTCAAGATTCGAAGGCCGGTTGTAACTGAACCAGTAGCAGTTTCCATGGAAGTGGACAAGCAGCGGAACAGGCACCATTCTGCAGAAGCCATAGCAGAAGCTAGGCTTGCTGCTGAACACGGTGATTTAGCTTCAGCCGTGTCTGTCCTAGATAATTGTCGGAGAAAATTATTAGAAACTGCGTCAGCACGAGCCGGTGACAGATTGTGTGTCTTGTTGGATGCTGAATTACAGGAAATGCAAGAGAGAATGGCCAACATCAGTGTTTATGAAACATCCGGAAGGGCTTATGTTTTGTCAGGATTGAGCTCACATTCTTGGCAGAGGGCAACTGCACGAGGTGATTCGACACAGAGTATGAGCCAGGCTTATCTGACCCCTTCCATGGTCGACATGGTAAGCCAATCACAGACTATGTTGTTCGGGAATCCATCTCCTCGATCTTCAACAAGGCCAACACGCTCTTTCCCCGCACAACCACAGCCGAGGTGATCACTAGGCTCCCATGAAAAATTTCCTAGATGATTCATCGAAGGCGGCCATTTTGTCACTTATTTATTATTTTCCGGGTGGGTGGTACAACTTAAATTTGAGAAGGTTCACATGAGATATTGAACTCAAGGTGTGTTTCAACTTCAAATGTAAATGTATAACAATAGGGAGGTGGTAAACAAGTTTTAAGTAAATGCTGAATTGGTATTTTTATTTGTGTATAAGGAGAAATGGAGTTTTTTCTCTTTATAGTCTTGAGAGCACATGGTTTTTTCTCTTTATAGTCTTGAGAGCACATGGGGTATAGCCTTGTAATTGATGGGATACTATGTTTATTTTGAACTCAATATATGCTAGTACTATGATTTGATTCTTTTAATGAGTTTACTATTCTATTAAATCCTAGTCTTATCTCCATAAGTGATTATTTTGCCCATTAATTATTGATTTTGTCGTAAATTCGGAGGCTCATATTGATCATATATGTCACCTCAAGTCTACAAAATAGGCTTTGAAGAATCGGGTTCTTGCGTTGCTGCGAATTTATGACAATACCAAATTTGGTTCCGAAACTTCATTAACATGTCTGCATATCTTCACCTAATTCCCTCTTGCGAGTATTTCTCGGATGAAATGGTGCTTAATATCACATGCTTAGTTCTCTTGTGAAAGACTGGGTTCTTTGCCAACTGAACGACATTTTGGGTTTGAGCCAAGCTCTTGTTCAAAACCTTGGAACCCACAAACCTCTTTTATTGTATTAGTCGTCACCATGTAATTCGGCTTCAGTTGTGGATAAAGCTACAAACATTGCAAATTAGCCTTCCGATTGGAGATGTTAACTCATGATCATGTGATCCGAATTGGCAATGTTATACTTCAGTGCTTCCTAGTGTAAGATTGAACATGAACCTAGACAACATCTAGTCTTGAACAGACAATGAGGGAACACATTGCACTTGCACATGGCACCCTCAATGTGTGTGACTTTTCTGCTTCTACTTTGGGCTCTTGACCAGTGGCTAGTTTAACTTTTGTTGTGACAGGGAAGTCAATACAGGTTTGGCACCTTAGGAGACAATGGACTCTTATAGATAGATAAATTTCAAACTGAGGACCAGTGTGAATCAAACCAGAACTTGGAGGATGATTTTGATGATAACACAAAATGTGAGAAAACGTAATTTGTGGAAATAGCAACTTATTCTCCCCTACAGTTTCAGCATTCTGATTTTCCTTTGGAACTATTATTTGCAAAGAATTCATGAGCTGGAAATTGAAGATATCTTGGATATGTTTTGGTACAGAATATTCCCTGTGTCCTTTGTATTGCTGCATAACAACCATTTTTGGATTTAGTGTATTTATGATTATTTGTATAGGTTTAGATATATATATATATGTGTGTGCAGCATCTATGTATGAAATTATATAGACATTTTTTCGGTTTCCTTTCTTTCCTGATATTAATTAAGATTGAGCTTTAGCATCTTCTTCTTCACTTTTTCTATCTTGGTATCAGAGCTATGGCTGCCTCATCCGAAAATCAATCTTAAACAAGCTCCACTGTTCCAGCTATTGTTTCCTCTACACCAGTTCAATCAGCCACTCTAAACCTAACACAAAATATCTCTGTCAAGCTGGATAGAGATAATTTCCTACTATGGAAAAATATGGTTTTACAAATTGTGAAAGGTCACAATCTTGAAGGACATTTGCTGGGGACAAATGTGTGTCCATCTGAGTTTAACTCTATTCAAGAGACAACTGAATCAGGGATCATCACTAAGGTGCAGGCAAACCCAGAGTATAGCAAGTGGGTTTCCAACGATTCCCTTCTTATGGGATGGCTTTATGCCTCAATGTCACCAGATATTACTTTGAGAGTAATGGGAAGCAGCAACTCAGCTCAACTTTGGTCTGCTATCAATCAAAGTTTTGGAGTGCTAAACAAGTCCAGACTTACATTTCTATCAGGTGAACTCCAAAGACTCAGGAAAGGTTCATTATCAATGGATCAATACCTAACTAAGGTCAAGAAGCTGGCTGACAATCTTGAAGTGGCGGGAAAGACAGTAAGAGAAGAAGATCTTATCAACCATGTGTTGACAGGACTTGATGAGGACTATACTCCAGTGGTGGTTCAGTTAAATGGAAAAGATCAGTTAAATTGGCATGAAATGACTTCAATCTTACTCACATTTGAAGCAAGACTTGACTATCTAAATGAGATCAGGATAGGCATGGGATCTGTGAATATCAGTTAAGGATTTAATAGAGGAGGAAACACAAGTGGAAGATTTAGAGGAAATGGTAGAAATTCATCCTTCAGAGGCAGAGCTAGAGGAAAAGGAAGAAATAACAGGCAAACAGAGTTTAAAAATTCTTGTCAAATTTGTGGTTTATCCAATCACCAGGCTGGATGGTGTTTTAAGAGATATAATGAGAACTTTGGTGGAGCAAAATCAAGAGATGCAGCAAATTCAAGTCACAACTACAGTGGAAATCACTCAGCTTACTTGGCTTCTCCAAATCTGCTTGAAGACTCTGCTTGGTATGCTGATTCTGGTGCAAGCAATCATGTCACCAATGACTTAAAAAACTTGACAGATCCTCAGACGTATACTGGAAATGAATGCATCAAAGTAGGAAATGGTAACTCTCTATCTATTACTCACATTGGAACAAAAATATTATCTGATAAAGGAAAGAGGAGTCTTGCTCTAAATAAACTTTTGCATGTACCTGGTATTGAAAAGAATTTGCTTAGCATTTCTCAGTTAACCAGTGATAATGAAGTATATGTAAAGGTTTCATCCTAATTTTTGTATTGTCAAGGAACTGCAAACCAGGAAACAGGTGGCAATAGGGAAGCTTAAGGATGGACTCTATCAACTATCTCTACCAAAAGCTCACATCCAAGACTCAAGTGTTATCACCTCAGAGTTTCTTGTTTTTACTCTTTCCAAAAATTGTAATAATATTCAAACACAGCTTCATGAACTTGAGATATGGCATAGGAGACTAGGTCATCCCTCTCTTCAAATGTTAAGTTGTGTCTTGAAGTCTTGTAATAAAAACCTTCATATTAATGAAATCCTCTTCTTTTGCGATTCATGTCAAGTAGGCAAAGCACACAAGCTGCCATTTAAACTTTCAGCATCACATGCTTCAAGTCCACTAGATTTAATACACACTGATGTTTGGGGGCCTGCACCTATAAAATCAACCCTGGGATTTAGATATTATATACTTTTTGTAGATGATTTTAGTCGTTACACTTGGACCTATCCTCTAAAGCATAAATCAGAGTGTATTAAAACCTTCATACAGTTCAAATGCCTTGTAGAAAACCAGTTCAGTAGGAAAATTAAAGTCATTCAATCTGACTATGGAGGAGAATTTCGAGCCTTTGAAAGATATGCACAAGAAAATGGTATAAAAATGAGATTCTCTTGTCCATATACATCACCACAAAATGGTAGGACTGAGCGAAAGCATAGACACTTAACTGAGACAGCCCTCACCCTGTTAGCTCAATCTGGAATCCAGTTACACTATTGGTGGGAAGCATTTTCAATGGCAACCTACCTTATTAATAGACTTCCTACACCTGTACTTGACCTCAAAACTCCCTATCAAACTCTATACAAAAAGGAAGTAAAATATGATGCTCCAAGAGTGTTTGGCTGTAGTTGTTTTCCCTACCTTAGACCTTATAACAAACACAAGTTTTCATTTCACTCTCAAAAGTGTGTTAACTTAGGATTTAGTGCATCACATAAAGGGTATAAATGTTTAAGTCCCATGGGAAAGGTGTTCATCTCAAAACATGTTGTGTTTAATGAAAGTGACTTTCCTTTCAAATCAGGATTCATTGACAGAAATTCAAGTCCTACTGATTCCACTATAATTACCTATCCTCCTGCATTGACAACTAACGTTAAAAATTTCTCTTCATCTGATACCAACAGTCCTTCTAAATCTGGTACTCAAATAGAATGTACTCCAAATATACCTGCTCCAATCCAAACTTCACCAGATGTCCATCATTCTGCTTCCCAGTCACCAGCTTCCCCCTGCAGTGACTCAGACAATATGGAAGCTACTGGAGGAAGTCCTCTACAATATGAAGGTATGGAAGCTATGTCAGATAACTTACATGACATGAGAGAAACACATGTTGAAAATGAAACCACAGAAAACACTCAAACTGAAAGTGAACCTCAGCAGACTGGTCATCCTATGGTAACAAGGGGAAAACTTGGTATTTTCAAACCTAAGGCATACTCAGTTGAATTTTCAGAACCAAGTCAGTGACAGAAGTTTTGTCAAATGAGAATTGGAGAAAAGCAATGCAGGCTGAATTTGAGGCATTACAGAGGAATCATACTTGGGTTTTGGTGACTCCAAAGGAAGGTTCTAAATTTATTGGGTGCAAGTGGATCTTTAAAATAAAATATGATGGTGATTGAAACATAGAAAGGTACAAAGCAAGACTTGTAGTACAAGGTTACATGCAAAAATATGGAGTGGATTTCAAAGAAACATTCAGTCCGGTTGTTAAAACATCAACCATTAAAATCATCTTGACACTGGCAGTAACTTATGACTGGGAGATAAGACAAATTGATGTGAACAATGCCTTTCTTAATGGTAAACTCTATGAAGAAGTCTTCATGTCTCAACCAGAGGGATTTGTAGATAAGAATCATCCATTCTTAGTGTGTAAACTAAAGAAGGCTATCTATGGATTGAAACAAGCCCCAAGGGCTTGGAATGATGAATTGAAAGGAACTTTGATACAATGGGGAATGACTCAGTCAAGAGCTGATAATTCACTATTTTATCAGCTGGAAGGCAAGAATACCATCATCATACTCATATATGTAGATGATATCATTGTAACTGGTAGCAATAAACATCATCTGTAGGAGTTTATCAACAGGCTGAATGAGAAATTCTCACTGAAGGACATGGGAAGTCTCCAGAAATTCTTAGGAGTTGAAGTAAAAAAGTGTGAAACTGGTTTGCTTCTTTCACAGTTTAAATATGCAAATGACATCATAAAGAAGTTTGGTTTTAATAATCTAAATCCAGTAACTACACCTATGGTGTCTGGAAAACTCATTTCCAGAGAAGAAGGAAGAGAGCTGAACAACCCCACACTCTATAGGAGCTCAGTTGGTGCTCTGCAATATTTAACTCACTCTAGACCAGATCTGTCATTTGCTGTTAACAGATTGAGCCAGTTTCTACAGAAGCCAACTGATGTACATTGGAATCTACTTAAAAGAGTATTTAGATATGCCAAAGGAACTGCAGACTATGGACTAAAAATACAGAAAGGTGGTGATCTTAACTTGACAGCCTTCTGTAATGCGGATTGGGCTTCCTGCCCGGATGACAGGCGTTCTGTAACAGGTTATTGTGTCTATCTAGGAGGCAGTCTGATATCTTGGAGTGCAAAAAAGCAAAATGTAGTGGCACGTTCAAGTACTGAAGCGGAATATAGAGCTTTAGCTCATGTTACCTCTGAAGTCTGCTGGACTCAAGCTCTCCTTAATGAACTCAAAATTTATCCTAAGTCAGTGGCTACAGTTTGGTGTGATAATTTGGGAGCTAAAGCACTTGCATTGAATCCAGTCTTTCATGCCAGGACTAAGCATATCGAACTTGACATCCATTTTGTGCGAGACAAAGTTACTAATCATGAATTGATAGTTGAGTTCCTTCCATCATCATATCAGATTGCTGATCTCTTTACTAAACCACTGCCGTCCTCCAGATTTCTCTTCATGAGGGACAAGGTTGGTGTGAAATCTACTCATTTCACCTTGAAGGGGGAAGATAAATTTCAAACTGAGGACCAGTGTGAATCAAACCAGAACTTGGATGATGATTTTGATGATAACACAAACTGTGAGAAAACGTAATTTGTGGAAATAACGACTTATTCTCCCCTACAGTTTCAGCATTCTGATTTTCCTTTGGAACTATTATTTGCAAAGAATTCATGAGCTGGAAATTGAAGATATCTTGGATATGTTTTGGTACAGAATATTCCCTGTGTCCTTTCTATTGCTGCATAACAACCATTTTTGGATTTAGTGTATTTATGATTATTTGTATAGGTTTAGAGATATTTATATGTGTGCAGCATCTATGTATGAAATTATATAGACATTTTTTCGGTTTCCTTTCTTTCCTGATATTAATTAAGATTGAGCTTTAGCATCTTCTTCTTCACTTTTTCTATCTTAGATTACAAGCCAAATTAAAGAAGCTCAATATCTATTGAATAATTAAATGAAAACATTAGGGCATGTACTTATTTCTCAATTATTTGGACTTAATAAAAAGCCCAAGATTCTAGAGATTAGTGGGTGATTCAATTTAAAATTTTAATAGATTTTAAAATTTCAAGAGTGTAATAAATTAATGTTGATCAGACTAACACATGGAGATGGTGAGTAGGTGTATAATGCTTAATTAAAAATCAATTTAAATCTAGATAGAATGTAGCCAATTAAATGTGTCGCGGTCAAAGTGTCAAACAATTAATGATAAATAATTGGAAGAAAGTAGAACACCAGATATGATAACGAATGAAACCTCTTGAAGAACTCTATACATGAAAATGACATCTGGACAAACATGTCAATAAAATTTACTAGAAAATAATAACTTACAATTAGTCCAGATACAACTAAACGTTGTAAACTCTGACCACTCAACATGTAAATCATCGAAAAACACTTCGCTTGTGTTTCCAGCACTTTCCCAGCAACTCTGGACGATATTTTCCCTCAGTGTAGATTGTCATTAATGAATCTCATTCTTCATCGACTGGAACTCGTGTTATCACTCCCCAACTTTAGAACTCTGAAGACTTATTGGTAAAAGATTTATGTTTTCGTATATAGAGAAAGTTGTAGGAGGTGTTATAATGAGTTTAGAAATCTGAAAATACCGAGCTTATCTTTAGCCATATAACACCAGCGCTCGAGCGCCTTGCTCACTGTTAATGGCACTCAAGCGTCAGGCGAGCGGGTATCAAGCGTCTTTGTAACGAATTTTTCTTCTTGGTCCATAACTTTACTTCTTTTTTCCCAAAATACCTACCTAATACTTTGACTCATACTATAATTCAATAAATGTGACATTTTGTTCATGAGATAGTCAATCACAAATAGAACTTAACAATGAGTATACATTTAAAAATAATAATAATAATAATAATAATAATAATAATAAAAATAAAATATAAAATCTCTCTCTCTCTCTCTCTCTCTCTCTCTCTCTCTCTCTCATTTCTTCCATTTCTTCTCTATGGAAAATGATCTAATTTAATTAAACTTTTATAAGTAAAATATAATTAATCTTTTATATATTGATTGCTTGTTTAACTTGAGAACTTTCTACATTTTTGAAATTCAAATACAAGAAACTCTAGCTAGAGGGAAAAACTTCGGAGAAACTTTAAGTTATGCAATCTTCGTTGATTCTAATGTATTTTTGTCTAGCGAAATTCTCAGAGGAAATATAGGAAATCTATGAATAAAAATATCATACAAGTTGGAACATTTTGTTGGAAAACACAGTGAGATATCTATTCACAAAAATTAATTTCATGTGATTTGAATCATCTCACCGCAGGAATTCATTTTTTTATATATATGACTAGATTATATAATTTTGCATAGATAAAAGTCTATTAATCATTATCCTTGTAGCGTGCTTTGACAATTATCCGTGTATTCTTGATTCCACCAAGCTCTAAACCTTCAAATTTTATTCCTTATTGTTCTCCAACAGAGGCTATGCAAGTGTGTGATCACTTTTCTTTGGGTCTAGGTTACACTAATGTTTTAATCGAAAGGAGAAAACACACACTACATACTTTAGTGTGTGTCCCGACCACAAGTGTACTGGATTAAGAAAAATAGTCTTAGAAGACTATTTATAACATATTTACCCTCTAAAATCCTACCAACCCTAATATTATAATCCAGGTCCATTTCTGCACGGCCCAATACAAGTTATAAGCTTGTTTATGCATGATATATTGAAGTCGCCAAGAGAACTTAATCAAACATAATTAAACTAAGTTCCAATGTATTAATTCTGATCTAGTCAACTCTTGATCAGTCAAAATAATTTATTAATCACGTTTTATTCAACTAAAAGAACGAGACTGCACTCTTAGTAAAATTGTAATTACTGAAACAATAACCAATAATTATATCTTCTGACTTACCGCTCTTACATGTTACCCCCGTCGATCGACTCGAATATTCGAAGTAATGTTAAATTACCAAAATACTCTTATCTGAATATTCAAAAATTCTCAACTCTCATCTTCTATCCGACGGTTCTATGTGATCACTTCATATTATAGAATTCAACAATCATTGTCGAATTACTGAGTTAAGATTTAACTGTCCACTAGAAGAATCAGTGAGATCATGATCATACCTAAAGGTGACGGATTCTATAATACGAATATATATTTCTCGTTAATTTACTTTAATTCCCAAAGTATCGAGATATTAATCAATAATTTGATCTCACCCGTTGATACCTCAAAGAACTTCAAGCTAGTAATCGAAACACATTATCTGATCAGGATTAAAATCCCATGTGCGACAGTCAAGTGAAATTAAATTTGTACGGTCAATGTCACAAATTAATTTCAGTTGGTCTCGTTCAATACATTTTAAACGTACTCTCAATTTTATTACCAAAATCAAAGATAGATTTTAATAAAATCGAGACGATCAAAATAAATTGTCCATATTTATTTGTTAAACATGAACAACAATTTTAGATCGAATTACAAATTAAATAATTTTGTATTTAACAACTTAAACATTCAATTATTAATATCGAATCGATCTATGGACTAATGCAAACTAAAAATAATATAATTAAAGATTTAATCAAACAATATTTTATTTTAAAATATCACGATTCACGAGTATAGATAAATTGACTCGAATGGCATACAATATCCAAAACATTCAATTGTAAACATGAATAAATATTATTATACATAATATATTGATTCAAAGTTAAATGAACACTAGTGAAATCAGACTCCGTAAACCTTAAACATCCAAACGTTCTCGTTTCACGTTTATTAGCTTTCTTTTATTTGATTTTAATTGTGGTAAAAAAGAAAATTATTGATAATAAAAAAAGGTAATATTTTCGAGATAAAATATGGAGTTGATAAATGATTTGGGGATTGTGTATGCTTACAAAATGGTTTTAAAAAATGTGCTATTTTTAATACTCTCTTTAACGTAATTATTATAATTTATAAACAAATTTATAAATAATATATTTTCTTAAACTACTTTTTAGCCACTTAGAATTTATTCACTACTTTTTAACCACACATTTTACATCAAAAACAAATAATCAATTTATAAATTGCTACAATACTAAACAACGTATAATAAATTTGTTTATAAACAGTTTACCAAACAGAGACTAAATCACAACTCTCATACACAATCAACTTTCCAGATGAAGTTAGAATTCATAAATTCCGGTACTAAGTAATACATTTCTCATGTGAATGATACTAGACTCATCATTCCTGTTCTATTGTCCACCGTAAGTAATGTAACAATTATTCACATTTAATGAAAAATAGTTAAGTGTTGAGTTTTAAATGTTAGGGATACTTGATTTTTTACTTTAGAAGTGTGCAACTACTATGTTGCCCAAGATGTTCGCTCGACTCATAACCTTTGTTAATATGTCTTTGGCACTAATGGATGCCTAAATATTCCTCAGATCTAAAAGAGGCGACTATGATAAAAAAGTATTTTATTCCTAATTTTTAATTTCCATTGACGTGCTTTTTGGTCACAAACTTCTGCAATTAAATTTAATTAATCACTACCCAATTGCAAAATCGTGTTTAAACAGATGGGAGATATAATTTATAATTAGGAATACTATACATCAATCTCGGTGCACCTTAACCTAATCCAGCGACTCACCAAATCTTTTCCCTCAGCTGGGAAAAGAGTAGCAGAGATACCCCCAACTTATTACTCATCATGGTCTATCTCGTCCTCAACCATTCATAAACAGTATTTTATTGCTAATTTTAATTTTTGTTGCATTCTAGGTCCTTTCTATCCAGGCTTTTAAGGAAAAATTGCAACAACGGTCCTAAACCTTTTCTTTTTTTTGCAGAATTTACTCAAACCTTCACTTTGTACCACTCACAGTCTTAAAACTTTAATTTAGTCACTGCAGAAGGACAAATGGATGGAAAACATCCAAAAATCTGTTAGTTGACTTAAAAATTGATTTTGACCAGATTTAGTAAGAGCAATATAATAACTTCGTATTTTTAATATAAACTAATTCAAATAATTAAACGAAAAAGAAAAGAAACAAAATAGAATTATTCATTTTCTCCCCACTCCCACCCTCAATCAACACCGACCAGTACCATCGCCACCTACAACCACCGCTTCCAATTTCCGTCGCCACCATTCATCTCATCTTGTAAACTCCTCATGAACAAATCCAGATCCATATCGAAATCAGTCGAGACAAAGTCTGGGTCACCCTCCAAAGTTTCCAAAGGTTCTCCTTGAGTCTTTTCACCTCAGTCGAGTTAGTTTTTTTGCCCAACTCAACCGAGTCATCTCGTTCTCTCTTCTCCTTCTTCTTCAACTCTTCTTCCATAGTAATACACAAATATCCCAAACTAAGCCTGTCGGTGAGACAAAGTTTCAATTTTTATGCATATTTTTTGGGAATTAACCGATTTTGGACGATATATTTGAAGAAAGAAAACTGTAAAATGGGTTTGTTGTATTGTAGGCGGAGGATTTGTAGAATTTAGAGTGGTTATCTCATTTTGGGGAAGAGTCATGTAATTGGGTATTCCTCCATCGGGAAGTTTCCGTCGAACCCAACGGAGAATCGGTCAGAACCCGAAACCTCAGTTCCAGAGAAGCTCCATTTCACCACTCCGGTTCAAACCAAAGCCAGAACGAAACTAATCAAGGCTGGTGTCCGAATTTGGTCTTTGGGGTCGCCAGAGACGTCGTCTTCATCCTCATCTTCAACCTCATCAAGGACGATGTTTCCAACTCCAAGTCCTTGTCTCGTTTATCGAAGCTTGTGTCAGAGCTAGACAGAGTCTTTCCTAGGGAACCTTCCATTCAAGAAGCACAAAAAGAAACCAATTGAACCAGTCGACAGTGTTGGAGACGATGGATGTGGGTGTGTTGGTGGTCGGTGTTAATTGAGGATGGGGATAGGGATAAGGATGGAGATGGAGATGGAGATGGGAAGGGAAGGGAAGGGAAGGAAATGGAAGGGGTGGGAAGAAAATGAATACTTCTATTTTGTTTCTTTTATTTTCCTTTTTATTTAATTATTTGAATTAGTTTATATTTAAATTACAAAGTTACTATATTACCCTTATTAAATCTGGTCAAAATCAATTTTTAAGTCAACTAATAGAATTTTGGATGTTTTCCATCCATTTATTCTTCTGCTGCGACTAAATTAAAGGTTTGAGACTGTGGATGGTACAAAGTGAATGTTTGGGTAAAATTTGCAAAAAAAGAAAAGGTTTGGGGTCCAGTTCTTGTATCTTGATGGTGCCCTTCGCTGACACTAGAACAGAACTGCAAAATCTGATGGAATTTATGGACTGTTCGACTGTTGTTTAAACTGGAGAGAGAAATTATTTGTCTTTTCTATAAAATGTCTCAAACTATTTTTTAACCATACACATTTTATTTCTCCAATCTTTAATCACACATTTTATCTATAAAAGACAAATAATTTCTCTCTCCAATTTAAACAAGAGTCAAACAGTCCATAAATTCCATCAGATTTTGCAGTTTTGTTCTAGTGCCAGCGAAAGGGCACATCAAGACACAAGAATTGGACCCCACACATTTGTAGGACCCAAGTAGAACCATTTTGTCACTAGAACCATTTTGTCAGATTTTGATAGAATTGGCTAGAAGTTCCATATTAAAGTAATATCTCCAATATGGTAATCGTTTTGACTAGATGTAGTAGGTTACAAGTGCAATTTATGTCATCTGACTATTTCACCCTTCAAATTTCTAGCAAAATAAAATGATCGTCCCTCCCAATTAATACACAACAAAACCAAGCTCCTACCCCCATCATTTGAGTCCTTAATTGACGAACAATGAAGTGGAAGAATGACACTTGAAATAAACTGCAATCACGTTTGAATTAATCAACTTTTATGAGCCTATGTTTGTTAAAACTTTTTTGTTTAAAAACATGTTTTTTTATGTTTTCTAGGTAAAATGTGTGGTTGAAAAATGAAGAGACAAAATATGTGTGGTTAAAAAGTGATTTGAGAAATTGTGTAGAAAAAAATATGTTTAAAAACATGTTTGCCAAACACATTCTAATGTTTCTACATGCTTTCAATCAAAATCATGACATCGGTGGAGCTCATTTCAACATTCCAAAAAGCATTTTTTCCATCAACAAGCGCATTAGAAACATGAATAAAGCTATGAGTACAGTCGACTTTACAGCTAGTGAAGGCAATGGGGCGGATCGGTGTCGATCCAAATTCGCTTTACGGATTGAATCAGATCAAATCAAATAGTAAAGATTTCATATTAGGTCAGGTTCGGATCCAAATCCAATTTGTCAATCCACGAATCAGGATTTTTTCGGATCAAATCAGATCTTCGAATTGACGGATTGGATCGAATTTTATTGCCATATCTATTTACAGCCCTCTCACACTGGCCGTATGTATAACATAAATCAATTTATAAACAATTTATCAAATAGAGGCTAAATCACAACTCTCATGCACAATCAACTTTTCAGATAAAGTTAGAATTCATAAATTCTGGTACTAAGTAATACATTTCTCAATAGTCGACTCATCATTCCAGTTCTATTGTCCACCGTGAGCAACGTAACAATTGTTCACATTCAATGAAAAATGATCAAGTATCGAATTTTAAATATTATGGACACTTGATTGTTTTACATTAAAGGTGTACAACTGTTATGTTGCCACGATGAATAACAGAGCATTTTTGCTGGACTCATTACCTTTGTTAGTATGTCTTTGGTACTAATAGATGCCTAAATATTCCCCAGATCTAAAAGAAGCGACTATGATAAAAATATATATATATATATATATATATATATATATATATATATATATATATATATATATATATATTTTTATTCCAAAAATTTTAACTTTCATTGACTTGAGTTTTTTTTATCACAAACTTATGCATTAAATTTAATTAATCACTACCCAATTGCAAAATCGTGTTTAAACATATGGGAGCTAATTAGGAATACTATACATCGCCCCTAGGGCACATCTCCCGGTGGTAAAGGGGTTGGCTGATAACGCGCCCAGCGCAGTCATGTGTAGGTTCGAATCCTGACGCTGAATTTACGGCTAGATAATGGATTCGTTCCCTGTGGCAAGCGGGGGTTACCTTGCTCCACGAGGCGTTACAAAGTGCAATCCACCTTGACTTTGAGAGGCATAACCAGCGATTTACCTCTCGAACCAATAGTTCAGGACATGATCGGTTCGGACCCCCAAAGTATGAGTTACACCTTTTTTTTAGAAATACTATACATCAATCTCTGTGCACCTTAACATAATCCAGAGACTCACCAAATCTTTTCCCTCGGCTAGGAAAAGAGTAGCAAAGGTACCCCCAACTTATTACTCATGTTCTATCTCGTCCTCAACCATTCATAAACAATATTTTATTCCTAATTTTAATTTTTGTTGCACTCTAGGTCCTTTCTATCCAAGCATTTAATTCTGAGCCTCTTTTCGGAAACTATGGTTTAAACTAAAATTTAAAATACAAAATTTCTCAAACCATTTTTTAACCACACACATTTTATCTCTCAAATCTTTAACCACACATTTTATCAAGAAAAAACAAATTATTTCTGTCTCCAGTTTAAACAACGGTCGAACGGTCCATAAATTCCCTCAGATTTTGATAGAATTGGCCAGAACTTCCATATTAAAGTAATATCTCCAATATGGTGATCGTTTGACTATATTTAGTAGGTCACAAGTGCATTTTACGTCATCTGACTATTTCACCCATCAAATTTCTAGCAAAATAAAATGATTGTCTCTCCCAATTAATACGCAAAAAAATCAAGCTCCCGCCCCCACAATTTGAGTCCTTAATTGACGAACAATGTAGTGGAAGAATGATATTTGAAATAAATTGCAATCACGATTGAATTAATCAACTATTATGGGCATTTAAGGTTTATATAGGTTTTCAATCAAAATCATAATGAAATCAGTTGAGCTCATTTCAACGTTCCAAAAAGCATTTTTTTTTCCATCAACAAGCGCATTAAGAACATGAATAAAGCTATGAGTACAACCAACTTTACAGCTAGTGAGGGCAACGTGGTAGATTGGTGCCAATCCAAATTTACTTTGAGGATCGGATGAGATCGAATCAAATAGTTAATATTTTGGGTTGGGTCGGGTTCGGATCAGATCGAATTAGATCAGAACAAATATTAAGAGATTTTCGTTATTTTTTTTTCATCAACGACAAACAAGTCAATACATAATTCATAAAACAACAATATAATATCCAATTCATATAACAAAACAATACATATATAGAGAATTAGAGATTTTGTACCAAATTCAATAAAATGTTTTAGATTTAATAATTAACTTTTTTTACAAAGTTTTTTAATCTTTAAAAAAATAAACCGAATCCGGATCGGATCATCCCCGATCCAAATCCAATCCTTCAATCCACGAATCGAGGTTTTTTTGAATCAGATCAAATCTTTGAATCGACAAATCAGATCGAATTTTATTTCCATATCTATTTACAGCACGCTCACATCGGCCCTACGTGTAGCATGGCCTGAGGATCATACCCAGTAGGGGTGGGCAAAAAAACCGGAACCGATATGACCGAATCGGAACCGAACCAAAAAAATCGGAACCGTATGGTTTTAAAAAAATAAAATAGGAAATCGGTTTTGGAACCGAGAACCGATTAGTTTTTGGTTTGGTTCTCGGTTCCGCCTTTAGAACCGAAAAACCGAACTTAGAACCGATCTTTGATCCTTACTTTTTTTTTTTAGGATCTTAATTGGTTGTCCTAAAATTAAAAATTAAAAGAATTTGTATTTTTTTGGATAAAGTGAAAATGATTAATTTCTTTTTATGAAATTTGTTACGTCTCCACCTCATTGTAACCTTTAACTTCACACTTGAACTAAAATTCTTAGTAAATGAAAATCGAATGACACTAACTTATTAATAAGCGAAGTTGTAAATGACCACGATGGAGTTAATTAAATATTTAAATACAAATATAAAATAATTAATAATAATGCATTTAAAACTCATGATTCATCCCACAAGTTTACTATATTGTCATGCTTGAAAAACCTTCTAGGCCGTTTCCTATTTTTGTTTATGAATATCTTCCGTTTCATGGAGAATCCTATACTTTCTTTGTGGTGAAAGGATTTTTGAAATCCTTGATCTTAGTATATTCAGTAGAAATTTATTTCAGGTTTTTTGACTCACTTCCTGAGACCTGATACTCATCGATAAGGCTCTCGAAAAATAATTATTATTTTAAAATCGAATTAGAACCGAAATCGAACCAAAACCGAATGGTTTGGTTCTGGCGATTCAATGGAACCGAATGGTTCCATTTTATAAGAACCGAAAAAATATGGTTCGGTTCCGGTTCTTGAGATACCCGAACCGAACCACCCGACGCCCACCTCTAATACCCAGAGAGGTTAAGGACGTAAATGCACTTTTCAAAAATCTTCCCACGGTAATGTAACAAGATCAATTATTGGGATCCTCCACTGCAATTTTCAATCTGAGATCTGATCTGTCATCTGAGCGCATGTCAAGAATTAATAAAGCCTCGGGAACCACACAAGTCCACATGGCAGCAGCACTTTTCTATAGCTGAGATTTTGCATAGACATCTGTGTTAACAAAATCTACTTGTTACACACACACACACTCTCTCTCTGTCTCTCTGTTGTTCTCTTTTCTTTCCGTTCTTCGTCGCTTGAAGATTTTCTTGTGGAGTATTATTATTTTTTAAGCTTACAAAAATTCAATTTTCCGTTCTAAAGCTCTCTGCTTTACTTTTATTTGTTCATTAGAGAGCTTTCTTCACATTCTTGAAGTGTTCTATTCTGCGCCTATACATACAGACACAGTACTTGTGTGTATATATATAGGACCTACAGGTGTTGTTAATTTGGAGAAAGATTGATAAACAGAAGTGGGTCAGTGACATTGTAAAGATTGGAGCTCAATGTGATTCATTCTACTTCGTTCTTACTTCAAAGGTAATGCCACGAATTTTGTTTCTAACTTTTGTTTTGTTAATACTATTAGGCATGTTTGGTGGTAGGGATAGCGATGGGAATATCCCCACCCATCAGCGATTCTCAAGAGACGAAAGCATTTGTAGTTCTCCCATATTCGGGTGGGAACAGTCCCTTGCAAATAGGGGCCCACTTAATTGGTATTTGGGCCTCCTATTATTAGGTAGTTCTTCAGCCAAGCCTATCTGTTTGTTAAAATTTTGGTATTTAAAAACATGTTTTTTTTAATGTTTTTTAGGTAAGATATGTGGTTAAAATGTGAAGAAAAAAAATATGTGTGGTTAAAAAATAATTTGAAGAATTGTGATCTTTAAAAATATTTTTTTTTTTTTTTTGCTTTTCCAAACAGAGAGTACTGAGTTTCGATATCCTGAAACTAGTAGGTCTCCAGTGACCAAATGCATCGTGCAGTCTAATTGATTCAGTTTATAAATTGCACAATTTTTTAAATCACTTTTGAATTCCAAATATTTTCCCTCTTCATTTTTTAAACTCACATTTTATCATCAAATCATAAAAAAATTAATTTACGAAACATGGGCACAACAGTCTTGTCAGTTTATCATAAATGAGTGTTTCGGTCACGGTTATAATTAGTTAGCATTAATTTATCCATATTGATGAAGAAATTGAAATTTTTGACAAAAAAAAAAAAAAATTCAAATTTTTGCTTTCATAATAGTGACTCACTATTTGGAAGACATCTTTTGGAAAGCACCGTGGCGAGTCTATTTAAATTTTAAACATAACTTTTGTAGTCTTTAATTCAAATTATAATGGCATACCGCATATACTTTTTATAAAGTATATTTTTCCAAAATAATATGTTTCGTCCGGTTTTACTTATAACATTTAAACCAATGGAATTTCCATGGAAAAAACAAAGAAAAATTGAATTTTCCTATTCTGCCGACAGCAGACCCTTCTGCGAAGAAAACAAGAATGTCTTTTTCTTACACATCATCTTAGTGGGACCCTTGAAGAAACAAAAGTCTACTGTTCTACTAAACACCTGTATGGTGACTGAGTAGATACAAACCACAGGGCTACACATGTCTTAGAAGCAAAGTCTTGTTCCTTGTATAACCGTTGGCATGTATATACGTACATACATTGGACTATTCAAAAATTTAAATACTGCCCTTTCCAATTATAGACATGAAAGAATAATGATTAATATAAAGAATCCAATGATTTTATTATCCAAGATTTTATAGGATAATATATAATACATGTTTACTATACCGTAGTCTGTATTCTATTGGGTTAGTATCTACTTTGATTGTTAAGGGGTCCCTTTCGAGTTTGAAAAATGTCACCTTTCAGAAAGTTTGGTGTAATGTTCCCTTAGTTTTTTATGTTTTCAACAATATCTGTATTTTGGCTTTCTGGATTTATATCGTAATAATTCATAAACCCACCCATGAGTCTTTATCAGTTTTTCTTATCTACTTTGCTGTCAGACGTCGGTTTCGCAATTCCTTTTTTGCCTATTTCTCGAGATTTCTTGCGGGGGTCTGCCTATGTTGTAATGATTATAAATTTTTAAGGGTGAGCATTTGCTTTCACTTGGTGTTTCATGCTTTAAGTCTGAAAAATCAAGCTGTGAGGATAAATGGATAATGTGTTTATTTCTAAAGAAGCATCGATAAAAATCACATGACACACTATGACAGTAATGTTTCATAGAAGTTTATGGTTTTGATGAATCTCTATGTAAGTTCTGATTCATTTTCAGGTTTTCTACAATGACTTTGGAATTATTCCGTCTAAAAAAATTCTCACATTTGTGGGATGTGGTTTATGTACTGTACTTTCTTTTGTTACTTGGAAGTCATGTTACTCCCTTTCTTGGACTCGAATTTATTAGAAAATATCTGGTTTTATATAGCTAAATGTACAAGGGAGAATGGTCATCGACTGAGCATCCTGGCGTTGCCTTAATGTGCTATATAACTTGTAGTATTTTGAATGGTCGTGAAGTTTTTAACGCACTTGTTAAATATAGTAGTAACGGTTGCTCTTCTTACACGTGATATTAGATTCAATTTTGCTGGAATGAGAAATATCAGCTCTATGAATACTTTAAAGTAAGGTATTGATGCTGTCCTCCAGGCACCAAGTGTTCCAGATGAATGTAAGTTCGGTTTTCCACTTTGAATACATGCAGACAGTCTTTTGGCAGAAACATCTCGAGATATCGTTAATTTTGCATCGTTTTAGGATTCCTCTTAAAGAGTTCAAAATATTTCTCTTGCTAATTTTGTGGAAATTTGTACTAATAACATATTTAGCTGCTATAAAACCAATCAGATATCAACATTCTGAATTTGGATGTATATTGCCTTTTATATTCTTTAAGTTATTTATTGGCATTTTCATTTTATGTTGGACTTGAACAGATGACACTCCAAGTGAAATTTGTGCTTCTTTTCGTCATTGTCTTGGTCCAGATTCAGCATGGCCTTTGCGGTTAGTAATACTCTGCAGTCCTCCTAAAACCTTTATCCATGCCCATTTCATTGTCTTTCAATTTACCGTTTTGACAAGGCCTTATTAAGGCATGTTTGGTAAGAGGATTAGATAGCATGCGATAGTATGAACAGAAGGGAAAAGAAAACAAAAACTTGTTCATTATAATGTCGAGTCTTGTCCAGTACAACGTATCAAACATGTACTTAATGTACTTTCCAGAGGTTTCAAGTACCCAACTTAGCTCATTGTTGATTTACCATTTGACAGACGAACTTTCAAGAATGTCTGAAACAACCAAGTGGACTTGCACCTGTTCTATTGCACAACAAGCGAATTTGAATTTTGTCCTGACAAACTGCTCGTCATCCTGTGATTGCAGTCCTGGTATCATTTATCCTATAACTATTTTGCAACTTCATATTGTTATTGCTACATTGTTCTATACACTGAAACAAAATTAGAAAATGTGGAATTTTTCACTGTTAACCAATATCTTATCTACTTGGTATACCTGCACTCTAGATGAAGCTAATCATTCGTCAATGAAGTCTACGCCGCTACTGGTTTCAGAGAAAAATATTTAGATTCAGACAAATATTTAGGATAACTATTAATTGCAAAAACTATTATACACTATGAATCTTATGATTTAACTCTAGATGTTCCAAGAGTCAAAAGTCAACAGAAATAAATTACACATTATAAGGTTTTCGTACACCTCCTTTTCAAGGAGAGCTAATGCTTGTTGGGTATTTTGGTTTGACACTGCTTCACACCCAAAACAAAAAGAAGGGTACATCTATTCTACTAAGACTTAGGGTTCCATTTTAAAAGTTCAGTCTTTAAGAGTAGTAGTCCAAACCAATTAGTATTTTCATGATTATTCGATGTGTTTATCTCTTAACATGCCTCTACAAGATGACTCTTTTGAGAACATCAATATCGAAATTTGTGTGCTCATCTCGAGTCTTAATCTGATCAAATTCCTTGTTTGAATTTAATGGACTCTATATATCATATTAAAACTTGAGATTTCATCTTAAAAGGTCAATCTTGTTAAAAGGAATAATCCAAGTTCTTATATAGTGGTTAATATTTTTGCGATTATTCGATGTAAGATTTATCGTTAACATGCTTATATTTTTGGGTAATTGCCTCAAATTGCCAAAAGTTGGAGGACTTTAATTGTAATTGAAGAAGAAGTTATCTAATTCAACTGCCTCGGTATCATAATGGACTGGAATTGAATTATGTTTTCTTCTACACGTGTCCTAACTGAATTGGAATTGAAGGCAATTATTAAATTGTTCTTTCTACAATTGGTTAATTAATTGCGTGTCCAGTGGATGAAATAAGGCAACTTGTTAGTAGTACTATTCTACTGGGATTAGACTTGAGCCAATTATTAAATTGGTAGAAGTGCATTTGATGAGTTCTTCAAGTCGAATTGGACTGGTGACCAAGACATGAATTTAGTTCTATAAATATTGGTATTATTCTCTTTGTTGTAGAACATTGACTAGAGAATTTTGTGAGGAAAAATGTAGTCTAGCATTTTGGTTTTTCTTGGTTTTTTTATGGGTTATACAAAGAAGTAGAAATTGGTAGATGTGGTAAAGCTTAATTATTTTTCCTACAATACTTGAGGGGTTTGGTAAGTGCAAAGTCTATATAATTGTAACAATTTATTATATAGTGAAAAAGCTTTGGTGGTTTGTAAATTTGCGTTGATTTATTTCTTGTTGGCTCAATTATTTCTTGAACATCAAAAGTTCTCGTGGGGTTAATTAGAGAGGGAATTGCTGTGTAATTCCCAACATATATGTCATCCTTTCATGCAAAAAAAAAAAAAAAAGTAAATTAAGAATTAAAGAAGCGTACTAATAATTTGAATGTTTCCTCTAGTGGAATATTCTACTGCAATCTAGACCATAATCTTTTTAACACGAGCTCTTGTTGATAGTAGAAGTTGTATTTACAATGATTTTGTGCATTTGTGACTTTGAAATGTTTATGTTTATGTATCTCTCTCTCTCAATTTACAACATAATCATGTTCTTTTCCCATAAGTTCATATTTTGTTCTAAAACTCCTGGATATACTTCACTAGTTTCTTATTCTCATATTTAAAGAACACGTAATTTACTTACTGTTTGTATGATTTGTAGCTGCGGGAGGATCAAGTGAAAGCAGATGGACATGTATTTGTGCTGCTGATAGGTTGCCTAGAGTGGCAGGGGAAGATAGTAATAGTGGCTGTTTTATGTCATGCAATTGCAATTCTGGTACTTTTAAAGGCTTCATAGATTACTAGGAATTGAAAATTTTCAAATTATTTGGAATTAGCAGATCTAGGACAATACAAACTTTCTCAATATGATTTGAATTATGTAAATGAGTAGCAGTTTAAATTAGTAGTTTATCATGCTCAAAATCACAATCGTTCTACGCAGTTTTGACTATTATTTTTTTAAACGGGCTTTATTACTTTTCCTGTACGTCTATTTAATATTTTGCTTAGACAGTTGGATTCCTCGTATTCCTTATTTCTGGGCTTGTGCAACTACAAGACTGACATATTGTTATGTACTGTTTTATTGTTTCTTAATAGGGACTTTAACTGAGAAGCAGCAATGGGAGAAGCGGATTTCAACCAAAGTAGTCGTGATAGTTCTCTCACTTTGTGCATCACTCACAACTCTAGCATTCGTTGCTTCATTGTTATGGTATATCTATCGAAAGGATAAATATCCCGTTCAATTGCCTCTATTCTGGTCAGATGGACAAACGAGCTCCGGCAGTGGCATCAACTTTATAAACCAGGGGACATCTTCAATGTCTGAATATAAAGGTCGTGTAGGTTCATCCGTGAAACCTTTAATAGGTAAAATTCCATATTTTGATAACTTTTCTTGTTTCCTTTGAAAAATCATCTTCATTAGATTAGACGCCAGTACTATGTACCAAATATGCACTCAATTGTTTGATTTACACGTGTTTTGAAGTTAAATGTTTTTTTTTTTTTCCCCTGCTCTTCGATTGGATATTTTTACATGCAATATGCAATTGCTCGAATGAATCAAACTTGAAGATTGGTTATTGACAACTCTTTTGATCTTTGCTCGATTACTTCTCGCTGTCCTAAAGGATGCATTCCGAAAACTTCCTTCCAATTCAGAAGCAAAAGAGGAGCAATACACGGAACAATTGTACAATTTTCATATTCTGAACTGGAAAGTGCAACAAACAAATTCTCTGAAGCCAATGTGATTGGAGTTGGAGGAAGCAGCCATGTCTACCTTGGTCATCTCAAAAATGGCAGAATTGTTGCAATTAAGCGGATAAAAACAAAGGCGGGGCCAGACGCAGAACATGTTTTCTTGACTGAGGTATTACTGATCTTCCACAAACAGCTCTTCTTTATGTATTTGAACAAAACACGCTTTCTTACGCAAATAGACCTTACACATTAAAGGGTTGATACACCATTACTTCTTGTGCTCAGATAGAATTGATATCAAGACTTCATCATTGTCATGTCGTGCCTTTGCTCGGATATTGCTCAGAACACCAAGGAAAGCATGCTGAGAGGCTGCTAGTTTTTGAGTATGTGCCTAACGGTAATCTCAGGGAGTGTTTGGATGGGGATTCAGGCCAATGTCTGGACTGGAGTACTCGTATTTCAATTGCTCTTGGAGCTGCACGTGGCTTGGAATATCTTCATGATGCAGCTGCCCCAAGAATTTTGCACAGAGACGTTAAATCTTCTAACATTCTTTTGGATGAGAACTGGAGGGCCAAGGTAAGAAAAAATCTTTTATTTATGAGCAAAAACTCAGTGAACCAAAAGAAAAGGTGACTTATTAAATTTTGATCATGCATCAAGTAAGCTCAAGGCTGGTCGAAACTCTGACTTCTGATCAACACATGAATCAATAGTAAACTCAGAAGTTATTTTGTTTCCCATTATAAATTTTCATTGGTTGATCATTACTTGGAGAAATTTTCTGGTTGTTCAGTTTGAACTTTTAACGTCATCCTGTTATTTAATCATGTACGTCTCTGCCTGCAGATTACTGATCTTGGCATGGCTAAGCACCTACATAATGATGGGATTCAAAGTTGTCCCAGTTCTCCAGCCAGAATGCAAGGCACTTTTGGTTACTTTGCACCGGAGTACGCAATTGTTGGAAAAGCTTCCCTGAAATCCGATGTTTTCAGTTTTGGCGTGGTTCTTCTTGAACTCATTACTGGTCGTCATCCCATTCACAAGTCTGACAACAAAAGCGAAGAGAGTCTTGTAATATGGGTATGGAAAATCAGTTTCTTAGTCGTTTAGATTTCAAATCCTGCCAGTGGCTCCATTTGATTTCTTTAATGTGGAAGTCACCATTTTTGCACATTGAAATCGCATCTTCAATCGGATACTCTTATTTGAAAGAACATTTTTGAATTTTTTGAAATTTTTTTGAAGGTATTTTAAATTTTGTTTACTTATATTCTCAACCTTTATCATGATTTTGTATATTAATTTGTGTACTTGAACTGATTTCCACTTCACTGCAGGCAACACCACGTTTACATGACAGTAAGCGAGTGACTTCGGAGTTAGCGGACCCACTTCTCAAAGGGGCTTTCCCAGAAGAGGAGATGCAAGTAATGGCTTACTTAGCGAAGGAGTGTCTATTATTGGATCCTGATTCTCGACCAACCATGAGTGAGGTTGTCCAAATTCTTTCAACTGTTGCACCAGATAAATCTAGAAGGAAAAGCTTGCAACTACATTCTTTTAAGGTAATTTTACAAAAAGACAATTATTAACCTTTGATGATTATCGTGTGTCTATCCTGTGGTTTAGTAACTCCATGTTTGTGTCATGCATTAATCTTCTCTCTCTCTTTGAGGTGGAGTAAGTTTTAGTCAAGGTGGAAGCCTATAGGGCCTTGGATAGTTGGATGAAATTAGGCTTTCCAGTTCTTTAACGTCTAGAAAATGACGATTTTGGTTATGTTCAGATTTTTAGTAGAGTTTGATAAAAGTTGATGAGATATATGGTTGAAAAGCTATGAATCCAGTAAAAAGAGTTGTTAAAGTTAACTGTTGACTTTGAAGTGAGATTAAAATTAGATTTTAATCAAAATCAAACCGGGGCATATCTATTTCACTTGAAGAATTTTGATCTGTTGCCCAACATGGGCAACATAAAAATTGTCCACCATCAATGGTGGGTTTCCAAGTGTCCAATGTGAACAGTTGACGCCCACCATTTGTGGTAGGCAATTCTTATGGTGGGCAACAGATCATTCCTCTTCCTCTTCACTTGAAAGCCGACTTTTGGCAAACATTATACAAGTTTCACTCTATGGATAGGATATGAGATGCCCACAAATGATTCGAATTCATCCATGATTGATAAAATACTTTTTTTTCTCCTCTTATGCGCCCTTGTTTGATAAACCAACTTCCTCATAAAATTTATTACTTTTTTCTACAGTAATCAATCTTAACCATCCAAAAAAAATCAAACCCACAATTTTTTACTTTTCAAACAACTTTTTAACCACACGATTTCCCAAAACTTTTTTTTTTTCCCCAAAAAGTTGGTTTATCAAACACACGCATATATAAATTTCAAGAGGCAGAAGATTACTGTCATTAGTCCCCCCCCCCCCCCCCCCCTCTTTTTTTTTCACTTTTTCTGTGAGTGCACTTTACTTTCACTTCCTCCCCCCTTTGTGATTCCTCTACTTCCTATTGTCTGTCAAGAAATATTTCCACAAAAATGCAGTCAAGTAGTGGAGAATTTCGACTATTGTAAGTTAATGAATTTTTTCATGAATTCTGTCACGTACAGTATTCATCCATCGGTGGCACCGAAAGTGGAAACTCAGAGGAGTGTGACAAAGAACTTTTTCAGCCCGTTGCAGCTGAGGAAATCAAGCAAATTACATCAGAACGACCAGCTCGATCCTCATTGCCTTTCAACATCATTACTGATCTCTGTGTTAAAAAGAGTGATGAAGAAGCAAATAATCATTTCACTGGTATGGAAACATTGATGCTCCTCACCACAAAATCGAAAAAGTGGCGTGCAACTGAAGATGAAACTGTGGACTTAACCGAACCCCGGTTTGAATCATTCTGTTTACCTAACATCAAGTCTCAAATATTAGATTTGCAAAAGTAGATAATTATAAGCCACACGTTCTGAAGGCAAGGAGTTCACAGGGATGTTCAAGTTGCAATCAGGGGCTTAGTCAAAAATGGAATCCAAATGTAGAGTTTCTTATTTGATTTCTTCCCTTTTTTCTTTAGAAAAAAATGATCGTAGATTTGTTAATTGATGATAGGATAGATATATGGTAAGCCTTCATTGGATGTAAATAATTTAGAAAACTTGATTGTCTTTTCATTCAGACTCTAGTCTCTGGATTCCATATATTAACTTGAATATTTTACTGCCAGTGTATTGCAAAATGCTTGATAGATGTGGATTTCGAGTTTCTGTATCTTCACTTTACTTAAAAGCGCTCTTATGAGGCAAATGTTAGAAAATTTATCACAGATAATTATTTATCTATGATCCAAAATAAATCATCATACTGAATTATCAAGAATTAAATAACTTAAGCGGAAGCGTACCTTAATCAAACGTAATTCACGATAAACGATTCGGTTGGTTGGATCTTCTAAATCAATACGTAGTCCGTATTTTCTCTCTGATGATGGGATGTCAAAGGGATGAACAATACGTAGGATTCATGGACCATAATCGACTTTATATATTGAATTGCCAGTTAACCTAATCCGGCCCATCATGAATTAGGTAATGGCCTGGTATCTACACATAAAAGCCCACACATTATTTTAGACGCATTAAAGCCCGATATATAAAATCCTTATTAGATCACTTTAAATGGGCTTAACCAAAATTGATAGTAATTTATTCAATACACAATAATTCACATATAAGCCCATACGATTGATTAAAATCCTTACAATCTCCCACTTGGCTATATGTGTAACCTTACAATTGTGTATCAATCATAACCTTATGAGTACTCAGAATTTTGCTATCATTACTGAATGCATCCCCAAACAATCCGGTCCATCAATCATATCAACATAGGATCAAAGCGGCTTTCGCTACATTAATCGTAACTAAACCTTCAATGGTCACGTATATCGACATAACTGAATGACATGGATCAAGTATGGATGTGTAGCATGAAAATTACATGTAATGTGATCTTCAACATGCCTATTTCCAACTGGTCCAAACTTTAGTGAGATCATCCTCAAACGAGTTCAGAGATAATAAACCTGAAACCTTACAGCTGTAAATAACTTTAACTTTAAATTGTATCCAAAAGGACAGTAAATGTGTCTAATGCACCCAAAATACAAACTCTCACTGAAACCGAATATCCTTAAGAAATACAACACCCATATGAGTAATGTACTCATGAAAGACCTTGGGTTGTAATACTTTAGTAAGCAGATCCGCAATTACGGAGTTTGTCCCAATGTGCTCTTATTGACACATGTCCACTCTGAACTGTATCCTTCACAACGAGGAACTTATGTCAATGTATTTTGACTTAGTTGAGCTTCTGTTGTTACTGGAATATAAATCTGCTGAGTTATTGTCACAATATAACTTTAGTGGTCTTTCTTTACCGTACAAAATACGCAGCCCAGTGACAAAATTTTGCAGCTATATTCCATAATTAGATGCCCCCAAAATTGCTACAACTGTGCTGCCAAGTGAAAGAAGCTAAAGTGTCTGTTAAGCACTCCATCCGGAAATAGCTCCTCCAACCAGCAGATAAATGTAGCCTTATGTGGATCTTTTATTTTCTTGGCATCTAGTAAAAATCGGAATCATAATACCATATGATCTCCAACTGATCCGATTTTCTGTATGTGAGCATGTAATCTTTTGTTCTCTTTAAATACCTTATAACTCATGTTTGGCTACTTTCCAAATGATCCATCCCAGGGTTACTTAAATATCTCCTTAGTATCCCAATAATGTATGCAATATCCGAACGCATACAAATTTGAGTATATATCAGATTCCCTATAGCTTAACTATATGGGAGCTTCTGCATTTCTTTAACTTCAAGATAACTTTTCGAGCATTAGTCGAGACTAAATTTGTCTCCCTTAGCGATAGGGCTGTCCCCTGATTTACTGATACCCCGAGAACAATCCCGGTGTATCTGGATTCCTAATACAAAAGAGACGTCACCAAGATTTTTAATCTCAAAATTCATTGATAAAAAATCTCATAATTTTATGTGACATACCTATATCATTAGTGGCAAGCAATAATCAACATATAAAACCAGGAGAATATACTTACTCCCACTGAACTTGTAATACACACAACCATCAACAACATTAATCTCAAGACCAAATGAGATAATTACTTGATGAAATTTGTATTACCCTTAACGAAAAACTGGTTTAAGCACATAAATGGATTTCTTTAATTTGCAAATCATTTGCTTTGTGTCTACTGACACAAAGTTTTCTGATTGCACCAAATAGATCGTCCCATCAATGTCGCCATTGAGAAACGCCACCTTAGTATCCATTTGATGTAACTCGAGGTCAAAATGTGCAACAACCTGACTTTCCTGAAAGAGTCTTTTATAGAAACCAAAGAGAAAATCTCTTTATAATCAATGCCATTATTCTATGTAAAGCCCTTAGATACAAGACGAACCTTATATCTTTCCACATTACCTTTCAAATCCCTCTTGATTTAAAAATTAATTTAAGACCAATGGGCTTCGTACCTTCTGGTAATGGGACAAGATCCCAAACTTTATTGTCTTGCATATGCTTATACTCCTTATTTATGGCATCAATCCACTTTTGAGAGTTGGAACCCTGCATGGCCTGATGGAATTGATTGGACCATCTTCCACCATTCCATTATTTCCTTATGTTCTTGGAAAAATACTATTTAAATTATCTTGAATAACATTTTTCCCTTTCACTCGTGGATCTCCTTAATGGCTTTAGTTATTGAGGTTGTTGAGTTTGTACTTCTGAAATTTACCTTATTTTGGATGAGAGGTTCTTCAATATTGTCTAATTGAGGTTCCGGATATGCTTCTTGATCAATGACATATATAGAAACTTGCATATTATCAAAAGCAATAGTAGGAATTGAAACCGATCATTCCTCAACTTCTTCCTTAAAGACAACATCTTTAACTTTATTTCTCCCCCCAAACTCAACATCCTCAAAAAATGTTGCAGTTCCCGTTTCAAAAATTGACCTTAAGTGTGGGATTATAAAATTAATAGCCCCTTAACGACTTTATTTTCTTTATTTGTTTTCTTGCCCTTATCTTTAGAGGTGTTTGCCAAGTGAACACTTTCAGTTCTGTCCTGCTTCAACTTTTCTTCCTCTTGCACACAAAATAGAATGAGCTCATTTCTCCCTTTAACAGTTATAACTGACCTTAAATTGACTGAATTGTGCAAGAAGTTTGCACACTATGAAATGAGCTCATTGAGAGTCCATTTCTACTTTGACAGTTATAACTAACCTTAAATTAACTATATTGCGCAGGAAGCGATATCAATACCAAATGCATGAGCAAGTCATCAGACAAGTCGAGCTTTAGTGCCTTAAGTTTTGAAGCAATATGAGACATCTTCATGATGTACTCCCTTATGTTCCCCTTGCCTCTATACTTCATTGAAATCAAGCGTTGCAGAAGCGTGCAAAACGTTTCTTAATTTCGGCAAGGAATTCATTGGCATCATTTACCTCCTTAGATACTATGCCACTAAAGGCTTCCAGAATGCCGCACTTAATGATCGTGAGACTCACGTAATTTAAGCAATCCCACTTCTCAAAGTTCCTCATTTGATTAGATGAACTTTCATCCGTAAGAGGAGCAGGTTGCTCAATGCTTAGTACACGGTCTAGATCGATGCAGCCAACGAAAAGTTAATGTTCTTGTTTTGATCCTTGAAGTTTATTCCATAAATACAGGGATTAAATTTGAGCTTGTAGATATACTACTAGTAGAATTTGAAACCGAATAGAGAACACTTAAACAAAATAGCTCACATAAATACCTTATTATGCAAATCATATTTTCAAATAATGGTAGGGCCCATCACAAAATACCTAGCACAACATCAATATTTAGTCTTTGGACAGAAATATTGACTTGTAAGTGGTACTCTTGGCGTAGTAATCAAACACTGACAGTAAGACATGTCAACCAACAAACCTTTCTTTGGACCGATTTATTGATCACACGTAAAACCAAATAACCGTCACGTATTTATCACCACAAGTTCATGTGAAATTCGGGCCAAATATTGACCTTCCTTTCGGCCGATCAATATCCGCATGAAATAACACACAAACACCTGATTTTCCCTTAGTGCAGTGATCAAACACTGGCAATAAGACATGTTAACCAATAAACCTTTCTTTGGACCGATTTATTGGTCACACGTTAAACCAAATAATTGCCACGTGTTTATCACAACATGTGCATGTGAAATTCGAGCCAAATATTGACCTTCCTTTGGGCCGATCAATATCCGTAATGAATAACACACACAAATACCTTCTAATATTCAAAGTTAATTAATATCCACAAGAGAGGTTGCTTTGGAAACATGTTGCTTCAACTAACTTACTTTCGAATATTATATCTCTCAAAAGATTCCGATGTACCAAGATTTGAAACTGAAATCCATTGATTTACATCTATATTTGACTTTAGGATTTGAATTATAGAATTCAAAACTTTAGAATAAAGCAATCCTTAAGTTGCGAGAGTCTAATTGCAATATTCTTAAACTTTTGGTGGCCAATTCTGTAAAATTTTAAGCTTGAAGGACTTAAATTATAATTTTCCCAAAACTTTATTGGCCAATTTAGAGAAATTCTAAACTTTAGGTCCCAATTTGAAAGAAAAACAAACTTTAGAGGGCCAAAATAGGAAATTTTCAATCATTAAAGGTTGATTTTGAAAATTTTCAAACTTTAGGAGCCAATTTAGAAAATTCCCAAACTTTAGGGACTTCATTTTAAAGAAAATACAAACTTTAAGGACCAATTTTGAAAATTTGCAAACTTTAGTGACTGAATTAGAAAATTTTCAAACTTTAAGGACCAAATTAAAGAATTTCAGAACTTTAGATGCTGTATTAGAAAATTCTCAAACCTTAAAGGACTGAATTTGAAAATTTTCAAACTTTAGGGACTGGATTAGAAAATTCTCAAACCTTAAGGGACTGAATTTGAAAATTTTCAAACTTTAGGGACTGGATTAGAAAATTCTCAAACCTTAAGGGACCAAATTAGAGAATTCTCAAGCTTTAGATACTGATTTTGAAAATTTTCATACTTTAGGGATCAATTTAGAAAATTTTCAAACATTAGGGGCTGGATTCTAAAATTTTAAAACTTTAGGTGGCGTTCTGTTTGTATTTTATTTTGTATTTTCATTTTCGAAAATGTTTTGTATTTTGTGTTTTCATTTTTGTTTTCAAATTTGCTGAAAACGCGTTTGGTTTGTCATTTCTGAAAACTGTTTTTGAAAATGAAAAGCTGGAAAACACATTCTGTTTGAAATTTTGCAGAACACTATTTAAACTATTTTTAATTAATTTGCTTGCAGAATACTACTAACTCCAACTCAAATTTTCTTTCACAATACACTAAAAATATGGTTACATGCAACACACTAATGTGAGCATTAAGAGTCTATATTAACACAGCTTGGTCAGGTTCGGGACTTGAGAAAGCTCTATTTCTATTAAAATCCAGAAAATGCAAGTTCTTTCAAAATCACCAGAGTCCATTTATCATTGCATTTTTTGAAATATAACAACAAGAATTCTCATTTAATTTTTTTTTTGTAATGTTGATATTGATAAAACTTTATTTAAACTAAGTTCCAAGTTAGGATAATTCTCAAAAAAAAAAAAAAAATTCTTTATTTAGGCTTAGTTCCAAGCTAGGATAATTCTAAAAAGAATAATGAAAAAATAAAAAAAATAAAAACTTTATATTAAGCTTAGTTATAAGTTAAGATAATTCTATATAAAAAAAAAAAAAAAAACTCCCAAAACGCGTTTTCCGCGTTTTGGACATTTTTTGTCGAAATACACACAAAACGCCCAAAACGATGTTTCGGGCGTTTTCCATTTTGTGTACAATTTTTTTTTTTGTTTTCCAAAATGCGTTTTCGAAAATGGTAAAGAGAACGCGTTTTTAACATTTTTGAAAATAAAAACAGAAAACGACCTCAAAACAGCAAAGAGAACAGGGGCTTAGGGACCGAATCATAAAATTCCATAACTTTAGGATTTAAACTTTATTCTTTAATTATTTAGAGGACCTGACTATGCAATATACCCAAAAAATCGAAATTGCACATGAATCCTCAGAATCTTCAAATTTCCAACATAAGTCCTTGCCCTAAAACTCATTTTTCAGCAGTTAGGGTTTCGGATTAACCCTAACTGTCGCCATCGCCGCCCCCAAATCAGTCCGGGACACAGCCCCTTGCAACCTTCCTTCGAGCCTACAGGCTCTACTTACCCGCGTGGCTTAGCACCACGCGATGTGGCGCCATTCCTGGCGCTGCTCAACTTATCGCCGTGCGCAGCTTGCATCCGGCAGCATCGCGAGCTGCGTACCACCATTCCCGACGAACCCTATCGCGACTCAGCGCCATACCACCATCGCCGCTGCCGGATATAACCGGCCATACCTCAACCATCCTCAAACTTCAACCGACAATCAAAACCCAACCTCAAAAGCCGAATTCATGCGTGATTCGCAAAAGTATATACATACATGAATTAAATCGAGGAAGCATATACCATATTTATGCATTCATGGTTCCAGATTTTCGAATAAACTGAATGTATAAATTTTCTGCCTATGAAATACGGTGCACAATAAATATCTCATACACACACGTATAAAGATCTGATAATCAACACGATGATTGGCTCTGATACCACTTGTTAGAAAATTTATCACAGATAATTATTTATCTATGATCCAAAATAAATCATCATACTGAATTATCAAGAATTAAATAATTTAAGCGGAAGCGTACCTTAATCAAACGTGATTCACGATAAACGATTCGGTTGGTTGGATCTTCTAAATCAATACGTAGTCCGTATTTTCTCTCTGATGATGGGATATCAAAGGGATGAACAATACGTAGGATTCAGGGACCATAACCGACTTTATATATTGAATTGCCAGTTAACCTAATCCGGCACATCATGAATTAGGTAATGGCCTGGTATCTACACATAAAAGCCCACACATTATTTTAGATGCATTAAAGCCCGATATATAAAATCCTTATTAGATCACTTTAAATGGGTTTAACCAAAATTGATAGCCTTTTATTCAATACACAATAATTCACATATAAGCCCACACGATTGATTAAAATCCTTACAGCAAATTGCTCATCAAAAGAGACGAATTTAGTACCTTATTTTTTTACCCCCAGTTTGGTATATATAGATTAAAAAATTGATTTTAATCTAAGTTAAAAGTCAACAATCAATATAAACCACGTATTTTAGAGGACTTGTAACTTTTCAACAACAAGGGTGAATTACCGGCAACACACAAGTTCATGAATGTGGTAGTGATTTCAATTTGGTAACTTGTTTATAAACGATTTTATAAACAATATATTTTCTCAAACCATTTTTTAATTACATACATCTTCAAATCACTTTTTAACGACATATTTTACCTTGAAAAAATCATATCTTTTGTTTATAAATAATTTTTTTTTACCAAATAGAAGTTTAATTGTCGGAACAGAAAAATAGTAATTATAAACTTGTTTGTGTTTTTCTGGGAGACGTTGGTAGCAAGTATTCTCACAACAGTAATGGATTGGTAATTGGTTTTTAGCTCTGCCTTTGTCAACACCACCGCTATTGCTGCCAAGCCTGCCACGACATTTACTCCACATTGACAATTTCTTGATGTATGATGAGTTAACTTTTATAAAAGAAGGTTGAACTTCAAACTTAGGAGTCCTTATTGTAATACCACTTTTTTGTTTTACGTACTTTCTTGAATCTCACGTAATTTTATATTGATGCGATTACAAATTTTGTAATTGATTATAATAATTATTATTATTAATTGAATTATTTTGCAGTGGAAGGACTTGGACGTCGTCTCGATCAATGTACCAAATTAGAAAGTTCAAAAAAATTTTATATGCAATTTTATGTGATTAATTGTTTATTTTAATTGTTAGGCTTGCCAATCCTATTTTTATTAAGTTAGTGGCATATTGCATTTAAATTTGATATTGGGGGTAAGTTTTAGAGGCTTTTGGGGGTTCAATGAGAAAGTTTTGGACTTAATTACCAGTTTATGGGAGTTGAGGAACTAAATTGCAAATTACCAAATCTTAAACGTTTAAACCTAAATCCTATCTCACGCCCCTCACTCTATCTCACGTCTCTCGCTCTGTCTCGGCCTCTCTCCCTCTCGCGACCTCCGGTTCTCTCCCCGTCTCTCGCTCGACTTCGCCCTCTCCCTCAGTTTCTCGTCGGCGCACCACCGGCCAGCTCGTCGGCGCACCACCGCCCAACTCGCCGGCGCATCACCGCCCAACTCGCGGTAGCCCTTTTTTTTCCGCCCCCTCACACACAACGCACGCACCCGCGCACTGATACACACACCCACACGAACACACACTCGTATAAATATGAAATTTTATGTATGTGATGTGTATTTGTATAAATTTTATATTTCAGATTCGAATTTGTCAAGATTTCGAATTTTAAATTATTAGTTGGAACTTTGGTTCATAATTATGAGTGTGTATGTCTCTGTGTGTGTGTATATATATATATATGGACGTGTAATTTCACATTAGATTTTCAGATTTCAATATATATATGGACGTGTAATTTCACAATAGATTTTCAGATTTCAATATATATATGGATCTTGCACTGTATATGAATGAATTTCAGATTTGGGGCTTAATTGGATTTGTTGAATTTTTAATTTTTATTTGAGATTGGAGATATGTAAGATTATATATGTATATTGTATAATTTCAGATTTTTGGATTCATTGAATTAATTGGTTTTGTTGAGTTTATAACTAAATTGGAATTTTAATGTATTTTCGAATTTCGGAAATTTAGTTCTAATTAGTGTAACTGATAATTGATTTCAGTTAGTTTAATTGAAATTTTTGAATGTTGAGTTACTTTGAGATTTTCAAATTTATTTAATATTTAGAATATTAATTGAATAATTTGGTAAAGTTAAGTTCTATAATTCTTAATTTGAGTTTGCATTAATAGATAAGAAAAGCTTTCTAAAGTACATTGAAATTGACATCTTATTTTCGAATATGGTGTTGTGTGTTGGACCTAGCGTAAGGTCACGTTGGGATTAAATTTTGAATGAAATAGAAGTTGTAACCTTGCTTAGAGTTTAAAATGTGATTTTGAACTGAAAGCATATTTTATTAATGAATGGATACAACTAGGATTTTGGTACATTGACGACACGGGCAGCCGAGGCTCCTCCACTTGCAAATCAAGATAACGGTAAATACTAAGGATGACAAGTAAGTAAACTCCCCCCTATTTTCATCAAAGTCGAATGTAAATGTGAAAATTATGTGTAAATGACTGTCGTGCAAATTACTTGCCTTGATGAATTGCATTTACTTTATGAAAGCATATGTTATTGAGAAGAATGTTAAAGCATGCACGTTATTATGTCATTGCATCATTAAGCATGCACTGGCATCGAAATGGGAAAGTCAAATGTTTTAATGAAAGGAATGTGTCAAAGTGAAATTTTTGTCAAAAATTATGTATCCCAAGTTTTTGAAAGAATGGGTGTACTTCTATGTCATGAAAGATGCGAGTGGGAAATGGGGCGCGGGGGACCGGCGTACCCGAATGTAATGTTACACCGCTTTGCGGTGGGAAAGTGAATGTTACACCGCTTCGCGGTGGGAAAGTGAATGTTAAACCGCTTCGCGGTGGAAATGCGCATGTTAATCTGGTTCCAAATAAGTAATTGCCCACTGTATTCTGATTGACTAGAAGTTACATCAAGTGAGCTCACGATGGAAATGAAGTGGAAGTTTTGAAATGTAAAGTGAAAGTTTTGAAATGTTGAATGTTCTGGAAAGTAAAGAAAAAGGGGATACATATATGGAATTTTTAAAGCATTCATGTCATAAGCATGCATTCATGCATAAAGTTTACTTACTGAGCTTTAGCTCACCCCAATCCCTCCCCACTTTTTTTAGGTGATGAAAGTTAGATGATCAGAGGAGAGCACTTGGCGGCTGACTCCGACAGTACCCGTTGTCGCCTTAATTAATAAAGTTTAAATTCATTCGAGTTATCATTTAAATTTATTTCTTCATTCATTATTATTGATAATGGTTCGGTTGAAGTTATTTTAATTAAGTATGAAACGTATTAGAGGTTAAATTACCTTTTATTCCAATGGTCAATGTTTGATGATGTTTTGGAAAAATCTTATACTTGAGGAGTTCGGGAAATGAATGGATTGGTTTTGGCGATGGTGAATGTGATTGTGATGTGATTGATGCATTGAATTTGTAAAATGGTCTTGATGTCCCTCTACAGGTTGGCTATGTCCAGTTTATAGAGGAGACTCTGCCGAAATTTCTGTAAAACTTTATAATAGATAAATGAATATATAATTGTGCAAACGTTTTAAATTCCGCATTTTAATGTTTAAACGATTAATTTCCGCATTAAGAGAAAAAAAAGGGAAGTTAACATCTAGGTTTAAGATTTTTGAACTTGAGGTGTTACACTTATAGTCCCTGTCATAGGGATTTGTAAATGATATAAATAGCGAGATGTGAGTAGGATTGAAAGTTTGCTGTTTAACTGGGGCTTGCGTTGAACCTCATCCATGCCAAATGTAGGATATATCTGTCATTTCTCATTCTCACATTTTAACCAATTGAGCTATACTCGGGGTCAGTTAACTTTTATTATCTTACTGTAATATTGATCAAAATTTCATAAAGAAAAAAAAAAGAATTAAGCAAATCTTGACTTTGATAATACTTGGTGACTGGTGTATTTTGGATATTTTCTTCCATCTATGATTTGCAGGCGGCATTTTATGATAAAAATTGATGAAATATGTAATTAAAAATTGTGGGATCCATGAAATATATGATTGTAATTAATTGTTTAGTTTGACTTTGATAAAAATTTAAAAATTAAAATCTAGCTCAAACAGGGGCTAACTTAAAAACCTTTACATCTATATTTTTCCCATTTATAAAATTTGAGGGCCAAGAGTGAAAATATCCCTGTCTTCTGGCCCAATTTAAACCTGGTAGACAACGGAGATACAGCGAGCCACTTCCCCTCCCTAGGCTCCTCAATTTGTAATCATCAATAAAAAAGGAAGGCGGGCTAGCCACCTCCCCCGCTTACTCCCTCCCTCTCTCCATCTCACTCAGTCAGATACACACGCGCTCACTCACAGCACTTCACATACAAACACAAAAGGCATGGCCGGAAAAATAAGCAATACGCCGGCAACATACACACCGTCGCCGACGAGTCAAATCAAGAAGAGACTCTCCATTTTCACCGGCTCCGATTGGGTCCGTCCAGACGGCCGTGGCCTCCACCAGTGTCGTCCTGCGTGTACGTATTTAAAGATTCATATTACATACGTATATATATAGTTTCTGGATATACGCCTTTCTCTAAACAAATGACAAGTGATTGTGTTTTAAATTTAATTGCATGGGTGAATTCGGACTATATAATTTTTCGTTTGATATATTTCATTAATCTTGGACTATTTTTTATTTTTCCTCTAATATAATGTTTGAAATTTTCGCCTTTTTATTGAACTATTTAATACTTGTTTTTTCTACTTTATAGTTCATTATGACCTGCCATTTAGTTAATTGTCTGATCTTTGTTAAATATCTTTTGTTAGTGTTATATTCAGCAAAGTACTATTCAGGTTGAACGCCGACCTTACACTCTCCCACCGCCACTGCCCTGAAAATTGGTGAATGATGTAAAGTACTATTAGATAACTGTAGAGTGGTTTTAAAGAAAATATGCATTCTTCCACTGACAATATGAATATACAAAGAGAATATATACACGGAACCTAAAATATCCTGAAGGAAGAAGAAAGAGAAGATATATTTATGGATATTACGAGTAAATTACATTAATATCTGATACCTCAGTCAAAATCACGGTGCTAGAGTATCAAGTTACAAATGACTATGGTAGGTATTTTCAAGCATATGAGTTTTATTCCATTTTCACTTGATTTTTATGTTCTTGGATATCTATTTATTCATTGTAATTACCAACTGTTTATCCGTTTGGTGCAATTTAGATGGCTTGTTTAACTCCTCAATCTTCTTTTTGGAACAAATCCTAACATAATAGGATAGATAATGTCCTTTCTGTATGTGTATGTTGCTTCTTGTGGTTGGTTTCTAGTCCTTGCTAGCTTTACTTTTTAGGATGGTCGCTTAGTATCTTGGTATGAAAAGGAAAATACAAGGTATCAAAGTGAAAAGGGCATGCTTTTGTTCACCCACACATGCTTATTAAGTTCATTAAATTTGGTTTATATTTTTCAAAGAATTTGTTCAGCTTACTGGGATGTAAGTACCAAGACATCATCTTTCAGTTTACGGTTCTCTTTCCCAATACATAAATTTTGACTCTGGTCCTACTCAATATCTTGTTGACTTTCGCCTCAAAATTTGACGCTGCATATTTTTCTGGTTTGATGGTGGAGACATCGTGAATTATCATGCAATTTTGGCTATAGTTTGATGATTGATTTTACCTATACTTCATCTTTCAACTGCTATTGGTAGAATATTATTTTGCATATTTAGTACTCAATTGAAGGGGGTTTCCTTTCGCAATACACAAAGTTTAGAGTCTGCTTCTACTTGCTGAGTTTAGCTTCAAATTTGTTGCTGAAAATTATTTTTTATCTGACGGTTGACGACTTGTGAAATTATCATTGTCAACTTGGTACATATTAGAACCTGAATACATGCTGTAACGACTCGGGTCCCACTTAACGGGCTGTCCCGACCGTTAGATGACGGCGTACTGTCCCCACCGTACCAACACGAGTCTTTTCAACATAGGAGGTCATCCATCCCAGAATTTCTCCAAGCCAAGCACGCTTAACTTTGAAGTTTCTAACGATGGACTTCCGAAAAAGAAGGTGCACCTTGTTGGTATGAGTAGTACATATCATTTCTTTCGTACTTTCTTAATCGGGGTATTACAATCACCCCTCGTTAGACTCGCGACGTCCTCGTCGTGCTTAACCCATCTGAGGATCTGTTGCCAGGCGTTGGGATTCTAGAGGTGGCTCCCGCCCTATGGCGTAACACTTAGTTCCCGATTTTCGACTGGCGGCCGGCTCTGGTTACCATCATTTGAAAGTCAAAGCCAGCGACATCTCAAAAACAGCTTTCAGAACTCGGTATGGACATTATGAGTTCTTAGTTATGCCCTTCTGGATTCTTTATGGATCTGAATCGTGTCTTCCATGAGTTCCTCGATAGATTTGTCATCGTGTTCATCGATGATATCTTAATCTACTCAAGGAGTATTGAGGAACACGAGGAACACCTAAGAATTGTACTAGGAGTCTTGAAGAAGGAGAAGCTCTATGCAAAATTTAAGAAATGTGAGTTTTGGTTGGAACGAGTAGTATTTCTGGGACATGTTGTCACATCCCCGAGGAATAGAAGTGGATCCAAACAAAGTTGAGGCGGTGTCAAACTGGTCAAAGTCAACCAACGTAGGAGAAGTTCGCAGCTTCTTAGGTTTGGCAGGATATTATAAGAGGTTTATTGAAGGGTTCTCAAGGATAGCAGGGCCGCTGACACAGTTAACACGTAAGGGTGAAAAGTTTAATTGGACAGAAATGTGTGAACAAAGTTTTGAAGTCTTGAAGCAAAAACTAGTAAATGCTCCAGTCTTAACTATACCTGAAGGAACGGAAGGCTTCATTATTTATAGTGATGCATCAAAACAAGGATTGGGTTGTGTTTTGATGCAACAGGGCAAAGTAATCGCTTACGCCTCACGACAATTGAAACCCCATGAGAAAAACTATCCCACGCATGATTTGGAATTAGCTGCGGTAATTCATGCCTTAAAAATATGGAGACACTACCTTTACGGAGGTAAGTGTGACATCTATACCGATCACAAGAGCCTTAAGTACATCTTCACTCAGAAGGAGTTAAATATGAGGCAGAGAAGATGGCTCGAGTTGGTAAAAGATTATGATTGTGAAATACACTATCACCCGGGGAAGGCAAATGTTGTAGCAGACGCTTTAAGTCGGAAAGTTACAAGCCAATTTGCAGCTTTAACCATGCAGAAATCTTTGTGGAAAGAGTTTGAGAAATTAAGCCTCGAAGTGGTTACAACATCACCAAACAATGTTACTCGGATGGCAGCACTTTCAATCCGGCCAACACTTCGTGATAGAATCAAGAATCATCAAAAGGCAGATCAGTCATTTGAATTCATCAAAGCTGAAATAGATACGGAAAAGAGGAAAGGTTTCACCATGGACAAGGATAAAGCATTTTATTATCAAGGGCGATTGTGCGTACCAGACTTTGGAGAATTGAAAGAGGAGATCCTAGAAGAAGCTCACTCCTCTCCTTGTTCAGTCCATCCAGGAGGCACAAAGATGTACCGAGACCTCAAAACAGTATTTTGGTGGAGAAACATGAAGAGGATATTGCTGAACATGTTGAAAAGTGCCTAGTATGCCAACAAGTAAAAGCTGAACACCAGAGACCATCAGGATTACTCAAACCTTTAGAAGTCTCGGAATGGAATTGGGAACATGTGACAATGGACTTTGTTGTCGGGTTTCCAAAGTCAACAAAAGGCCATGAGGCTATATGGGTCATTGTGGATAGGCTGACCAAATCAGCCCACTTTTTACCAATTCGGATGACTTTTACGATGGATCAGTTTGCACAACTATATGTAAATGAAGTGGTTAAGATTGCACGGAGTTCCAGTGTCAATTGTGTCAGATAGAGATCCACGGTTCACATCGAGTTTTTGGAAGAGTTTACACCGAGCATTGGGTACTAAACTGAAGTTTAGCACAGCATTCCACCCGCAGACAGATGGACAATCCGAACGAACTATTCAAACATTAGAGGACATGCTCCGAATATGTGTTCTCGAGTTTGGAAGACAATGGGAGAAACATTTATCATTAATTGAGTTTGCTTATAATAATAGCTATCATGCTTCCATTGGCATGGCACCATATGAAGCATTATACGGTAGAAAGTGTAGATTGCCAGTACACTGGGATGAAGTCGGTGAACGCAAGATATTGGGTCCTGAGATTATTGAACAAACGGTACATGCAATTGAGAAGATTCGTGCTAGTATGAAAATTGCCCAGGACAGGCAGAAAAGTTATGCGGACCGGAGAAGAAAAGACTTGGAATTTGCAGTGGGTGATAAAGTTTTCCTCAAGGTTGCACCGATGAAAGGGGTATTACGCTTTGGCAAGAAGGGTAAGTTACAACCAAGGTATATTAGTCCATTTGAGATCTTGCAACGAGTTGGAAATGTTGCATATCAACTGGACTTACCCCCAGAATTTTCAACAGTGCATGACGTCTTCCACATATCCATGCTCAGAAAATACATCCCTGATCCGAGCCATATGGTCAATCACTAGTCTCTTGAGTTACAACGGGGATTAAGCTATGAAGAAATACCAATAAGGATCGTTAATCAAAAATTCCAGGCCCTTCGGAATAAAGTGATACCATTTGTAACGATCCGGGTCCCACTTAACGGGCTATCCTGACCGTTAGATCGACGACGTACTATCCCCACTGTACCAACATTGATCTTTTCAGCATGCTTTGTCCTCACTCGCACGCACTTCGAGAAAACTTCCCAGAAAGTCACTCATCATAGAATTACTTCAAGTCAAGCACGCTTAACTGTGGAGTTTCTATTTATGGACTTCCGGAAAAGAAGGTGCACCTTGTTGGTATGAGTAGTACCTATCAAATCTCTTAAGCTTTCCTGGTCTGGGTGTGTTACAATCACCCCCCGTTAGACTCGGGACGTCCTCGTCGCGCTTAACTCATATGAGGATCTGTTGCCAGGCGTTGGGATTCTAGAGGTGGCTCCCGCCCTATGGCGTAGCACTTAGTTTCCAATTTTCCGGCTGGCGGTCGGTTCTGATACCATTTGTAACGATCCGGGTCCCACTTGACGGGCTATCCTGGCCGTTAGATCGACGACGTACTGTCCCCACTGTACCAACATGGATCTTTTTAGCTTGCTTTGTCCTCACTCGCACGCTCCCCGAGAAAACTTCCCAGGAGGTCACCCATCATAGAATTACTCCAAGCCAAGCACGCTTAACTGTGGAGTTTCTAATTATGGACTTCCTAAAAACAAGGTGCACCTTCTTTTTCGGAAGTCCATCGTTGCACCTTGTTTTTCGGAAGTCCATCGTTAGAAACTCCACAGTTAAGCGTGCTTGGCTTGGAGAAATTCTGGGATGGGTGACCTCCTGGGAAGTTTTCTCGGGGAGCGTGCGAGTGAGGACAAAGCATGCTAAAAAGACTCGTGTTGGTACGGTAGGGACAGTATGTCGGCATTTAACGACCGGGACAGCCCGTTAAGTGAGACCCGGGTCGTTACACATGCTCATGATGTTTTCATTATATATTTCGACAGATTGTTATCTACTAATGCGAGACCTTGAATAATTTTTCATCATGCAAAGTTCTTTTCTTTTGGAGCTTGTACACAACTTTTTCTGTTTTATTATTATTATTATTCATTCATAGATCATGTAGGTTTTGGAAACATAATATAATCTAAACACTAAGCATACTTATATATGGGCATAAAATTTGGATGGACTTATGTTGGTTTCTTTACTGTGAATTGTTTCCTAAATTATTGGCTAAGTTGCACTAACACGTTACACGGATACGACACGGACACTTCGACACGTGATTTTTTTAAAAAGTTAGGACACGACGTTGGGGACACGCAAATTATTTTTTTAAATTTATTATTATTTTAGTCTTATTACAAACAACACATTGTATATTTATTGAATCAAAATGAGGATATCAAATAAAAACAAACTTGTAAGTTAGATTTATCATTTTTTTAATTGTATGTATTTCGCTCCTTCCCCTTTTTCATTTTGATGTATGTGGTGTAGCTCTGACACGTGTCGGTGCAACCTAGATTATTGGTCATACTTGTTCTTAAATTATTCTAAGATTTGGAGACCGTTGCTAATAATGACATCAAGAAGATATGACTCTCCTTTACGGTTGGTACAAAATGAACGTGAAATTTCGACAAAATGAACAAATAAGCTATTATTTAAGTCACCAATAATATCATATAACAAGTTTAAATTTTTAGATATTGGTATTATGCCCCTGTTTGGTAGGGATTAAAATCATACTTTTAGTAAATTTTAATAGAAATTGATAAAATGTGTGGTTGAAAAATTGAGAGTCCTATAAATATGTGGTTGATATTATTTGTTGACTTTGACTTGAATTAAAATCTAAATTATAATTATACCAAAATGGGGCTATATCTTTTTTCCATTAACTACATGACCGTCATAGGATTCTGGACTAAATTTTTTGCTTTCCTGTTGTATAATAATAATTTTAATCCACAAATGCAAAAATACTTTTTTCGGGTATTATTCCTTCCATTCTCCTAGGCAAGTATGTGAACCTACTATTCATCCTTCTATAATCTAAGCTGCTTATACAGTCATCTTTTCGGGTGTTTGACATTTTGAACTGTATACAATGATGGCTTGCAATTGAGATGAACCGTTTTCTTTTGCAACTTCTAAATGCTTGATGTCTCTGTGTTTTGCATTAAACAACATATTTTCTATTTCACTTTTTGTTGACTCATGATTATGGACATTTGGGATGTTTGGTTCTTAGCTTTAGGACCTTTTCAAATTTTTGGATATCAGCTTGCAGTCAATCTCTTTTTTTCCCAAGTTTTTTTCTGATGCTTTCATCTCATCTTCTATTCTCTGTTTTTTTTTTCTCCTTTTAAATGTGCTTGATTGCTATACATATTTGCATCAATTTCGGGATATGTTTGATGGTTTGAGCATTAGAAAGAGTGTTACAAGGAATTATTGTGCTGATATTTTACTTGCTGCTTAAATCAAAACTACAATAATATTTTTCTGTGACTTCATTATGTTTCGTGATATACAACATCTTTATTTGAGGGAATTCCTCTCGGCATTCAGAAAGACCTCCTTGCTTTCCGAATAGCTTGCTTTGGTGATTGCACCTCTTTAATTGGTGGAATGCTTATCATTGAAAATAGATATTGTCCTCTGTACCTAAAAGTTTTTAATCTACATGATGGGGCAAATATATATAACTTGGGCTCTTGGAAGTTGGAATACTATATTAACATTAAGAATGTAATTGCCTCATATCCTTTTGGAGTTCGGTTAACATGATATCGTTAAAGCTGGACTAATCAAAACGTATTTTCTTCTTATGATGTTCATTTGCAGTTCTAAGGACTGGCGCGGTGAATTCTGCTTCAGGATCTGCTTATGCAGAGTTTGGAAATACCAAGGTCATTGTATCTGTGTGAGTATATTCTAGATATACTAGATTATTCTATTTCATTGTTATGAGTTCCTCATGCTTCCACGACATAACATTTTTGTGAAAGTTAATGATTAATGATATTTATGTTATTTGTCAAACTTTCCCATTTTTAATCAGATTTTGGCTTAAATCAATTTTGAAATGTATGTCTGTGTAACAGACATTTTTTTATTGACTGAAGTACCTGTTGATGTGCCTGTAAGGAATCTCAGGGAAGATATCTTAGAGTGAGACACCAAAAGATGGTTTTTACCCCCCTTGAAGTTTGAACTGATGGTCACTTTGATAATAATCTTGCAAAATAAAAAATTATGCAGATTGGAAAGAGAAAATAGAATCCATAAATGATCTCTCTAAGAAACACGTGTGAATTTAAATACGGTGCAGTTTGTCATGTAAAAACATTACTGGTACTCTAGATGTTTTTTTTCTCATTGTTCCTTCTTTAATTCATTTTCCATCGAGTGTTTGTAAATATTTCCATTGATTTTGTTCTTTAGATTTGGGCCACGGGAAAGTAAGAAAGCAATGATGTACAGTGATGTAGGCAGACTGAACTGTAATGTCAGTTATACAAGTTTTGCTACTCCTATTCGTGGAGAGGTACATGAGAGCTTTGATCCCTATACGCTTAAACTTTGTTCTTATCTTTTTCCTTCCACAGTGATATTCTACAACAATTTGATTCTTTTGGTTGTCAGGCTTTAGATAGCAAGGATTTTTCCTCAATGCTTCACAAAGCTTTGGAAGGTGTCATTATTCTGGAAACGTTCCCCAAGACAACTGTAGATGTCTTTGCTTTGGTGTTGGAGTCTGGTGGAAGTAAGTTTCACATTTTGGTCGTCATCTTCGATGAATTACTGGCTATACATTTGGCATTGATAGAATAAAATCTTATGAATCTACACATTTTAGGTTTATTATTGTTTAATGCCTGCCTTTTTTCTTTCCACTTGGTAATTGATGTGATTAGTGGAACCCGGTCAAGTGTTTTACTTTTATTTTGTCTTGAACTTCCCAGTAGGACTAAAGTAGACTAGGTAGACAACTTAGTAAGAATATGAGACAAATATATATTGGTTCATTATAATACTTGTTTGGTTGAGTTTTGTTTTTCTGATGGTCACTCTAATTGGTAAATATGCTTGGAGCTACACTAATGTATCATATGCTTATGAAAGTAATATTTCATGATTACAGGCGATCTCCCAGTGATTATATCATGCGCCAGTCTTGCTCTCTCAGATGCAGGGATTATGTTGTATGACATAGTTGCCTCTGTTTCTTTGGTATGCATGAAAATCCTTCATTTCTTTTTATTAGAATAAGAATTTCACGTGGCCAAATTTTTATGATAAGTGGAGACCTGTGATTGGTTTTTTTTTTTTCCATTCTTAAATTATCCGAAACCGACTGAACTTTTTCACTGTTAGACGAACTTTTGCAGAAGAATTAGATAAGCCAATCTTCTTGCTGTTGTCATCATGTTGGGCGATGACCTGTAGTTTTTTCCCCTCCTACTGTATGAATGTAGGGTTGATGCTAAGAAAAACTAGGCTTTGGTGACTTGATTCCATCACAGATATGTGTGATATTTATAAATAAACTACTGCAGGCAGGAATTTTGTTTTTTAAAGTTTGTCTTCAATGACCCAGAAGTCCGTATTTGTTACCGTATCTTCTAGGTGATAAATACCCTCATGGATCCTCTTTTAATAAATTCATGACTAAATAAATTCAGTTTATATAATATCCTTTGGTTGAATTCCATACCATCTTACAATTTCTCTATGCATTACCAGTCATGTCTGGGGAAGAACCTTGTCATTGATCCGGTATCAGAAGAAGAAAGCTATCAAGATGGAAGCCTAATGATTACTTGCATGCCATCTCGCAATGAAGTTACTCAGATGACTGTCACGGGAGAATGGTCGACCCCAAAGATTCACGAGGTATAAAAACGTGATTGTTTGATTGTTATGATGTTTGTTAGATTGATTTATTGTTTGCTTCTGGTCTCAGTTTCCCAAAAACAGTGCAAAATCAACACATTTAGTAACCAAATTTGCTTTGAGGCTCAATGATGAACTCTGCGTTAATGCACGTGCTTTTCGGGCCTCGTAAATCATGTCAAGTCGAGATTACTTCCGAAAAACTAATATTGTCTTCTATGCAGGCGATGCAGTTATGTATCGATGCTTGTTCGAAACTGGGGAAAATCATGAGATCATGCCTAAAAGAAGCTGTTTCTACTCCAGAAGATTAGAAAATTCTGTTTCATATTGGGTATTTTTATTTTTATTTTTTTTCCACTTTATTAATCCTAAGAATGTTTGGTTAGGCTTAAAAAATTAAAATTTGCTTATTTCTTTTTTTACTTGAAGAGGATGTACTCATTTTGGAAGTTATTGCTTTGCGCTCAACATAACTTAATTATTTTCAATTTTGACTTAAAAATAGATATTTACAAGTTAATTGATTGAAAATTAATATTCGGAGGAGTTTTATCTGTTTGCTTATGCATGAAATTACTCATTAAGAGCCATATAATTGGTAATTGTTCTTTACATAATTGACGGTCCAAACCATGTGAAATGTCTCGAGAAAGTCCACTTAGGCTTTGCTCCACTGCTATTGCATTTTTTTGACATCCGATTATGGACGACTGTGTTTGGAAAATAAAACAGGATTAAATGATTAATTCATTGAAGAAATAATTGGATGTGAGAGAACTCAAGACTTCAAATTAGAAGGTTTTTTTCCCAAATATTCTTTATCAATTTACGGTTTTAAATAAAATATTTGGTTGAAATTAATTGTTAATTTTGATTTTAATAAAAATCTATATTATAATTGCCATCAAACATTGACTTGATAGGTACGTATGTGATTTTTTCTTATAGAACTATTTTTTAATATTTTGTCATGAAAATTAATAGTTTAACATTAAGATGAACTTCTATAATTTTTGTAAATTGATTGTTTCCGATAGAATTGAATTAAAATCTCTAATTCTCAACATTTTTATCATCTTTAATAGAAGTATCTACTGCTTATTTTATTTTGAGGAAAGTTTTTTATTTGTAGGCGGTATGTGACGCGAGACGAGTTCGCGCCGCCAGTTTTAAAACAGAACTCTCCTTGCTCGAAATTAGGCGAAAAAAAGGTTGGCAAAATTTTTTAGTTTCTCTTACGTGGCCACCATGCAATCCATAGCATCTTCGAGTCAAATTCGGAATTCCTGTCAAAAGCCCGCCGCCCGGATCGGGTTTGGCGGATGATAAAGTGTTTGTACATAATTGACGCGATAAAAATAAATATAGGTTGACTTTTTAAAATCGTTAAGAGGTTGACCGTGAAAAATATAAATAAAGAATGAGGAATTTTCTGAATTCTAATTATTGAATTAGGTTTAATAAAGGTTGTTGACGTCTCTTTTTGTCAACAAATAAAAGTTGTATAATCTCTCAAATTGATAGATGAATTGTATATTTTTGATTAATTTGTCTAAGTATGTAGCTCTTGAATGAAATGATTGTCGTTGTAATAAAATTCAAACAATTGCACAAGGTAGAAAAAACAACAGATCGAAAGCGAACTGAGACTAAAGTTAAATAAATTCACGTCCAGTTCGATACCGATCTGACAGTCAGGTCGAATCAACGAAATCGAATAGCAAGAGTTTTGAGTGGCTTTTTCAGATATCATCCCCTTTAATGAGCATTTATTCCTCCTATTTATAGTAGTTGAGGAGTTAAACATAATCATTACAACATATCACTTCTGCAGGAAGTGACTGAATAGGGTGATTGACCCTTCTGACAGACATACATCAAATGATTATTCTGACATATTACAAATAATGATGATTACTGACACATAATACGGCTGATTTGACAATACTACCTACTCCCACATTGTCTTCCGCATCATTGAGGTCGGCTCGCATAATTCACCTCGGTCAAACAAATCACATCGGTCTCACGAATTCACCTCGCAGTCAGGGATCACCTCGGTCCAAAATTCACCTCGGATAACATAAATCACCTCGGTCAAGACATTTCACCTCGTATACAAAAATCACCTCGGAAATGAAACCACCTCGGTCGCGATAAAAGAAATTGAGATCGTAGTTCAAACATCATTGACCGTTTCATCAATTTTGTGGCAACTGTTTGGCCATTGAGTATTTTGACTGATTGATTTATTTTCCACCTATTTGAATCAAATTATCGTTAATTTACATGCAATATTTTTTTGTTGTCAAAGAAAAATAGTAATAAAATACTCAAACCTTATTACATATACCAGTTTTTATTTCTTTGTATAATCCACAAAAAAAAAAAAAAAAAAAATCAAGACGATAGAGTACATTTTTTCAGAAAAAACTTTCTAACCACCTACTCCAATTCAATTCAACTTAGGCAAAATGAACTCCATTTTTTTATTTATTTAAAAAAAAAAAACAATTGGATTTCTTCCAAAAAGAACTCCACATTTATTTTAGTTCTTATTTGCAATAAAAGTCCTCCAACTTTAAACAATCTTAATTGAAGTCCTTTTCAAATATATGATACAAACATTTAATTAAAATCATAACTTCTTTGAGGCAATTATCGAACACGATGTTCTTAAAGACTATTTGGGGAGTGGTAGGTCAAGGTTGGTGAGGGATAAGGGAATCAACTTTACCAAATTTAAAGTTAGAGAAGAAATTTGTAGACATGTCATATATTTAGCCGTGTTTAGAAAATTGGATTGAATGGGACGGTTCGGTTGGAAAAATCAATCGAAAAATCAATACGATCCGGCCCAAGAAGCCGGCAAGAAAAAATCAAGCAGAAAATTCATTTTTTTGTTCAATTGGAAACTTGCCAGTTTTTAAAAATCTGTTCTTTTTTTTTTTTTTTTTTGATGTTTTGTTTTCAATTAGTTATTTTAAGCTACTTTTTATGTATGATTTTATTTTTTAAATGAGTAAATGTTGGTTTATTTGTAAAATAATTTGTTTTTTTAGAAAACTTTGCGATTTTTGGAATATTTTTTAATTTTTTAATTGAAACTACTATGATCGCGATTCGACCTGGTTGGACATTTTGACCATTGACTCGTTATCTCGATTCGAACCAATTTTTGATTTTATAAACATTGACATTTAGGTATAACCAAGATAAAAAGTTGAAAAGTTGTCTTTATTGTACACAGGGGCGGAGCCAGGATTTCAAGTCAGTGCGGACTAAAATTAAATAGCGTGGGGGGGGGGGGGGGGAAGGGGGTTCGCCCCCGATTTTTTTTTTAGAAATATTAAACCAAATAGAGAAAAATTTAATTTCACAAATGACAAGTAAATAAATCTCAACTCAAATAAAGTACCTTAAAATCGTTCATTGTGAGTTTTCATACTTTGAAATCTTTGTACAATAGCTTCATTATCAATCTTCAAAGATATATCTTTCTCTACATAAATAACAAGGCTATCATTCATCCACTCATCACCCATTCGATTGCGCAATCTATCCTTCACAATGCTCATTACAATCTATCTAAGGAGTAACTATGAATTTTCTTTTAAAGAATCTATCTAAAATTGACATAATTTTCCCTACTAAAATAAATTAATTAGAAACTTGACTTCACAAAACACAAACTACAAATCTCAAAATTAAATCAACTCAACAAACCATAAATCTCAAATTACAAAAAATCAAACAAAGCTAATTATTAATTAAATCAATTAAAATATCTCCAATTCCAAATTAATATCAAATAGACAACAATACATGAGAAATAAATCAATACTTCCAAATGAAAAAATTAAAAAAAATTAAAAAATCAGCATACTATACACTAAAAATTAAAGGCATTATCATAAGGGGGAAAAAAAAACATTATTTAACATTTAATAATACCCACATGTTGAAAAGTCAAAACAAAAAGTCTCAAAAGTAGTTAAATACCTTATTCCGTTCAGGCTTCAGTTTCAAAGTTCAGGATTCGACTTCAAAATTAAAATTAGGCTCCGTCTTCACCGACTCAGAGACCTTTGCTTTGCTGCTGCAGTGCTGCCTGCTGGAGTGCTGGTTACAATCTTACAATATTTCAATATATATGCCACTGCTTGCACACTTGAAACAATCAATGACGATTGATGGGTATAAATTAGCTCCTACCAATTGTTGCTGCGTTGTGGTCGGCAGGAGGTCGGGGTCGCCGGTTGAAGACACAGAGTTGGCAGCGGCGGGGAGAGAGTTTAGGGTTATGCTTTGCCTTTGCCTTTGCTTTAGCCTTCAAGCCTTCAACAGATTTCTGGCGTTCTACTTCTGGGTCTAGTGGCTTATGCTTTCAACCGAGGTCTGTTGCGTTTTAATTTTTTTTTTTTTTTTTTTTTTTTTGTGTTGGGCCTGACCCGGTGCAGACCCAAGGTCCAGCGCGGTCCATGAACCGCACTGGGCTTGAATTGGCTCCGCCACTGATTGTACATAGGCAAAATATATTACCACCACAAATTTTACTCTATACACCACATTATATTACCATCATTAATAAAATATATTTTTTTATAAGTACACCACAATACAAATACATATACATCCCTTGTCTAATTCTAAAAAAAATGATAAAGTTTGTACACCAAATTCGCGAGTTCCCCTTCTCCATACCACATTGGCACATTCGCTGCTTGGGGACAAAATTCTTGCAATTTCCTTGATTATGAGTTCGTGGTTCTAGTGGTGCGATTCAGACATTCATTGGGAGACTGGTAGCAATTTCGATGGGTTTTATTTTTTATTTTTTGGGGCTCCCAACAACGGGCAAAGAGAAACACGAAAAAAAAATCATTTTTATGGTTAGACTTGATTACTGAGGATGAACATACCAATGCAAGTAGAGGTGGGCAAAATCCGATCCAACCCGCGGAACCCGTCCAAACCGACCCAACCCGATCGGTTTGGGTCGATTTTTCATGAAAATTGGGTTGGGTTCGGGTTTTTTTTAAATTTTTTTGTAGGGTTGGGTCGGGTTGGGTGAATAACCCGACCCGACCTGAATAAAAAAAAATGTTTTTTTTTTTAAAAATAATGAAACTTGACTTATTTAAATATTGATTGAACATATTTTAATTTTATTAGCAAGTGTTCAATTTATTGTATTTTTGGTTATTGTAGTGTACAGAATTGATTTGAATTAAAGATAGATTCATGAGTTTTTTTTTTTTTTTTGTCAAAATTTTTACTAATTGGGCAAAAGCCCAACCCGACCGAAATTTGGTGGGTTGGGTTTGAATTCGTAATTGGGTTGTGTTGTGTTGATTTTTTATTAACTCGACCGTAGTGGGTTGGGTTCGGGTTGGACAAAAAATCGACCCAACCCAACCCACGTCCACCCCTAAATGCAAGCTTGATAAATGACAAATGATCAGGCAAGGGTCAGCTTCAAAAAAAATACTGAGAATGCCTTTGTGATGAGACATCGAATTACCTAACATTTCTATGACTCATGGGGAACATGATACTTCTTTTGGAGGGTTCTAATGGTGAAACCAGGTTTCGACTCATAATGAAGGTGATGAACAACCTACTTTGCATTGAAAAGTGTGGTATAAGGACAAAGCCGTACCTGTGATTTTGTAAACCTGAAACAAATAGTTTGTTCTTGGAGATATGGGCCCAGGCTTTACGGGGTTCGAGGGCAGCGCCCTCGAATTTTTTTTTTTTTTTAGTAAAAGACTGAAAATTACGATAACATTCATATTCACATAAAACAATTATACAAATTCACCGTAAACTTGCCAAAAATAAAAAATTCAAAAGTATTAACAAATATAAAACTACCAAAAAAATATGATATTCCAAATACTTAAAGTTTTATATTCAAAAGTGTTAACTAATATAAAACAACTACTTAAACATAACTCTTCTAGTTATTTTAGAGGAAAATATATTGATCAAATCAGTGTAATGAAGTTGTTCAACCTTTTCTTTTTCAATCGACAACATAGCCAGTTCATTTAATCTGTCCTGCGACATAGTTGAGTGAAGGTAATTCTTGATCAACTTCAACTTGGAGAAGCTTCTTTCTGCAGATGCCACGGTTATCGGTATGGTTAGCAAAATTTTATAAGCAGTATAAATATTTGGCCATATACCATTCAGTTTCGCCAAATAACGTAGCTCATCAATTGCCGTTCTTTCACTTGTTAAATAACATCTCATGACTATCAACTATGAATATAATTCTTCACTATTAATGTCTGAATGTCCATCGTGACTCAGAAGTTTCTCAAGCTTTTTACAGGACATCTGTAAACAAGTTAAAGGCACCCCCATCTTTAACTTCTCTAAATCCAACAAAAACCTAAAAGTGTCTTTATATTGTTTAAACTGTTCAAACCGAACTTGAAGGGAAGATTGAACTTGATCAATTAAAAACAAAAAAGTATTCAACGCTAAACGATTCTTCACCTGATAGTGTCACATCATCACTGCCACTTTCATCAAATTGTCTTTTTCTTCGAATGGTGCGCTTTTCCTGAAATTTAGGCTCGATTTACATCTCACTAGTCAGTTGCTTAGCTTCACCTAGAGCACCATCAAACCCATGTTCTCTATAGTCATCAAGAAATGCAACGAGTCTTTGTAAGAGGTTTATTGCGAGGCCAATATTCATATCTTCAGACTGAAGAAATTTACTAACACCAATGATAGCATACAACAACCTGTACCAAATCACAATTCCAAGCAAGAATTTAAAATTCTCCAAATCATACATTGCCAAGGTCTCTGCCTCACTCTTTGCTTTAGAATCTTAACTTTTTTCTGCCAAGTCAAATAAAGCATCTCTTATCTGTGTAGTTTGCTCTTTTATAGCTTTTACACTCTCAACATGATTTTCCCACCGTATTTGTGACTTAAGAGTCAAACCGGGCACCATATCTTTAAAAAATTTCCATCTTTTTGGAAAAGAAGAAAACAAAGTGTAAATGCGTTGCACCACTCCAAAAATGACTTTGCTTTAAAACAACATTCCACCTTATCCACAATAGCCAAATTAAGATTATGACAACCACATGGAGTATAGAAAGCTCTAGGATTCATTTCAAGTATTCTTTTTTGTACACATTTGTGCCTTTCACTCATGTTAGCTCCGTTGTCATACCCTTGCCCTCTTACATCATCAATGTCAAGCCCAAGTCTAGTTAGCACATTTTTCAGTTCATTTGATAATCCAAGTCCGGATGTGTCATCCACCTTCAAAAATTCAACCCAATATTCTTCTACTGTAAATGTGTCTATCGAATCATCCACACATCGTAGTACTAGAGACATTTGTTCATCATGACTCGTGTCTGGAGTACAATCAAGAATGACCGAAAAATATTTTGCATGTTTAACTTTTGCAACGATTGTACTTCTCACTTCATTTGCCAAAGTCAATATCAACCCATTTTGAATTTTTGGTCCAAGGTATGTATACTGAATTTCTCGTGCTTGGGCACGCCTAACATGCTCTTCCATTACTGGATCAAACTCAGCAACCATTTCTATCATTTGTAAAAATAGGCCATCATTCTCAACATGGAGCTACTCATTATCTCCTTGAAATGCCAAAGTATTTTTGGCGAGTCTTTTCACAATGGAGATTATTCTTGTCAAAACTTGCCTCCAATGATGTCTTTCTTTATTGATTTGAAGTTGCACGCTATGATCAATTGTTTGTTGTGTTTTCAGCCTCTTTTTCCAAATCAATCCAAGAAAACATGCAGTCCATGTGATCTTTACTAGCTTCATGGTCTCTAAGACTCCTATGCACATTACGCCAGTCTCTTTATCCGTCATTGCCCAATTGCCCCATTCTACTAATCATTTGTTGCGTCTTGAACAATTTGTAACAAAAGCAAAAGATCTTATCTTGAGACACAGAATATACAATCCATCGTCTATCACTTGTCTGCCCATTTGTTAGTACCCGTTTGTAATGTGATGAATCAAAATGCCTGTTGTTACTATATTTAGGAAACAAAAGATCATCCACTCTCTTTGGACCCATTTCTACTAAATAATCAATCAATTTCTGATCAATGTTATTCCAATTCACGGGATCCTCTAAATTCAAAGTCGAACCTTTTGTTTGATCCATCTTTTCAAGTCGAGTTTCCTCATTGTCATGCAATTCATCAACCTCGACATCTTCATTGCTTGATTCATTCAAATCCACAATTTCATACATTTGCTCATTTTCATTCTGATCAATTTGATCTCCAGTCACCACTCTCTCCTCTATTTCTTCTATGTTTCTATTAAAGTATTTGTTAATATCTCCCGCTTGACTTTGAATTATTGTTGTTTCCTTTTGCTTCCTATTTCTCGTTTGAGCTCTAGACTGATGTTTAGGAGGCATTGTTTACTATTATACACAAAATAGCATTATTTCAATGATCATTAATATTTCAAAACTCTACAAGCATCACAATTCATCAATCACCAATTTACAACAAATCCCAATTTACAACCTAAAAATCAATAATCACAATTCACAAACAAATTAAATATTCGCCAAATCTCAATTCACAACTTATAACTTAATAATCACAATTCACACAACAAATCAAATATTTACCAAATCTCAATTCATAATTCACGAAAGGGAAATATGGGGCTCATAAGGGACGAAATTGCAAAAACTTAAATGTAACATTTACGCATAATTTCCAAATAACACTTCAATCATAATGAATCAAAGTTTAACATCATTACCAGAGAATTGCGAATCGTTCAAAAATTGGGCAGCGGGCAGCCGAGAAGACCATTCACCAGTTACTCCTTAGGGCTTAGAAGTTAGAAATTGAGAATCTAAAAAAATTGAGAAACCCAAATTCAAATTAGAAGTTAGAAATTATGAACTATAAAAAATTGCAATTTATAAAACCAAAAAATCAAAATTTATAACTTTAACTTACGGTTCAGGTACTTACCATAAGTCCACCGAGCTAGAGCTTGGAGGCAGTGCAGGCGCTGGCGCAGGCGTGAGCATGGAGAGGACTCAGAGGAACTACTACATATTGCAGCACTGCTGGAGTGGAGAGGCTGGACTTCTTGGAGTCAAAACAGCGGCAACCGTCGCGGATCCGTCGAAGTTCGAACGGTCGGAGTCGAAGCCGGGTAAGGGGATTTGAGAGAGAGAGAGTAACCTATGACTGTGGTCGGAGACTGGTGGAAGCTCGGAAGTAGGAATCTCCGGTCGACCGATGGCTGGCCTTGGCCTTGCACTGTCGCGACTCGAACGTCGCTTGTCATCGCAGACGAGTGGGAGTGGGCTGTGTGGAGTGGTTGGCTAACAATTGGATTTAGATATCACTTATCAGATATGAGATATGTTATATGTAATTAGGTAGGTTAGTTTACTGGGTTGGGCCTGGGCTGAAAAAAAAAACCTAAAAAAACATAGGCCAGTGGGCCCTGAAGCAAGGGCCTCATGGGCCTCTAGGCAGGTCTGGGCCTGGGCGTGAGCATGGAGATGACTCAAGGAACTACTACCTACTGCAGCACTGTTGGAGTGGAGAGACTGGACTTCTTGGAGTTAGAACAGCGGCAATAGTCGCGGATCCGTCGAAGTTCGAACGGTCGAAGTCGAAGCCGGGTAAGGGGATTTAAGAGAGAGAGAGAGAGAGAGAGAGTAACATGTGGTTGTGTCGGAGACTGGTGGAAGCTCGGAAGTAGGAATCGCCGATCAGTCAGTGTCTGGCCTTGGCCTTGGCCTTGCACTGTTGTGACTCGATCGTCGCCAGTCGTCGCAGACGTGTAGGAGTGGGTTGTGTGGAGTGGTTGGCTAATAATTGGATTTGGATATCACTTATCAAATATGAGATATGTTATATGTAATTGGGTAGGTTAGTTTACTGAGTTGGGCCTGGGCTGGAAAAAAAAAACATAGGTTAGTAGGCCCTGAAGCAGGGGCCTCATGGGCCTCTAGGCAGGTCCGAGCCTGTGTAAGGATCATAGAGATACAAGTAAAAATGATATTTATGTTCTTCTATTCATGTCTATTTTTGTAAGTGGGAAAAATATTTAAAATTGTGATGTAAAGATTAATTATTGTGGTGGTAATATAGCCACCCTTGTACATATTAAGCCCTCGTTTGAGCCCTATTATTTTTAAAAAATTATGTCCCTATTTGGTACATATTATTTAAAACTTTTATTTTTTTTAAAACTCATTTTCAACCACATATTATACAAATAAAATAATTTATCATGTATCCAATTTAACCACAATTCTCCAAAAAATTACTATTACAAACCACATTATTTGAAATAATATGTCTCAAACATGATATAATTTTATAATAGTGATAATTAGAAGAATGTATGATTAAAAAGTATGAAAATATTTTCGATTTACGTGTAAAATTATTTTATTAAAAACTTTGTGATTGAAAATGAATTTTAAAAAATAGGTCTCAATCAAGGGCTAAATACGTCCTATCAAGAAAGAATGTGTAACTTGTGTTCCTCGTATGAGGCAAATAATTACCTCCATTAAAAGGATGAGTAACTCGGATCAACATGGGAATTCAAGTACACTAGAACTCATGTTGTGTATTTGAAAGAGATTGACTTCTTGCTCCTTTCATGTGGTCCACAAAGATAAATATAAGACGTGTAAACAGTTCATCATGGAAGAAAGTTAAGAATTATGCTTGGTGAAAAATTATGTTTATTAGTAAAATTCGAAAGTTAACTTTATATTTAAGTTATTTATTCATACATATTGAAATTGTTTTTAATCTATTACATCACATTTTAATTACAATAATTCTACACGTCTTTGTTTTATTCTTGTCTTATGTCTCTATCATTTTTTTTAATCAGTTTTTTCATAACTTTTCATTAATTAGTACATCTAATTCATGAGGGATAAATATGTCGGTTGCAAGATTGATGAAAGTTAAAAAAACAGGTGTGTGTGTACATTTTAACGCTCAATAACGTACTCAAAATATAGTGACGTACTTTATTTCTCATTAAATAAAATATAGAGGCAATTTCTCTAAATTGAAGTACAATGACCTAGTTTCAAGCATAGTAAAAGTTCAATACATCCAGTACAATTTATCCATATCATAGTTGAAATTAGTCAAAAGCATTTTCTAATAAGTTTAGTAGGACTACATGTAGCGTACTCGGTCCTCAAGGGTTGCCGGCCGTCTACTCATGGTCTTTCCACCCTCCCCCCCGGTCGTCCTGCTCCTCAAGGGCTGGCAGCCTCGTTTTCAGGAAGTGGATTTTTGCCTTTCGCAGGATTCGAACCATGTACCTAGGGGTTTAGTACAATGATTCTTAGAATCCTGCTACCACTGGTCTAATGGTAGCAGGATTCTAAGAATCATTGTACTAAACCCCTAGGTACATGGTTCGAATTCTGTGGAAGGCAAAAATCCACTTCCTGGAAACGAGGCTGCTAGCCCTTGAGGAGCAGGACGACCAGGGGGAGAGTGGAAAAAAGGCGCCTTTTTTGTAGCGTCCCGATCCTCAAGGACTGACGGCCGTCTACTCATGATTTTTCCACTCCCCCTGGTAGTCCTGCTCCTCAAGGGCTGGCAGCCTCGTTTCCAGGAAGTGGATTTTTGTCTTCCGTATGATTCGAACCATATACCTAGGAGTTTAGTACAATGATTCTTAGAATCCTGCTACCATTTTTTTTGTAGCGTACCCGGTCCTCAAGGGCTGCCGGCCGTCTACTCATGGTCTTTCCACTTCCCCCCTGATCGTCCTGCTCCTCAAGGGCTGGCAGCCTCGTTTCCAGGAAGTGAATTTTTTCCTTCCGCAGGATTCGAACCACGTACCTAGGGGTTTAATACAATGATTCTTAGAATCCTGCTACCATTAGACCACTTGGTCTAATGGTAGCGGGGATTTAAGAATCTTTGTACTTAACCTCTAGGTACAAGGTTTGATCCCTGCGGAAGGTAAAAATCCACTTCTTGGAAACGAGGCTGGCAGCCCTTGGGAACCAGGACGACCAAGGGGGAGTGGAAAGACCATGAGTACGACTCGGAGAAGGCCCCAGCGAGGGAGCCGGGTCGTTACAAAAAAATGCACCTTTTTTGTAGCGTACCCGGTCCTCAAGGGATGCCGGCCGTCTACTCATGGTCTTTCCACTCCCCCTGGTCGTCCTGCTCCTCAAGGGCTGGCATCCTCGTTTCCAGGAAGTGGAAATGGGCTGCCGGCCGTCTATTCATGGTCTTTCCACTCCCCCCTTGGTCGTCCTGCTCCTCAAGGGCTGGCATTCTCGTTTCCAGGTGGACTTTTCCACTCCCCCCTTGGTCGTCCTGCTCCTCAAGGGCTGGCATTCTCGTTTCCAGGTGGACTTTTCCACCTGGAAACGAGGATGCCAGCCCTTGAGGAGCAGGACGACCAAGGGGGGAGTGGAAAGACCATGAGTAGACGGCCGGCAGCCCATTTCCACTTCCTGGAAACGAGGCTGCCAGCCCTTGAGGAGCAAGACGACCAGGGGGAGTGGAAAGACCATGAGTAGACGGCCGGCATCCCTTGAGGACCGGGTACGCTACACCACACTAATTAGCTCCTATTCGGTTTGGAAAAAATTAGACAAATATGTGGTTGAAAAATTGATAAAAATTGTAAGTTTTATAAAATGTATAGATGAAAATGGAATTTGAGAAAAATGAGTTTAAAAAAATTGGAAGTTAGCAGGGCTATATTTTAAAATTTCTAATATCTTTATAAAAAAATTCAACTTTTATAACTGACTCCAAATCTACTAACAATAGTTTCTAATATTCTATAGTTGGAATTATAGTACCATGCTTCTCAATTTCTTAGTTGATTGGCCTTCAAAAATAAAAATTTCATTAAAAAAAATAAAAATCTAGTTTTTTTTTGAAAGTAATAAAAATCTATTTGATTGACCTTAACCTGCCTTTTAGGCCTTAAGAAATTTCTTAACATATTTGGTAAATCGTTTATAAATAGTTACGCGTCAACATTTGTTAATCTTTTTTTGAAAAGTAAAAAATGCAGTACGTGAATCTTTAACTAGTTGAAATTACTGTCTTTTAAAATAAAATGAATCAATCAAATGTTGTCATGTAATCGTTTATATACAAAATTTATAAACAATTTTTACCTAGCAAAGACTTAATTATTACTTTGTACACTATTTGGATGTTTATCCGCATGACATTTTCAAAAGCAATTAGGATTTTTTAGATTTTTGTATTAAAAGGTTATGAGATTATTTTAGAAGTTTAATAAATAATTCATACTAAAGCATAATAGAAAAATAATGTCATTAAATTGATATAATACTCCTAACTAGGAAATACTAGCTATGGTTCATTTCGTTCAACACCCACGACACTTGTCAATTTCTAATCTAACTTGGAATATTGATTTGGTGCACAAAATGCATTCACACAAATTACATATATATTAGGATACTAATAATTAAAATAAGTTACTAATATTTAAAATAGATCTTTTTCAGTTAGAAATGAAAACAATATCTACATAACTAATTAATTCTATATATACAAGTAGGGTCAGCCCTGAGATTTTTGGTGTCCTGTGCGACAATTTAAAATGATGATTTATAAAAAAATTTTTACCCTATTTTCAATTTTTTCTTTAATTGTCCTAAAAAATAAAAAAATAAAAAAAATTGGTGCCCTTATAATGTTGAGGCCTTGAGCGATTGCACATTTTGCACACCCTCAAGGCCGCCTTCATATTTAGGTCTACATAAAAATGGAGAAAGAGAAGATACAAATATTATGTTTTCTTGGAAAAAAAATTACATTGTAATTAGATTTGTCAGTATATATCTTTTTATAAACGACAAAGAGTACCCTAATTTCAATTTCCATGGACGTATTGAACAAAGGTGAAATTGCAGAAAATTTTTTACACTATCTTCTCTTCGTTGAGGATAAAATTTAAATAAATATATAAATAGATTCATTTTCTTTATACAAGAATTCAAACCTTCATTTGAGATAGTTTAACATAGTAGCAAAGCAAAAAAATATTATAGTTGAAGTGTCTTCCATATGACATCTTTGAGTCGAAAAATGAATTTGGAATGTGTGTGAAGGAGGCTATTGAAGAAAAAACATATATAAGAAAAAAAATATTTGCTCTCTAAATTTTAGAATTTTATATGATATATACTCAATACTCCTTTATGGCAATTTACCATGGCCATGGTAATTCTGAAAGATAATATATGCAATCTCCATTGAGAAGGGACTAAATTTTACAAAGAATATATATAAATAAATAAAAATTCTTTGCAAATTTGATAGTTGAAAGGCACAAAGAATTTTTTAAATAAAAATGAAAATATATATTTTCATAACGGTCTTCATTGCTGGACTCTCAACTACTCAGGCTACGCATGCACCAATTGATTTTTTAATGTTGGATAGGTCGACGATTAAGAGAGCTTTAATTATTTTTTCTTTACTCAAAACATTTCTTCTTCTTTTTTAGATGTTTACTTCATGTTGTAATTAATTGACTCTCTCTTTACTCAGACAGAAGCCACAAATTACGTAATAATGGATTCAAAGGATAGGGCAGTTGTTTTGGGTTTCAATTTTCAGTTTTGTATTTTGAGTGTTTGTTTTTTAGTTTTTTAAAAATGAAATTGTTTTGTCACTTTGAAAACTATTTCTTAAAAACTTGTTTTTCATATTTCCGACGTTTTCAATTTTTTATACTAAAACAAAGAAAATGTCTTTTTCAGTTTTCTTTACAAATTTTTTCTTTGTTTTCGAAAATATGTTAGTAAACAATCTTTTTTCTGTGTTTTGAAAAGTGAAAATGATATAAAAATAACAAAGAGAATATGGCCTTATATTTTCATCTTTCATTTCGTTCTCGTTTATTTCGAGAAAAATGATCTCTTGATCAATTTCCATTATAAACAAATTAAATTGGATAGTTCTATTTCTCAATATTTTTTACTTGCTTTTATGATAAAGGATTCCTCATCAAAAAGTTAAAGATTATTAATCATTTTTATAGTTCCTCTTATATATCTTTAAGAAATTGTCCCGGCATATGTATATATAATTAATGCTTTGAATTTAAAGATTTTCTGTGGAGAAATGGTTTCATAAATGGGAGTTTCTCAAGTTATATAGTTATTTTTTTCAGGTTGGAGTGTGATGTTTGGTACTGAATCATCTAATTTCAAAGTTAAAACTATTAGATTTTATATTTATTTATTTAAATTATATTTTCAACAAGCTCCCTCAAATTATTAAGAGAACTTTACTTTGTAGCAGTTGAGTGTTTTGATCTTGTTAAATATGTATATTAAATTATAATATTCTTCAATTCATTTTTATTTTTATTTTTTAAAATTATTTCCAATTACCTAATTATTTTCTTAGTCTCTTCTGCAGACTGCAACTCCCAGTGCTACCCACCATTTTCAAAAAGAAGATAAACAAAATTATAATTCCAGTTTAATTCCTTCAAAAATAAGCCATACAGATCTGAATTCTCATTCATGCAAGAAAAATCAGTCAAAGGGGGATTGCTTGTAATCGACTTGCCAAAGTTTGGCAAAGAGCCATTTATAAATATTGCTGCAATGTTTATATACATTCTTCACAGGCCAAAAGTCAACCATACCCAGCTGCCAACCTATTTTTTCTACATAAATTTCTGCAGATTCACCGTTTAATCTAATAAATTCCTTCTCTAAAACTCCACCCAGTAGCTGCATGTTCAAGATTGAGGTTTATAGCTTTTAGCTTAATTTTCTGAAGAAGAATAGGTGTCACGTCGGTTCTTCAAATTTCTGGAGATCTTGCTGTAAAATACATAGTATGGTATTCTTTTATTATTTATTTATCTAGTTTCAAGCCTAAGAAAAGAATATTGGAAGTGTTAATGTATATTAAGCCTGGTTTTCTGTATCATTAATATTACTTTATTCTTTGTTACTTAATTAGTTATTGGGATTTCTGCAAAATTAAGTAGTAATGCATATGAATTTTGACTTTAATTATTTTCTAAATTTTTAGAAATGGATCGTGGGCTTTAAGTTTCTTGTAAGAAAAACATCTGACTGTGAAATTTGTGAGATTCAGTGATTAATAATCTAGGTTTTCCTGAAAGAATTTTCCTTCTGTTTTTACTATATTTTATTTTATAGCTTACATTTTAGTGATAATTTAATTTTAACTTATTGAATGAATTATTAATGTTCCTTCTTTGGCTTATTTTTCTCTCTTGGTGCTCACATTATATATAGGTCTAGATATAATATTAAACAAGACTTTATTTTTTTTTTCTTTTCTTCGTTAACAATATTCAAATTAAATAGTTCAATCTAATTAGATAAAAACGGTATATACATTTGCAGTTATAAAATTAGTTTCATGCTAAAGGAAACCCTTGATTTGAAGTGCCAAAAACGCAGGGGTGTGACACTTTTTAATTAGTTACAAATGAGGGTTTTGTGTGTGAACAAATGTGGGTAACTCGTTTCCACTGCTCATTTCTTTATTACCATAGCGTGGGGTAGGGGTAACCCCATGTGAACTTGGATGCATTTCTCATGGGATTCTTCAACTACAATTTATCACTTTGCACATACAAATTTATTTATTTATGTGTCTTATATATGCCTATATATAAGACACATATGGCACACGGTTCATTGCTCTTTCAACTGCATCAGAATTTAACTTCTTCCCTTTGATCACTAAAATCTTTATTTTGAATTTGGATTCAGATTTTTGAGCTGCCAGCCAATCAAAGTTACACAACAATACCATGTTCGATTCTTCATAATCTTGTACAAATTAACATCCACGGTGTATATATAAGTTGTGCAGGCATTGGTAAGTACAAGTATAAATGTAGAATATGCATTTCTTGATTTTGATATATATATATATATATATTTTTTGAGTTAAAATGTAACCTTTTGCAGGGAGGTCGTCGCCGTTCTGTGAGATGGGCTTATTCCGGAGTAGCGAAATGAGAAGCGGAGACTATTTGGAAGGAATGCTGAGCGATTACGTTGGGGGAAAGACGAAGTTAAGGGCGCAAAAGAATGGATCAGCTCGTCTTGTAACGGTTTTAACTTGCTTACAGTTTGCCTTTGCAATTTATGCTACATTGCTCTTGTACTTCATGAGTCCTTCTATAGACTTGAGGACAAAACCGGACTTTTCATGGGCGACGCGCATTGCACATCAATGGAAACAATATATTGTCTCACCACATGTTGTGAGTCATTACCAAGAAGTTGCAAGTTCCCTTACTGGAGCTGAAATCCAACCGATTAGTCCTCCTCAAGTTTGTGAGCACGAACGGATTGATTTTGTGCAAAAGAAGTCAAATGATGCTGTGATGATCAAATTGAAGAGGGAGCTTTATCAACAAGTACTAGATTTCCAAAGCAAGACTGTTGGGACAGAGACACTAGCTGAGCTAATGGCAATGAAGTCTAAGTGGGATATTCGTGGATCGAATATCCCAAAAGTTACGGTTATTTTAAACCATTTTAAGCGAAAAACGTTGTGTGCTCAACTAGATTCTTTGCTTCACCAGACCCTTCCGTTTCATCACGTTTGGGTACTTTCATTCGGGAGTCCGAATGAGCAATCCTTGAAACGAATTGTGGATAGCTACAATAACTCAAGAATCAGTTTTATTAGTTCAAGTTATGATTTCAAGTACTATGGAAGATTCCAAATGGCATTACAGACAGAAGCTGACCTTGTATATATCCTGGATGATGACATGATACCTGGTACAAAAATGTTACAAATTTTATCACATGTTGCCGGGACAGAGAAGTACAAGAACTCTGTTCTGGGAAGTATTGGGAGGATTTTGCCTTTTCGACAGAAGGACTTTACATTCCCGAGCTATAGGAAGTTTCGATCAAAGGAGGCAGGCCTTTATTTGCCTGATCCTGCTTATGACATCACAATCGACAGGGTTGTTCAGGTCGACTTTCTTTCTAGCTCCTGGTTTTTGTCTGCAGAGCTTGTCAAAACACTTTTCACCGAGACGCCGTTCACTTTCATGACCGGAGAAGATCTTCACTTGAGGTATGTTTACTTCTTCTATGCTTATTTTACTGATATTGTATTTAGTGCTTAACTATTGAAGTGCTAAAATGGTAAATCTATGATGCACAAACACGGCAAAGTTGTGTCGGATGCATCGACATGCAATTTTTCAAAAACTACTGATACGACACATTGTCTATACGTTATTAAAACCTTTGAAATTCTTAATTTATATAGTATAAATTTGGTTTTATACATGTTATTAACTTTTGTTGTTGAAATCTTTTTAGTTATGAGTACCCATTTGTTATTTAGTAATAATTTTGAGTTAAAAATATATATATTTCTCTTGTAAAGAAAGAAGAATGACAATAATGAAGTGTCGAAGAAGTGTCGTATCCGACACAAGTCCGACACATTTTGAACACGGACACGCTATCCTAGTTAAAATGTCTGTGCAAAAGAGATGGTAACAGACACAAGCTGTTCTGCTAATTTGGCTATGCCCATAAATGTCTAAGCTATTTAAAAAGATTTAATAGATGGAAAGTATGTAGTATATTTCTTGAAACTTAACTATGAATTCTATTCTGTCTTGATCAGTGTCTTCATGAATATGATAATTATTGCATCCACATTATGGTTTTAACCAAAATAAAAATAATGGTTTTTACGAAATCGAAATGCAGTTATCAACTTCAGAAGTACAGAGATGCTGGTTCATTTGTGTTGCCTGTTGATCCAAAGGATAAAGAAACATGGGGTGATAGTGAGCACAGGCTTGCATACGTGTCTGAAACCACAGTGATTTTCAAAGGCACCGTTCAAGTTAGAGATGATCAATGGTGGAAAGCCCTCTCGACCGGTTACGTTACACAGTGGGCTGCTATGCATCCTCAGAAGATTGATGCACTTTTCTATGGCCACTCCATTGAAGAAGTTAAAGCACTAATCCCGCTTCTCGAAAAGTTCAGGTCCACTCTTGGCAAAAAGGCCTACATCGTCGTCTCGGGAGGCAATTTCTGCCCTTGTGAAGATGCTGCAGCAGCTATGAGTTGGCCTAAGGCAGCATGCAAAGAAAGAAGATTCAAGATTTTTGATTTGGGAATTGGTGCCTTATCAGGGCTTTCAAATTCAGAGGTTCCTGTTTTACAAGCCGTGTACGCGAGCATGAAAGGGCTGATCAAAATTCACAACCCGAGCGTGGTGATAACAGTTGCTGATATCGATTCAAATGTGAAAAAAGCTTTGAAGATGGCATCAGAAACCAATGTTAATGGCTCAAAATTGGTTCTTTTACCAAGAACATCTGTGTCTAAGGTTCTCTGGATGACTGATCTACGATCCACGGCGTTGCCAAGTATGGAAAATTTTCCATCAAAATCTCATTTTCCTCTGTTTTTAGTTCTATTTGTTCATGTTTATGAACTATGCAATTTCATTTGACATATGCAGATTGGAACAAGATGCGGATTTCTGTAAATATAGTGACTCAGAACCGTGTTCATTCTCTTTCAAGGCTACTGAACTCTCTCAGAAATGCCTACTATGTAGGAGATGAGATCCCTATCTCATTCAACATGGATAGCAAAGTTGACGAGGCGACTTTAAAGCTCGTTAACTCCTTCGATTGGCCTCACGGGCCGAAAATTCTTCGTAGACGAATCATCCAAGGAGGACTGATTAGAGCTGTCAGCGAAAGCTGGTACCCCACGTCTGATGACGACTTTGGACTATTGCTAGAAGATGATATCGAGGTCTCTCCTTACTACTACCTCTGGATCAAATATGCTCTTTTGGCATACCACTATGATCCTCAGATTTCTCTGCCTCAACTATCGTCGATCTCCCTCTACACCCCTCGTTTGGTTGAAGTCGTGAAAGAAAGGCCAAAATGGAATGCGACGGAGTTCTTCAAGCACATTCATCCAAACACGCCTTATCTCCACCAGTTACCTTGCAGTTGGGGTGCAGTGTTCTTCCCCAAGCATTGGAGAGAATTCTACGTCTACATGAACATGAGATTCACCGAAGACGCCAAGCAGAATCCTGTCCAAATCCCAAAATCAAGAACAAATGGTTGGCAAGCTTCCTGGAAGAAGTTTCTGATAGATATGATGTACCTCAGAGGCTACGTTAGCCTCTATCCGAACTTTCCAAACCAACAAAGCTTTTCGACCAATCATATGGAACCCGGTGCTCATATCAGCGCGAAAGACAACGTAGTGAAGCACGACAAGACGGATTTCGAGGTGCCCTTGTTGAGACAAGACTTCAAAAACTTGTTGCCTAACGGAAAACTGCCTCCGGCTTCGAAATTGCCTTCGCTTAACCTCTTCAATCAAGCTGTTTCTCTGAAAGGTCTGAAGGCGGCCGGAGCAAAGCTGAGGCAGGATGTACTTGAATGCAATCCAACAGAAGTAGTGGCAGTCAATCAAGAAACAGGTCTACCTTTACATTGTGCAAAATTCTGATTGAATTTGCTACCATTCTTTTGTTTCTTTTATAGTTTTTTATTTTTTCTCACTTTAGCATTATAATTTATACATGCATAATACTGATGGGAATGGTATGGTCTCAATTGTTGTAACAAACAAATGAATGTGGGGTTTCAAATTGTAACAAATTGAATTTGATTTTTGGTTCCCTGTGAAATGAAAGGGAATTAAGATATCTAGTGAAAAGTCTATACATTCAGCTTGTAATAATACACAGTAAAAAAACAAATAAATTTATACTCTCCAAGTGTCATATTATCAGGGCATTGCATTTTACTTTACTTTAGTTGGTCCCAGTATTGGACTCAACCTGCACAAAGAAAACCCAAAAAAGAGAGGCAAAAACAGTTAAAAAAAAAAAAAAAGATTTCTCGGCCTAAGTCTCGTAGGTTTCAATGATCGCCTCTAACACTTAGTCACCGATTTAGCACCAAGGATTATGCTTAAATCCACTAGTGCAACCTCGAATCACAAGACAAGAATCAAAATTACCACTGTCTCACTTACAGAACACAAAATCGTACAAGAAAACTCTCAAAAATTATGGAAATCAAATACCTCTCACTTGTGTTAGTGTGTACATAATATATAAACTTTTAAACACAAGGTAATCACTATGTGACATTGCAACATGGTCGGTCAAATATTACATCAACAATCACATTCAATAATTATTCATCATTTGAACATTCTCATTAAACACCAACAATATGAATAGACATGATCAATCACCTTTTATCCCTAATCTTTTGAAAAATGGGCAGTTATTGATAAATAGTGTAGGTTCATTCCCAAGCTATAAAACATATGAAAGTACATTGGAAACACTCAACTCAAATTGGCAAAAACAATACTGAAATTAGCAAAACCGAAATCAAATTTTAGAAAAATTGAAACTCAAATTCTGTAGATTTTCAATGTTATAATAATACAAAAATTATCAAACAATTATTGAATTTGAAAAACATAAATAAATCTGAAAATTTTGGGAAGAATAACGTTTCTATAGTACAACGTATATGTTAAGTTTGGTCTCTAATTTCGGAGCATTTGTGCGTTTTTCCCTTTTTATTTATTTATTTTATAATTCAAATGTCCAAGCTTCGTCCGACTAATCGAGTGAGAGCGATCTTTCCCTGCTTCGCTCTCAACGTGATTGGATGGGAATACAATATATGCACACTTGGAGTAGACATTCGAGCAACATTTCTCCTTCTCATGAACCCTCTTTACGTTGTGTGGACTGGACACTCGAAGGGGAGACAAGGTGAAGACCCTGCCTCTATATAAACACTTGTTTTCTAGCATTTAAATGTTATCTTTCAAGAGTCAAATTCAAATCTTCAATCATCTAGTTTCAACTCCTTCTACTTTACAGTTGCACCTTGCCCATGGTGGCATTTTTCCCTTTTTTTATTTTCTATTGTATGCGGGACAAATTCTGAATAGAAAGTTCTATACTACTAAGATGAACAATGCTTTGATGACTATTTTAGGGAGGATGTCAAAACAAAATAAAAGGGTGAACACGAAGGAGTGTCTTAAATGATAGGGTAATTATAATAACACTACTAAAATTATTAATCACACCACATTATATGATGAGAATCGGGAAAGTCAAATCTCGATGCACGTGCCCGTGGGATCCATGACGAGATCCAAAGTTGAAGAGGTTCAAGATTCGAGGCTAAACAATGTGAATAAATCAAGAAAAGAAGCCAAGAATCCAGTTGGAGCCAAAATTGGAGTTTCAGCCACTTTCGGTCGACCGAACTTTCTTCCGGTCGACCGATCTTCTGCAGAGGAATTTTGATCCAACCTCAGTCGCTTTCGGCTGAGTGGTGGTCGACCGAAACGGTTGACCGAAAGTCCCATTTCGGTCGACCCAGTGGTCGACCGAAACACTCCGTTTTACAAAAAATGAGTTTTTTCTTGTAGATACCGAAATTGCACATTTTGCCCAATTTTGTAATTATATACACCTCTTTTGTTCTTGTATTATCCTTGGAATTACTTCAACTAAATCTAGAGTATTATTATTCTTGTGTTTGTTGTTGATTTCCGCCACCTTGGAATTTGTTTGATTGATACCCATTGGGCTAGGGTTTGTTAATCCTTGAATTTTGGGTTAGATTTAAACTTGGGTTAAGGTGTTTATCCTTTATTTTACCATTTTAGCTTTCTTGGGTTTTGTATTAAATTGTTGTGGGAATTTTCGGTCAATATACCGAAGGGGTTCGCATCATTTGGTATCAGAGCTTGGCTCTAATTTGGTAAACCTATCCTTTACATTATTGTTGTTGTTATTCAAAAAAAAAAAAAAAAAAACAAATCCGAAAATTGAGAAAAAATTGGGGAAATTTATATGCCCATGTGTATTGTTGATTTCATGTATTGGGTATATTGATTGTTGAATTTGTTGGGGGTTTCTATTAGCCAAACACTTACTTTCCTACATTATCCAAAGTATTTGATAAATTGTCCCAAAGAAAAATACCTCATTCATGCTTTGTTGTTCAATGCCCATATATTGCTAATCACTTGGGGCTATCCAATTCCCATTATTGAGAGTGTCATCAACATTTTATTCTATATATATCACTTGCTCCATACATTGGGTAATTGTTGATCATTCATTCATTGCCACAATTGTATTGTTGGGGGTTTTCATATATCCACATTATCCACATTCAAGGTCATTCAAAGATTGAGTACAAGTTATTTGATAAATTGCCTCATTGAAATTTACACTCTTGTGCTTATTTGCTCTACATATATGTCTTGCCTAATACTTGTGGTTATTCAATCTCATTGTTGAAATTGTGATCCTAGGATCTTATCCCACATAAACATTGTTCCTTTTGAATATAGAAAGCACATAAATTCTACTTGCTATTTGTGTCTACTTGTTCTAAATTCCTTCTTCCTTATTGGTGATTTCTTTAACTGCGCAAGAATTATACTTTGTGGTTTAGTTGGTTACCTTCCTTGGAGAACTTGAGAAAGGAGATTTTGAGTGGAAAAAGGCAAGAGTGGTGAGCTCATTAGAGGGTAAAAGCCTAAATTGAGTGAAACACGAGTGAAAATTATTCTTGTGAGAACACTTTCACACTTGCACACCATGTCAAATACTTGTTACAAAATCTTTCAACCACCATGGCTAGAAAAATGGAGAAAAGTAGGGGTGAGTTGGAAATTTTAGGAACAAGAGGGGAGAGTACATCAACTAGTAGTGGTGAAGAAAAATGGGATGGTAGGAGAAGGTTGAGGGATAAATGTGGGAACATTGTGTATAGGGATGTAAGTAGAAAACAAAGTGGGAGTTTGAATAGAAAAGAAGTTAGGGGTAAATGTGGGGATGATTGGAGAGATGAGGAGGATGGTGAACAAAATGGGAGTTTGAATAGGAAAAGAAGAGAGTGGTTAGAAGGTAGGAGAAATGGAGTTGATGAAAATATTGATAGTGCGAGAATGCAAAATTCATCACTCCATGGAATGGGTAGAAGTGGAGAAGTGGAAGAAGATTGGAAAATGGGTAGAAGACGAAAAGAATGGGTAGATAGGAGTGGAGATGGGATGGATGAGAAGGTTGATATTGAGCAAATGAAGACTTCATCATTCCATAGGAGGGAAGGTAGTGGAAGTAGAGAAGTAGTGAAGGAGATAAATGCTAGGCTACCAAAATCTTTGGCCCATGATAATGAGAGGGAGAAGCGTGGAGGAAATACTTTCTACACTAGATGCCTTGTGGGGGATAGGGCATGTAGTCTCATTATAGATGGGGAGAGTGACATGAATTTGGTGAGTGCTAGTAGGGTGGAGAAGTTGGGGTTACCGGTTATGAAGCATCCTAATCCCTACGTATTGCAAAGGTTGGGTGACGATGGGGGAGTAAGAGTGAGTGAACAAGTTCTTCTTGCTTTCAACATTGGATCCTATTGTGACCAAGTGATATGTGATGTAGTTCCCATACACTCTATACACATAATTTTGGGGAGACCTTGGCAAAGTGATAGGAGTGTGACAAATGACAAGAGGAAGAACCGGTGTAGCTTCCAAATGGATGAAAAAAAAGGTTGTGATCCTATCTTTGAGTTTGGAGGAAGTTCATAAAGATCAAATGAAACTCAAGAAGGAGTGGGAGGAAGAAGAGAAGAAAAAGAAAGACAAGGAAAGTGAAAATGAAAAGAAAAATGAAAAAGGAAATGAAAATGAAAATTCAATTGAGAGAATTGAAGAAAATAAAAATGAGAGTAAGAGAGTCGGGGCCACGTCCCTAGAAAAAGGAGAGATAATGAGAGTTGGAGCCACAACTCCAGAAAAAGGAGAGGCGAGAGAAGTACAGAGAGTTGAGGTTACTACCTCAGAAAAAGGTGAGGGAGTGATGAGTGCCACAAAGAAAATTGAGGGGAGAGATCACACAAAAATGTTCTTTACTCTTGAATTTTCTAACAATGCCCTCCCTAACTTGGTTACTTCCTTGTTGCAGGAGATCGTGAGACCGACTTATCAAAGCAACCAAGAACTCAAAAGTCATGCCGAGTGGAAGAACTTTATGGAGATATTTTCCTACCACAGCAAATACAATCAAGGTAAAGAAAATGTGGTAACCGATGCAACATCTACGAGGTACGCTCCTAACACTTCTTCGAGAGCAAGGTTATTCTATTTGGAATACATAAAAGGATTGTATGACATTGATGTGGACTTGACAAATGAAATTTTGTCATGTGGAAATGTTGCATGTAATGAAGGTCCTTGACATGATAAATTCCTCATTTGTAAATTCAAATTTTTATGTGTGCCAAATTGTCTAAGTGCCAACTCATTTTGTATTGAGCATGTTAAGGACATCCAAGTTAATAATCCGAATTTGTTAAAAAAATTTGAATCGTGCTGTGAGCAATATTTTGATGAATTTTATGGGCATGATAACTATTTGTTTTGGAAAGTTGGATTGTTTGTTTTTAAATGTGCCATGCGCGAATTTCTAATGAGTGAGACACATGTTGATTGTTTGATTGGGCACTTTGAAACCAAGGGGGGCGTGAAAATATTTGGTGATCACTTTTATTGGCCTCATTGGAAAATTGGTGATAAACATGTTTGCACTTGTGGTAAAGGCCGAACGTTCCAAATGACTAAATCTAAGTTTTTACCTCAAGTTTTATACACATTTGCACTTTCCCAGTAAACCTTGGATTAATCATTCTATGGAGTTTGTGTTGGGTTTACTTAGACTAAAGAAAAGAAATGATGCTAATTTTTTGGAGGTTGATAGGGGTATTAAACTTTCACATTTTACTACATGTCATGAAACCCGCATTGCTATCAACATGATGAATCTTTTATTTGAGGGAGTGGTGCATTGGCATAAAAATGATGCTCAATTTGTGGTTGTTAAATTTGCCTGCAATAAAAGCGTTTATCCTAGTAGCAAATTTTCTCCACTTAATGTTGTTTTTGGCCCTAGCCTACTAACTCTTTTGAGATTGATGCACTTGTTTATTTATGGAGATTCTAGTTTAGGTGGGTACAAAAAGGCAAATTTGGTTGAGATAGAGCAGGGCGAGCGTCAATTTAGGGCGCTTATTGAAAAATGTACTTCCAATTCGAACCAAGATCGAATGCGATTTGTATTTGACCCGGGTGGTTGGATGTTGTTCGTTTGGAGGAAAGAACGAGTTCCCGATTTAATAAAATCCAAATTGCTACTCTGCGGTGTTGGCACCTCTCAAGTTCTTCGCAACGCCTACAAATTGATTTTACACGGTGAGTATGAAATTTCAGTAATATTTATTGTGTCTGAATTTTCTATTTTTATTGTAGGTGTCGATTCGTGGTCGAATCTCTTTCGAGATGGAGGAGATGATGAGAATCACGAAGGTCCAACTTCATTGCACAAACCTGTGATCCACAATGTTGCAAGATCAAAATTCAAGGAGTTTCACGACAGTGCATTCAAGCAAGATTCAAGGTCGAATCCTTTTCAAGAGGGAGAGGATGATGAGAATCGGGAAAGTCAAACCTCGATGCACGTGCCCGTGGGACCCATGACGAGATCCGAAGTTGAAGAGGTTCAAGATTCGAGGCTAAACAATTTGAATAAATCAAGAAAAGAAGCCAAGAATCAAGTTGGAGCCAAAATTGGAGTTTCAGCCTATTTCGATCGACCGAACTTTCTTCCGGTCGACCGATCTTCTGCAGAGGAATTTTGATCCAGCGATGAGAATCGGGAAAGTCAAACCTCGATGCACGTTTCCGTGGGACCCATGACGAGATCCGAAGTTGAAGAGGTTCAAGATTCGAGGCTAAACAACGTGAATAAATCAAGAAAAGAAGCCAAGAATCAAGTTGGAGCCAAAATTGGAGTTTCAGCCATTTTCGGTCGACCGAACTTTCTTCCGGTCGACCGATCTTCTGCAGAGGAATTTTGTTCCAGCCTCAGGCGCTTTCGGCTGAGTGGCGGTCGACCGAAAGTCCAATTTCGGTCGACCCAGTGATCAACCGAAATAATTTCGGTCAACCAAAACACTCCGATTTTCAAAAAACGGGGTTTTTCTTGTAAATACCGAAATTGCACATTTTACCCATTTTGTACCTTTTATACACATTTCTTGTTCATTTGTAAGGGGACTTTGGATGTTAAGAAAATTGCTCTTGAGAGCTAGGTCTTGAAGACCCCCTTCTTGAGGTAAGGTTAAACCTCTTTGATCTTGTTATCTTCTTGAAATTTAATCAACTTTGCTTGAGTATTGTTATTCTTGTGTTGTTGTTTATTTCCCCCACCTTGAAATTTGTTTAAGTGACCCCCATTGGGCTAGGGTTTGTTAATCCTTGAATTTTGGGTTAGAATTAAACTTGAGTTAAGGTGTTTATCCATTTATTTACCACTTTAGCTTTCTTGGGTTGGTATTAAAATTGTTGTGGGAATTTTCGGTTAACGCACCGAAGGGGTTCGCATCATCCAGCCTCAGTCGCTTTCGGCTGAGTGGCGGTCGACCGAAAGTCCCATTTCGGTCGACCCAGTGGTCGACCGAAATTGTTTCGGTCGACCAGTTCGGTCGACCGAAACACTCCGTTTTACAAAAAACGAGGTTTTTCTTGTAAATACCGAAATTGCACATTTTGCCCAATTTTGTAATTATATACACATTTCTTGTTCATTTGTAACATAACTTGGTTGTTCATTGAGTTTGGTCTTGGAGAGACTCCTTGAGGTAAGGTTAACCTCCTTTGTTCTTGTATTATCCTTGGAATTTCTTCAACTAAATCTAGAGTATTATTATTCTTGTATTTGTTGTTAATTTCCGCCACCTTGAAATTTGTTTGATTGATACCCAATGGGCTAGGGTTTGTTAATCCTTGAATTTTGGGTTAGATTTAAACTTGGGTTAAGGTGTTTATCCTTTATTTTACCACTTTAGCTTTCTTGGATTTTGTATTAAATTGTTGTGGGAATTTTCGGTCAATATACCGAAGGGGTTCGCATCATTATATATACACATTTATTAAAATACAATTTTATAAATACACCACATTTAATTTTACAAAAATAACCTTTAATAAAGTAAATGAAAATAAAGTCGTACACCACAATCTTCCAACATACCAATATATTTTCTCTCTCTACAATTGAATACCCATTCATCTCTATTTCTCTCCACTGGCGTCTTCAATCTGTCTCTACAATTGAAAACCCAATCATCTGCATTTCTCTCCACCGACATCTTTCAAGCTCAACAGACCAATAGATTTTCTCACTCTACAATTGAATACCCTTTCATTTGGTTCTCTCGACCGACTTCCTAAGCTCAGCTGAAACCCAATAGATTACTGAAAAGGAAATTTTTCTTCGCATTTTTATTCCCCCACAGGTGTAGCAGAGTCTAAATTTCCTCCATAATCCAGGAAATTACTGAGAATTGGAGTTTAAGTAGCAGAATCGAGATGTTAAGGTTCCACATTAATGGGAAAGTAGTGGACAGTGTTGATATTTTGCGGAAGAGGTACTCGACATGGCGTTTGGATTTGTGGCCATTTGCTATTATTTATGGTGCGTGGCTGGCAGCTATAGTCCCTACCTTGGATGCTGGAGATGCATTCATAGTTCTGGACAGCCTTGTTGCAATACACATTCTCGTTTTCCTGTTCACTGTTTGGTCTGTGGACTTCAAATGCTTTGTTCAGTACAAGAAGGTTCATTATGCTGGCCCAAAAATTACCCACTTCCAATGTTTTCATTTCCTTACCATTTTCTAGCACTTATTTTGTCATTATTTGATTAAAAGATCTTTGTTTTTCTGAATTTAAAAAAAAAAAAAAAGTTCTGGAACTTGCGAGGAAGTATATGATCTACGCCTTGCTCTAGATCTAGATTCTAGGCTCGGGTTCCATTGATTCATTTTGCATTTCAATTCGCCTTCTCTCCAGTAATGAAATATGAAAGCACCTATTTTGAAACATTTCTACTTTTCTATTCCAATTTTTTGGGCTTCTTTAATTTCAGGTTTTATGTGTTTATAAGGATGATTTAGTACATATTTATTCTAAAGAATATTCGAAATGACAAACCTCAGTGAGCTTGAACTAATATTTCTGCTATCTTTCAGGTTGCCGACTGAAAATACGGTTCAAAGATTGGGTGCAACTAGGGCTGGAGAGGTAACAATTTTGCTACACTTGATCAAAACAAGGTTCAAGATTGTAATTACAAATCAGCTCACTAATACAAGGTTCATGTGGTGGCAGTTTGCGTTAATTTTTTTTTTTTCAATAACAGTTTCTGCTCATTCATCTTTCACAATGTATTGTTGTATTGTTGGAGTCAATTATTGCAACTGTTGAAAGTCCAATTTTGCAAGTCAATTTATTCAATCATTGGACTATACACCAATTGACTAAGTCAACAAACACAAAAATTCCAAAGTGTGGATAAATGTTCAGTTTTCAATTGGGTTTTGTGTAAATGAATTGCAGTCCATCCACCGAGTCACTGTAGATTAGATTGGCCGAGAGGACTCCCACGCAGAAGACACAGATGCAATTAGCAAATCATTATATAAAATTTAGGATTTTTGAAATTTGTGGTGTATATAAGAATAACAAATAAGATATATTAATATAAATGAGATGGTTATTTAAGTCAATTTAATTATAGTCAATTTAGTAAATATGAAAATTGTGGTGTAATTAACAATTTTGGTGGTGTCAATATAATTACTCTAAATGATAACAAAGGACGATCAGAGTGAAGGTTCGAGTTAGTATATCAAAAATATAATTTCTTGGTGTGTGTCGTGTTCTGTTTTTTATTTTTTCGACTAGTGAGGTCTAAGCACAAGCTAGGAACTATAATATCAATAACCTTCTTTAGTGACATTTACCTAAATCTTCCATTTGCAATCGCTTATAAGTTTCGAAAGGTTTTAAATTGGAAATTAGTCTTTGACGGATATCATTTTCTTGAGTAAAACATGTGGAGTGAGATTTAAGTTGTTTTCTCTCACCAAACGAATTGATTTTGTGGGTTGTCGACATTTGGTTTTCATTCGCAGCTTTCTCACTCATAAATATATTCCACCTTCCATTTCTTGAGTCCTAAGAATTATATTATATATAGCCCTTGGCTTCGTAGAGATGAAAATCAATTGTTTAGTAAATTTTGAAAAAAATTAAAAAAATTTGTGGTTTGAAAGTTGTGGGTTTATAAGATATATAGTTTAAATTTATTGTTAACTTTGACTTAGATCAAAATATATATTAAAATTCTTATCAACTAGGGCAATAGTATGTGTAATTATATTACCACCACAAAATTTATTTACTACACCACATTATAATCACACCACAATTAAAATATATTTTCAATAAATACACCACAACAAATTTACAATAATACTCATAATCCTATAAAAGCTTTAAAATATATATATTATTGTGGTGTACTCATCATCCCAAATTTTCAATATTTCTTCCATTTTTCCGCATCATTGTCACTCATTGTTTCCTTAATTACAATTAATTAGTTTCAAATTTCCATGTTACACATTTTTTAATTGATGTTTGACGAATAATTGAAACAATAAGATATTCAATTTCTTATAAACATAGTAGGCGGTTGGTTTCTAAATACTTGATACACATTTTTTTAAATAATAGATGCAATTGGAATCACTATTTTTTTTAATACTAGATGCAACTGAAAATACGATAGACGGAATGTAGTATGAACACGCAAATATATGTCATTGAAAAACCATAAAATTCGAAAATCGAATTTAAAATTTAATTGAAAATCAAATATAATTAAATAACCAAAATCCTGGGTGACATCAAAATATAGGGAACGTTAAACAATAAAAATCTTTCACTAACCTAAAGTCCTAAAGTTTGCATGATGTTATTATTTGAAAACTCATATGAAATTATTGTATTAACATCTATTCTAATTAACTTGGTATTGAAAAGTAAAAATATAAAATAACAAGATGAACAAGATGATTTAGAAAAATAAACATAGAGAAAATAAGAGAATATTTGAAAGATGTGATGTATATAAAAATTATTTTTAGTGAAATAATATTAAAAGGAAATGTATATAATTTTATTTATGTATATTTTTATAAATAAAGAAAATACTTTAAATTGTGGTTTAAAAAATAAATTTTGTGGTGGCAATGTAGCCACCCTAAATATAAAGAAAAAAAGAAAAGAAATTTATTTGAAATATTGCGGTGTATGTAAAAGTAGTGAAAGAAAAATAAAATGATATTTTTGTAATTTTTTTATGTGTATTTTAGTCAATAAAGAAATCACTTAAAAATGTAGTGTAAGAATTAAGTTTTGTGGTGGTTATAACCACCCCAATAGTATCTCCTAATAAGTTTGATTATAAACATTAGTTATATATGAACATCAGTCTTGACATATTTGATATGTTATCAAATACGAAAAAGAATTTAAAATCTTGTTTACTGTATAATAATAATAATAATTGTGCTCAAATCCCCTGTGAACGGAAGGTGCTTGCCCTTGTTGCTTATTATGACTGTTAACTACTTTGTGAACATGATTAAACAGAAGCCAAAACTAACGGCGTTAGCACCTACCATTTATTAGCATTAGTATACAGCTGATAAAAGAGATCATATCTCTCTCTCTCTCTCTCTCTCTCTCTCTCTCTCTCTCTCTCTCTCTCTCTCTCTCTCTCTCTCTCTCTCTCTCTCTCTCTCTCTCTCTCTCTCTAGCTGATAAAAGAGATCATATCTCTCTCTCTCTCTCTCTCTCTCAGCTGATAAAAGAGATCATATTTCTCTCTCTCTCTCTCTCGTGGACGGACCCAACTAGGGGCCCGTCGGAACACGTGCTCGAATAAAATTTCGACTTCTTCTATTTTATTTTTTAATAATAAAAAAAATCAGTTGATTCTTGAACATATTTATTACCTGATTCCCTAAAATTATATTGGAATATTTGAGATTTAAGGACTAATATGTGTTTACAATTATTTATTTGTTTGTTTGTATCAGTTTTGAAAAAATATTTTAAGCGTAAATTCATATTTTCTTCTGATAAGCAAAGTAATGAAAATGAAGTTAGAATGAAAGGGTTGAGGAACTTGGTGAAGTAACTGATGTTGAAATTGAAGATATGTCTCAACGTCGGGATAATGTTGGGATGTTAGGAGTTACACTCTTGAATTTGATGTAACAAATATTGAGAATGATATGTACTTAATATTGACAATGATGTAATTATAGAATGTTATCAAAGTATGAAAACGCATAGAGAACAATTGTAATAAAATTTCAAGTACTTTTTCATTTTTGGTCTTCTTCCTAAAAAAAAATTTCGGGGGGCAGTACCCCCGTACAAACCGTCAGCAAAAATACAAATCGTGTCCCAATAAGACGAAAAGTCTGCGTCCGCCACTGCTCCCTCTCCCACCACCACCTACACCACTATCATCCCTTTTAATAACGTCCCTCATCCACCGCCAGCTTGACCCGGAGGTGGTTATGTGGGACTGCTAGAGAAGTCACAAAAGTCACATTCAGTTTTAAAGGTCTCTTTCTATGTGTTCTTGTCCTTGAGAGAGCATGGCCAGCCCCAGCTGCAAGTTCAAGTTAGCTAATATATATATATATATATATATATATATATATATATATATATATATATAGACATACATCATAATAAATTTGTGGGATTATTGGCTTAAAACCAAACAAACAAGCTCTTAGAAAATGCTATCTTGTTTAACATAAACTTTTTTGGCATTTCGAGGACTACTTAAAGTAATCGGGGGCAAAAATTTTAAAAAAAAAAGCGCTTACGACCTTTAAAACCAATTGGGAACTAATTTTTTAGTAGTTGCATAAATTTGTCAAATGTTTTTACAAGTTAATTTGGACTTAGGTATTTTTACTAAAGGGGATCAAGGTTTTATAAAACCTGTCCAACAAGTTTTTCTTGTGGTGGTGATTTTCTCTTGAAAAGAGGTTCTAGTTTTTCTCTTCAAAAGGAACTTGGGTTTTTCTTCAACATACCAAAGAAAGGTTTATTTCTTGATTTTATTGAGAGTGCATTTTGGTTTCCCAATGGTATGGTTGTGAGCCTACATCTCGATCGATAGTCGAATTCATTATTTTGGTATTCTTGGAAGATTATTTTTGGTGTTCTTGATTTTGTAAATCAAGGTAAAGATCCTAGTGGTATCAAAGCGAGTAGGAGATAATTTCCAAGAAGTCGAGATCGTGATTGGAAGCTTGTGACCGAAGGGTAAAAAATCGGGGAAGAAAGAAACCAACGGCTGAAGCATTGAATCGAAGGAAGAATTTCCAAGAAGAAATTGGTGAAACCGTGACAGAGACCAAAAAGACAAGGCAGGAGGTTTTTTGTGGAAGAAACCGTGACCGGTGAAGCAAAAGTCGGTGGAGAAGTGCGAAACAAGAAGGCGGTAAAACAAGAACCGAAGCCGGTGAAGTGAAAACCTGGAGAAGGAAAATTGTTGAAAAATTGTCCAAGAAATCTGTGAAGGTAGTGACCGGGTCTGTTGGAGAAAGTGCCGACCAGAGGAAGAAATCACAGCACCGTCCAAACCGAAGCAAGAAGGGAAGAAAGGGTTCTCTGCCATTTTTCCAAAATCTGACTTCCGACCATCCAACAGCTGATCTAAGACCACCAACAAGACCGCACCGTCGAGGAGACCACTCGATCGGACTTTGGGCAGAAAGTGGTGGCCGGCGGCTGTGGAATCAACCGGAATAAGAAAGTTCAACCTGAACTAAAAACTGAAATTCCCGCTGGTAGGGAGCTCTGATCGAGAAATGGTTTACTCCATTGGACTCGTGACGGAGAGGAGAATCTTCTAGTGTGTCGGGGAAATTTTTTGGTGGCTGCGACAGTGGCAGTTTCCGGCGGCGGCAGTGTTTTCTGGCGAGGCTCCGACGACAAATTTTTGACATATTGTTCTAAAGGATCTGTAGAGTCCATATTCGAAGTTCGTTTCTCCAAATTCAATTTGGATATTGGTTGAGGTTTGCAAATGGTTTTTTGCATGATTCTTTAGTTTGATTTTTTGAAATTGAACTGAGCATTGAAGACTCCTATTGTAGTTATACGAACATTTAGGATAATTTATGAGCTCGGGGTTTTGTGAACAAACCGGGGAAGGGCTAGAAGTTGGGGATCCTTGAGGTTCGGGTTTGACAAGATTAGGTTTTAATCTTGGATGTTATTAAATTTTACAAGATTAGGTATTAATCTTGGGTTTGATAGGAGGTCTTCTTGCTGACTTGACGTGAGAATAATATTCACGGGGATATTTTTACAAGATTAGGTGTTAATCTTGGGCGTATGCAAGGTTACAAGATTAGGTGTTAATCTTAGGTATTAAATTCTGCATTGTATACCGGTTTTGTTGCTGTGGTTATTTTTACTTGCTGGAATTTGCAAGGGGAGTGATAAGTATCATTCGGTGAGCAACGGTGTTTTTTGAACAATGGTATCAAGAATGGGATCTAGTGTCGAGCTGGAGAAGTTCAACGGTAAAGGGAATTTCTCCCTTTGGAAAAAGAAAATGAAAGCAGTATTGGTGCAGCAAAGGGTTGCAAAGGCATTGGAGGAACAATCCGAATGGCCGGAGGCATTATTAGCCAAAGATGATGAAGTAGCTGAAATTCAAGAAGTGGCATATAGCACTCTGATTCTTCATCTTTCAGATAAGGTTCTGAGGCAGGTAAATGATTCTAAAACTGCTTTAGAAATCTGGAATAAGCTGGATGAAATTTATGCTGCTAAAACTATTCCTAATAAGATTTTTCTCTTAGAAAGAATTTTTGGTTTCAAAATGGATCCCTCCAAAGATCTTGAAACAAATTTAAATGCATTTTCTGCAATGACTTTAGATTTAATGAACAGTGGACAGAAAATCGAAGATGATCAATTAGCTATAATTTTGGTAAATTCCCTTCCAGAATCTTTCAAAGAACTTAAAAATGTTATTAAATATGGAAGGGATACCATCACTCTTGCAAATGTCACTACTTCGATTAGGTCTAAAGCATTAGAAATCAATTTGGAGGAGAAAGCTGTCCATAATGAAACGACTTATTTTGTTAAAGGTAAATTTGGTAAGAAAGAGTCAAATGCTATGAACTTTAACAAGAATAAGGGTAAGAGTAAGGAACAGTGGAAGGGCAAGGGTAGTGGTAGTGGTAGAGATGGAGATAAGTGCTTTCATTGTGATAAAACAGGACACTTTAAGAAAGATTGCTACGAGTGGCTAAGGAAGAAAGAGGGGCTGCGGGATGTAGCTGAAAGTAATATTGTTTTTGGGGCTTTTGGGAATGATGATGATCAATTGAGGGTGTTAAATGTAACATTAGGTGAGCGGAATCAAGAGTGGATACTTGACTCAGGGTGTTCCTATCATAAGACTTCCCATAAGGCTAGGTTTAAGATCTATAGAGAGATAGAAGGGGAGAATGTGTATTTAGGGAATGGTGAGTCTTGTACTGTGATGGGAATATGTGAAGTTTGGTCAAGATGTATAATGGGGTGGTTAGAGTTCTATCTGGGGTGAGGCATATACCTGCTTTATCCAAAAATCTTATTTCTTTGAGCACATTGCATATGTCTGGTTTTCATTATGAAACAAAGAATGATAATATGTTAGTATGTAAAGGCAATAACATTGTGATTAAATGAATACTGAGAAATAGACTTTATTATATGCTTGGCAGAACGGTAATTCAAGATCATTCATGCTCACACATAATTCAAAAGAATAACACTCAATTGAGGGACAAAATGTTAGCCCATGAAGGAAATAAATTTCCTTATATTTCTATTGCTACTAACAATGTTGCAGGTTTAGCTCCAAATTCACTTGAAAGTGAGTTTTTGGAGGGTAAGGAGTTTGAAATAAACTCAAGTGACCAAGAAACAAGTGGTCAAAGATGTGGAGTTCAAAATCAGCTACAAAATAGTGATTTTGAAGAAGTTGTTGAGGAAATTTAGGAAGAAAATGATGAAGAAATTGTTGAAAATGATGGAGTTCAACAAGAAGCTAGTCAAGAAAGCTTGTATGACTATCTATTAGTCATGGATGGTGAAAGGAGGCAGGTAAACTCTAATCCTAGTTTTTATTTCATTAATCTAAAAGAGTGTTCTCTTTTGACAGGTATTAAGGAATCTACAAGTTGTGGAGAAGCTAGGAAGATTCAAAGTGCAATGCAAGAGAAGATGTTTTCTCCTAAACCATCAAATCAAAAGGCTTGGAAGGATGAAAGCTTCCAAGAGGACTTTCAAAATAGGTGATGGTAAATTTAGATTAGGTGGAGGTTTGGTTTAACCCAAGGTGAAGGAATGTGGGATTATTGACTTAGAATCAAACAAACAAGCTCTTAGAAATGCTATCTTGTTTAACATAAACTTGTGTGGCATTTCGATGATTACTTAAAGTAATCGGGGGCAAAAATAAAAAAAAACGCTTACGGCCTTTAAAACCAATTGGGAACTAATTTTTTAGTAGTTGCATAAATTTGTCAAATGTTTTTACAATTTAATTTGAACTTGGGTATTTTTACTAAAAGGGATCAAGGTTTTATAAAACCCGTGCAACAAGTTTTTCTTGTGGTGGTGATTTTCTCTTGAAAAGAGGTTCTAGTTTTTCTCTTCAAAAGGAACTTGGGTTTTTCTTCAATATACCAAAGAAAGGTTTATTTCTTGATTTTATTGAGAGTGCATTTTGGTTTCCCAATGATATGGTTGTGAGTCTACATCTCGATCGATAATCGAATTCATTATTTTGGTATTCTTGGAAGATTATTTTTGGTGTTCTTGATTTTGTAAATCAAGGTAAAGATCCTACAAAATTTCATGTATATATATATACCATTAAAGATATTCTCTGTGGTCCGTTGATTAACAAGCCATTTAGTTTCAGAGATTTTTTGTTCTACTTTCTGTATTTTTTTTTATTTTTTATTTTTTGTTTTCTTCAAAAGGTTGATTGTGTAAAGCGCATGTTTAATGCTACATAGATCTCTTGCTAGAAGGAAATAGATGAACATTAAACAACTTACTAATTGTGACTAATCTCTTTAACTAGAAAATCTGAATGAAATTCACATTTTATTCTATTATATTGTCTGATTATTCTTCCACTTCTCGCAAAAGATGGGAGAGATTCCGGGAGTTCAATTGGGCGTCATTGGCGCGTTGTTCCTTTCAGTTAGAGATGTCAATCCGGGTGGTCCGGGTCGGGTTGACCCGTCAATAAAAAGCCAGGTAACGGCCCGCTTGAAAAAAAGTCCACCCGCTGCGGGTTACGGGCCGGTTACGGGTCAGCCCGCAAAGTTTGAACTACAACCCAGGCCTGCCCGCTGAACCATCCGGGTCGAGCCCATGCGGGTCGCGGTTTGTTCTGATTTGGCCCGTATGAATAAAAACATAAATTTTTTCATATTTATAGCAAATTTTTTATCAAATTTCTAAATACAAAATGATTAAAATGATAAATTCATATTTATACAATAAAATATTTACATAGAATTTAAAATAATAGTTTATGTTATATGAATTACTTCTAAATTTTCAAATTTAAATAAAATATAAACAAATAACAATTAAATGATAAATATATTTCTAATTACTATTGTCAAAAAACATTATTTTTTTAGCTATTAGGGAGAAAAAAAAAAAGATTTTACTTTAAAAGTTGTATTAGAGTTTTTAGAAGAATAGAGATTTTCAATATTACCATATTTAATAAAAACAATTTTTTTTTTACGGGCCAGCGGGTTAACCGCGGCCCGCGAAGGTTTGATCCGCAAAACCCGCGGTTTATAACTTCTTGACCCGTGAACCGCCCGCACGGGTCATGGGTCGGCCCACGGTCCCGGGTCAATCCGGGCCGATTTTCACGGGTCTGGTCGGCCCGTGTGTCCGTCTGTCTTGACACCTCTACTTTCTGTGGCGTCGTCTGTTTCCATTGTCATCTGTAACAAGGCCTTGATGAGCAATCTTGGTTTTCCATTTGGTATGCTATCTTTTTCTATTTTCTTCTTTATCATTTAACACATAACATTTGTTTACATCATATTGATTGATGACAGTACCCTTAGCAGACACTTAACACGTGAATTGTCCCCTTAGAAAGGGTTTTTTTTCTAAGAAATGTTGGATGCGTCATCAGGATTCGAATTCTCAACCTTATAAGGTTTGTTGCATCTCCACATATTCGAACCCTCAATCTGATAATGTTTGTTGGATCCGAAAAATTTCATAAGGTTGAGAGCTCGGATCCCGTCCCACCTTACCTTTGACAAAACCCCTACTACAGGTCATTTTGGCATTGTGAGGGAACAATTCGTGTTGTCATGACTCAAGAAACTGGTCCTATAACGCAACAAAAGTCGTCTCAAACAGGCTAAAAGTTGTCTCCATCGGTTATTAGAGACGACAAAGTCGTCTCAATAATTGATCGTTGTAGGCCCGTAACTGAAGATAAATATTCGCCATCTCTGTTTCTTACGGGGTAATTGCGATGACTTTTAGAGACGACATTGTCGTCATTAATTGTAAAAATATTTAATTAAATTTTTTAAATTTATTTTGATCTGATTCAATCCCTTTTCAACCCGATACAAATCTGGATCCGAACGGCCAACCCACAAATTTTATTTAATTCATATATGATAATTGTGCACGGTTTGGATTCGAACTCGGGACTTAAATGTTGGGTGGTCATGTCCCAACCACTAAGGACTAAAGCAAATGAATTATTGTGTTAAATTTTGTTTTAAATATTATATATTAATTAACGTAACGAATATTTATTCTATTAAATTATATCTTAATAATATTTTTTTCAACAAATTAACTTTAATATGAATTCTACAAATGTAAATAATAAAACAGATCAATGAAAAAAAAATAGAGAAATTGGAAAAATATACTATTATAAATCAAATTAAAAAAATAAGAATAAAAAAAATTAAAAAGACACAACATAGACGACATGCTCGTCTATATTGGTTTAACAAATAGAGACGACAAGAAAAGTCGTCTCTATTGGTCCGAACCAATAGCCTATTGGTTCGGACCAATAGAGACGACTTTTCTTGTCGTCTCTATTTGTCAGATCATGATTGATCAATAGAGACGACGTTTTTTGTCTTCTCTATTGATCGGCCAATAGAGATGATTTTTCGTGTCATCTCTAATTTTCGTCTTTTTCGCTTCATTTCCTTGTAGTATGTTCCAATTGCTTTGGTACCGTCAACATTGATAAAGATCGAAATATATATTCACTGCATTCAGATCAGAAAAATACGTTGGTCTTGATTTGTTTAGAATTGTATACAAACTAGATCTATAAAACTCCGTATATTCTTTTGTCGTAAGCATAACAATTTCATGCCTAATCGAACATTACTACATGAACATAAAATACTAATATTGAGGTGTGGAATATTTTCAAGAAACAGAAAATAATGTTTTCCTTTATGACATGCAAAATTGATGATTTGCAGCCACTACATTAACTAGTTGGCATCTGATGGTAACATACTGTTCTCTTCACGTGGCGCTGCGCTTAAACTTCTTCGAGAACAAGCCAATCAACATGAAAACAGTGATACTCTTCGGCATTTTAAATGGCATTTCAATCGGCTTTCTTAACTTGAGCTTGGGATTCAACTCGATTGGCTTCTACCAGGTGCACTATACATAATTTCACCTGTATTAATCATTCAATAACTGGCCTTTATCTAATTTATTTTTTATTTTAAGGGAGTTTTTTGTTGAGTGCATTTTACATGCATATTTCATATATTTTTAGTAATATTTTTTAAGTAATTTGGACAAATACCTACTTAATTGTGCATATTTTGTGGTTAAATAGGTTTAACAATCAACTTCATGGATAAAGTACAAGAAAGAAGCTAAATGGATAAATACTTGAAGAAATTGAGGAAAAAAGAGTCAAATCCTTCAAAGAGTCAAAGTTGGGGACCAAATTGTCACTTCCGAAAAGTGGTGGATCACATGTACAATTGATCGAAGGACTAAATTGCAAGTTTTCAAAGTTGACGGACTCAAAGGCACTTTTGAACGGGCTCAACTGAAAGAGATCAGAAACTTTGGGGATCAAGTTGATCTACACTGAAAGTTGGAGGACCCAATTGTTGATCATTGAAAGACGGAGCTACCAGATGAACCACGCGATCGCGTGGCTCTTACATGTAGCGTTCGCGAGATAGGCCAAAAATCCAACTCGAGACTCACAAGGCCAACCACGCGATCGCGAGGCAGTCAACCACGCGATCGCGTGGTCAAAATTTAGAGCGATAATCTGGGCCGACCCGGTGCGACCCGGTTCGGCCCAAATGCTGTTATACGCGGATCTAGCGATTTTGGGGGTTTTTGAAGTGATTTTTGGCTACTTTTTTAGCATTCTTTCCCTCATTTGAAGCAAGAAAACCCCAGCTCTCTCTTTCTCTTTTATTTTATCTCTTTTTATCTTGTAATTTCTCTTGTAAGTGTATAGTTTTGTTGATGAATATTGATTTGGGGAGAACTACCAACATTATTGTTAAAGAATAGTGATATTTTGAAGCAAGAATCATTGGTGAAGGGAAGTGTTTTTGCTTAATCTTCATATTTCTCTATTTATTTTACTCCATTGTTGAAATGAGGTATTTAATTCTTGAATTTTATTATTATTTCACTATGGGCTAAACTATTTTGTGTTGGGATGTTGATGAAACTTGACCTAGCTTAGTTGATTTTAATGCTTGTATTAAGAATTTAAGATTTTTATTATCTTGTGCATTTATTGTTGTATTTATTGACTAGCATTTATTGTGGCCACATTTATACTTAGGTTTCATGAGATGTGCAATTATTGAGAAATTGTTGTGTATTCTAGATCAATACAATATTTGCTCTAGGTTCTTGTTTAGGATAGAGATATACCTAAAACCCTAGATGACACATTGAGTTATTTTCACATAGATTTAATGCAATTAGTGTGTTTTTAATCGACATAGAGATATAGTAGATTAATTCCACTAATTAGAGTTGATTTCACTCGAGAGGGGTAATTGGCTAAGATTGGAAAATCGGATCTAACATGATTAATAATTTGCATTTCTATTTGCTTATTGATAATTTAATTAGGTAATGGTCAAGTGGAATCAATAATCCCAACATTCCTTCATTATCTATTCATCACCATTTTTCTAGTTATTTATTTACAATTGCAACTTTAATTCTAGTACGAGAACATTTTCAACCAAATATTTATTGTGTGTGTCTCTTATTAAAATTAATTATATTATAGTGTAGTTGAAATAGACAATCCTTGTGGGATCGATAAACCGGACTCAATTAGTCCACTATCACTTGTATGCGACTTGTGCACTTAAGATGTGTTTCTAGCGAACATTTTTGATCAATATTTTGCAGATGACAAAACTTGCAAGTATACCTTTCACTTTACTGTTAGAAACTATTTTCTAGAAAAAACAATTCAGGTGAATAAATATAACTCTCTGAAATAATGTAAAAAAAATAGGCCAGAAAAATCTTACACAATTTTCTCTGAAATGTATATTTGCAGCCAGAAGATTAAGTTATCTCTATCTGTCCTGCTTCTTGGAGTTGGCATTAATGCATCCATAACTGATCTTCAGCTCAATTTTGTTGGCTCAATCCTCTCACTTCTTGCCATTTTAAGAACTTGTGTTGGCCAAAATTGTATTCTTCATTTCTCTCAGCTGTTTTTACTTAGAAAATTATGATTCATGAATTTTTTTTTAAGGCCAACAATCTAAGCTTTTGTGGCTAAGCCATTATATATTCACTACAACAAAAACAGCCTACGGCAACGCGCAAAAAATGTTGCCGTAGGCCTTTTGCAACGTTCATGTGAATGTTGCAAATCGCAGTGTTGCCGTAGAGGGAAAGGATACAACAACGTTCATTGCGCGTTGCCGTAGACCTTTGGCAACGTTCACTACGCGTTGCCGTAGACCTTTGGCAACACTCATTGCGCGTTGCCGTTGATACTTTTTGCAACACTCGTTGCGCGTTGCCGTTGATACTTTTGGCAACACTCATTGCGCGTTGCCATTGATACTTTTGGCAACACTCATTGCGCGTTGCCGTTGATACTTTTTGCAACACTCGTTGCGCGTTGCCGTTGATACTTTTTGCAACACTCTTTGCGCGTTGCCATTGATACTTTTGGCAACACTCTTTGCGCGTTGCCGTTGATCTTTAACATTTTTTTTTTAATTTTTGTAAATCAATATAGATAATTCCACTAATAACCAACAAATTTCTCAAACATATATATAATATATAATATATGAAACACGCGTGCTATAAAAATAAATCAATTATTCAAAATAAATACTTAACAAAAATTACGGTACTCTGTTCTCCTGCATTAAAACAAAATCTGCAATATAAGTTTTTCACCTATTTGATTACATATCTAAAGTTTGATATTTACTATCCCTCTAAATTACAATAATATCTCTAGCAGACCAACAACCATACAAAAAGGAGCTACTATAACCATTTTCAACACGAATCATCATTGAAGATGAGTACTTCACTGGTTTCTGAAGTCTAGCTCGAACTATGCCCATGACAAACCATCTTGTGAGAGAACTACAAAATTGACTTTTACCTGCAAAAACATTATAAAAGTCTAATAATCGGACTACAACTGCACTGAATGCAAAAATGTAGAAATAAATCATACTAAATATTAAAATTATCATTTTCTATTGTAAAACTTTACAGAAATTTGGACAGAATCTCCCCTATAAATTGGACTTAACCAACCTGTACACGGATATCGCAACCACCATAATACTTTAAAAGATCAAACTAATAACTAATTCATTATCAAACTACAATCAAGTCAATTCAAAATCCATCCTCAACTTCACACCAACAATAATCTAGAATCAATACTCATCACAACCAAAATCAACTCACACAATCTAAGACCTAAAAAAATGAGTGTTTGGTTCGTCATATACAGTGTTACGGCATTCAACATGAGAGCATACCTACTACATAAACTGTCTACAGAACAGCTAATAACTGTTTCTTTTTCTATTTTTAACTCATTCAGATAATAAAATTAGAAATGAAAAGTGAGAGATCTATGATGCAAGAAGCAGGAAAAGAAACATTTATATAAGAATCATTTGAGTAATCTTCATTCATTTTCTTGAACAGTACCCATGTATCTAGGGCTTCTCCCTTTCTTACTTCAAAAAACACAAAAACTCTCTGAAAGAACCCATCTTTGTATCATCCAGTCAATCAAAAGGACAGCATCTTTCCATCCAAAAATCACACCCTTTTACAAAGAGGCAAATTCACATATTCTTGTTGAAAGAAATCAAATGGCACCTTAAGGAAAGTAATTACATAGTTATTAGGAGGGACATAGAGATAGAGCAAAGACAAATATTCAGAGAATCTAGAAGCATGAGAGGAACCAATCAAATAGGACTAAGAGCATGCCCCAAAAATCCAAAACCAGGGAATAAAACACACTGCAAAAAGTTACTGAAAAATCTATGTGGGGCTTCCTCTTCTCCCCCTCCTCACTCCATCAACATCCCATCAACAGCAAAAAGGAAAAGCAAAAATTACATACAACATAATTTAAAGGGGTCAGTTTTTTTGCCATCAAAGCACGCGGATCAAAGCATGAGTGGTAGAATTCTCAAGTGTTCCACCCTTTTTGCTCCTTTTTCTCTTTATATTTTAATCAAAAGAAATTGACCTTTCAATGGAAGACTGGAAGAGTGCGCTTTATGTATGAAAACAAAACTCACAGAACTGCAAACCAAACACGAGAAAACAAACTCATCAGCTGAAAAATTGCCTCGACTCTAATTGTAAAGTTTAGCAAGCGAATCTAAATATATTTGTGCTTCAAATATTTACCTACCATTAGAATTGTTTATGGTGAAGTGTTGGCAACCAAATTGCTGCATTATACACCAAGAGAGATTTCTATGTAAATTTTAGAAAGGGCAATTTAAATCATGAAGAGATCTCAAATGAAATATCGAGCAGAACAATGCCAAAAAATATAAAGAATACAGAACATCCTCATATAGTTGTAAATTTGGTCCACTGACCCAAGATGGTAGGCTCCCAGATAATCCATTGTATGATAAATCTCTGCAAGGAATGCAACAATAATGGTAGACAGATATTACCATAAATGTAAATCACATCACAATTGAACCATCACGAAATCCACCATCGCCAAACCGCAACCAGTTCGGACCGCCTCAGCCCAACTTCAATCTACACTCAAATCAAACCCAAAATCAAAACCCAAAACAAGAAATAAGTGAACCCATTACCTTGCCTCAGTCACCGGATCGTTCGACCGAAGTTCCACCGGATTTCGCAACTAAAACCGAACTTCAAATCGCGATTCAAACTTCGGTCTCGCACGAAATCAGTCCCAAAAACCAGCCTTTTTGTACCCCCATCCCTTGCCGCCGTCCGCCGCTACTTGCCGGCGACGTTGCGCCGGCTGGAGACCGGCACAGCGTAGTGTCGCTCTCTCTCTCTGTCTCCGCCCTATCGCGCTCTCTCTCTCTACCGATCTGAATGGGAGAAAGAGAAATGATATTTTTAATATTAATATTTTGATTTCAAAATTTTGCATTTTGGTCCCTGGATTTTCAAAGTTATTTAAATCAGTCCCTGATGACCTTTGGCAACGCGCAATGCGCGTTGCCAAAGGGTCCTTTGGCAACGCGCATTGCGCGTTGCAAAAGGGTACCTTTGGCAACGCGCATTGCGCGTTGCCAAAGCCTACCTTTCGCAACGCGCAATGAGCGTTGCCAAAGGATACCTTTGGCAACGCTCAGGTGAACGTTGCGAAAGGTACCCTTTTGCAACGCGCAATGCGCGTTGCCAAAGGGTAACCTTTTGACAACGCGCAATGAGCGTTGCCAAAGGGTAACCTTTTGGCAACGCGCAATGAACGTTGCAAAAGGCTATAATTAGCAACATTCACTTGCTGAATGTTGCTAAATGTCAAATAAATCAACCAATGGCAACATGCAACCACTGAATGTTGCGGTAGACCCCCTTTAGCAACATGCAATTAGCGAATGTTGCCGTTTGCATGTTGCAAAAGGCCATTTTTGTTGTAGTGATTACTTATCCACTGGTGGAACTAGGCTTTGCACTACAAAAAAACAGTGTATTTCCGACGGACATTTTCGTCGCTGAAGGATCAAATTCCGTCGCTGTTGAATATTTCCGACGGAAAACCATCCGTCGGAAATCTGTCGGCGAAAATCTCGTCGGTGAAACTTTCCGACGGAATTTTGGTTTCCGTCGGAAATTATTTCCGACGGAAACAAAATTCCGTCGGAAATAATTTCCGACGGAAACCAAAATTCCGTCGGAAAGTTTCACCGACGGAAAATGAAATTCCGTCGGAAATTAGTTCCGACGAAAACACAATTCCGTCGGAAAATATTTCCGACGGAATTTTGTTTCCGTCGGAAATTTGTCGGACATTCGGAAATATTTCCGATGGATTTAACGTCGTCGAAAATTTGTTCTGATGTATTTATAGATTTTATTCTGGAAATTACACTTACAAATCCAACGGGAATTTAGTTTCCGACTACCTTTCTATCAATCGATATTTCTCCATTGAAAATTTCTAACAAAAAGTTCATTGGCACTTGTGACAAAAAAAATTCTCCCAAATTTTGTGGTCTACAAATGCATCTGTTTTCACAACAATAAAAAGCACTATTAATAAAATCACATTCATCCATTAATCTACAATTCTTGTACACCCCATACTTACAATTCATAATGTTAATACACTAAAATCAAAATACAAAAACTATTAATATTAACGTAGGTCAAATGATCATATATATGATTTCAAGGTTTAGTTCCTGATGATGAAGGGAAAAACGAGTTTGGAAAGTTTAGTTCTCTAAGCAATGATTGAACCGACGTGGCAACCCTATCTTCAATTGAGGCATCAAGATTTTGCATTCGTAATTCCGCCTCTTACATTCGTAATTCCGCCTCTTGCATTCGTAAATCTGCCTCTTGCATTCGGAAATCCGCCTCCATTTTCTCCCTTTCTCGCTTCTCTTTTTCTTCGGCCAACTGCTTTTTGAGTTCTTCAATTTCTGTAGTTTGGGAGCGCACTTTTGAACGTCCAGAATATTTTAATACTTCGTTTGCAGCTTGAGAACTCCCCAAACCATATACATGGCCCTTCTCTACACCATTTATTACTTCAATCCAAACTTCAGGAGCAAATTCTGGGCGCTCAACTGGGTTTGGCCACTTCAGCTCAGTAGCATCATTATATCTCTCCTACGAAAAATAAAATAAAAAGAAATTAGTCGAACATAATTCTTTAAAAAAGTGATTTTGTATTACATGCTGATTAGAACACTTGGAATATTCCTAATTGTCCATCACAAGCTTAGTTATACTGAATGAGGTTGTATACTTCGACCGAATGGATCCCACTAACACTACATATAAATATGTATTAATTATGGAGTACTGAACAGGATTATAAGAAAAGTCGAAATTTGTTGTATTATCAAGTACAATATTGTCAAATGTGCTTGACAGTTTTACTCGTGAATAAGAATCGCTGTCCTATTCAATGACGAGACTCCAAAAGGGAAAAAGAAATCAAATTTACTGACTCAAAATAACATAATCATGACAAAACAAAGTTAAATTTTACAAGAATAAAACCAGTAGATTAAAATTTTGAAAACAATTGATTATCAATGGAAAATTTGTTGATCTGAACACTGACTTCATCTTTGGAAACCATTCAATTCTTGGGATATCAAATTTAAATTTCCTAAATATGGAATTCATGAAAGAAAACTAATGACAGAATCTCTATGAATGATTTAAAATGCAATTCATAAAATACACACACACACACACACATTTTCAAACAATTATCTAAACTAAAGAGGAAAAGAATAAATAAAAAAGGGATTATGAGCTTGTAAAATCAAAGAACAAGATTCCTAAATTAAAGCAAACGATTAAAAATCAATGCAGATGTAGAACTATCAATATAATCAATGAAGAAAAAATCAACAAAAAATTAATTTACCTGAACAAACTATAAGAACAATCAGATTCATTAATTTCAGACAACTAATAAATACCCTTCTGTGCATGCTTCTTTCTTCTTCTGCGTTCGGTACATGTTCCTCATTGTCAACTTGGTCAGTGTTGGAAAATCTATTGTACATTTCAGGACCCATTGCATCTATCACCATAGACTGGAGGGTGTATTCGCCTATGCTTTGTGTTGATGACGATTCACCAAAATTTGAACAACTTGTATTATAAACTTCACCGTGTTCAATCCACCTACTATACCCATCCATAAATCCATGTTTGTACAGATGCATTTTAATATCATCTTGCTTCAGAAATCTTGTGTTGCCACATTTCGTGCATGGACATTTCACTTTGTCGACATTCACCTGGTGTGAAAATGCATATTCAACAAATGTCTCAACACCAGCAATAAATCTTTCTGAGAGAAACCCGTCAACTAATCGTGCATACATCCAACTACGATCAGCCGACATAATGCACACTGTCAAATGAAAATGCACATTTATCACGCTTAACAAAAATAAAATACATATTAAATATTTAAAATGCATGTTAGTATACGTAAACAAATATACATATAATATAATTTAATATCAATGAAATCTAATATGAGTATATCAACATGCTAATTTTAATAAAATAACATAATCTAATATATGCATTCTAACATACTAAATGTAAAGACATTAAAAAAATATGCATTAGCTTACTAGTAATTAATAATACACACATTAAGAAACAAAGATTAATTCCAACTACATATTAAATCTAAAACACAAATTTATTCCCTACAAAAATTTAAAAGACTAAATTAACAAAATATATCAACATACTAATTAATCTAAAATCTATATTATGATCCACAATTTAATATAAATATTACTAGTATACGATAAACTAAAAAACTTGATAAACTAATTAATTAACAAAATATTTCAATATACTAATTAATCTAAAATCTATATTATCATCCACAATTTATTATAAATATTACTAGTATACAACAAATTAAAAAACTTGATAAACTAAATTAACAAAACATATCAATATACTAATTAGTACCAAATTTGTATTATAATCTAAAATTTATTATAAATATAATTAGTATAAATCCAACATTCATATTCAAATACAATATTTTAAAACCATAAATATATTCTAAATTATCTAATAAAAAAAAAATTTGTCTATAATATATTTGAATCCTACATACAACACAATTATTGATAAAAAAAATTTATAATATAGTTCAAACACAACATATGTTTATATAAATACAATCGATCAAAGCTATAAATAGAGCAATCTAGATATAAAAGTATTAATCTTGATATATGTTAACAACAAAATTCGGATTATTACCTTCGATCTATGAAATTCTTGAATTAGAAGATTCTTTCTTAGCCAAATAATTTATTTGAAATAGGAATGGACGGGAGAGTGTAGAAGTAATACATTAGGAAATGACGAAAATCAATCTCGGATGTGTTTTAACGAAGATTTTCCGACGGATTTAAAAATCCATCGGAAACTGTCGGTCATGTTTCCGACGAACTAATTAAATCGGTAGGAAAAAATTTAAATTTCCGACGGATTTAAAATTCCGTCGGAAAGTGTCGGTGGATTTTCCGACGGAGATGTAAACTCGTTGGAAAGTTTTGATTTTTCCGACGGATTTTGAATTCCGTCGGAAAGTGTCGGCGGATTTTCCGACGGAGATGTAAACTCGTCGGAAAGTTTTGATTTTTCCGACGGATTTTGAATTCCGTCGGAAATTATACCGACGGAGTTTTTATTCCGTCGGAAATTTCCGACGGAATGGTATCCGTCGGAAATTTCCGACGGAAATTTCAATTCGTCGGAAATTTCCGACGGTCGCGACTACCGTCGGAAAAATTCCGTGGGAAAAGGGTGTTTATTTTGTAGTGTTGGCCGCCCAAGCCAACTACAAAATTTGAAAATTTTGAAGTTCTTTTTTTATTATTATTATTTTAAATTTTGAAGTTCATTTGAGCTCTCAATTTGAGTTCATTTGGGCTTTGATTAATGTTTATTAGCTAGGTTGCACTGACACTCTATGGAGAGCAGTGTGTCATGTCTGATACGTATCCGACACCTATACTCTCTGGACACTCTCCGACACGTGTCGGGGTGTACATATACATCAAAATAAAAAAAGGGAAATGGACGAAATGCATGCAATAAAAAAAATGATAAGTCTAACTTACAAGTTTGTTTTTATTTGGTATCCTCATTTTGATTCGATAAATATACAATGTATTGTTTGTAAATAAGACTAAAATAACAATAAATTAAAAAAAATTAATTTGTGTGTCCCCAACGTGTCGTGTCCTAACTTTTTAAAAAAACCACGTGTCAACGTATCGTGTCGTATCCGTGTCGCGAGTCGTTATCCGTGCAACCTAGCTTATTAATTGTTTTGAGTGTAAATTAATTAATTTAAATTATTTAGGGTTTTAATTTTGTGGTAGTTAATTTTTTTATTATAGAAGGGCTTATTTAGGTTTTTTGTGTTAGACTAGTGTTTGTAGTTAATTTTTTTATTATTATTATTATTTTGAAAGGGCTTATAATTTAAGTTTGATTTTTGTGATGAGAATTTGTTAATTGAATTTTGGATAATACATAATCTTGTAAATTAATTAAAATGTGAAAAAGAAATATCTTTCATAACTTTAGTAAGAAAGATGATGTTGGATCATCAAATTCTCCAAATCTTCCACAAGAAACTCTAGATCAATGCCTTAGAATAAATTATTCTTATTTTTGGGTTGAAAAATAAAAAATTCGAGGGCAACTCCACTCCTGAACCCCCGGGAGGAGCCCTCCCCATCTACCATCTATATTTTATCTAACTCACTACATTTAACTTTCCTGATTCCGTCCCTGTACATATCTTCCTTGGAGAGTCCCATCTTATCTCTTACATATTTCTATTGCATCCCTTATGATTTGAACCCAAAACATTAACTGTATGATACAATGGATTGGATACAATGGCTCGGTTCGTTACACTTAATAGAAAACCCACCTAGGGCTTGGAAGTAGGGCTCGATTGCACATAGCATGGCCCGAATCATTTTGAAACCATAAATATAATATAAACCCTAATGTAATTTGGGTTAAGATCTTCATTTTTTAGCAGTTTTTATCCCTGATTTGATGCTTTAATTCATTTCAGCTCACAAACACAATACAGAAGAGGCTGAATGTATCATCTACTCAGCTGCTGTACCAATCAGCTCCATTTCAAGCTGCTATTCTTTTCGTTTCGGGCCCTTTTGTGGATCAATGCCTAACCAAACAAAATGTTGTTGCGCACAAATATTCTACGGTTGTGTTTGTACGTTTTCACCTAATTCCCATTTCTTAGTGCATATATTTAAAACCTTGATACTGTTCTCTCAACAATTAATGTATAGTGATATGTGTCATGTCAATCGAGCCTAGTCGGTCGAGCACAACCCGGACCGAACCCAAATTTAAGGAATCTTGGCCCAAAGTTATAATTTTGGGCAAATTACATCAATTCTTACTTTTATATTTGAAAGTTTTAAAATCAGTTATTTTAAAAGTAATTATCGAAATCAGGTATAGTTTGCAATCTTAAAACCAAATCATCCAAATTCTCTCTCTCCCCTCTATTCTCCCACGTCCCGACTTCTAACTCCTTCTACCTCTTCCGCTACCTTTTTCCACCTTCAAACCTCTAATTTGATCGAAACTTTCTTCCACACCTCATCCCCTCGATTGATGCCTTCTTTCGGTTCTATCTCCTACGGAAACACAACGACAAGTTTAGTAGAATTAGAGTTGTTTCTAATCATGGAAACTTTTGAATTTGATGAAAATGAGTCTGGGGGTGTATTTAAGGTCAATCATGGGTTTTGATTAAGTTATCTGGTGGGATTAATTTTTTTAAAAGTATTCGGTCTAGAATTCGAAGATTTGTGTTTGTTGTGAGAATGGCTGGGGATTAATGAAGAAGTTTGAAATTGATGAAGTATGAGGTGATTGATTGTTGTTTTCCGGTTTTCACTTTTTACAATAAGGTTTCTATCAGGATTCTTTGTTCTGGGGGAAGAGAATGGGATTAGAGTTTTTCCACTTCAACCTTTGGTAAAAGGGAAGGGGAGGAAGGAGAAAAGCGTTGGTAAAAGATTAAATTTGCAAAATGGGTTGATTAATGGGGTTGATGCTACGAATGGTTGCGCTAGCGGAGGAGGAAAAGTTCCAATTGCAAAGGATGAGAATTTGGTGTCTAGTAAGGGTGTAAAGAGTGAGAAGCATTCTAATAGTTCTACTGATTGTAATTGTAACTTGGAAAATGCAGTACAGTTGAGGTTAGGAACAAGTCGCCAGCCTCAACTAACTGAGCCTGTCTTCCTTTTCGCTTGCTGAGATATTGTTAGCTACTGAGAACTTCTAAAATCCTGATAGATGAAAATTTGGAGGCTAAGATTTCAGATTTTGAGTTGGCCAAAGTGCAAAATAAAAGTTGTGTACAAAGCTATGTTATCACAAACGTTAAAGGCACATTTGGGTATTTTTTAGGGGACTGCAGAATCAGATATTAAGAACATCAATGGAAGAAAAGTTTATAAGATTTTGGGAGTATTTCTCCATGCTTCCATCTTGATCCTTTTAAGTTTTTAATTGAAAAACCTGAAATAAAATTACAAATGTATTTAATTACAAAACCTATAATTAAGTTTTAATTATAACTAATTCAATTAATTTTAGCAAAAAATCTGTCATGTTTAACAAATTTGTTAGTTTCAATTGTAATTAATTACAATTTGTAACTAATTCAATTAATTTTTAAAGAAAAATAAAATTTTCGAGTGACTTGTAATATACAATTAAGTTACAACCATAATTAACTAATTAAAACTGTAATTAATTAAAACTGAAATTAAATTACAATTGTTATTAATTACAAATTGTAATTCATTATATAATGTAATTAAGTTGCAATTATAATTAATTATAATTAATTACAATTGTTATTAATTACAAATTAATTACAATTGTTATTAATTAAAAATAATTAATAACAATTGTAATTAATAACAATTATAATTAAAATTTTCGAGTGACTTGTAATATACAATTAAGTTACAACCATAATTAACTAATTAAAACTGTAATTAATTAAAACTGAAATTAAATTACAATTGTTATTAATTACAAATTGTAATTCATTATATAATGTAATTAAGTTGCAATTATAATTAATTATAATTAACATTTGTTAATTAATAATTATAAATAACAATTGTAATTAATTATAATTGTTATAATTATAAATCACTTAAAAATAAGATTTTGATTACAATTGTTATTAATAACAATTATAATTAATAACAATTGTAATTAATAACAATTATAATTAATAAAAATTGTAATTAATAACAATTATAATTAAAATTTTCGAGTGACTTGTAATATACAATTAAGTTACAACCATAATTAACTAATTAAAACTGTAATTAATTAAAACTGAAATTAAATTACAATTGTTATTAATTACAAATTGCAATTACAATTAATTATAATTAACATTTGTTAATTAATAATTATAAATAACAATTGTAATTAATTATAATTGTTATAATTATAAATCACTTAAAAATAAGATTTTGATTACAATTGTTATTAATAACAATTATAATTAATAACAATTGTAATTAATAACAATTATAATTAATAACAATTGTAATTAATAACAATTATAATTAAAATTTTCGAGTGACTTGTAATATACAATTAAGTTACAACCATAATTAACTAATTAAAACTGTAATTAATTAAAACTGAAATTAAATTACAATTGTTATTAATTACAAATTGTAATTCATTATATAATGTAATTAAGTTGCAATTATAATTAATTATAATTAACATTTGTTAATTAATAATTATAAATAACAATTGTAATTAATTATAATTGTTATAATTATAAATCACTTAAAAATAAGATTTTAATTAATTAATTTGTAATTAATTAATTACAAATCACTTAAAAATTTCATTTTTAATTAATAAGATTTTGGGAGTATTTCTCCATGCTTCCATCTTGATCCTTTTAAGTTTTTAATTGAAAAACCTGAAATAAAATTACAAATGTATTTAATTACAAAACCTATAATTAAGTTTTAATTATAACTAATTCAATTAATTTTAGCAAAAAATCTGTCATGTTTAACAAATTTGTTAGTTTCAATTGTAATTAATTACAATTTGTAACTAATTCAATTAATTTTTAAAGAAAAATAAAATTTTCGAGTGACTTGTAATATACAATTAAGTTACAACCATAATTAACTAATTAAAACTGTAATTAATTAAAACTGAAATTAAATTACAATTGTTATTAATTACAAATTGTAATTCATTATATAATGTAATTAAGTTGCAATTATAATTAATTATAATTAATTACAATTGTTATTAATTACAAATTAATTACAATTGTTATTAATTAAAAATAATTAATAACAATTGTAATTAATAACAATTATAATTAAAATTTTCGAGTGACTTGTAATATACAATTAAGTTACAACCATAATTAACTAATTAAAACTGTAATTAATTAAAACTGAAATTAAATTACAATTGTTATTAATTACAAATTGTAATTCATTATATAATGTAATTAAGTTGCAATTATAATTAATTATAATTAATTACAATTGTTATTAATTACAATTGTTATTAATTACAAATTATAATTAATTGTAATTTAATTGCATATATTACAAATCACTCAAAATTACAATTTTGAAACTAATTCAATTGATTTTAAAATAAAAATGAAATTTTGAGTGATTTGTAATATATGCAATTAAATTACAATAGTAGTAACTAATTAGTTACATTTATAATTGATTACAAAATTGAAATAAGTTACAACTATAATTCATTGCAATTTGTTATTAATTTAATTGATTTTAAAAGAAAAATGAAATTTCAAGTGACTTATAATATATAGTTAAGTTACAATATTAATTAATTAGTTACATTTATAATTGATTACAAAATTAAAATTAAGTTACAATTGTAATTCATTACAATTTGTAAAAGCATTCGCAATCGTGGTGTAATTTAATAGCCCGAAAAATCGATTTTACAGTCAAATTTACACCCTTATGGATCTAAATCAAGATTTTCCTCCAATGATATATGTAAATTAAAATTTATAAATTTCACTACTTCATTTTATTTTATTTTCAATTTGCACAAATACTCATCCTAATAAGTTTTTAAAGTTATTTTAGTTTCAATTTTTGTATTTATATGTATATTATAAAAAAAAAAATCAATCTAAAATTTTTGAACTTTGGTTAAGAAATGAAAAATAAAAGTTTGAAATTTAGTTAAGAAGTAAAAAACTAAATTTCAATTTTAAATACAGTAAACTCTTATATATATATATATATATATATATATATATATATATATATCTATATATATATATATATATATATATATATATATATACACAGAAGTTGGATGCAAATTTGAATATGCATTTTATGTTCAGAATGTTTATTTACATTAAATTTACACCCATTATTGGAGATCAATCTGACGATTTTGGAGATCTAAATCACTAATTTTAAGAAAATTGAAAATTCGAGTGACTTGTAATATATATAATTAAGTTAAAATTGTCATTAATTAAAACCCGAAATTCATACTAATTAGGTTACAACTATAATTAATTACAAAATTGAAATAAAGTTACAAATGTAATTAGTTGTAAATTGTAATTCATTACAGAAAGTAATTGATTTGCAATTGTAACTGTAATTAAGGTGGATATATCTAATTCAATTAATTTTAGTAAAAAAATTGTTACATTTTAAGAATTCATTACAATTGTAATTGATTACAAAATTGAAATAAAGCCACAATTGTAATTAAGTACAAAATTGAAATATAATTATAATTATAATTAATTGTAAGCTGAAAATCATTACAAAATATAATTAAGATGCAACTGTAGTTGTAATTAAGGTGAATGTTGCTAATTCAATTAATTATATGTTACTGTTGCAATTTTTTTTTTAATCAAACGGAGGATGTGTTCTGCAAATTTGAAAAGAGGGATTAGGACTGTAATTTTGACTCGAGGACTTAAGTTGCAAATTCTTCTTCAAGGGCTGAACTTCACCATCTTAATTCTTGGAGGACATGTGTTGCAAAATCGCAATAGTATCAAGAATGTGAGGAAGAGAGGACGACTACAATCCTTAAGTGGCGGCACTTGCTGCTTCAGTGATTTGCGGGCAGAAGCGCACCTCCAAGTGTTGTAGGTGTCGGCGCTGTCGCTGCCAGCAGCGACTTCAGGACAGCCGACATTGCTGCTGCAAGAAAAAAATGGTAACAGACTCGGTCACATAGTCACTTACCTATGGTAGCGAGGGTGGAGCTGCTGCAACATGGTGGCCGCGATGGTGGTCCTGGAGTGGTGAAGAGATCCAACCGAGAATCCGTTTTCGTGGGGGTAGATTTTTTACCTGATTTTTATAATATATTTTGTAATGTTGAAATATCTTTTAAAATACATGAGATTTAAAAATAGGTCATTTGATGTTGTGTATTTGTGTACTTAACCCTATAATTTTTCATCCTTTCGATTTTGTTAGAAAATAATGTTATATTATATATGAAGAAGTCTTGTAGGCCTTTGATTGGGTTTCTTTTTCTTTTCCTTAAATTTTCAGCGGCAGTTTTTTTTTATATATAACTTTTTGATTTTTTAAGGTAAAATGTATGGTTTAAAATTGGAGAGAAAAATGTGTGTGGTTAAAAAGTGATTTATAAATTGTAATCATTGTCCAAAAGAACCCTCCGTTAGTTTTCATGGTTAAAGTATTAATAAATAATACATTTTGTAGAATTCACAAATATTATCCGCTTATACATTGTCACCATGTGGCCAAGTCATGGAGCCCGACAATCATTTTGCAAGTCGGGCCTTTTGACACCCTTAGATAGTGGCTAATTTTTTATATTGTTAAAAATTAGCCAGTTCAATCGTGTTATAAAATAGAAACATAAATAGATACAAACTGATGACGAATTGCGCCTCTCGATTTGCAAGCTTTCATTCTACTTTCGTGCGTGATAGCCGTTTTCGTGAACTTGAGCACATTCTTAGTGATTGGAAAAACATCACCAGTTACATATCAAGTACTAGGTCATCTGAAAACATGTCTTGTTCTTGCATATGGCTATACACTTCTGCATGATCCTTTCACTGCAAGAAACATTCTTGGCATACTAATTGCCATTATTGGAATGGGTTTGTATTCATATTTCTGCACCAATGAAAGCAAACGGAAACAAGGGGGAGATGTCTCATCCATTCCTCAGGTAATACTAATACATCTCCCTCTCTCTCTCTCTCTCTCTCTCTCTCTCTCTCTCTCTCTCTCTCTCTCACACACACACACACACACACACACACACAACCAAGCGACATTTTCGACCCCTTTTTGTTTATATAATGATTATTATAAATAATTATTGATTAGTTATGTTGGTTTTTTTTTAGATTAAAGAGAGATTATCACGACCCGTCCCACATCATCCTACTGGACATAAAACGTGAGGTGTGCCGATGGCAGGTGCCAATTAGATGTTGGACCCACCACCAAGATAATCTTGACTTTTCTTTAACTTTCAATATTTACTATAAATAATTTTAATCCTACAGGAATTTATAAAATTTTGACAGAGTCTCCCCTATATTATTGCCATAACCAACATGTAATTCAACGTCAAATCCTCAACAATCATGCATACTAATCATAAAGACTTCCCCAACCTTCCAAACCTAATGTTAATGAAATAAGTCAATTGTAGCTTAGTCAATTCTTTTAACACACACACACACACACACACACACACACACACACATATATATATATATATATATATACAACCCTTATTACATAATCACCAGGCCTATTACCGAAAAGGCCATAAAAGAATAACACAACCTATAACATGAGCCCAAAAAATAACTTCTAAATATCATATCAGAATAAACCATAAAAATGCCTACGTTTAGCTATTCTGGCGGCGATGACTCTATCCAATCTACTCAAAATCTGTAACTTTTCCTATAAGGAAGAGATAGGGAGAAACGTGAGCTTGTAACTCAGTGAGTGGAGTTTCTAAAATAATTTTCTCTTATAAACCATTTTTGAAAACATAATTTATTTCATAATCTTTTGTCACTTTAAATCAAATCATACATGCTAAGAATAATCATAAAGATCGTGGAATAATCATCTGTAGCATAACTGATAAACTGTAATAAATAAGAAAATCACACCAAAGGTACCCAACTAAATCATTTGAAATCTGTATCTAGTCATACGCGCGTAGACTACAAGGCACCTCCGTACCCGGCCCAAAGCCCCTCTCGGTACAAAAGTGGGTCCCAAAAACCTTATATATGCACCCTTACACACGGGCCATAGGCCCCCTCTGTGCATAAAAGTTGATCTTAAGATCATCTGAACACGGGCCATAGGGCCCCTCCGTGACAAAACTTTAAGATCTCAAATAATATCCGCTAGTACACGGGCTTAAGGCCCCCTCCGTGCACTAATACAAGAACAGATAACCACATGGGTATTTTTGGTGATTTTGAAATCATACATGCCAACTTAATTAATCATGCTCGTAAAACATGGTAAAAAGAGTCATTATGATAAACAAACTTAATTTTAAAACATTTTTTTTATAATCATGCTAAAAGCAAGTAATTTAAAAATCATTTGTAACTTATAGAAAATCAGTGTGAATAACGTAGAAAAATATTTTAAGTATTCTTCACTCACAAAATAATTGACTGTCCACTAGCTTGGCCGGTATATAACGCCATCTTCCTCGTCACCTCTTGAGATAAAATAAAATCTTCATATCAACATTTAAAACCACCTTAATAGATAAAATAGTAAAAGAATCACATGCTTAAATTAACTCATTAAACTTGTTTTCTCATATTACACCATACTTACTCTTTCTACTTAGGAACACAAAATCACCTCTAAAGACTAATTGAGTTCTAATATCACTTAAAATTCAAAATTAGAGCCACATTTATCTAAATCCCAATTTTCCATTTTTACAAACTTACTAGTTTATTTACCCCTCTTCATAACTAAACCAACATTCATTACCAACACCAACAAATCCATTTCTAGCACAAAACAAACCAAAATACAAGTTTATCTCAACTTAATCACTAGTTTAACCCAATAACATAAAACCCTAATCTTTAATATCAAGCATTTATTTCAATACTTAAATATACAACTAAAATCACCAAAATCATCATTCTCACATTCATATATAACTCACATTTAAACTATAAATCAAAAGCCCTAATTTTAGACATTATTGAACAATAAATATTTTACCACTTACATCTTAATGTTAAGAAAATATGATAGAATAATACCAAAACACACTTTGAGTTGGATGGCTCTCTCTTCTTCCTTCATTTCCTTTCTTTTTCCCTTCTTTTTTTTTTCTTCTTTCTTTTTTTTTTTTTCCTTTTCTTTCTTTCCCGAATCTTCCTGCGTCTTCCAACCTCTGTTTGTCCTTTGGTTTGGCAATTGGTTGATATAATTAGTATTATATTATGTAAAGTCTTCAAATATTGTCAAGTAGGTCCCCAACTCTTATTCCTTAATTTAATTAAATCCTCAACTTATATAAGTTTTAGAAAAATAATCCCAACAAATAAAATAATATAATTTGGTCCTAATTAGACTTTGACTTGACTATTCCATTTATGACTTTGACTAGTAGAAGTTTGAATAATAAAAATAGTAATTGGGTTGTTACAAAGATACTACACCACTGCTGGTGAGCCACCAGGATAAGGAAAATGGAGTGAAAAAATCTGTTGTCTAAGCTTTTAGGCTCATGTTTGATGAACAATTAAAGATGTTTCTTATTCTTTTTTCTCATAAGTTATATTCCAAGAGTGTAAATGATTTTGATTCTTTTAAATAATGTATGTGGTTTTTAGTTAAATAGGCTTGACAATCAATAACTTCAGTAATATAGACTCATTTATTGAAAATTCAAAATTACCCTTAATGAATAAATTGCAAGGTATATCATTTCTTTATTCTGGTTGATTTAACTTAGGACTAATTATTTGGACTTTTCGTAATTCTTTCAATTGTTTTAAATACTCTTTATATTTTGATAGTTTTTCAAAGGCTCTCGGATGATCTTGTTTAGTTATATATCCTAATATTATTCCTTCCGAAACTTCTTCTTCTATATCCTTATATTCAAGCGATATATTATAAACTATATTTATATTTTTGCAGTTTCAACAGAGTTAAATCTTATATTATTTATGCAAGCATAATCAATATCTTTATATATTTCTTCTAATTTGGACTGGGCAACAGAATATATGCCTTGATATTTTTCAGTAATAATTAATAAAAATGAAATATCTTTATCATCCAAATACAATTTATCACAATTACTAGAAATGAATGCTTGTGAAGTGTTTATAAATTCAAACGATCAGATTGGTCAGGATTATGTCTAACTATTCTATTTTCTTGGTATATGGTTCGTAAAACTAAACCTGGGAATTTAATTTCATTATTTTCTTGTAACCAAATTAGATGTTGTTGTTGTTGTTCGTACTGATGATATCTGATGGTATTTAGTAATTTTTTCCCCACTTTTCTTGATTATTTTCTTGTTTTAATTTTCTGAGAAGTTTTTCTATTTCTCTGGATCTTAAATCAAAGGTATTATCTTTAACTATTCTAAGTCTCCCAATATCTTCTCTATCATCATTGTTCATAATTAAAAATAACAAGCATGTGGAAGCATATGATTAAAAACATGAAATCAAAGTATGTAAATGACAGTAAGTAAGCTTACAGTAATCAAATAGAAATAAGTAGGTTTTCCCTCCAGTGTCGTCCTATAGCTGCCTTGCATGTACTCAATCAAACCTTTGAATAAAATGAATATTAGAAGTTTTTTAATAAATTGGGTCCACAACTGCTTCCGCAAAATGTTTTTCAATCAAGGTTGCATTTCTCACTCTAGAAAACTAGTCGTGTTTCCACAGACGCTATCTCACAGTATTCAGAGTCTCTGTTTTCACCCCTATCTCGACTCATTTCAGAAAGACCTTACTTAGAACTTTTCCAAAACTACATGTTTTAAAAACAAGTTTTAAAACTGAAACAAAGCTCAAACATTATCCCAAAACGCCACAACACATCAAAAAATGCTGACAGGATTTCTGTTGAGCAAGAGATTCTTCAAAGAAGAAAACTCATTTTGGAAAATATCAATACTGCTGGGGGTCATGAGAAACTTAACGAAAACCTTTTTAAGAAAGCTTAGATAAAAACTCAAACATCACTTCATTCATAAATTGATATTGTACATACTGCAAACTACATAAAAACACATTTGGTACTCACCTTATGAAGTTTAGAACTCCATAAGTGATTACCTTATTACAAGCTTTGATATCTTCAAATTATCTACCAATATTTTCTTGAATACAAGTGGTGTAAATAAGTTTTGAATAAAAGAGTACAAGTGTTTGACCCAGATATTTCGGGATACTTTTTCACTTAATCTCTTCCCCCTTTATTAGAGGTCTTGGATTATTTTCCTCCTCTCTTTTTTGGTGACCAGACAGGAATCTTATCTCTTCTGCAATAAATTTCTTGTTGAGTAGTCACCAACCACTTTTTTCGGTGCATTTATCTTTCTTGCTAGCTGGCTTCAATAATTCTTGACAATTTATCTTTCGGATTGAGACAAAACACCACAACTTTTCTTTAATAAAGAGACTTTATTAAAGTAGTGAGTGAAAGGTCTTTGTCATGGCAGCTATCTTCTTATTGTTTAGTGACCATAGTTTTTCTTTAATAAATAACTTTATTAAAATAGTGATAAAGGGTCACTATTTGGCAGCTTTATTTTTCCATCCTCGAGTCAAAGAACTCTGCAGGGAATTCTGTACTATCGAGTGATGCATAACTCATATCTTCAACAAGAAAATGTTCACACCTATGCTCTAGATGGTCTCACATTATCTTACATAGCTCTTTGCGCATAGTTTCACTTCCACTTACTTCATTGATAATAATTTTCTCAAGTAGGTGGTCCAATTCACAAATATCTATTTTTTTAGATGGCAATCTTTTATTGGAGTAGATTACATGATTATCTGAAGGATATAACCAAATTTTTTCTTTTTCAGAAATAACTTGACTTAAATTATCAAATATTTCTTTATATCCTTTAACTCTTCTGTAAGAAATCATGTTAACAATATCTTCATATCCATTCTTAACAACTTTTTGGTTAGTTGGTAAGAAGTGTTGGTTTGTGATCCCTATCTTGATACAATGAAATGATGGGATCATTGTTCTTTCATATTTATCCCATTCCATTGTGGCTGAAAAGAATCGGATATATATATGTTCGTACTTTTTATAACTTCAGTAAATCTTCGAACTGCCTTTTTAACATCTATGGGAAGTTGTGAAATTTCCCTTAGATCTTTGCTTGGATATATGTAGAGTATATTCCCTAGTTCAAAGCAATTTTGAACCCAATTAGCTGGCGCTCCTGAATAGAAATTTATCTTGTTGTATTTTCCATAGTGTAGGGTCTTCATCCATTTCCATACTTCGAGATACCAATCTGACAGTATATTGAAAATAATAATAAAGAAGAGAACTTCTTCATAGTTATCTTTGTTTGGTAATTTTTGTTCGTGGCAAAATTTTATCACATCTTTTGGATTTATTTGCTCAATACGGGTTTTGGAATCAATTTCATTCCTCTGTAAAGAGGTTTCCATAACCTTCTTGGTATCTTGATTATCCTTCTTGATTGAAGGCTTTGTATCCATTTCCATATTTTCAGTACAAATATTAGGATTAATTTTTCCCTATGAAGGGGTTCCTAATATTATCTTGTATTTTCCTTTATCCTCGGGAAGAGCGCTAGTATTCATAAGACCCGGTGAAGGGTTACAGACTTTGTACAAGTACTTTCTTGTATATTTTTAATTTGCATTTCCAAACAAGAGACTTTCAATTCAAGTATCTGGACTTTTGTCTTTAATTCCTTCAGCTCCATCTCTGCTAAGATAATCAGGAAGAAAATTAGACTGTCCTTTAATATATTCAATATCAAATTTGAAATATGAAAACCATATCTGGATTCTAATAATGTATTTATTGGAAATAGATGGATCAACATTATTTTTTAGAAATGCTTTAACTTTTTTGGTAGCAAGTAATCTTCATATTTTTGTACTTCTCGCTTCACAACAATGAGCTCTTTCCTATTTGTTTCATACCTCGTTTCAACTTCTTTGAATGTCCTGCAAGTATTTTCGGACAAGAACAATTCTTTTCACATTTATATTCTTTATGATTCATTTTTACCTTAAGTACTGCTCCCCAGTAGTTATCTGAAGCGTCAGTTTCATGGATAAAGAAATCTTCTTCCTGTGGAAAATAAGTTTTGGTAGATTTTTTAATTCATCTTTTACCTTCCTGATGTTTTTGTGATCTTGTTCATCTCAAGACCACATTACATTTTTCCTTAATTTTGGAAGAAAGTAATTTTTTAATTTGGCATAATTTTTAATAAGTCCTTCAGCATAATTTAATATACCGAGAAAACTTTGTAAATGTTTTTTATCTTTAATTTATTCGAGAAAATATTGAAGTTTTTACAAAAATGAAATTACAGTTGCAATTCTCCTTCTTTTATAAATAGTCCAAGAAATTCTATCTCTTTTTTTGCTATTTCAGCTTTCTTTTGAGAAAGTGTAATACCATGTTTTTTCATGATATAACAAAACTTTTCAATATGTTCAATATGTTCGTTCATATTTTTTGAATGAATAAGTAAATCATCTATGTAGACAATACAAAAATGAGTAATAGGTTTTATTACTTCATCCATTCTTTTTTGAAATATTTGTGGTGCATTTTTCAATCCAAATGACATTACATTCCATTCAAATTGGCCTAAAGGATTAGGAGTGCTAAATGCAGTTAAAGGTTTGCTATCTTCTGTGAGCATAATTTGTCAAAATCCTGATTTACAATCGAATTTTGAAAATATCTTCTTGTTTTGTACTTATTTAATAAGAATGTCCTTATTTGGAAAGTAATATCCATCAAATTTTGTAACTTCGTTTAGCCTTTTATAGTTAATCACCATTCTGGTTTTTCCTCTTTTTATTTCACTATGTTTCCTAACCATAAATGCTGGACTACTATGTGGACTTTTACTAGGCCTAATTAGTTTGGTTTCAAGTAATTCTTTTATTTGAATTTTAAATTCCTCTTAGTCTTCAACACTGTATTTAATCGGTTTAACTTTTACTATAGTATCTGATTTTATAAGCTCTATCTTGGCTTTAACTTTATCTGTGTCCCATTTTTCTAATAGGTTTTCAAAATAAGTTTCAGAAATTTCTTTTCTGAGTTTTTCTAACTTATCTTCTATTGTCATTTTTAGCACATTAATTGGTTTAAATTTTTCTGTACTCCATCATCCACCACGTTGGGTTGAGGAGCACTGATGATTAATTTCTTTATAAGCTATGCTTACAGCTCTTGTGATTCTAGGTGTAAATATCTTGTGTGCACAAGGTGCTGTGAACATATATTTATCAATAAATTGAGTAAAATGTGCATATTTTAATAAGAAATTTTGTCCTAGCAAAATATCACATCCAATTGTAGTTGACATGTATATATTATCAATGAACACTCCTCTAAGAGATATTAGAAAAGGTATTTGTGTAGCATATTTGCTATATATTATCTTGTTTCCTCCTGTTGTCGTAGCAGTTACAACTTTCTTTGAATCATATTTCCAATATTTAGATGGTAGTACATTTGGTAAGTAAAGGCTTATAGTACTTCATGTATCTAAATAAGCATGAGATTTTATTTTACAATAATTTTTTAATTGAGTATAACTTCAATATATGGACTCATGGGATTGGTATTTATTATCCTTTCCATGGTAACAATGATCTCATATTTTCAATGTTTCATCTATCATTGGTATAATAACTGGCTTTCCTTCAAGTGTTATTTTTATATATCCTTGACATATCTTGTAAGGGCTTACTTTTCCAAGAAAGCTCATTCCTAGTAATATAGGTGTTTGGCTAAGTCCATAATTATCATCCTTATATAGGATTATTTCTGATTTATGTTCATCTTGATTTTCTCCTATAATTATAAGAGGGAAATTCAGATATCTTTTTATTTCAAGGTTATGTCCTAAGTAGTCTTTAAAGACATATTTTTGTGGTAATTCATAATCTTGTAGGTGGCTAACAAATTTAGCATCTACATGATTTTTATCTGTTCCTGTATCTATAAGGACAAGAAGATCATTCTTGATCCCTTCTTGGTTGATATATCTAGTCCTGATATAATATTGTGAGCTTGCTGGTTCATCAATATTTTGATTTTTAAGTCGTTCTATATTAACATTTCCTCTATGTGAGAATCTTGCAATAATGTTTTCTCCTTGTAGCCTCACACTACATTTTCTTATTATTATTCCTTCAGAATTAATTTCCTTAGCTTGTTTGTAAAAATCAAGCATTATTTGTTCTGGTATTGTAACTTCATGTTCCTTATATTTTCAAGGTGGAATATACTGTGCCAATTCATCAAAATATTTGTGTATTATTATGTTATCTGTTATTTTTCTTAAATTGCTATGATGGCTAGTACTAAAAGCAAATATTGATTTTATGCTTATACTAATAGACTTACTTTTATGTAACATTTTCAAGTTTCTAATTCTATAATAGAGATTGCAACTTTGGTCTATATTTTCATCTGTTATTGAGATTGCATAATTTGGGTTTACTGTAAATATTATCTTATGATAAACTAGATTTCCTACAACAGTTCCTAATAGGGCATCTATAGGATCTTGTAGAATTCTGTTATCCATGCAATAAATTTCAATAGGTATATTCATACATTCTCTAAAGAATCTTTTAATCATAACTTGGATTCCTCCAATTTCAATACATTTTAACTTCTTCCTAATATTTTCTAGAATATTGGATAATTTTTGTTTTACCCATTCTTTAGTAATTATTGAGATTCTGGTTTTTCCCACTATATCTTCTATGTTATTTGGGATTTCTTTATAATTTATTCTTACAATTGTTTTGCTCATCCTATGGAGTATTCCTAAGAATCCTTGATGAAATACATCTTTTTCTTGTAAGTCTAAGATTCTTTTGGTTATCTCCTTATATCTTTTGCTATCAAATGTAATTTCTTGACAAATTTCTTCTACCGAGTCTTCTTCTTCCTCAGTTGTTTCAATATCTAGTCCTTGTACTTCTTGAATTTCATTCATATATATATTTTCTTCAGATTCTTCAACTAATGATGATGTTTTTAACTCATAAATACTACTACATTCACTATCTAAATCCTCAAAATACTCAATTAGTTCTATATTACTATCATCTATAAATTCTTCATAAACTTTGAGAGTTTTTATATTCTGTTTATCTTTTCTCTTAGGACATTGGGAGGCTATGTGTCCTTCTTCATTACAAATGAAGCATCTACATTTTTTGATATATTTCTTTTTGGGCTTTTCAGACCAATTTATTTTCTTGAAATATTTTTTATAAGCCTTGAAGTTTCTTTTCTTAAACTTTTTAAAGTTTTTAAATCTTCTTTTATGTTTTTTATATGACTTATATTTCTTCTTATGACATCCAAATTGTTCTGTTTGACATATATCTTTGTAACAACATAAAGAGTTTTTCCTTATCTTATATGCTTTTTTATTTTCTAGTACTTCTCTGCACCAAATACTTATCATTCTTTTTGTAAATTCAATTCTACTTCCAAGACTATCTATATATATTCCTTCATCTCCTTCAGGTAATATTTTATTGTATTCTTTTAATAACTTAGTTCCCCATGGGAATGGTAATTTTGTGAAGTAAGATCTTAAGATTGACTTATTATCTGTATAATCTCCTTGGCTGATTGTATAGTATAATTCTTGAAATTTACATGTATATCTTTCTAATTTGCACATATCGCATATTCTTAAATTTTTCATTACAATCATTCCTTCATTATATTCTTCTCATGTAGATTCTAAGAATTTTCTTTCTAATTCTTCTACATCTGTTATCATAAATTGTTTTACTTCAGGTTTTTTTCATTTCCTTTATTTTTATCTTTAATTTTCCTTCTGTAATCTTGGAGATGATTAATTATGATTTTATCTTTTCCTTTTAGATTTTTATCTAAAATAGCATTTCCTATTTGTAAATTATATTCTAAATTTTCTAATTTTTTATTCATTTCTTCAAATCCTTCGTTCAAATTATTTTTTGGTAAATAAGGATAACTTGGTTTTTTATGTTTTTCTATATTTTTTAGAAATTCTTCAATTATATTTTCTTCTTCTGATAAATTCATTATGATTTTTTGGTTCGTAACAGGGCTCTGATACCAATTTCACCAAGGTGCGCAGAAAACACTCTCTATTTTCTTAGGGAATTATATGAGGAATTATAATCATCTTATGATTCTTGTAAAAAATATTTCTTCTTGTCTTATCTCGTTTATTTCTATTAATCTCAGATATTCAATTTGTTGTTTAACCAATATTTTAAGTTCTTCGTATAATTCTATAGGTCTAGTACTTGATTCTCCTTCAATACGAACTAATTCTGTATATTCTCTATGTAGGCTCCTAATTAAATCTTTCCATTTTTCCTCAAGTATGTGGGGATCGTAAACAGACATAAATTTAATTAGGTAAAAACTAATTTTATTATTTTGTTTCCAAAAAATTATTTGGGGACTAAATTGAAGTTATTTTATAGTTAGATGGCTTTGTTTGAACATGAGGGTATTTGGGGAAGTTTAAGTAATCAAAGGCTATTTATCAAATGTTTTAATTTCAAAGTCTATTTCTCAAACTATTTATGTTGATAGATCTATTTATGGATATTTTCCATAATGTATCTCTCTTGGAAACTTCTCCAATGCAACAATATTCATTGTGCATACGTGAAAAATTATTATTAGTTTCCAAGAAAATGAAAGAGAGAGAAATATTTTAATTGGATAAATATTATTAAGCCTCTGTTCGGAGGCTGTGGGCAGAGAAAAAACCAGTTTTTTTTTTTGTTTTTTGCGTGGATCTCGAGGCAGTTGGAGGGTTAAAAATTGGAGAGAAAAAAAATGTGTGGTTAAAAAATTGTATTGAAAATTGTGTAGTTTAAAATTTGGTTTATAAACCAAATATTTGTAAGATCCGAACGGAGGCTAAATTAATGTTAAACATTGTCTAGACATTGTGCTAGACAACGTCTAAACATTATGCCACGTAAACAATTCTTGTCATTTGTTAAAAAAATAGTTAGATATTGTAACTAGATAATGTCTCATTGGAGATGCTCTCTCTAATGATTTATACATATTTTGATCTATGTGACAATTAAATAGATAAATATCTCACTCATGTTATTAAAATAGATAATAGAATTTATCTCCAATGATTTTTATCTACAATTGTTTATGTATACATGTGTCATCAAATTAACACCATTTCAAATAACAAACTTAGATTAAATAAATGAAAAATTAATATTTGACTAATCACTTTGTCTAGCACGTTATCTATACCTGAATATAGTACTAGATAATATCCCTCCCACACCAGCATCATATAAACATGAAAACTAATAATTGGAAATGAAAATTTTAAATCATTATTTATTTTTCTTATGTGACAATAAATTTTTTCACAATTCATAAACGATTAGAGATCCTCTTAGTATCAACTTTAATTCACGTAGTCTAGCTAGTCATCCTTGTTAGATACTTGATCAATTCCACTAGGGTCCGATTTGGTAATGATTTCCATGGAAAAAGAAATGGATTCGTTTAATTGCGATTTTGGCAAGTGAAAAATATTTTCCCCCTTGTCTCAATTTTCGTGATTTTTCTTGAAAACAAGAAAAATATTTTCTTCGGGTTTAGTTGAGAATTAACTTTTCACATTTACTACACTTTCAAATATTAATTTCACTTTCAATCAAATACACTTAAATTCCTTTAGGGTGCGTTTGATACGCATTATTTTCATGAAAAATATGATTTTTCATGTAATTTTTCAACTTTGCGCTGTTTGGTTGCCTAAGTTTTTTATGGAATTTATTTTTTCACTTGACTCGAAATTAAGTATTTTCCTTGTTTTGAATGAATTCGTTTTCTAAGGGGAGAGGAGGTTTTATTTTTCATGAAAAATCTTATACCATTTTCATTACGTTTGATCATTTTTATTGTTGTTAATTAATTTTATTTTTTTCTAAAAATTAACATTATTATTATCAACTACAAATGTGTTAAAAAATATTTTTTTTTTATTAAAATAGATAAATTTTAATTTATTTTCCATGGAAAATAATGTCAATCAAATAACAAAAGTTGAAAAATTTCATACTTTTTCCACCTAGAAAATTAAACTAATCAAACACCTTAAACTTCCAATTCTCAGGAATTCAATTCCCTGAAATTCATTTTCTTTCTACCCAAATTTCACCATCGCTATCAAACGCAGCTTTAATTTATTTTACATGAAAATAATTTATTTGAAACTAATTTCCCTAGAGTTTGTTTTATTTTTATTTTTCATGCTTGTAATTAAACGGTCCGTTAATTTATTTGCATGGAAAACTCGAGCTATTAAATTAATTTTAGAGGAACTTTGGAGGTTGTCTTGTGAAATCGAGTTTAAAGTTCTTGGATTACAAATGTGTCCACGCCAAAAAGGAAGACTTTGCGATAGAGATTGGTGTGGATTTTAGCAAGAAGACTTGCCAAATTAATTTAATTTTCGCATTTTTTTTCATTACAGATGGAGCCATAATATGTTATGTCACGTGATCGAACATTTGCATTTGCGATTGTCACAATTATTTGTCATGTCTAGAAAAATCATATACAAGTTTCATAACATTTCACATCATTAGTTCTCTGAGGGAATATTGCTTTCAAAATCTTTTTTTTTTCCTTTTTGAAAATGTGATCGCTTTCCAAATCTAAAGTTTGATCATCATGGATATTTCTGACCGTGGACAAAGATAATATGGATTTTTCTTGGAAAAAAAAAATTGATTCTAAACTCATAAGGATGATAAAAATATTTGATCTAATCCCAACTCCACGAATACCGAATTCAATATATAGCGAAAAAAATTCGATATGTGGATCGCGGGGCAGATACAGATTGGGGCAGATCCGATCTGATCCTCCCAATTTAATAAAAAAGAAAAAATTAATTAAAAAAATCTAAAATTTAATTTGCTAAAATCTATATATATATATATATATATATATATATATATATAATTAATTAGGGCTGCCAACTATCCCGCTGTCGATCCGCCTCGAAAATTGGCAGATCGCATAGAGGATATGGATTGGACAAAATTTTCACGGGACGAATATAGATCAAGTTGATTTGTCTCGAATTCGTCTCATTTTCAATACTATTTTGTTGGGAATTACACACAAATTTCCTTTCTAATTAACCCCACAGGAATTTTTTATATTCAAGGAATAATTGAGCCAACAAGAAAATAAAACAATACAGAAATTTACGTGGTTCGGCAACTTGCCTACGTTCACGGACCTTCGCCAACGCTTTTCACTACATAATAAATTGTTACAATTATATAGAATTTTCACTCACCAAACATCTCAAGTATTGTACGAAAAATAACCAAGCTTTACCAAATCTACCAATTTCTACTTCTTTGTACAACCCACAAAGAACCCAAGAAAAATTAAGATGCTAGACTATATTTTTCCTAACAATACTCTCTAATCAATGTGTAATTAATTGGCTCCTCAATACACATATTTATAGATAAATATAACTCAAAAACGTGTATTACTTGTATTCCAAGATATTTCCTTGTTGAAGTAGAATATCTGAATAAGGAAAGAAATTCGTGTCAAAAAAATTATCTTCATTTTCTTTCACCTTTAACTTGGTCTCCAAGTTAACCACTTTAGCAAGAAAATCAATTGTCCGAAATATTCTCATTCTTAATTTGGGTCAAATATCCCAACAATCTCCACCTTGACACAAATTCATCAAAGCCAAAAATTCAAATTCAATCATTGGGTAAACAAGCAAGCATTTAACACTTTGACGATCTCATACTCCACCATATGAGTATAACCAGCACTCACAATTATCAACAAACTCCGAGCTTTTTATCAGCTCATGTCGGAATAAACCTTGTTGAAAAATTATGGTGCAACTCCCATGTTTGACTTTTCCTGGGAGCTCATCAGCCATCGACATCAATTTCACCACACATCTTGCATTAACGTCAAACCAATGTCTGTGTGTAAATACATGTACCTACCAGCAAGAACACATCCTCTATCAGGGCAACTGACTTCATGCTATAAGGAAGTCCCATCTTACTAAAGTACATAATCATCACCCTCCACCGAGAGAGTCGCATTGTCCACCTCCGAGCAGTTAACCGACTCTGGTCTACCTTCTGGACAATTTCTTCTCACATGACTAGATTTACCATAGTTCCAACACATTACCTTCTTCTTCATGGAGTTACCTATCTTCCACTTTTCAGTAACAAGCAAAGCTTTTCAGATGAACCGTCACTTCAACCTAATCAACTTAACTTTTGAAAATTCCACCGTTTCCTTCCCGTACATCAAAATCAGCATAATGCACTCAAACGTGAATGGAAGAGACCAGATGAACATTATCTTCATCATCAATCTTAACTCCAATAGATTCGAGTTCAGAAACAATCCCTTTGAGAATACTAAGATGGTCTAAGATTTTCATACCTGCATTCATTCTCAATGAATGAAATCGCTCCTTCAGATATAAGTTATTTGAAAAGCTCTTCATCCGATACAACTCTTCCAGTTTTTCTCACAGTTCCTTCAAAGCAAATATCTCATAAATATTTGCAAGAACATTTTTGGCCAAACAAAGTTGTAACATGCTAGCAGCCTTCAAATCCAAATCTTCCCAATCTTCATCTCTCTACTAGATTCAGTTTCTTTATCAGCACTCAGGGTTGGTTTTCCTTCAAAGCTTTCTGCAATCCTGTCTTGTACTTACCACAAGTCAAAATTGAACTTCCAGTCAAATTTCTCCACGTTGTACTTTTCAAACATATTTTCTTTTACTCCAAAAAATCTTCAAACCACCTGAATCTCTGTTAATTAGACGTCGATTTCCCCATCGACGGCGCCACTGTTGTGAATTACACAAAAAATTTCTCTCTAATTAACCCCACGGGAATTTTTTATATTCAAGAAATAATTGAGCCAACAAGAAAATAAAATAACAACGCAGAAATTTACTTGGTTTGGCAACTTGCCTACGTCCACGGACATTCGCCAAAGTTTTTCACTATATAATAAATTGTTACAATTATATAGAATTTTCACTCACCAAACCCCTCAAGTATTGTAGGAAAAATAACTAAGTTTTACCACATCTACCAATTTCTACTTCTTTGTACAACTCACAAAGAACCCAAAAAAAATTAAGATGCTAGACTACATTTTTCCTAACAATACTCTCTAATCAATGTGTAATTAATTGGCTACTCAATACACATATTTATAAGTAAACATAACTCAAAAACGTGTATTACTTGTACTTCAAGATATTTCCTTGTTGAAGTAGAATATCAGAATAAGGAAAGAAATCCATGTCAAAAAAATTATCTTCATTTTCTTTCACCTTTAACTTGGTCTCAAAGTTAACCACTTTAACAAGAAAATCAATTGTCCAATATATTCTCATTCTTAATTTGGATCAAATATCCCAACATATTTACATATTAGTCATCTTCATATGTTTTGAGTTTCACCATTTGGAAGACGCTTTTACACTTGAGTATATATTAGCTCAAACACCCAATTAACGAACAAAATGCATGGAATTCCATTCCAAGGACAAGTCACACACCAAAGCTTGGCATCTGAGTTATAAAAAAAAGAAAAAAAAATGTGATATCTATAATTACTAAAGATCATTACTGGTCTAAGTTAAACTGGATGCCCTATTTCATATGTTCAATAGAATTATGAAATATTTTAATGCAAATAATGATGATGAACTAGGGAAGTTACTGCTGACTAGACTAATGGGTGGAAGATTCAGCTATTTGAGTAAGCATGAATCGGTTTAGGTGAGCACGAACGATCGCTAAATGATTGTTCGAGTTGTCATCAAGCGACTGTCTAATATAAAGGAAAAATATCCTAACGAAGTCAGTATGAGCGGATGTTTGAGCACGCTGGGTGCTAGCTCCACCCTTGAGACTGATCACAATCTCTATTAATGATAGGTAGCATTGTTGAAACTTAAAAATTGTGAAAAAAGTACCTAAAAAATAGAATCAATACGACAATACATTGCTCTTCTCCAACCACTTCTCTCCAAAATATACCATTCTTCAATGATCAGAAATTTGAGAATTTCAAAATACAAATCTTTAATCTCTTTGAATAATAAGAGATTTGAGAATTTCAGTACAATTTTGTAATAACACTATCAAAGAATAACTAATAACATACCATAAGATCGGATCCACGGTGGGGAAGTGATATACTAGCAAAAATTCCGTTCGGTAACACTTTAACAAATTATAAATTGATTTATTTGATGTAAAATATATGATTAAAAAGTGAAAAGAAAAAATATGTTACGTGTGTCGTTAAAAAGTATTTTGAGAAATTGTATTATTTATAAATCGTAATAATTAGCAAAGTAATATCCAAACAAATCATTTTGCCTGCCAAGCTTCTGATATGCAGTTGCCCAATCTGTGTTGCTTTTAACAGAGTAAACCAACCAACCAGGCCAGAGAGAGAACAAAAAGAAAAATGTATTCCTCTTGAACCCCCTTTTCTCACCAGCAATACCTACAATAAAGGAAGAAAGAAGAAAGATATCTGTCTAGATTCTTGATGCATACATATACATACATGCACTCGACTGTATGTATGTGACACTATTTTTACATTTTATTGAATTGAAATTGAACATATTTTTTTCGATTTTTAGAAGAAATTGAGAGGTGGGTTATTGGGAATTCTCGGTAATAAATAGTGAAAATGGCGGTTTCACAGAGTGATAATAATAGAATGGAGGGGTGGTTGTATTTGATACGGTCTAATCGGATTGGGATGCAATACTCGAGAAAACGTTACTTTGTTCTTCAAGATCTCTTGCTTAAGAGCTTCAAATCTATCCCACGTTCTTGCGACGAGGTTGTTAATTTTTCTTAATTTCTGTGTTTATTGATCGATTTATGGTGCTCATTTGTATATGCACGTCGATTCTGAGCTTGATTGTTTCTTGCTTTTGTTTCAACTATTGTATGACCTCTTATTAGGATTTTATGTTCTTTCTGTATCATCTGTAGTAAGAATACTAGAATAGAAGTGAGGACTATAATTGCATATTGTATGGTATATTCTTTTTTGCATTTGGAATTTCAGGAAATTTAGTTCCCTATGTTTTATAATGGGATCAGTGCCAGTGCCCTTTGTTTATATTTCTGTAAGATTTCAACCACAGTTACACTGGCTAACATACATTCCTATGTTTGAGTGTTATGCTTGCATGTGTATAGTTTATAGATGATAATATGGATTTTAATTTGTCTTTTATATGTATGTCTAGTTTAGATGTATCTGTGCACTCACGGTTACGAACTTGGTTCTCAGTGTGACCACAGTTCAGACAGCTTGGTTGTATTATGGCCATAGGATTATTTAAATCTATAGATTCATAATAAATTAGAGGTTATAGATTATGGCAGAGAAAGTTTTTGTCAGCCTATTTAAGCTTATAGATAACTGAAAGTTTGTACATTTTGCCTTTGTTGTCTCTCTCTTTCCTTTCTATAATTTACTTTATAGATGCAATTGCAGACCTTGGACACTTATTTGGAATTTATATACGCTCTTTATGTTTTCTGACGTGTTAAGATTCTATGTCATCTGCTCAGACTACATTTAGGATCAAAATGCATATAAAAGAAATGGAAGGTGTTAATTCAAAACTTGAGTTTGCAAAAAAGAAAATAAATGAGTTGTTCCAAATACCAATGATATCTCTTGTGATGTCGGGTTATGGACCGGTAATATGCACTGGTTAGCTACATATTGCGGTTGATTCAGGGAGACGCCCAGGCTGTCACCAGCTAATAATGAAATTCTGCAGAGAAGAACAAGTTCCACGAGTGTGAACTTTTATACAAGATCTACATGAGTAGATTACTTACTAGTTACTATGGGATGACTGAAAACCCTGTGTGCCTTGATTTTTCTATTACTGATCAAATATTCATAATCAGCTTACTAGAATCTGATTCATCAAGGTTGATAAGTCTTCTGAGGAGATGTTTTGCTTTTTTAATATTTGGAGAAATATGGAAGTGAAGTAAAGAAATACTGAAAATGGATGTTCACTAATTTTTTACTCTCATAAGATACACTTTTAGTTCTTTTTCCCATTTGTTAGCTAAATGTTTCTCTTACAAGTTACAAGCATTAGTGAAATATGCACACACCATGTACAGAAGATAGGCACTTTCCAAGACTGATTTGCACTGTTGTTGACTGTTTCTACCAGTATCGATGGTTATGAGTTGGTTAGACATTAGAATCAATGTAAACAGGAGTCTTTTCTTCTTTTTGCTTTACCCCATTCTATAAACAAGCTTAATGATATAATCATGTTCGGGAGTTGTTTTACAGCTGGATTTGATTAAGTAGCCATGAAATAAAGTGAATTACACTTCTGGTTCATTCTGAAATTATTCTGTGCGTGATAAGAAATTTTTATATTGTGGTTCTGGATATCCTGGATTTTACATGCTGGTCATTATGAGCAGGTATTAATTTAAAAATCTCATGTTGATTTTCAGGATCCTATCAGAAGTGCAATTATAGATTCGTGCATAAGGGTAACGGACAATGGGAGAGAGAGCATCCAAAGAAAAGTATAAACTCTTTGCCATTTTAATTATTGGAAGTGTTAATTTTGAAATTTTCTAATTTTATTGCTAATCAAATCAATTTGTTTTCCTATTCAATTGACTGAATGGTACTTTTGTTAATTTTCCATTTGCAGGTCTTCTTTATTTTCACACTTTATAACACTTCCAATCACAACGATCAACTAAAGGTTTGCAAGCTTTTTATTCCAACGTTTATAACCGTTGTTTTTAGCAACACACTTAATCAAAATCTTTTAATTTATAGTTGGGAGCAAACAGTCCTGAAGAAGCTGCAAGATGGATGCAGTCCTTTCAGGATGCAGCTTTGAAGGTCAAAACAGTTCTTTATTTTATTAAATTGGTGTTTTTTTTAGGTTTGTTAATGATGATTATGGGTAACTGCAGCCTGATCTGAATCAAGGAGATGTTGATTTCTCTAGACGTGAACCACAGTCCTTTAGGTATATAAGCATTATATTTGATTTGTTTATTGACCAAGATATTAGAAAAATGATTTTTCTAATCATTTGTCATCAATGTGGTCGGTCACAATGCAGACGTCTTAGCTTTTTATTAGCAAGTCAAATTGCCAATGTTTTATTATGAACAATTTGAAAATTTTCGACTTGTCTCGTTAAGCTGAAATAAAAGTTCCTGTGTTCTTTATGTTGACCTATGTTCTTATGTTCTTTACAGGTTAAACCGACGTAGTAAAAACCCACATTCCATTGACTGGACTCTCTGCTCATCATCAGTTAATGATGCAATGACATCTGATGTTGTTGCACCATCATCCTGGAAAATCTTTGGTTGTCAAAATGGTATAGATTAAGTTGACTGTGTATCTTGCAAGATGGAGAAATGTATCTAATGTCCTAATGTTTTATGCAGGTCTCCGGTTATTCAAGGAGGCCAAAGATAGGGAATTTCATTTGAAGGTCGGTTAGCCAAATGTTAATATGAAATTTGAAGTCTTCGAAACTTTCTCTTGTTCAATTTTTTCTTCCTTAATCTGTAGTGGGATGATCATCCTGCAATAATGGCTGTTGGTGTAGTTGATGGAACATCAGAGGCCATTTTCCAAACTCTCATGTCTCTTGGTACTTCAAGATCAGAGTAAGTTGCAAATGATATTAGAGAAACAGAATTGTGAAGTTGCAACTGATATTAGAGAAACAGAATTGTGACTTCAATAACAAAAGTTTCACTTGAACTTAAAACATTTGACTACGTGAATCCATTTACAGATAAAAATATTTAAGCTGCAAATGTTATTCTATGCTTCATGATATCTTTATGTTTGAAAAAACATGCACAGTAATTTTCTTGGAATTTTTTGTGCAAGGAAAAAAAGATAAAATGAGGCTATGACCTGCAGATGTCTAAGTTGCATGGACACCGACACGCGACACGGATACGACACGACATGGATACGTCGACACGTGATTTTTTAAAAAAGTTAGGACACGACACGTTGGGGACACGCAAATTGATTTTTTTTAATTTATTATTTTAATCTTATTACAAACAACACATTGTATATTTATTGAATCAAAATGAGGATATCAAATAAAATCAAACTTATAAGTTAGATTTATCATTTTTTTAAAGGCATGCATTTCGTCCCTTCCCCTTTTTCATTTTGATGTATATGGTGTAGCTCCGACACGTGTCGGAGAGTGTCTGGAGAGTGTTGGTGTCGGACACGACACCCTGGCTCCTGACAGAGTGTCGGTGCAACCTAGGCAGATGTTGCTGCCTATGTACTAACTTTGCAATTTTCTCTTGTCCTGAGCTCTGTCTTTTCCTTTTTTCCCTTCCATTTTTCAATTTTTGCAAAAACCTTCTTTGCCAAAGTCGTTATGAACAAAAAATAATTCCAATAGTAGAAGGTATAACATAAATTCTCTATATGTAGATCTGTCTTGATAGATGAGGTTCTTTTTTGACTATCCTCTATATTGTTTCAGTTCTCAAAATGATAAATCGCAGAAATTTTGAGGAGCTTGTTATTCTAGAAATTTTTATATTTGAAATTTTGTATTTCCTAACGTTCTATTTGATTTACATGCTGGATTTTCATTTTAAATTCTCTTAGTGAACCCACTTTATGAGAATTGTTTCAGTTTTTGATGATTCATTGGAACTTAGCTTAAGTCAAATTGTTTGATCCTTTTGTATTTTATTCTTCCTTTTTTTAATGATGGCATAATAATTTCTTTGCAGATGGGACTTTTGTTTTTACAAGGGCTCCGTGATTGAACATCTTGATGGTCATACTGATATAGTTCACAAGCTCCTATATCATGATTGGTTACCTTGGTTTGGTTCAACCCTTGTCTCAGTAATATTTGTTTCTTAGTTTACACAATAGTTGATACATGAGATACTTGTTGCAGGGGTATGAAGAGAAGAGATCTTCTGTTGCGGCGCTATTGGAGAAGGGAGGATGACGGGACGTACGGTAATGTTGTTGGCTCAAATCAAGTAGTTAATATCACCAATGATCTACTCAATTGGAAAATAACTTTAATTTAATTTAATTTAATTTTTATTTTTATTTTTATTTTTATTTTTATTTTTGGTTTTGGGTTTTTTGCAGTTATTCTTTACCATTCAGTGTTTCACCAGAAATGTCCTCCTCAAAAGGGCTATGTCCGTGCCTGCCTAAAAAGTAAGATATGCTTAACATATGGAACTAGTGGAAAATTGTTCTCTTTTTTTTTTTTTTTTTAAAAAAAAATCTTGGATACCACAAGGTTTTGCTGGTTATCTTTTTTATATTTATGTGTAGATTGTGTTGCATGGATGCACAAGCACTTAGAGCTTGTTTGCTCTTATACATTATTTTCAATTTTTCCCTCAAATTCAATTTCAACCACATATTCTTATGAGACCCACCACTTTTCACACTTTCAATCACTTTTCAATCACACATTCTTCAAAAATTTCCCAAAAACTTCCTACCCCAAAAAAAAAAAAAAAAAAAAAAAAAAAAAAAAATACCTACACCAAATAGGCACTTAGTGTCTTAAATTTTGGCATCTTAGCCAGTTAGCCTCTGTTTAAAAACATATTTTTAAACAACACAATTATTCAAACTACTTTTTAATCATACACATTTTCTCTCTCCACTTTTCAACCATATATTTTACCTCGAAAACATAAAAAAAACATCTTTTTAAACACAAAACTTATAACAAACAGAGCTTTACATGCTTATAAGCTTTTAATCTTCCTACATTTTTTTAGTAGACTCCTGTTACAGATTGTTTTATTAATTGAATTTGTATGACTGACGAGATGACATTATGCACTCATCTCAGGTGGTGGATATGTGATTTTTCCTGTGAATCAGGGGAAGCGATCAGTAGTGAGGCATATGCTTGCTATTGACTGGAAATTCTGGAAATCATATATACAGACGTCATCATCCCGTTCTGTAACAATTCGCATGTTAGGGAGGCTTGCCGGTATGCTTCCTAATCTCTATTTCCTCCTTTTATGCCAATGCAGTTACTATTATATCGATTTATTTATTTGTATTTTGTAACTCTTCTGATTTGCTGATATCTCTGTAGCTTTGGGGGAGTTGTTCAGAGCAAAATTAGATTGCTTATCATCTGATTTCTCGTCGGGTGAAATGATGAAAGATAGTAGCTCATTTCAAAGTACACAAGAATTGAAGGTTGAAGTCCAAAATAGGCTGGAGAATGGGCAGATTAAGAAGAATGTGGAGGAAGAAGCTGTTAAAACGCCTTCTGAACATTCAAGTCTTTTTGGATTAAATGATGCAGCAGATGAATTCTTTGATGTGCCAGAACCTCCGGATTATGATCAATCAGAAAATGGTTGGAATTCTGATTTTGGTCCAGAAATGTACTCTCAGGTACTAGTTACTGGCTATCACTTCCTGATATTGTTAGGAGTAAGAACATAGCTTTAGTAGGTACAGTTGTGCCTCTGGCCACCAATTGAATTGCTTAAATCTAAAGGTGCAATTCAGTAATCATTGCACAACTAGCAGCTCAGTTATGCAATCATAAGATTAGATGATAGATAAGGCAAAATATCTTTGTTGGGATCGACCTGCAATACATTATGTGAATAACAAACTTTCACTCCTCTGCTTGTGATTGTGGGGGTAAAGTTAAGCTTGTGCTGCTCTATAACAGGCATTCAATCCAATGCAAAATTTTGCTACTATATTGCCTTCAGAATTAGGGTTGGTAATGATGTTTTGAAATTTAAAGCTGAACTGTTTAATCTTAACACGGAATTCTTTAAACCCTCAATTAGTCTGGACTTACCTGCTACTAATAGATAAGTACTCGTATAGGTTGGTACTATGTTGTTCATAGAATGGGGGAAATCTAGTGTTTTCTCAATTCTTTTGTATATATTGACTGTTTCAGGACACACGTCAACCCAAACTGTCAACTGCTGCTGTATTTGTGAAAAAGTTGCATGATATAGCAGGTAAGTTGATTGAAACTCATAAACTTGACATGTTAGTGTTTGTTCTTTTTTTCCTCTGCCATTCCCCTTGCCTATTAGGCAATGGTAAATTGCTGGTCTCGTGAACTTCTAATAGTGACGTTGTCTTCATGGTGCAGTTCAGAAGAAAGGTTATGCAGACTTACAGGAGGTGGCAAGGGAAGATAGTCTGTCATGCAACTATGGATCTACTCTTCCAAAGGATTCAACTTGTAATTTGCCCTGCAGCTGGACAGCAGCAGATCACTCGACATTTTTAATTCGTGGAAAGACTTATTTGGATGACTGCAAGAAGGTAGTTTCCACTTTCCACTTTTGAATACTTATTAAAATCCTTGTATCTTATCTTTCAGTAAATGGTGTATCTGCCTTTTATTAGTGTAATAAACTAAATCAAATTATTTCACAAGGTAAATGGATGTTAGTATTGCAAGACTTATGCTTAAGCCCACAAATAGAGCAAAAAACTACACAATTTGTGTTGAGAAAGTAAGAAGAAAATCACACATCGGTTAGACATGGGTAAATATTTATGAGTGAATTTAGCTAATCCTTCCGATAGGTTAACCTTTTAGGATGGAACCTTGATTCCCAATAACCAGTGTTAGAAACAGACCCCAAACTTAGCCATGTGTGGACCTGCAAGATAAATCCCTGTTTCACCCAGATGAATGTATGGGTCTTAGTTAATCGCAATAGCTTGAAAGAATACATAGTTGGCTTTTAATGGTGATTGTGCCCATGTAACACGGTAGCCTAGTTGGGTGTTGATGGTCTGTGTGATCATTCCTTGTTTAATATCTATTGAAGAAAGGAGGGTTTCATACAATAGTGTACTTTCGGGGATTGTTGGGGGAAGTGCATATAATAAATATCCCACATTTGTGTAAATGGTTGTTTAAGGGAGTTGGGCTGCTACTCTTAATAGGTTAACCTTTTGGGATGGAACCTCAATTCCCAAAAATGTAAGAAGTAATTGCTCCATTTTGCATTACTCCATGCTAAAATGATTCGAATTAATAGTTTATTTTCCTTAATTTTGAATATTTTAGCAATTGTTATTGGTGCATGTAAGAACTGCATTAAATATCACCTTGTCACTGACTTCTCAGAACTGCACATGTACCATGACAACTAAAGTTTTTTTACCGTCTGTCTTGTTTTCAGTTACCCACAAACTTTCAATTGTATCATTTGATTGAAAGAATTTTTTGTCTGAGCAGGAAAAATTTAGACTGCCTTTGACAGTGTGTTCATTTTTATTCATGTAAAATGTATTTACTAAAATTTCAAAATCCACGATAAATGACAGTTTTTCTTTCTAGCCTCACTATATAATGTTTATATATGTTACTCTTTCCAGATTAAAGCAAAAGGCACATTAATGGAAATGGTTGCCGCTGACTGGTTGAGATCTGACAAGCGAGAAGATGATCTTGGTGGTCGCCCCGGGGGCATAGTTCAGGTGTTTATTTTGTGAAAACATGCTTGTGTAGAGTTTATCCACTTTTATTACCTTCGCAAAATTTACATATACTGCTCATGTAGTGATCAATGACTGAAATGAAGTTGCTATGTCTAATATGTAGAAATATGCAGCAAAGGGAGGCCCAGAGTTCTTCTTTATTGTGAACATACAGGTAAACTGGGCCTTGTTCATTTCAAGCATTTTTACTATTTGGAGGTGCAAGGATAATCATTTACTGACGTTAGTTTAATAACCTAGGTCCCAGGTTCAACAACATATAGCCTTGCTTTATACTATATGATGAGTACTCCAATTGAAGATTCTCCCTTGCTAGAGAGCTTTGTCGAAGGGGATGATGCTTACAGAAATTCGAGGTTCAAGCTCATACCATACATTTCCAAGGTCACTGCAGTTATTGTTGCATTCAATTGCATTGTATTCATTGTTAGTGTTTTTCTTTTCAGATTTTTGCTCATTATAATTTTCATTTAGGTTCTCTTGCTTTTGAACCAATCTTTCATGCCTTTTTAGATTCATTTTCTTTATCTTTTCTCGTTTAGTTTTTCAGTGTACCAACTGATTTTTGAGCCACTGAATTTTTTTGTGGTTCCCCTTTTCAATGAATGGAGGTGTATCGTCAAGATAAACAATATTGTAGTTCATAATCACTCTTCTCTTGTTCGAATACTAATTGATTCTCTTGTTCGAATACTCATTGACTATTTATCTTTTCCTTCATTTGATTCAAGTAAAACGTAAAAACACTTATTGAGTTTGGGATTTTTCATTGATTGGTGCCATCAAGAAATTTATTACCAAGTTGAAGCATCATTGAATATGTGTTGAACTTTGGTAAAGATGCAGAAAAAGTTCTTTTATCAATCAGATTTAACTAGCTCTTATCCTGGTATTCCGTTTTCTAGGTGTCAGAGACGACAACAGAAATTAGCTTTCAGTTTTTCTTTGACCTGTCAGTGCTAGATGTCATCGTCTCTTTATTATCAGTATTGCAGTGTAATTGGATGTCATCAAGCCTTATTCTGCACTGAAGTGTACCTCTCACTTTTCCTGATTGAAATTGAACTTTAGTCTTGATGGTTCTTCCCTGTGGTAAAGAATACCACTAAGAATATATTGCGTGTTATTAAATTCGAGGCAGAGGTTTAGGATCTATAATATGGTCTATCTGAAGCTGACTTGAGCTGCTGCAATATATGCTTTTACAGGACTTCTGATAACAGTCTGATTGCTTGATCTCAATTCCTTGAGTTTCATATCTTTTCTTTGTGGTGTTGTGACTATCTGACAAGTTTTAATCAATTATGAAGTATAGCTTCTTCCAATCTGTTGGTTCAGAATGATTCCTCATGCCTTGCAGTGCATCCTTTGACTTCTTAACCCAAAGAACTCATCCTGATTGTGTTTTCCTGGATGCAGGGATTGGTGTATATGAGAATTGGCATATTATTAGCCCTCTTAGAATGATAAAGCAAACTAAGTGGAATTTGTTCGATCAGGTTCCAGTGCTTGTCAAACTGGTTTGTTGGTCCAAAACATTGTGAAATTAAGAGCCCGTTTGGTGTAGAATATTTTTGAAGAAAGTGTGGTTGAAAAGTGTGAAATTAGTGGATCCTATAAAAATGTGTGGTTGGTGGAAATGAGTTTTGGAGGGAAGTTCAAAAATTCTGGGATCAAACAGGGCCTAAGGATGATGCAGACAGATATTATGTGAAATGACCATGGTCAACTAAAATATTGTCAATTGAAAATCTAGACATTTAGCCCCTATTTAGTTCAGCTTAAAGAGTGGATTAAAATATAAGTCAAAGTCAACAATTATAACCAAACATTTTCACTGGACCTACCACTTTTTAACCGCACATTCAATCAACTTTATCAAAATCTGCTAAAACTTTGACTTTTATCTAAGCCAAAAAGGGTTTAAATGCAGTTAACACATTATTTATCAGATTTTATCTGTTGTCATGTGCATTCAATTATTCATCTCCCAGAATATTTACCTTTGCTAACCTAGCATACATCTCTATTCATCTGGTTTCATTAATATAGTTTCACTACTGCACCTGTAATCAATACATAAACACTCATCATAAGGTGAAGCTCACACATATCATGGTATCTTCAATCTATTTCGCAGGGTTCATGGATAGTCAAACAGAGTGTTGGGAAAAAAGCATGCCTCATTGGGCAAGCACTTGAAATTAATTATTTCCGCGGAAAGAACTACTTGGAGGTACAGTGCAATTGTAATTTTATCTCGGACCATCTGCTGATTCTCTTATCATCTTTCACTTGCACGTGTTCATGTAGCATTGGATCTGGTTCATAATCTTTAATTTTTATCATTTATTGACATAAATGCAAGAAGAATCAATTTACATATTTTGACCGTGCTAAATCAAATGCCACAACCAGAGAGATGATATACTAGGCCCCCGTTGAATTCATTAAAAGGCCCAATCTCTTCAGCTTTTGGCGGAAATTATATGGTGCCTACAATGGGCACCATATAATTTACTCACCCACCACGTTGCGGGTGAGTATTCGTTCTTCAACCTCAAATATCACCTGGGACGGAGCCAGAATGTTTGGTTAGTGGAGGCGAAAATTAAAAGATATTTGGGGCCGGGAGGGGGTGCTGCCCCCGAAATTTTTTTTTTTTTAGAATTAAACTAAACCAGAAAAATTACTTATAATGAGGTATTAACTATTAGATGAAAAATAAATAAATGTGGAGCAAAGTAAGAATAAAAAAAAAAACTTGTTAAATTCTTGACGGCAGAAAATCTAGTGAAAAGAATTCAAAGAAAATCACGTACAATGAGATATTCAGTATTACGTGATTATAGCAAATGGGAATTAAACCAAGCAATCAAGAAACTTGATTACAGAAATCCTAATTGAGAATAAGATTTTGAAGAAAAAAGTGCAAAACTTACTAATTTTTTTTTTTTTTTTTCAATTTTTTTTTTAAATCTCAGTTGGGCCGTAGGACCCACCTGGGCCTTAATGGGGATCCGTCTTTGAATATCACCCACCCCTTGTGAGTGAGTGTGAGTGAGTAAGTGACTGAATGGGTGGGCCCACATCCACTTCCAACTAACACGTGGGGGGTGGATAAATGACATGGTGCCCACAATGGCCACCATATCCTTTTTGTAGCTTTTGGTTAGCAATAACTCTAGGAAGTGAGTTTTGTATTTTATCTAATAAAATTTATTGATCCTTGAGTATGGTCCCTTTTTATAGATTTTTTTATTCGACATCTGGCAAATATTTTATTCGAAATATAGAATTTAAGTCTCCTTAAAATTGGGATCGCTGCTTCCCTTTTTCAAAATATAATTTCGTTTTTCATTTTTAACTTGATTGGTTGGAGGGGATTTGTAACTGAGAGTTTTGGAAACAATGATTTTGGCAACTATTCTTAAATGTCTCTCTATAAATGCTAGGTCAATCACAGTTTATTATCTGTAACTCTATTCCAAATCTGTAAGTTTAGCAGCCATCTTAGTATCTGATGATTGAGAAATTACTTTCGTGTGCCTCTACTATGACAATTCAAGCTCATTTATTAATGACTAGTTTTCGTAAAGCCCAGCAGCATATTCCTTTTCAGAAATATTTATTATCGTAAATTATGATTAAGATAATATGTTGACTCATTTCAGCTCGGCGTTGATATTGGTTCGTCCACAGTTGCAAGGGGTGTGGTCAGCCTTGTTCATGGTTACCTTAACAATCTGGTTATTGAGATGGCATTTTTAGTACAGGTAAAGTGACCTTCAGCAGAAGTTTCTTTAGTGCATTTGGTTAAAAGTGTTTTTTGGGTCTGGACAGTGATGCTTTCCTTGCACTACACAGGCTAATACACCTGAAGAGCTGCCGGAATATCTTGTCGGAACCAGTCGTCTTAACCATTTGGATGCCTCTAAAGCTGTATTGGTGAAACCATAGCCCATTTTCTACAGACAGAACACACAGTGGCATCCACCAATTACCATCCAAGGTTATTGTTGCAGAGAAAAGCATGAACTGTGAAAAATGAATCTGCAATGTATTTAGTTGTGATTCTTTTATTCAACCAAATTAAATAGGCAGGCAGGCTTCGTCTGATGTTATTGATGACCCTAACCTACCGGGAGAAATATAGAAATGTGGCTTGGCTTGTTAAAATATTCAATATTCTTTTGGAACCCAAGTATGTACTTGTGCATGATCAGACGATACCGTTATATAAAAAATACATTTTTTCTCAAATCACATTTTAATCGCACATTTCCTCAAATCACTTTTTAACGATACATTTTACTTTTATAAATAAAAACTCTTACCAAATAGTGGCTGAAATATCACGGTGAGATCGGGTGAGATCCGACGGTAGGAATTATTTTATTGTTCGAACAACCTTGTGAATAGTTTTTGTAACTCCTTGTTCGATCATCCCATAAAACGTCAATGAAAATGGTTTTGGATAATGTTATTCTCTTCAATGTTTTGGAGCTTTTATTTAATTTTGAATCGTGGATATCACGAGGAAGGTTTTGTTAGGATGTGATGGTGAATTTTATACTTAGATGGAGGACGATGAATTTTCTGTTTAGAAGGAGAACAGACGCAATGACACGATGACATAACTTATTTTTGTGGGTGGAGGTGTAAACTTCCATACGACCAGTTATTAACTTAATTTAAAATTATAAAATATACTTCTTAATTTTATGTGTGTAAACCTAATTAACCAAAAAAAATTCATATTTTTTTATTATAAGTTAAGAAGAACCTTCTCGGAGAATTTGATAAGAAGCAAAAGCTAACTATATAAGGGTCATTTGGCACAACTCCTTATTCGACATTAGAAGTATTTTGGTTTTTTCCCAATAATCGAATATTTTTGTCTGTAAATAATGCATATTCGATTACATCCATAAATCTATTTTCTTCCCTACTATTAGTTCTAGTTTCAATAAGAATGCTAGTTTTTATTGTTCATATATATTATGATATTAATATACCGCACCAATTTGTTATGTATGGATGTTGAGATTCCATTGATACAAAGTCAATTCTAATAGACTTATTGGAAGGTCCCATTAGCGTGCATCCAATAAGAGTTGAACCTACTAATTCGTCAATTATGAGTTGAGCAATTTAACCATTCGACCATGGATACTTAGTGGGGATCCTCGTACATGTTGAATAACCAAATTCAAATTGAAATGAAATCTTTAGGATAAATCAATGCAATTTAGGAGGAATCAATGAAAGGAGATCAATTCAAATTCTGGATTTTCGAATTGAGGGAGATCAAAAACTCTCATTATTTCTTAGATTCATGGACCCAATTCAATTCATTGGGATCTTTCATTCACATTTTTTTTCACTAAGAACGTTTTCTAAAATTCTTGGACCCCCGAATTTTGAGTATCCTATATTTACCCAATTCACAAGGGTCAACAAGCAATCAATATTTCACGATCAAGGGTGTAATACTCTTTGTAGTAGCGATCCTTACATATCGTATTCTTGTGAATATTCAAAAATTATTATGAGACTAAGAATCTACCTTTGAATGTTTTTAGAGTATTTCGAGATTTTCTAGAAATGTTTTGTCCGATTATAAGAACTAAAAAATAAATAAATAAATAAAAGAAAGTCTCCTAAATTATCTTCCTTACGAAACTATTATTCTGCAATAAGCAAAAACCCTGCAAACGACCCCTAAGTTGGGGTGACATAAAAACATTATGCCGAATTTATTTAGCTCATCGAATTTATTTAGCTCATGTTTGGTAAACCGCTTATAAACAATTGTTTATAATTCTTGTTTATAAGCAGCTACAGACAACATTTTATTGATTTTTTTTTTTAAAAAAGTTAAAAATGGTGGGCGAGAATCTTTGACTAACTGAAATTATTGATATTTCAAAAAAAAAAAAATTATGCGATAAGAAGTTGCCGCGTAACAAAATTTTACCAAACATAGGCGCTTATTTGAAATAATGTGTTTTAGAATAGTAATTTTTTTAAGAATGTAGTAAAAATTAAGCATCTGTTTGGTAAATTGTTTTTAAACATGGTTTTAAACAACACACTTTATTAATTACTTTTTAACAACATACATTTTCTCTTTCTACTTTTCAACCATATATTCTATTTCGAAAATATTACATTCTTTTTTTTTAAAACAAAAAACTTTCAACAAACAAAAAATATATAGAAGAATATGTGGTTGAGAGTAAGAGCTTGTTTGGTAATACAAAAAATTTCACCATAATTTTTTAAACTCAGTCTTAAGTATTTATTGTTAGTCAAACCCACAAATTTTACTTTTCAAACATTTATGAAGTACAAATCTATCAGAAAATTTAAAAAAAAAAAAATCAAAATTTTTCATATTATCAAACAGGTTATAAGAGAATGAAAATGTGATAAAATTAATGGTGGTAATCATCATAAAATTCAAACCCACGAATCCTGATCGTTAATTACCATCACATCAACTTACTATTAGTCCATTCCAGTAATTGTCATGATCATCCCAAGGTTGACCTTGATGTTCATCAATCATTGTATGATTATATTTGAACCAAATGGCCCCAGCACCACTTCCCTCCCTAGTCCCTCCAAGTCCATCAAAAATCAAAAATTACATAACCCCACCAGTTACCATGCACCTCCACCACACCCAAAAACTGCCACCAAACAAGCCCAAAAAATTTACAGGCTTCTATGATTTTCCCCCTATTTTAATGTACTGTACTTTCTCTTTTAGCCAAAATCCAATGAGTACAGTCCAGACAAAGCCTGTGACAGAAAATGAGTTAAAACAAATAGCTTTTTCCCACTGCCCTATCTTCTCGCCCTATCTTTTTTCCTCTCTGCAGATGCTTCTCCATGCCCTAAATCCCTAATGGCTTAAAAAGGGTATAGGGTTTATGATCTGGTCTGGTAAGTGCTAAAAAGTACACTTCCATTATCATGCATTTCTTCTTACCCTTTTTCTGAGTTTTTTGCTCTTTTTTAGTGCAAAAGTTCGCTCTTTTTCCCCAGTTTTACATTCCCTTTTTCTGCATGCATTTTCCTTGTAGAAATGGAGTCACAAAACTGTGCATTTTTCACCCTTTTTTTCTTGGGACTTAATGTGAGTTTTTATGATAATATTTTTTTCCCCCTCCCTCCCTTCTTCTTCTTTGCATTTTCTAAGCAGCCGACAGAACCGCTGGTTTTTCCTTCTTAGGTTTTTAGGGCTAAGGTTTGAATTAAAAATGAAAAGGAAATAGAAGTTCATAAAAAGACTTCTATTCGATGTCGTGTCATATACAATAATATAAGAAAAAAGAAAAAGATTTTTCCCTGGTTTTCAATTAATAAAAAACACGTGCTTTTTTATCTTACATTTCCTGGTTTAGAATTTAATATTTCCATTTTCCACCAAAATTTGATGGGCTGGAGAAAAATATTTTTCTTAGTTAACACCTATTTTCCAAATAACACTACATTTTTTATGTCATATATATATATATATATATATATATATATATATATATATATATATATATATTTTTGATATTATAATGATTTGACTACTACTTAAGTAGTAATTACTGAAATCTTAATCAGAATATAAATAAATAAATTAATATTCCAAGAGGGGATGAAATCATAAAGAAAACAGAGGATTCTAAGAATCTTAATTATAGATTCCTATTTTTGGTAGTCTTTAAATGGTACCAAGAATTTCAAGAAAATTGGTAACTTTGTATCTTCTCTCAAAATCTTTCCGTGTACATAAAAACTCTCGATAATGTTGCAAATGTTTATTTACTAATCCAATCTATTAGATAAAATCAATTTATTTGTTTCCTAATTAATATATACAACTTTTGCTAATACCTTAACCAATAAAATCATCCTCTTTGCTATATTGTTGATACGCATATATATGATATATGATTGCAATAATCTTTTTATCGGTCCTTGACATGGCTTGCTTTTGCTAATGTGTGTTAGAGTGTATGTTTTTTTGTATATTTTTCAGAATATGAATATGGTTGAACCTAATAGCTGTTGGAATGGGATTGTTAATGGGGCCACGGCCGATGAAGATTTTGAGAGCATACTCGGTCTTTTGGATTTTCCCATGGAGAGTTTGGAAGGAGATGGACTGGTTGGAGACTGGGATGTGAGTAAGTCACAATGCCTCGGCCCTATTCCAACGGACACATTAATGGAGTTGCCACCGAATCCACGAGGCAAAGTAGGCACATTGTTACCACAATCCCTGCCTAAGTCAGTTACTCCAGTGAGTTTAACGTGCCAAATTCTGTGAAATTTATGGATAGTATAATATGTTGCAATTAACTGGTTGATGAGTTATTATTAGCTGCGTAGCACGGACAATTCAACTAGATTAGCGTGTTTGTGTACGACAAGTGTCGGACTCAGTGTCGGATATGACACTCCTCCGAGACTACTATGGTCATTATTCTTTTTGTATAAGAGAAATCATACATTTTTTAACTCAAAATTATTATAAAATAAAAAATCGGTACTTAAAGTTAAAAGATTTCAACAAACAAAATTAATAACAAGTATAATACTAAATTTATAGTATATAACTAAAGAATTTTAAATATTTTAATTAACGTGTCGATGTGTCTGACACGTATCGTATCGGATACACGTGTCCGTATCGGTGCATTATAGATTATTAGTAATAATAGATGCATTTTTTGGAGATATGGAGGATTATCTTTTGATTTAGATATAAATTATCATGTTTGGTTAAAATGATCCAGGAAGGATCTCATACTCAAGTATCCAACACGGGTACTTCTTCAAAAGTAAAGAGTCGAAGCAACATAGAGGATTCCTGTGGATGTCAATTCTTACAAGCGGTGAATTGTAACTGTCAGGTTTATGTCTCACATTGCTAAAGCTTAAGCAGTTGGGCATATCCTCCCTAGACCCAATGTGCTTGTAACAAGAAATTAAGAAGTTGAACGAAAAGTGACATTATATTCTAGTAGTGGGCTTGAATTAATACTTTTAAACCAAATTGTTACCACATAATAATATGCATCTAAAAATGAGACTTTTATCATTTGGCATGGTGCTCTGTTCTTTATGATGATTCACGGTTCGATTATAAAATTATGAGTTCATGAAGTACGATGTAACTACATTTCTCATCTAACTCATCTCTAGTGTAATGAGGTCACTGCAACATTGCCAGTAGGTATTCTATATATTCTGTTTTGCCTTCTAAGTTTAACTCTATGTATCTATGGACTCTGCTTTTCTATCAATTGAAAGATTTGGCTTTTAGAGGATGCTTTTCAACCACTTGCTACGCATCTGAAAATGACACATTTTATGAAGCTTCACGTTCCGTTTATAAAACTCTGAATTCAACAAGTTTGATGGGGAAAAGTTGATATATGCTGCACTTGTTCACTAAATGAATGTGACCTCAAATTATTTTGTGAAATTGATACCACTGTAATCTGTATTAAATTAAATATCCATGTTGTATGCTTGCTTTCTTTAAATTTTTTGATCTCGATTTCTGCTCTGATCATTCCTTCAATTGCTGTACCATAAAGTTTGATGTCGAAACTCCTGAGCAAAAGCCACTTCCAAAACAAAGCTCCAGCTCAGTTATTCTCCGCCACCATAAATTTTCCGAGGCGCAAGAGTACGGTGTTCTCCAGATGCAAAGCCCTGTTTCTGTGCTTGAAAGCAGCAGATACTGCTCAGTTGGGAAGTGTGTGCCGGTAAAGTCTAAGCGAGTTAGATTCCTCACTTGGCTTTCATCTGGCATTGCCATTCCAGTTCAAGCCAGATCAAAGCGAGCTAGATCCTCGACTGTAAACCCATGGCCTTGGATTTGTCCCAGAACTAAGAAGACTTCAAATGTTAGGAAGAACAAAGACAAGAGGAAGAATTTGTCCCAGCTTTCAGTCTCCAACCAAACCATGGACTATCCCTCCCAGAAGGCTAACGATTCTGTAGAGCCGCAAAATACTTCCTTACAGAGGGTCACAGCAGCATCAAAGAAATGCACACATTGTGATGTGACAAAGACACCACAATGGAGGGAGGGACCGTTGGGGCCAAAGACTCTATGCAATGCATGTGGGGTTCGATACAGGTCCGGACGCCTATTTCCAGAATATCGTCCAGTGGCAAGTCCTACATTTGTTCCATCTCAGCACTCCAACTCCCACAAGAAGGTTATAGAGATGAGAAACAAAGGTAAAGAGCATGCAGTTAAGGTCGAGGAACACATAGTTTCTCCACCTCCTAAGTTTATTCCCATGGGAAGCTATTTGTTCGATTTTACAGGCTGAAATAGAGGATGTTAAGTTCTAGTTTTCAGGCCAGTTTAGCTCTAAATTCTTTTTCAGAATGTTTGGTTCTCGTTCTTTTTCCTAGACTAGATGTATGGAGGCATGTTTGCTGGCATGGATTGGTGACTTGTAGTTAATTACAATTGTGTACAAAAATGAAATGGAATCTTGACTAGTATGAAGGAAGAGATGGATATGTTCTATTAGGTGACGCTGTAGCAATTATAAATTGATTTATTTATGTTTTTAAAGTAAAATGTGTGATTGAAAAGTGAAGAGAGAAAATGTTTGTGGTTAAAAAGTAATTTGAAAAATTATATTATTTATAAATTGTAATTATTGTGTTTTAAGAACATAGACAAATATTAGTTTTACTCAAATATCTAGTATGACTCGTAAGTATTACTCCTTATTCATTTCCTACTCTTTGAGTTTATAATTTTAGCAACTAAGCCTTTGATTGGTAATTTTTAATTTTTTTCTACGGTAATCAATCTCAACCATTCATTAAAAGTTAAACTCACAATATTTGACTTTTCAATCAAATTTCAACCATTCATTTTCTTAAAAATCACAATTCATTTAAAAAAAAAAAAACTACTTTTAAACAATATCAAACACACACTAAAGAGTAATTCCAAACAGTGGAATTAATTTATGTTTGGAGCCTTTGTTCGGTAAAAAATTTTGTTTACAAACAAATAATGTAATGTTTTCGAGGTAAAGTATGGAATGAAAAGTTGCTTTGAAAAATGCGTTGTTTACATTTTTATATGAATAATGTCGTTTTGAATAATATTTTTGGAAGAATGTGTGGTTAAAAAATATTTAAAAAGTCAAAAATGGTAAACTTGACTAAAATTGATGATTGAAATTAAGTGTAGAATAAATTTAATTTTAAAAAAATGAGGGCCAGGGGCAAAATTGTTTATAAAAAGTTCACCAAACATTGTGAAATTTTATTTACTTCTATCAAATTGTTTTAAGTTTTTGCTGAGATCCTTAGCCCCCATTTGGTATAGATTAAAATTAGATTTATTGTAAATTTTGATAAAATCTTATGAGATGTGTTGTTCAAACTTTGTGGGTCTCATAAAATATATGGTTAAAATTAATTTTGAACGTTGACTTGATGTAACGCCCCGAATTCCGTGGAAATCGGGACGTCACGTCGTCCTTTAAATCTGATTTTATTGCGGAAATAATAAAAAATTTCAAACATTATATTTATTATTTGAAACCTTTGAAACAACATTTTTGCGGAAGAAATGAATTTATAAAACATCACATCTATTATTTAAAAAATGTAGCGGACCATAATTCTAACAAATTCATAAAAACCTTAAATCTTAAGTTTTAAAGTAAAGTAACGATAAATAATTAAATTGATGACATTTATGAGACTTGACATAAAAAGAAAATTAACATTATTTCTGATTTTTCCACCGCTGCCATTTCATTCGCCGCCATCTTCAAAATCTATGAAAACTGTTAAAATAATGGAATGAGTATTTCGAAAAATACTCAGTAGACTCATCGCTAATAATTAATTTACAGAATAATTGAACACGTAATTATGCAATCATACAATGACATCATCATCATATTCTTGGGTTCTTGTATTTTCAAAATCAAGGCTGTTAAATCATAGGGTGTGGGTAGTCTCGTCTCGTGCACTTAAGGTACATAAGTTATGCCTAACATCATCATTTCGCATCTTATCTCATAAGAGATATTATTGTCTCGTCTCATACATCAAAGCATGTAAATAGCGTAATTTCACATAAGATATGCAATTATAATTTAAACTAATTAGTGGGGGCGAGTTTACCTCAAATCACGAGTTTGAAAGTTGAGCAAGAAAGTTCACGTTGTTCTTCTAAATGTACAAGCGCCTCGTCTAGCCAAAAATAAATAAACCTTAAATTGGTATTTGAAAATCAAATATTTTTGAAACAAAAGAGTTTTAAAATAAGAAAATAAAAGTTTAGGGATTAAAATTAAAATCAAACATAGTTGGGATTGGAAATGAGTTGATACTAAAATAAAAAATTTTGAATACTATTGGGCTAATTCATATATTTTAAATATATTGGAGACTACTAATTTGTTTTCAAAAGTGTAGGGCTGAATCAAAACATTTTAAATCATTAAGGACTTAATTTAAAAGACTTTGAAAACTTGAGGCCCAATTAATAAAGCTCTTTTAAAAATAAGGGGCTGAACTAAACAATTTAAAAGATGAGGGACTAAGAGGCAATTTTATAAAAATCAAACTTTTATCAGCACCCTTTTCTCATTCTCGTTCAAAAATCAAAGAAGTAAAAGAGAGAGAGTGATGGGGCAAGGTACAGGGTTGTTGGCGTCACGCTGGCGGCTGTGTCACCGTCGCGAGGCGGCGGTGAAAATCGGTGTGGGCTTGCGTGTGGAAGGAGGATTTTGGGCCGGTTGTTGGGCAAGGAACCGAGACTTCGAAGTTCGGGTTTTGGGCTTCTCCGACGGTACTCCGGCCTAAATGGGTCTACGGTCGAGGTAAGAAAATGGGCTCGTTTCTATTTCGGGGTTTTGGGTTATTTGGCATTGATTTTGGTGCAAACTGAGAGGAAGGGGTGGCGGTTTGGAGCTGGGATTCTGGTCGAAGCGGCCGGTGATCGAGGTGAGTCTATGGGTTAGTCTGTTTCTTGGTTTTGGCTTGCTTGGCTATGGAGTTTTGGAAATCTTATGATGGCAGACGAATTGGGGTTCTTGGGTTGAGTCTGTGATTTGGCAATGTTCGGGCTAATGGTGCAGACTGTTCGAATGGGGTTGGCCTTGTGATGTTGGTCTCGTTTTCGTTGAATGGCAGATTGATGGTGGTTCGTTGTGCAGGTTGTGGAGTTAGAGAGTGGAGGGCGGTCATGGTGGTTGCAGTGTGAGGCTCGATTGTGGTTGGTTTGATTGAATGCAGCGGCTTTGGTTTTGCAGTCAGTACTGGGTTGGAGGTTGGTCGAGTGCTTACACTGGTTTGCTGACTGAAAATCTATTGTTGTGTGAGTTTGTGATGAAGAGGGAAGTGGAAAATATACATTAGCTTGGATTCAAAATTGGCAATTGCTTGATTTGTGATTGAGGGGGGCTGAAGGAGAGGTTAATTTGGTGCAAATGGCTTGTGAGGGGGGAGGACTTTTTTTTGGGGAATTAACAATCATCCGTGAATGTGTAGAGCTTGATACTTGGAAGAGGAAAATTTATAAGAAGAAAGAAAATAAAATGTGGAGTGAAAGATTGTAGTAATAATTGGGCTTAAGGAGTGATCATGGAAAATATAAAGTTTGTTAAGAAATGTGATTGAATTGAGTTGAGGGAGAGAGTTAAGGATTGTAGAAATTGTATGGACGTGTGGGGAGGTAAAATTTTGGAAAATAAGAATTTATTGTAAAGAGGAAAAAGAAATGTAAGGAATAGATGGCTAGGTGAATGGTCATTTCTAATTTGGGATTAAAGAGAAATTAAATTAGTTTAAATTGGACAAGATATTAGAATTTGAAAATTTTGAACTAGGAAATAATTTGAGATTTTTAAAATAATTTAAAATTTGAGATTTTGCTAGAATTGAAAGTTTGAACATAAAATAGATAATGACCTTGGGACATTTTTAAATTAAAATCAGAATTAGACTAACATTTTTAAATGATTTTAATTTTACTTAAAATGGCTAGACACACACGAGTTTTAAAAATAAATGGGCAAAGTCGTAGGAACAGGTTTTTAAAGATAAATAATATTTATTCAAAATCAATCATGAAAATTCTCGGTCGCTACAACCCTACCTCCTTAAAAAAGTTCCGTCCTCGAAATTTAAATTTTTCTTGATTTAAAATAATTGGATACTTGATCAAAATTTCTTCTTTCTTAAACCAGGTAGCTTCATCACTACCATGTCTACCCCATTGAACTTTAAAATAAAAAATGAAACTGGGACGAGTTTAAAGTCAAAATTTGGACTTAAAGATTTAAACGAATTTAAATTTCTTTTCTTAAAATAACTAATATGACTAGACGAGAGCGCTGATTTTAAATAATAATCGTTAAGGTTGGAGAGTCGTAGCGACAAGTTTAGTAAAACAAGTCTTTTAAGTTTGAAAATTTCCCGATCGCTACACTTGAGATTAAAATCAGATTTTAATTCGAATCGAGAAGGGGCTTAATAATATCTTTGAAATTCATTAATTCTTTCACAAAAAACTCTCTAAGTAATTGATAAAATCAAATAAATTTTAAAGTCTAAACCCTCGGTTCGCACATTGAAAATCTTGGGTCAAAGCTAGCCTCTTTATTTTGAAATTCAGTAATTCGAAATGAATCAAATCTCTAGAAGTAGGAATCAAACCCATGGCCAATCGATAAGAGTAAATGCCATATATCTCCCTTCAAAAATCCCCATTCGAGTTTAATAAACTAAGCCTTTATTTGATTTTCTTTAAAAAACTTCTCTTTTTTTTTTCCTTCAATAGTATTTAATATCAATCATCCATTAAAAGTCAAACCCACAATATTTAACTTTTCAACCAAATTTTAACCATTCATTTTCCTAAAAATCACTATTCATTTAAAAAAAAATTCTTTTTAAACAATATCAAACAAACTCTAAATATACTACTGAGGTTATTTTGAACAACATATTATTGCTTCTACCATTTTTTATTTTTTTACGCCTTTTCCATTTGATTCTTCCATTCGATTTTAATAAATTAAAGATACTATTGAGGTTGTTTTGAACAACATATTCTTGCTTTGCATTTTTATTTTTATTTTTATTTTTATTTTTTACACATTTTCGATGTGATTTTCTTTAATTCTATTTTTAAATCTTTTCTAACTAATTTTTCATGCATAATTAATTTCTTACCCTTTTGGCTTTTGCTGACAAGTTAGGTTTAATGAATAGAAAACAAAATTGACATTTATACTCTCTAAGTTTTAATATATGACATTAAAGCATAGCTATTTAGTAGATACAAATCGAAATATAGTGACTTATTTCAAAACTAAATCAAAGTACAATGACCATAAACTTAATCTTATCATCAATGCAAAAAGTGGTCCATTGTACAGACAGCATGGGTGGACCGTGGATGTGTGTGTGTGTGTGTCATCATCAATAGTAGAAGAACGTTGCTTGTCGCATGATTTTTGTCCGATGGAGAATACATTTTTCATGTCGTTTTGCCTTCTGCATCTTTTTTTTTTTTAAAAAAAAATATTTCTATGATCCTCCGTAATTGCACGTTAGCAATTGTCAAATTAGTAGGGTTACCCTTCAGATTAGTTGATTTGGACAAGCCTATTTAGATGATTCGATATGACAAAGTTATTAGATTCGTAAACTTTAGTCAAAACGGTTTGTGTCGGTATTATTAGTGATATTCTATCGACTCTAATGATCAAATTAGTAACATATCTTGTCACGAGCAACAATAATTTGGCATGAGGTAGGGGCGGCGCTAGCTCTAAAATTTGGGGTGGACCATTCTTAATCCTTTTGTTTTTTCTTTAAGCTTTTATGAAGAAATTTTCAAGTTGTGGGCTTGGGGCCATCTGACCACCTCTGGCTCGATCCGCTCCTGGCTTGAGGTGCAAAGTTTGTCGAGATTTTAGTAGGGGATACAATTCTTTTAGAGTTTTCTTGTTCAATGTTATGTTACTACTATATGTTTTTTATATAAATTAAAAGCATATCTTATTTATCTAGCGTACTTGTGTAGTTTGTCATGTGCACTAGTTATAAATTATATTTTTTCAAATCTTCAATGCAATTATTATGAGTGTCTTATTGTATAATGTACTAATAATCGATCGTCATGTTAAGTCGAGAGATTATGTTCCATCGCATGCAACCATATAAGTTACCAATTACTCTACAAATTCTTCAATAAAAAATCTTATTCAGCCTCTTATATGTTGTCATATGAATTGAATAGCATTTTCCTTTATCAAATGCTTACAAATGATGGCAAATATGTTAACTAGTACTCAATATATAAACTTAATACATAAATGTAAGGGGATTATAAAAATAAAAATACATTTTATCATTGCTCTATAACCTTTTGCATGTGTGAAACATTTTTTTTTTTTTTTTGGATTTTCATAGAAATATTTAGGCTGCGTTCTCTTTGGCGTTTTCTAGCCGTTTTTCGTTTTCCATTTCCAAAAACGCGTTCTCTTGCGCCGTTTTCGGAAAAAAATTTCGAAAATGTTTTCAAAATTTGTAAAGGAAATGGAATCACGTTTTCCGAAATTTTTGCCTTGTAAGCGAAAAACGCGTGTTTTCCGCTTAAAAAAAAAAAATTAAAATAATCAAAAAAATTTGAAATTTGTCAAAATTTATCATTTTTAATTATATTATTGGTCCCTAATTTTCAAAACTTGTCATTTTAATACTCAAATTTTGAAATTTCTTTCGAAAATATCCTAATTTATTTGCAACTTAGGTCCCTCAACTTCAGATTTTGTTGCACATTAGTTCACAAATTTTACTTTTCTTTCAATTTAGTCCTTTTCGTATTTGCTTTATAGGTCATTGTCTTCAAACATGTATAACTTTTGATGTACAACTCCAAATTGCATTCTGTTTGTTGCGTAGAACTCCAAATTCAACCATCTTTCTGATAATGTATCATGTGCTTAATTATTAAACATTTTTTTTTTTACTTTTGTATTGTAGACACTTATTTTGTAAGGACATAATTAATTAACGTAAATTGATTTTTGCAAATTTTATTGAAACTTAAATTTTAAACGTTATGAGTACTTACTAGAAGGATGTATCTATATAAAGTATTAAATGGAACGATTACTTTAGAAGAGAAAATTACTACTCAAATGTGGAACGATTACTTTAGAAGGGCAACATGAATTTTTGAACTTTTTTTATATAACCAAATTGTGTGATTATTTCATTTATTTTTGTTGTATAACTCAAAATATGATATCTTTATTTCATTTATATTCACAAACAATATGAAATAATTTTCTTCAAAATTTTAAACAGAACGCATTTTTCAGCTTTTCATTTTCGAAAACAGTTTTCAAAAATAACAAACCAAACGCGTTTTCAGCAATTTCGAAAAAAGTCACAGAAAATGAAAAATAGAAAATATTTTCGAAAATGAAAATAGGAAACTGAAACACAAAGAGAACGCAGCCTTATATTTTCACACATGTACATAACTACTTCAAAGTATTGAATCAATTGTGCTAGAAATCAATTATTGGTATTGTCCATGATGTGGATACGTTCATTGACGGATCCAAGAATTCAAATAAGTACAAGCGGATTTAGGTAAACATAAGCAGTCACTGCAAGGGGAGGAAAATATTCTTCATCTAAATACATTTTTTTTTTTTTTTTTTTTTGCGAATCTAGCACGAGCGATCGATAGACTAACAATAGGCTGATCCGTCCCTGGATACGCTTTTTTTATTTGTTCAACATTAATTTGTTTAAAATTAATTACTAGCATGATCGATAACTTGGATTTCGAAAAACTTCGAGGTGGATAGAGAATAAACCAATATGTATTTCTAACTACTTCAACATGGTTGTACATTCATATTCTAGATATTGTCTTCAATTATTCAAGGTTAAGATACATAACAAATTTTTGAAGGACCATGAAATAAAGACAATCCCCAAAGCTGGCTATTTCATAACCCCCACCCCCAACCCATACTATCTATGTCTATCTATCTATCTATAATAAACACACACCCCTAAAAATGTTAGTCTTTAGTGCATTAAAGAGTACTAAATAATTGGCTTACTTTCATAGAATGTCTCTTTCAAGTTTCAATGTCCATTTGCATATGGAATTTTACCATAATTTTGTGTAGAAATTAGAATGTAAGGTGATGCGATTCTTTCACGATATTAATTGACTTTAGCGATCTATTAATTAGCACTCATGATATGTTTGCCATGTGTGAATTAGGAATAAAGACATTCACGCAAATTTGATAATATTCATTAATTATCTTCTTTAATGTAGTTGTCTCGAATTATAGCCTAATTATTTTGTTCAGTGTGTATTTAATTTATCATTTCTTAATGTCCTTTGCTATTAATGAGTAAGTATTGAATAAGTATGTATTAGGAAAAGCGAATATAAAATTTACTTTTTCAATCACATTAATTGATATTATTTTAATCTATTTATGTAAAAATAAGAGTAAACCTATCTTCAATGAACGAATTGACTATAATAATAGTAATGATGATATTTTTTACTCTCAAATTAATAGGACGATAATTTAGCATGAATCTTATGAATAAAAGAAACATCATCATTGTTTCCACGACTGAGTTAAATGGTCTTTGGATTAGTATTGAAACATGACAATATGAGGATAATGTTATGATTATGTAAATTTGGTAGCCGGAAGAATTGCTCAAGTTTGAAATTAAAGAAATATTGGTGTAGATATTGGTTCACTTATCCCAAAACAATATTGCTTGACTTTAGATGCATTTGTTTGTTAATAATTTATTTATGCAAAAATCAAGTGTTCGTTTGCCTTTCATTATAATTTTCCTTCTTTTAAGTTAAATTCAAACTTTAATTTATTTTTTCCTTAATTATAATATAGGGAAAAATAAGCTTTTGATTTTAAAAAAGTTTGTTATATCTTCTTGTAAAAAGTGATTTCATCTTAATCATAATTTGGTGAATTTTGATCTTCTCATTAAGCCCCCTCCCCAACCCCTCCAAAAAAAGAATTTCAACACATTTTTTTTTTTTTCAACCACACATTTATCAAAGAAATAACATTACACATAAATACAAAAAAATTCTATATTTTTTAACCATACATTACCCTAAAAATCATTATTCATTTCAAATAAATTATTTTTAAACAAGCGTGAATCACGTTGAAACTCGTGAAATTAATTAATTGAAGAACGCGTGAAAAGTTTTAAATTCAGGTTGTTCTACACAGTGACTCTATCTAATAAAATTTTAATAAAGTTTTTATTAAATTGAATTATATAACAACATTTACAGTAATATTTTCAACTAAGGCAATCTTATCTAAATCAAAAGTACTAAAAAGTAAATTTTATTTTAATAAATAATAAGAAAGAAAGAAAATAAAAATATATGGAAAATGAAAAATAAATAGTCACATTGCAAATCTGTCCCCAAATTTTAATGAGAAGTTTATTTATAATAGTTCGGGGAAAAAGCTGAAACATGAAGGCTGTAAACGATAGGGTGAATGTTAAAATAGGGTCAAATATGTCTTTTCCAGTAACATATTTTCCTCAGACTGCAACCACCATCAGTGAAAAGTGAAAACTAAAAAGACTGTGTCCATAAATCTCGTCCTCAATTGTCCACCACGATATTTTCTCAACATATTACATATCCTCTTTTATCTCTATATACATTTTATTTTCTCACTCTCTACTTCAAAGTATTTAATTTATCAGTAGTTAAAAAATAAAAATAAAAATAATTAAAAAGGCAATTTGTTACTTAAATAATTAATTGTGAATAATTTCTATAAGTTTGTCGATTTGGATCAGATCTGAATAAACATACGAGTAGCAGACAAACCAGGAATCAGGTGAGAGAGAATTGGAGCCTTCTGAACGTTGTCGTTTTATATTCATTCAAACGAGAGAGAGAGTGATTCAGAATTGACTGAGAAGAGTGAGAGAGAGTATTTTCAGTCGATTATTTTGCTAACTGTACCGACTGTTTTTACGGAGATGTTTTGTGATAATTTTAGCACTAGAATCTGAGATTTACACTCTGGTTTTCTTTTCATTTCAAGTATTGTTGTTGAATCTTGCATTTTTCATCGCCGATTTCCTCTGCTTACATGCACCACAAAACCGGCTGAATATTGTGGGGGTTAAAAAGCTTCATATTCTGAAAATTTGAAGGTAAATTTGGTTATTGATCCTTATTTTTACTGGTGTCGTGTTGAATATGAGTACCTATTAGTTTACTGTGTTTTGATATTAACTGTTGTGTTCTTTGTCTTGTCTTCTCAAATCATGCCTGTACTTTATTTCTTTTGATGAATTTTTGGCTTTCTTAATTGTTCATAGTTAATGGTATTTTACTGAAAGAAGAAATATAAAGTGAAGCTGCGATCTTTTGTTTTGCTCTTAAAGAAGACACGAAAAGAAGAAGAAAATGATGGAGGAGGCAGTGGGAAAGACTTTGGACTCTGAGTTGTGGCACGCCTGTGCTGGGGGCATGGTCCGGATGCCTTCAGTGGACTCCAAAATCTTCTATTTCCCTCAGGGACACGCTGAGCATACTCTCGTTAATGTGGATTTCACTACTCTGCCGAGAGTTCCACCTATGTTTCTCTGTAGAGTTGATGCGGTGAAATATTTGGCAGACCCTGAAACAGATGAGGTGTACTCAAGAATCAGGTTGATCCCAATTGAGAATAGTAAACACAGTTTTGAAGATGATGGGAGTTTGGGGACTAATGGATCTGAAGTGAATGAAAAGCCCACTTCTTTCGCAAAGACACTGACCCAATCTGATGCAAACAACGGTGGAGGATTCTCAGTCCCAAGGTACTGTGCGGAGACAATTTTCCCGCGGTTGGATTATATGGCTGATCCTCCTTTGCAGACTATAATAGCCAAGGATGTTCATGGGGAGACTTGGAAATTCAGACATATATATAGGGGAACACCGAGAAGGCATTTGTTGACCACTGGTTGGAGTACCTTTGTGAATCAAAAGAAGCTGGTTGCAGGGGATTCAATTGTATTTTTGAGGGCAGAAAATGGGGATCTTTGCATTGGAATTCGAAGAGCCAAGCGCAGTGGTGGCTTTGGTGGGCATGAGATCCCATCTGGGTGGAACTCTTGTGCTGCTGGAAATTTAGGTGGATTTTCAGGCTTTCTGAAGGAAGATGAAAACAAGCTGAGGCATAAAGGTGATAATAATGGGAATCTAAGGGAAAGGGGGAGAGTAAAGCCTGAATCGGTTGTCAATGCCACACTCCTTGCTGCCAGTGGCCAACCTTTTGAGGTAGTTTATTACCCACGTGCAAGCACACCAGAGTTTTGTGTGAAGGCGGCATCTGTGAGTGCTTCTATGAGGACCCAATGGTACCCTGGTATGAGGTTCAAGATGGCTTTTGAAACTGAGGATTCCTCTCGTATTAGCTGGTTTATGGGAACTATAGCTTCTGTTCAGGTTGCTAACTCCATTTGCTGGCCTAATTCACTGTGGCGTCTTCTTCAGGTAATTCAGTTCATTTAAGTAAATATAACTTATTTTCCTCCTTATATTTAACTTTATTTTCTGAAGTTCTGTTTTTTGTTTTTGTGTTTGCATCTTGCCTAAATTTCTTGATTCCTTTAATTTGTTGTATTGGTAACTTGCTTTGTCAAACATTTTTGATACATCTGGTTGTAAATGTATTCAAGGATGATAGTGTTGAGTAAGATATGATGCCAATTCTTTTCTTAAAGCTACTACTGAATGACCCTTTACATTTTGCTGGGCTATCCTCAGTTCTCTTCACCATCATTTTCCTCTCCAGTCTGCAAATCACATTACAACTTCATCTATGCCTTTTAGAGAAGCATCACAATATCAACTGGATCCACTGATTCCTTCATTAGCTCGAATCCCACCTACCTAAGACTCATAACTGTGTTCTAGAGTTCATAAATGTTCCCTTTACTTCCTTTTTTTGTCTGTTGAGTATACTAGTTATATTTTTTGTTATGGCTCTGTCTGCCAGAGAATTTTTTTTATATTCCCTGATAAATTGTCGTGATGCCGGATTGTTTGTGGAGAGATAGAAATGACTTGTGCAGCATTATTCACGCCCATGATGTGCTAAATTTTTTTTATCTTGGGATGCTGCATCAAATGATTATTCTTTCAACTCCTATTTTCAATAGTTCTTTCCAATACTTTTGCATCATGGATGCTCAAAAGCTCTAAATTCATACGGTTTTGGAGATTACTGTTTCTTTTCGTATGTTTTTACAACTTTCCCTGCGGCCACTTCATTGCAGGTGAAGTGGGATGAACCAGATTTGCTGCAAAATGTGAAGTGTGTTAACCCATGGCTGGTTGAATTGGTCTCAAATATGCCTGTTATTCACCTGTCACCATTTTCGCCACCAAGAAAAAAGTTGTGTTTACCTCATCATTCAGATTTTCCAATAGACGGTCGCTTTCCTATGCCGTCATTTTCAGGCAATCCCATTGGGCCAAGCAGTCCGTTTAGTTGTTTATCTGACACCATCTCTGCAGGCATACAGGGAGCCAGGCATGTTCAAATCGGAGTACCATTAATGGATCTCCACCTAAGCAACAAACGGCAGTTGGGATTGTTACCACCCAGTTTCTTGCATCTTGATTCCCATGCTAAAACTTCAGATGATATTGGTGGAAGCCGTATGGATGCTAATGAAAATATATCTTGCTTGTTAAGCATGGGGAATTCTAGTAAGAAGTTGGAGAAAACGAAACATGTAATAACGCCTCAGTTTGTACTCTTTGGTCAGCCAATACTCACCGAGCAGCAGATGTCTCTTGTCTGCTCCAGTGATGCAGTTCATAGAGAGTCATTGGTAAGGGGTTCCTCAGGTGGGACACCATTGAAGACCGAAAACACTGCTTGTGACAAAGTTACTTCAAAAAGTTTGTCTAATGCACAGTTCTTGTGGAAGCCAGGCTGTCAAGCAGCTGAACTTGGACTGGATACTGGTCAGTGCAAAGTATTCTTGGAGTCGGAGGATGTGGGTCGGACTCTTGATCTATCAGTTCTTGGATCATATGAAGAGCTCTACAAAAGGTTAGAACACATGTTTGGCATTGAAAAATCTGAGATTGTGAGTCATGTGTTCTATAGCGATGCGGCAGGTGCTGTTAAACAAGCTGGAGATGAACCGTTCAGGTAACCTACATTCATTTTTTAAAAAAACATTTGGAAATCTACATTGCAAAAGCATTAATGTTTTCTTGATTCTCATTCTGTTGACATTGTTTGTCCTGTTTTCTTGTCACGCAGCGAATTCAAGAAGACAGCAAAACGATTGACGATTTTTGGGAGACTTGGTAGTCAAAGTGATGAAAGGTAAGTTCTTCTGCATCACTTTTTCCATGCTATTCTATGTACTTTTGAGACTAAACATTTCCTGATTTTGAATATGCATTTCCTGATTTTGACTTGGCTGCAACTCATTGAATTGAAAGTATATTGATTTTGTATTTCAGGAAATTGATTACCGGTGTGCCAACTGCTGAACGTGGACTAGATTCTTCTAACCGAGCAGGACCCATGAGCATATTTGCTTAGTAGAATCTGAGTCGAAGTAGGAAATTATGTATGATTGTGTTGAGAAAATTGTGGATGTTTTCTATATCTGTTAGGAATTTGGAAGAAACTTGACCTAAGGACGTATGTCCAATGGACTGATGAATGATGATAACTTCAGTTTTGTGAAATTGGTATTAATCTTCTGAGTGTAATCTTATCTACTAGAATCTTAATTGATATAGCTAGCTATGAGTTCAAATCTCTTGTCCCAAACTTGTTATTAAACCTATGTTTGGAAGCTTTGTTTTGTTTATAAATAAAGAAATTGAGTTTTTTTTATATACAGTAGATGGTTGAAAAGTTATTTCGAAAAATGTTTGTAATTAAAAAGTGTTTTGAGAAAATGAATTGTTTATAAATTTATTTATAATCACTTTAACAAACAGATGCTAAATCCTTCGACAACACATTTTTTGATACCTCGACACTGAAGGCATAATCATTTACTTGTCCGAAGAAGACCCTTTATGTCTGATAGTTCCACCGTCCTATGAAGATATATTGTTTCTATTTCACACATAATAAAAAACTATTATTAAGATATTTGGAATTTTTTTTATTTATATTGTTTCTGTTTCATACAGAATAAGAAACTATTATTAAGATATTTGGAATTTTTATTTATTTATATCTTACTGATATATTTCTACATTAAATAATTAATGGTTTAAAGATGATTAATTTATGTTTGTTAATTAATAATAACAAGCAGAGTCGTACTTGTGATTTTGTAGACCTGAAACAAATCTTTGAGATATAGGCCTTGGGCTTTACGGGGAAATTTTTTTTTTAAGGAAAAAAAAAAAGGCCCAAAAATCCAGTGGGCCCTGAAGCAAGGGCTTCATCTGATTCAAGGCAGGTCCGGACCTGATAACAAGGTACATTAAATATGAGCATTAAATATGAGCGTACTGAAAAATTATAGTATATTTACTTTTAATACGGAGATGGACTTATAATTTGTGACTTACGGGAAAAATAAAAATAAAAATTAAATAAAAGTACCGAGCAGTTTTAAAATTTTCGGAATATGAGCAAATGGATAGACTTTTCTTGAATGAGTTTGAAAACATGTTGACAATCCCCACAACATAAAGTGACAAGAACATTGAATTGTCACCATGAGGTTTTCATAAGTTTCACTGAATGGTGATCACGTGTGCTTCCACTCCACTCGCCCTCTTTAATTGCCCTAAACATTAATGTCCTCTTTGACTAAATAATTCTTGATTAAAACACTAATTGTCGATTTGGTTGGTCCGTGGTTTTAAGTTTTAACCACTTTTTGAAAACGGACAATATTAAGTCCATATTTGATGCTTTTTAGCCCGTTTTCATTATAGCAATTATTATAATTTTAGTAAATCAATTTATAAAAATTATAACTCCCCCGTCACATTTATATAAGTTTGTTTGACTTTTCACACAAAATAAGAAAATATATTTAATGTTATTTAAAAGATAATTTTTGTAAAGAAAATTTACAACTTAACCTTATCAATATTAAAACTATTATTATTGATAGTCATAAATAGGGGAATATTAGTAAATAAATAAAATAAATACTTCCCAATAAAGAAAAAAGCCTATATAATTGGGATAAAAGAAAAAAGAAAGAAAACTTTATAAATGGGACGGATGGAGTACTTGTTAACCATCCTCTCCATTTTTTAAATACATTTCATCTCAAATATATAAATAAATCAATTTATAATTGTTACAGTTGTTACTAGGAGTGTAAACGATTCGATTTGAGCGATTTTTTTATAAATTTTCAAACCAAACCATTTAAAACGGTTTGACGTTTTTTTCAATTCAAACCAAGCCATTTAATTTCATAAACCAAACCAAACAATTTTTTACGGCTTGATGCGGGTTCAAACCACGGGTTGCAAACGAAACTAATAAAAAAAAAATTCAATCACGACTAGTCACATGAATCATATAAAATCTTGTTAAGTGGTTATTCACTAACATAACATAGTAACATACTGTAATAAAGCTAATAGATAAGTTATAGATTATTTAGGAATCAAATATCAAGAAGATTACTATCGAAAAGAAACTGAGTTTGAATTAACATAAATGTGTGTCAAATTTGGAATTGGATAGAAAATAAAATGCCTTCAACTTAAATCACATTCATATGCATTCATTCAAAATGAAGGCTTAATAAAAATGTTTTAAATGTCTATTGTCCACAGTAATACAGCATGACGGTAGTACTAAGATTTTTTTCCAACAAAATGATAAATCATACAAGAATTAAAATGACAAAAAATGGGTTTTGCAGATGGGCGGTTTGAAACGGGTTTTGAAAATCCTAAACCAAACCATTTGAAAGCAGTTCGGTTTGGGTTAAAACCAAAACATTGAAGGGTCCGCGTGGGCCCGAACCAACAGTTTCAAAATTGCGATTTTAATTCGGTTTAGTAGTTTGGCGGTTTCAATTTAAAGCCATAGTTGTTATCGAATTGAGAGAAATCAATTTTTTGAATAGTGATTTTTTAGAGAATCTATATCTATATATATATATATATATATATATATATATATATATATATATATATATATATATATATATATATAAACAAAGTCTTTACCAAAAATAAACACACACACACTTTCCCGCAAAAATGAACTTACTAAATTTGGAAAGATTTTGTAAAAAACATAAGAATTAAAAAATAAATAAAAAATGATTGCATTTTAGAAAGTGCAATGATTGCAAATGGAATTACACTTTTGAGCACTACATGTATTTTTTGAAAAAAAAAAATAAAAATTAATGTGATGTTTTCAATGTAAAAATTAGTAATTGAAAAGTGGAGAGAAAAAATATGTGTAATTAAAAAGTAGTTTAATAGCGTATTATTTACATATATGTATAAAAACAAAGTCTTTACCAAAAATAAACACACAGACACACTTTCCCACCAAAATGAACTTACTAAATTTGGAAAGATCTATATATATATATATAAACAAAGTCTTTACCAAAAATAAACATACACAAACTTTCCCGCCAAAATGAACTTACTAAATTTGGAAAGATTTTGTAAAAAACATAAGAATGAAAAAATAAATAAATAATGATTGCATTTTAGAAAGTGTAATGATTGCAAATGGAATTACACTTTTGAGCACTACATGTATTTTTTGAAAAAAAAAAAAATTGTTTTGAGCACTTTTAAATTATATAAAAAATAATGGTAGTTAAAATTTTTTATTTAAAAACAAAGAATGTGATGTTTTCAATGTAAAAATTAGTAATTGAAAAGTGGAGAGAAAAAATATGTGTAATTAAAAAGTAGTTTAATAGCGTGTTATTTACATATATGTATAAAAACAATGTCTTTACCAAAAATAAACACACACACACTTTCTCACCAAAATGAACTTACTAAATTTGGAAAGATTTTGTAAAAAACACAAGAATTAAAAAATAAATAAATAATGATTGCATTTTAGAAAGTGTAATAATTGCAAATTGAATTACACTTTTGAGCACTACATGTATTTTTTCAAAAAAAAAAAAATAATTGTTTTGAGCACTTTTAAATTATATAAAAATTAATGGTAGTTAAATTTTTTTGTTTAAAAACAAAGAATATGATGTTTTCAATGTAAAAATTAGTAATTGAAAAGTAGAGAGAAAAAGTATGTGTAATTAAAAAGTAGTTTAAAAGTGTGTTGTTTAAAAATATTTTGTCAAATAAAGATGTTTCGTTCCAATTCCAAAAAAGAACAATTTAATTTTTTTTTAACAAATTTGTTTTTACTTAATATGATGATTGATTTTAATATAACTATTAATCTTATTGTGTATCATAACTTCTTCTTTTTTTTGTGAAAAATGTGAAAAAAAATTACATCTAAAGTATTCATAAGTCTAATTTAAAAAATAAATAAATAATTCTCTATTGTTATAAAAAAGTATTCGAGATTCGTAAATTCGAGATTATGTTAAATTAATTTTTTAAAAAAAAGTATTCAAAAATATTATGCTTAATCATAGTGTAACTAATTTGGTAAAGTAACATTAAATTATTTATAAAGATATAAAATTATATCATAAAATGTGTTGAAAAACATTTAAATAACCCGAAAATGATTTTGTTTAAAGAACGAAATATGTTTTAGTTTAAAGAACTTAAGAACATTCCTTATATTTTTTTTTTTATAAGTTTTTCAATTAAATTAAATAAAAAAATAAATTAAATGACTAATCCAAAAATTTTCTCTCAAATTGAATTATTTAATATTTGATTGAATATAATTTTTTTTCATATGTAATGACAATTGACAGGAGTTAGAAGTAATCAATCTCGCATGTTGGAATGTATTTGAAAAATTCTATTGGTAATTATCAGTATTAAAATTATTTTTAAGCATGTGTTCGATAAACTTGCAAAAATGGTTTATAAACTATTTTACAAATCATACAATTTCTCAAATCACTTTTTTAACCATACATATTATTGTATTATTTTGAAGTCAAAAAATATGTAATATAGGCGTCAAATCGAATATCTCAACAAGAAGTTTAATACAATACAACAAGTGAGAGCAAACTATAAAAAAATTGTCCGTAAAATCGTCCAAATATTCAAATGTCAAAATTTTACTTTATATTTTTTACTTTATTTTAAATTATATCATTTGAGTTATATAATACTCCGTGTTCAGAAAATATTAAATGGTTCGACCAGAAAGAGGCAACAGGTCAAAAATTGAATCGGATTGAACCGGGGTCGAATCGATTTTAATTAAAAAAATAAATAATTATTTCAAAGATAAGGAAATTTTCTAAAAAAAAATTAGTTTACAAATAAAATGACATTTACTCATTTGGAGTAAAATTAATTAAATAAAAAAATATAACCACAATATTATTTACCAATTGAAAGCAAATATAGATTTATGGTTGTTAATTTTATATATTAAATTTTATTTCAAAATAATTTAATATATAATAAAATGATAAAAATATCTTATTTAAAAAAGAAAATTTAACAAACAAGTAAATAAAAATATTTAAAAAAAAAAAAAGACAAACAATTTTTAAAAAAAAAAGATTTTTTTTTTTTTTTTTTTTTTATAATGATCATAACTTCTTATTTTTTTTATTAGTTTTGTTAATGTTGCATTTCCTATTTTGATTACTCTTTTTTTTTTTTTTTTTTTTGAACTTGATAATATTTTGCATTAAAATATTATTATACTATATTTTTATTTGACATGATTGTATAATTAATATATTTTCATAAATTTTGATTAAAATCACTATCACTACTATATTCTCGTGCATCGCACGGGTGAAAATACTAGTGTGATTAAAAAGTAAGAAATTTTTTGACTATACATGCATAATATTCTTTTGTGTGAATGTCTGATTGAAAATTAGTATGAGAAAAAGATACAAAATAAAAGGATTACACTGGAGCTAAAGGAGAAATATAAATTAAATTTTTAGAATTATACTGTTATATTATGCCACATGTTATCATTTAGAAGCTCTAATTCTCTAAGAGCCTCTTCAATGCTAATTTTTATTTCAGATTTTCAACTGACGTTAGAGGTGACAAATGGGTCGAGCTGCCCGTTGACTTGTCAGCTCGTCTCGTGAAAACACCAGTCGAGGGTCGCTCGGCTCGACACAATCCACGAGTCGATCATGACTAGGGAACCACGAGCCGAGCATGGCTCTTGATTCCATGAGCAGCTCGTGGCTCATTAACCACGAGCTAAAGAGCCGGAAAGCCACTCGGTTCGCAAATAAAAATAAATTCTGACCGTTGGTAATGGCCACATTTGTGACCGTTACCTTTTTAATAATTTTTTTATTATTATTTTTTTCTTCTCCTATAAATACTCACTCACTTCATCAATCAAATCGCCACTTCCAACCAAACCAATCTCGATCATCTCTCAACTCTCAAGCTCTCTCAACTTGTCTTTACACAACACAACACAACACAACACTACATAGTAATACTCATTCGGTCATTCTCTCAATTTGTCATTACATTTATATTTCTAATTCAGTTATTATTATTTTATTTATAGTATACAGTCATACACACACAATTTTCAAACCATTCTACTTGACTACTTCTAGTTCTAGTCTACCACTACAAATACAATTACACACATTTCGTTTTCTATTTCAAATTTTCAACATATGGATCCCCGACACAATCCACGAGTCGATCATGACTAGGGAACCACGAGCCGAGCATGGCTCTTGATTCCATGAGCAGCTCGTGGCTCATTAACCACGAGCTAAAGAGCCGGAAAGCCACTCGGTTCGCAAATAAAAATAAATTCTGACCGTTGGTAATGGCCACATTTGTGACCGTTACCTTTTTAATAATTTTTTTATTATTATTTTTTTCTTCTCCTATAAATACTCACTCACTTCATCAATCAAATCGCCACTTCCAACCAAACCAATCTCGATCATCTCTCAACTCTCAAGCTCTCTCAACTTGTCTTTACACAACACAACACAACACAACACTACATAGTAATACTCATTCGGTCATTCTCTCAATTTGTCATTACATTTATATTTCTAATTCAGTTATTATTATTTTATTTATAGTATACAGTCATACACACACAATTTTCAAACCATTCTACTTGACTACTTCTAGTTCTAGTCTACCACTACAAATACAATTACACACATTTCGTTTTCTATTTCAAATTTTCAACATATGGATCCTCGACACAATCCACGAGTCGATCATGACTAGGGAACCACGAGCCGAGCATGGCTCTTGATTCCATGAGCAGCTCGTGGCTCATTAACCACGAGCTAAAGAGCCGGAAAGCCACTCGGTTCGCAAATAAAAATAAATTCTGACCGTTGGTAATGGCCACATTTGTGACCGTTACCTTTTTAATAATTTTTTTTATTATTATTTTTTCTTCTCCTATAAATACTCACTCACTTCATCAATCAAATCACCACTTCCAACCAAACCAATCTCGATCATCTCTCAACTCTCAAGCTCTCTCAACTTGTCTTTACACAACACAACACAACACTACATAGTAATACTCATTCGGTCATTCTCTCAATTTGTCATTACATTTATATTTCTAATTCAGTTATTATTATTTTATTTATAGTATACAGTTATACACACACAATTTTCAAACCATTCTACTTGACTACTTCTAGTTCTAGTCTACCACTACAAATACAATTACACACATTTCGTTTTCTATTTCAAATTTTCAACATATGGATCCCAGTGCCCGAGGATTTGTTAATGAATTGTTCGATGGTCCACCACCTGGATTTGGAGGGCATGACTCTCAGTTCGACAATGAATTTGCCGATCTCAACAACATACCAATTATCGACAATATTGAAGAAGATGCATTACATCAAACAATCGACTTAGAGGATGTTAAAGATGATGCGGATGTTGAAATCTTACAAAATGATCCCGATATTCCCGATGCAAGAGGGAAACGAAAAGTTAGAAATAGTAAGAAGTCAACTTCAAAGTGTTGGGATCACTTTAAATTAGTCGCAACGGGAAAAATAATTGAAGGAACACAAAAGTTCAAAACTGTGTGCAAATATTGTGCACAACAATTGACATGGGCAAATGGCATTGGTACTACACACCTCAACCGTCACTATCACATATGTCAGACCAAGCACGAGTTCGTTGAATCGAATCAAAGTCAACTGCAATTTGCTTCATCGGCCGCTAATGGTTCTGTAACAGGATTTACTACGCTTTCAAATTGGATGTATTTCAAAAAAGAGAATCGAATTGGGATGGTTCAATTCGTTGTAAGGGCGGAGTTGCCACTAAGCATAGTTGACAACAAACACTTTGTTACATACATCAAGCTTTATCTTCAACCCAGGTACGCCGACAATAGTCGAAACACTCTGCATTCTGATACAATAGAATATTTTTTAAAAACTAAGAAGCAATTAATAGTCGATTTAAATAAATATGGTGGTGTTATTTCTTTTACTTCCGATCTTTGGGAAGGTATTAACAAAAAAGGATATATTGTTACAACTGCACACTACATTGATTCACTTTGAGTTATGCATAAAAAAAATATCGCTTTTAAAATTATCAAATTTCCTCATAACGCAACCAACATATTTAATGTTATACTGCAGATTATTAGAGAATATGGGTTCGAAAGTAAAATTAGATCGTTCACTTTCGATAATGCTAGTGTAAATAAGCCTGTAGTAGATAAGTTATGCAGAATTATTAATCCGAATTTTGGTGATTTTTTATTCCATGTTAGATGTGTATTCATATTTTAAATTTAATTGTTCAAGATGGACTTAAACATATTAAAGATCAAATGGATAAAATTAGGGATGCATTAGTGCACATAACCATATCACCGAGTAGAAAACAATATTTTGAAGAGATGTGTTCCCAATACGACTTAGATCCTAAGAAATTTATCGCCGACGTAGGTCATAGATGGAACTCTACATTACTTGTTACTTAAATCATATGAAGGATATGAACACATAATAATGAAATATTATAACAGTAAACCACTTAAGAATGACAATGGCCATCTATTAATAGAATCAGATTGGGAAGCTGCTTTTAAAGTGAAAAATTTTTTTACAAGTTTTTATGATTCAACTAACATATTATCTGGGGTATATTACCCAACTAGTTCAAGAGTTGTTGAACGTCTTTATATTATTGCAAAAACTTTTTATAGATATAGACATGACTCATTTTTTGTTGATATGATAATTGCTATGAAAATAAAATTTAGAAAATATTGGGAAGATTTACCTATGTTATTTCCCTTAGCATGCGTATTGGACCCGCGTGTCAATTTAAATGGTACGAAAATTCTTGTTTCAAAAATCAATAGCTCTTTGATTTTAGATAAACCTATCACTTATAATAATTTAGACAACATGTTAGTAAACATGTACACCGTATATGCAGCACGATTAAGAACTAATGTTACTCATACACAATCTGCACCAATACGTGACACTACACTTGAAAACGATGAAGTAGAATTATACAATTTAATGGAAGAAATGAGTCAAACACAAGGAACTTCTTCTTACAGTACATCGACTAGTTGCAACGAATCAGGTTCACTTCAAATACCTCAAGAATTGAAAATTTATTTTGGACAAGATCTAGTTAGAAATGTGGAGGCTGCTAGTTCTTTAGAATTTGATGTACTTCATTATTGGCGAACAAACGAACGAAAATATCCGATTGTTTTCGACATAGCAAAAAATCTACTAACGCCTTCGGTTAACACGGTAGCTTCGGAGTCTGCTTTTAGTGCAGGTAAAAGGATTTTGTCAGAAGCTGACTCAAATAAGATATTTTGGAAGCATTAATGTGTGTTAAAGATTGGCAAGACGGTAATTTACGCATACAACATAAGTATGCCGAAATTGCATGCATTCAGGTAAACGATATTTAACTTTAAACTTTAATTTTTTTATATAAAATAAAATACAATTTTGATTTCAAAACAAAAATTTTATATGTAACGAATTGTTCGTGTACAATTTTAACTCCACCTACTAAAAATTCAATTATTCAATTTAGTAGCCAGTCTCAAACCCGGAAAAAGGAGGAGAGTTTTATTTTTTAAACTTTTAAATTTTAATTTATTTACTCAATTTTAGTTTTTGTCTTCATATTATAATTGGATAATTGATTAATTGAATTTTGAACACCTTTTTACTTACATTATAACTTATAAACTTATAAATTACAATTCATCATTTCGACTTTCAATTTAATTCACTTCTAATTCTAACAATTAGCAAGTAAGTTACACTAGTCACTAACAAGTGACAAACAAATAACAATCTATAATATCTATTATCTAATCTAACAATTAACATTACTTTTTTACGTATTAAGTTATTAACAATTTATTTATTATCTAATCTAATTACAAATTTATATATTAATATTCAAGACTTCAAGTGTTTTAAATACCGAATTCGGAATACCAACTTAATTAACGTAAAAGAGGGGGAGGGGAAAAAAACAAGCAGACGAGCCGAGCTCAGCTTGGCCCACGGCCGAGCCTAGGCTCAGCTCGGCTCGTTCTCAATGAGCTTGTGGCTCGGCAGGTCAAATTGACGAGCCATGCACCGAGCCGGCTCGGTTCGACTCATTGCCACCTCTAACTGACGTGACGATGATGTGGTGAAGACAAAATTATGTGATAGCATTTATTATAGAAGGACTAAATATCCTTCTAGACACTTTCTATAATAAATGTCACTCCCTCCATCTCGTGAAAATAAGCTTATATTCTGTATTTGTCAGTCCCAAATTATAGGTAACTTTCCTTATTTAAAATCTAAATATTTTTAAGTTTTAACATCTTTAAACTCTCCTCCACGGCAACTACTCCTGAATAGTGAAAGATTGAGCCCCCTCCGGGCCCTCCATCTTGTTTTTTTGCTAGCTTGAGTGACGAACTTTACTACGATGTAATCTCAAATACAGCAAAGCAGACTTCGAGCAAAAGATCAAATGTTTCAAGTTGACTTATGTGGAAAATTCAGACTTTCTTTTTGATGTTGTAATACACTCTTATTTAATAACCATTGTTATCAACAAATATAAAATAATCATATTTATTACGTTATTTACGGCTTGTTTGGGTAGGATTAAAATTAAGTTTTTAGTCGATTTTGATAGAAATTGATGAAATATATGGTTGAAAGGTTGTGGGTACTATAAAATATTTGGTTGATATTAATTATTGACTTTGATTTAGATTAAAATTTAGATTAAAATTTATATCTAACAAATACTTAATGTAAGGATATATTAGTAACTAGTAAGTCTCTGTTTGGTAATGGATTTATAAATCTATTTATAATCAGTCCAATTTTTCATACAACTTTTTGATCACGCGCATTTTCTCTCCAATTTTAACCTTACATCCACCTTGAGATCATCAAAAATACTAATTATAATCGCTTGTAAAGCCTCCGAACAGAGGCTAAAACATAAGAAAAAAATTATATTTTCAACTACATTAATTACATTTCTTATTTATGTGCAAAAATCAACAAGCTTACTTTCACGGCACGAAGGGAGTAAGATTTTGCGTTTATCTCTCCCCTATATTTTTTATAAATAATTCTTTGTAAATATTTTTTTGGAATATAAAAATGGAACATTCTAAACGTAACGTCTTTTAATTGAATGAAGAAGTACCAAAAAAATGTCTATGTAAAATACTCATTTTTTTTTCCTCTCTCTTTCTCCTCTTTTCTGTCTGCCTCATCATCTAGATTAATTATGATGAAGTGGAGTGCTGTTGAAACCTGTGAAGCACAATATAAGAAAAAAAATTATTACTTTTCTAAAAAAAGTCAACGATACACTCAATTAAAAAAAAAAAATCTATAATTTGAGACATAAAAAAATTTAAAAAATTCAAATCTATCTTTATGAGATGTTATAACTTATAAGTGCAAAAGTAAGATTGTTGTACGTAATCTAAGATCCCTCAACTAGCCATCAAAGTGATTCACTCCACGTAAAGAAATCAAAGAATCTAGAAAATCATAAGTGCATGTTTGAAAAAGTTTTAAAAAATTATTCAAAATTAACAATTGATTTTAATAACAAAAAATACTTAGAATCTACAAACACGATTAACTTTTTCATCGCTCATCTTGTGGAACTCACCATTTATTTTTATCAAAATTGGCTTTTTAGCTCTCTCTCTAATCGATATTAATACTCTATCACATTATCGCTTGACATGCAACAACTTAATCCAAGCATGACATCATTTTTGAGTTGTGACTAATCTAATCGAAATCTTATAGTGGGAGACAAGCATATCAATGTATGTAATCATTTCCAAATCCCACAACTAATCTTAATTGCAATAATGTCCAATATTTAAAATCTTAAGGTCTAAAAGGTCAAACAAATATATATTGGGGATTGAAATATATAGGAAAACAAGGCAAGGAGCTGGGAGCAATCCCATAAAATTCAATTCTCATTTATTCCAATATTTTCTCTCTTTGTTTTCAGTTCCAAACCCACTTATTATGGACTCCATGTGCATAGAAATTGGAATTATGATTTTTTTTTTAATTTTAATTAATAGTGTGTTTGATAAACTTGTTTATAAACAAGTTTATAAATATCACATTTCTCCAAACATTTTTAATGACGCATATTTTTGGAAATTCAGTCATACATTTTACCTCAAAAAACTCAAATGTCTTGTTTATAAACAAAAACAAGCCTCTAAACATGAATTAGATTTTTATATAGCATGTAAAATTCGTCCATCTCAAGTCGATTATCTCGACAAGTGAATGGATTAACCACAAAAGTAATACTTAAAAATCTAGACAAGCAAAATATATATTTTTATGTTTTATAACAATACAATTTTCCAAATTACTTTTTAACAACACACATTTTCTTTCTTCACTTTTCAATCACACATTCTATCTCGAAAACATAAAAAACATGTTTTTAAACATACAACTTTTAACAAACAGAGGCAGTTAAAATTTTGTTCAATTGAATAAGATCATCAACTCATTAACATGTAACTATTACAATTAAAATGTCGAATATGTAGAAACACGTCGCAAATGTCAAATTTGCTGCAAAAAAATTGCTTTAAAGATAGTTTATCCGTTTGGTAAATAAAATAAACAGGTTTATTAATCAATTTATAAATTACACTATTTCTCAAACAAGTCTTTAATCACACACTTTTCTCTCTTCGATTTTCTATTACTACTTTTTATCTCAAAATCATAAATAAACCAGTTTACAAATCAAACAATATTACCAAACAAGACAGTTTATTAACACAAAAAGAACCGATTTGCTCGAAACAAAATAAATTAGTAAACTACCCTTACTTTATAATGTACGTTTAACCAACTCTTTAATCACACTTTTCTCTCTCCCATTTTCTATCACTATTTTTACTTCAAAATTATAAATAAATAAGTTTATAAACCAAACAATGTTACCAAACAAGACAGACTTTTAACACAAAGAGCATCGTTTTGCTTGAAACAAAATAAATTAGTAAACTACCCTTACTTTATAATGTATGTTTAAAATTTAGTTGAGGAATATATTAAAATATTCGAAATATTATAATCATGTAGTAGATTTTATTAATTAGAATTAGAACAAATTTTAGAAGCACCGAAATAGTGAAATTAATAAATGAGGTTTGACCAAATTGTAAGATCCGAGATTGAAAAACAATTTGAGATTACAATATCCCTGAAATCAGGGATCGGAATAGCCGCATTTTTAAATTTTTGCTTTTAATTTAATAGGTCTCACTTCGATGCTTTGTTCTCTAAAACTATTTTATATCCCAAAATAAAAAGGATACAAAAATCCAAGTGCACTAATTAAAATTAGTAAAATTAAAAACAAGCTCTCTAACCTTTCACAGGCAGCACTGACGGATTTTTATAGGTTTATGTGACGTCAGCAGTGAAGAGAATTGATAATTGAATAGAAATTGTTATTCACATTATGAATGATACAACGATTGATTTATAATACAAGAGATTTACATATACTAGAAAACTAGAATATGTAAAATTCTATCTAATAATAAAATATTACAACAATATTGTGGTGATCATGATCTTGAAGATTCTTAATTATCATTTATTTTCTTAACAGACCCCCGCAAGATGGATGATCCATTGGAGACGCCAATCTTGAATCGCAACTGTTCAAACTTGGTAGATGGTAGTGACTTCGTGAGGACGTCTGCCAGTTGGTCCTGTGTAAGAATATAGAAACGAGCCATTGGAAACATGCGTGCGAACAAAGTGATAATCAATGACAATGTGTTTCATACGGGAATGAAACACAGGATTATGAGATAGATATGTTACACCGAGGTTGTCACAGTAGATAAAAGGAATTGAGGGTAGAGAGATGTGAAATTCAGATAGAAGATTACAGATCCATTGAAGTTCTGAGGAGCAAGAGGCAAGTGCTCTATACTCGGCTTCAGTGGAAGATCGTACAATGGTTCGTTGTTTCTATGAACACCAGGAGATTGGGGAAGAACCAAGGTAAAGAATATAAGGAAATGTAGAGGAACAATCATCAGCATTGTCGGACCAATCTAAATCCGAGAATACTAATAGTGAAAGAGTAAGGGATTTACAGTAGGCCACGGTGAATGGTTTGTTTGAGATATCAATGTAGAGATTTTAATCAATCGTGTGGACTTACATGTGAATTATTGTATATTGAATAAAAGGCTATCAATTTTGGTTAAGCCCATTTAAAGTGATCTAATAAGGATTTTATATATATCGGGCTTTAATGCATCTAATTAAATGTATGGGCTTTTATGTGTAGATATCAGGCCATTACCTAATTCATGATGGGCCGGATTAGGTTAACTGGCAATTCAGTATATAAAGTCGGTTATGGTCCCTGAATCCTACGTACTGTTCATCTTGTCTGACATCCCATCATCAGAGAGAAAATAAGGACTACGTATCGATTTAGAAGATCCAACTAACCGAATCGTTCATCGTGAATCACGTTTGATTAAGGTACGCTTCCGCTTCAGTTATTTAATTCTTGATAATTCAGCATGATGATTTATTTTGGATCATAGATAAATAATTATCTGTGATGTAAATTTTTTAACAAGTGGTATCAGAGCCAACATCGTGTTGAATTATCAGATCAATTTTGCACGCATATATGTAAAAACCTTAATTCGTGCGTATGTATAATATCATAAATCTTACAAACTGAGAAAATATACATACACAGCAAATTGAAAAATTGGGAATTATGGAACCAGCAGTTCGTTATCTTGTATGTATGTATGCGAAATCAGAACTTCGAAAATTGAATCTGAGTTTGGTTGTTGAAATTAAGAATATGCTTATGGTGTGATTAAGATTCAGAAATTCGAATTTGGGATCATGAATATTTGTATCTGTAACTTGATTTTTTGAATTTGATTATGGTTTTGGATTTGGATGAAATCAAGTATGGTTGAGGTATGGCCGGTTATTGTGGTCGAAATTTTTGGGTTGATGATGGTATGAGTCGTGGACCCAGTTGCCGCATCCACTGGATGCGTCTTCGAACTCAGCAAATGGAGCAGTCCGGCGATGTGCAAGTACACCCTGCGCGCCGCTTCGCTACTAGAGAGTAGTGCCAGAGAAGGCACTGCAGCCGAAGGCGTCACCGGTAGCGGCGACCGCGTTCTCTGAATTGAGGAGCGGCGGATAGGCTTCAAACCCTAGCTGCTGTAATCGATTTTAAGGCAAGGGCTTCCGTCCGAAAATTAGAAGTCTCCAAGGACTTCTATTGCAATTTTGGGAAATTATGGTTATTTGCACAGCAGGTCCTCCCTGTTTGTTGTGTATTAATGTTTAAACCCTGAAGTTTTTGATTTTATAACTTCAGCCCCTAAAGTTACAAAATTATTTAAGTTGGGTTTTCAAAAGTTCAGAATTTCACGATTCAGTCCTTAAAGTCTGAAATTTTTCAAAATTGATCCATACAATTCTGAAATTCTCTAAATGGTCCCTAAATTTTGAAAATTTTCTAATTCAGTCACTAAAGTTTGGAAATTTTCAAAATTGGTCCTTAAAGTTTGAATTTTTTTAAAATTAAGTCCCTTAAGTTTGGGAATTTTCTGAATTGGCTCCTAAAGTTTGAAAATTTTCAAAATCAACCTTTAATGATTGAAAATTTCCTATTTTGGCCCTCTAAAGTTTGATTTTATTTCAAATTGGGACCTAAACTTTGGAATTTCTCTAAATTGACCAATAAGGTTCTGAGAAAATTATAATTTAAGTTCTTCAAGCTTAAAATTTTACATCATTGGCCACCTAAGGTTTAAGAATATTGCAATTAACTCTCCTAACTTAAGGATTGCTTTATTCTAAAGTTTTGAATTCTATAATTCAAATCCTAAAGTCAAAAATATGCAAATCAATGGATTTCAGTTTCAAATCTTGGTACATCGGAATCTTTTAAGAGATATAATATTCGAAAGTAAGTTGTTGAAGCAACATGTTGCCAAAGCAACCTCTCTTGTGGATATTAATTAACTTTGAATATTAGAAGGTATTTGTGTGTGTTATTCATTGCGAATATTGATCGGCCCAAAGGAAGGTCAATATTTGGCTCGAATTTCACATGCACCTGTGGTGATAAACACGTGGTAATTATTTGGTTTAACGTGTGACCAATAAATCGGTCCAAAGAAAGGTTTATTGGTTAACATGTCTTATTGCCAATGTTTGATCACTGCACTAAGGGAAAATTAGGTGTTTGTGTGTTATTTCATGCGGATATTGATCGGCCCAAAGGAAGATCAATATTTGGCCCGAATTTCACATGAACTTGTGGTGATAAATACGTGACGGTTATTTGGTTTTACGTGTGATCAATAAATCGGTCCAAAGAAAGGTTTGTTTGTTGACATGTCTTACTGTCAGTGTTTGATTACTACACCAAGAGTACCACTTACAAGTCAATATTTCTGTCCAAAGACTAAATATTGATGTTGTGCTAGGTATCTTATGATGGGTCCTACCATTATTTGAAAGTATGATTTGCATAATAAGGTATTTATGTGAGCTATTCTGTTTAAGTGTTCTCTATTCGGTTTCAAATTCTGCTAGTAGTATATCTACAAGCTCAAATTTAATCCTTGTATTTATGGAACAAACTTCAAGGATCAAAACAAGAACATTAACTTTTCGTTGGCTGCATCGATTTAGACCGTGTACTAAGGATTGAGCAACCTGCTCCTCTTACGAATGAAAGTTCATCTAATCAAATGAGGAACTTTGAGAAGTGGGATTGCTTAAATAACGTGAGTCTCACGATCATTAAGTGCGGCATTCCGGAAGCCTTTAGTGGCACAGTATCTGAGGAGGTAAATGATGTCAATGAATTCCTTGCCGAAATTAAGAAACGTTTTGCAAAAAACGATAAGGCTGAAACAAGCACGCTTATGCAAAGCTTGATTTCAATAAAGTATAAAGGCAATGGGGAAATAAGGGAGTACATCATGTAGATGTCTCACGCTGCTTCAAAACTTAAGGTACTAAAACTCAACTTGTCTTATGACTTGCTCGTGCATTTGGTATTGATATTGCTTCCTGCACAATATAGTTAATTTAAGGTTAGTTATAACTGTCAAAGTAGAAATGGACTCTCAATGAGCTCATTTCATAGTGTGCAAGCTTCTTGCACAATTCAGTCAATTTAAGGTCAGTTGTAACTATCAAAGGGAGAAATGAACTCTAAACAAGCTCATTCTATTTTTTGTGCAAGAGGAAGAAAAGTTGAAGCAGAACAGAACTGAAAGTGTTCACTTGGCAAATACCTCTAAAGATAAGGGCAAGAAAGCAAGTAAAGAACATAAAGTTGTTAAGGGTCCAAAATAAAAGAAACCACATAAATAAATTGGACTCCAAAATAGTAAGCAGCTACTTTATTAATTGTTTTGAGCGTTTAAGGGGCTATTAATTTTAAGATCACACACTTAAGTCAACTTTTGAAATGGGAAATGCAACATTTTTGAAGAAGTTGAGTTTGGGGGGAGAAATAAGGTTAAAGATATTGTCTTTAAGGAAGAAGTTGAGGAATGATCGGTTTCGATTCCTATTGTTGCTTTTGACAATGTGCAAGTTTTTATGCATGTCATTGATCAAGAAGCATATTCGGAACCTCAACTAGACAATGTTGAAGAACCTCCCATCCAAAATAAGGTAAATTTCAGAAGTACAAACTCAACAACCTCAATAACTAAAGCCATTAAGGAGATCCACGAGAGAAAGAGAAAAATGTTATTCAGGATAATTTAAATAGTATTTTTCCAAGAACATAAGGAAATAATGGAATGGTGGAAGATGGTCCAATCAATTCTATCAGGCCATGCAGGGTTCCAACTCTCAAAAGTGGATTGATGCCATAAATAAAGAGTATAAGCATATGCAAGGCAATAAAGTTTGGGATCTTGTCCTATTACCAGAAGGTGAGAAGCCCGCTGGTCTTAAATGGATTTTTAAACCAAGAGGGATTCAAAAGGTAATGTTGAAAGATATAAGGTTCGTCTTGTATCTAAGGGTTTTACACAGAATGATGGCATTGACTATAAGGAGACTTTCTTTTCTGTTTCGATGAAAGACTCTTTCAGGAAAGTTAGGTTGTTGCACATTTTGACCTCGAGTTACATCAAATGGATACTAAGGTGGTGTTTCTCAATGGCGACATTGATGAGACGATCTATTTGGTGCAATCAGAAAACTTTGTGTCAGTAGACCCAAAGCTAATGGTTTGCAAATTAAAGAAATCCATTTATGTGTGGTTTGCAAATTAAAGAAATCCATTTATGTGCTCAAATCAACTTCTCGTTAAGGGTAATACAAATTTCGTCAAGTAATTATCTCATTTGGTCTTGAGATTAATGCTGTTGATGGTTGTGTGTATTACAAGTTCAGTGGGAGTAAGTGTATTTTCCTGATTTTGTATGTTGATAACATATTGCTTGCCACTAATGATATAGGCATGTCACATAAAATTATGAGATTTTTGTCAAGGAATTTTGAGATTAAAAATCTTGGTGACATCTCTTTTGTATTAGGAATTCAGATACACCGGGATTGTTCTCGGGGTATTCTTGAATTGTCACAAAAGGGCTATATCGATAAAGTACTTAAGAGGTTTGTCATGCAAGACAGTAAATCAGGGGACACCCCTATCGCTAAGGGAGACAATTTAGTCTCAACTAATGCCCGAAAAGTTATCTTGAAGTTAAAGAAATGCAGAGGCTCCCATATAGTTAAGCTATAGGGAATCTGATATATACTCAAATTTGTATGCGTTCGGATATTGCATACGTTATTGGGATACTAAGGAGATATTTAAGTAACCCTGGGATGGATCGTTTGGAAAGCAGCCAAACATGGGTTATAAGGTATTTAAAGAGAACAAAAGATTACATGTTCACATACAGAAAATCGAATCAGTTGGAGATCATATGGTATTATGATTCCGATTTTTTACTAGATACCAAGAAAGTAAAAGATCCACATAAGGCTACATTTATCTGCTGGTTGGAGGAGCTATTTCCGGATGGAGTGCTTAACAGACACTTTAGCTTCTTTCACTTGGCAGCACAGTTGTAGCAATTTTGGGGGCATCTAATTATGGAATATAGCTGCGAAATTTTGTCACAAGGCTGCGTATTCTGTACGGTAAAGAAAGACCACTAAAGTTATATTGTGACAATAACTCAGCAGATTTATATTCCAGTAACAACAGGAGCTCAACTAAGTCAAAATACATTGACATAAGTTCCTGGTTGTGAAGGATACAGTTCAGAGTGGACACGTGTCAATAAGAGCACATTGGGACAAACTCCATAATTGCGGATCCGCTTACTAAAGTATTACAACCCAAGGTCTTTCATGAGTACATTACTCATATGGGTGTTGTATTTCTTAAGGATATTCGGTTTCAGTAGGAGTTTGTATTTTGGGTGCATTAGACACATTTATTATCCTTTTGGATACAGTTTAAAGTTAAAGTTATTTACAGCTGTAAGGTTTCAGGTTTATTATCTCTGAACTCGTTTGAGGATGATCTCACTAAAGTTGGACCAGTTGGAAATAGGCATGTTGAAGATCACATTACATGTAATTTCCATGCTACACATCCATACTTGATCCATGTCATTCAGTTATGTCGATATACGTGACCATTGATAGGTTTAGTTACGATTAATGTAGCGAAAGCCGCTTTGATCCTATGTTGATATAATTGATGGACCGGATTGTTTGGGGATGCGTTCAGTAATGATAGAAAAATTCTGAGTACTCATAAGGTTATGATTGATACACAATTGTAAGGTTACACATATAGTCCAAGTGGGAGATTGTAAAGATTTTAATCAATCGTGTGGGCTTATATGTGAATTATTTTGTATTGAATAAAAGGCTATCAATTTTGGTTAAGCCCATTTAAAGTGATCTAATAAGGATTTTATATATATATATCGGCCTTTAATGCATCTAATTAAATGTATGGGCTTTTATGTGGAGATACCAGGCCATTACCTAATTCATGATGGGCCGGATTAGGTTAACTGGCAATTCAGTATATAAAGTCGGTTATGGTCCCTGAATCCTACGTACTGTTCATCTTGTCTGACATCCCATCATCAGAGAGAAAATAAGGACTACGTATCGATTTAGAAGTTCCAACTAACCGAATCGTTCATCGTGAATCACGTTTGATTAAGGTACGCTTCCGCTTCAGTTATTTAATTCTTGATAATTCAGCATGATGATTTATTTTGGATCATAGATAAATAATTATCTATGATGTAAATTTTTTAACAATCAAAGGACGCGTTTGACCACTGTCCAATGAATCTCAGATGGAGAACTCATGAATTGAGACAATTTATTTGCGGCAAACCAGATGTCCGGACGAGTTAGGGATAGGTATTGAAGAGCACCAACAACTTGTCGGTATGTTGTGGCATCAGCAGAGGGAGAACCATCATTCAGTTTAAGAATGGATGAGTTGGAAATGGGAGTGGATAGAGATTTGGCACCAATCATGTGGACTTTTGTAAGAAGATCGTAGATATACTTTTGTTAGTTCAAGAAAATGAAAGGAGTGCGGATGACTTCAACACCAAGAAAGTAGTGGAGAGCTCCTAGGTTTTTGACTAAAAACGGAGAAGAAATAACGTTTAAGAAAGATTGAACAGGAGCTGCTTGATTTCCAGTGACTAGAAGATCGTCTACATATACAAGGAAGTATATAGTAGTGTTGGAGGAAGAATAAAGGAATAAGGATGGACACTGTTTGAGTTTTGGAAACCATACTTTAGAAGAAAGGTTTAAGTTATGTGTAGCAGGCTCGAGGAGCTTGTTTAAGACCGTAAATAGCTTTATTGAGGCGACACGGATGGGAGGGGAATTGGGAATCAGGGAAGTTAGGTGGCTGGGACATATATACTGTGTCAATCAATGTGCCTTGAAGAAAGGCATTGTTGACGTCCAGTTGATGCACCGGCCAGTTGTAGTGAAGGCCTAGGGTGAGAAAGATTCGAATGGTAGTTGGTTTTACCATGGGACTAAAAGTCTCATGGAAGTCAATTCCAGGTCTTTGATGAAACCCTTTGGCCACAAGTCGCGCTTTGTAACGTGAAATGGTACCATCCAGATTTCTTTTGATACGGAAAACCTGTTTACATCCAACTGGTTGGACATTGGGTGGAGGAGATACAAGAGTCCATGTTTGATTTGTCACCAAGGCATTAAGTTCTTCGGCCATGGCATTACGCCATTGTGATGATTTTAATGCTTGAGTGACACGGGTTGGTTCAAGAGACTCGGGAAGGGGATGTAGGGAAGAGGTGTTGTGCAGATGTTTTGGACAAAAGATGTTATTCTTTGCACGAGTGAGCATAGGGTGAGAATTAAGGGGAATTGAAGGACCGAGGCTAGGTAATGACTCAAGAGAACCAGCAAGGTTGCTGGTTCGGCAGGAGAAGAAGCTGTCGAACCAGTTGTGGATTCCTCTGAAGATGAAGCTGTCGAACCAGAGGGATGTTCAGCAGAAACAAAGATTTCCGAACCAATGCTTGATTCGGAAGGAGTTGAATCTGCCGAAGGTGATATATCCTCGGCAGATTTGGATTTTGCTGAGTGATGAAGATGAGGCAGAGTGGTTTGTGGAATAACCAAGGTTGGTAGAGGAAGAGGGTAAGATGACGGAATAAAAGAGGAGAAGGTGTCAATATTGGAGGAAGAGGAAGAAGAGTTTGTGTTTGAGGAATGTGGGAAAATATGTTCAACAAACTTGACATGTCTAGAGGTGAAGATTTTTTTACATTGTAGTTCTTGGCATAAATAAGAGTGATGTTTTGTGTCATAGCCAAGGAATATGCAATTCTTTGAAGGAACATCAAGTTTATTGGTGGAATATGGACGAACCAGCGGGTAACATAAACAACCAAATTGTCGAATATGTAAATATGAGGGTTTTTGGTGAAAGAGAGCGAAGAATGGACTGTCATGTCCTAGAGTTGAGGTAGGAAGACGGTTGATTAAATAAACTGCCGTTTGGAATGCAAAGGACCAGTAGGGAGTGGGAAGAGAGGCTTGATAAAATAATGTTAGTCCAGTTTCAACAATGTGTCTGTGTCGACATTCAGCAAGACCATTGTGTTCAGGGGTATAAGATGGAGTTACTAAGTGTTGAATTCCAGTTGAATTGAAGATGGGATTGAGAGCTTGGAACTCACTGTCAGTTGACATGGTTGGGGGAGGGAAAAAAAAATTGGAACTCTGGGAGAGAAGGTAAGGGCTGGCTGAGTTGTTTGTGGTGGAGAGAGAGTGAGGCAGGCAGGTGAATATGGGAAAAGGTGTTAATAAGGGAGGCAGATTCTAAGAAGGTTTTAAGTGAGAGGAAAGAAAGTTGGATGCCAGATTAATAATTGACAGACAAAGATGAAAGAGTTATGACAGATTCTAATTGGAAAATTGGCCGAGGAAGAAGAGAAGAATTATGATTGCTCGCGAGAGTCTTGTTTCTGCTCCGATACCATGAAGAGAATTGATAATTAAACGGAAATTGTTATTCACATTATGAATGATACAACGATTGATTTATAATACGAGAAATTTACCTATACTAGAAAACTAGAATATGTAAAATTCTATCTAATAATAAAAGATTAAAAAAATATTGTGGTGATCATGATCTTGAAGATTCTTTATTATCATTTATTTCCTTAACAAGCTGAAGCCACAAAAAATTAGTATGAATTTTGGTGGTGTTTTTGTGATTGGAATTATCATTTATTTATATGTTGAATTTCAATTTAAGTAATTCTGAAAAAATATTCTATACAATAATCTCCCATTTTTCGAGTAAAGAGCCAAATATTGGTAAAACGAGCGTTCCAGAGAAAAAAGATATAAAGAAATTTGTAACTTATTTTTTGACCCACGATTATTCGATGAAGAATGTTTAGACCCACCATTTTTTTACAAGATGCGGTAATGAGTTCTAACTTCAAAAGTAAGAGAAATCAAATTTTGATTTATAAATTGATTTATTTATAATTTTAAGGTAAAAAATAATTGTTAAAAATTGAAGAGAGAAAATGTATGTAATTAAAAAGTGATTTAAAAATTGTGTTGTTTATAAATTAATTTATATTTTGTTTACCAAACTGATGCCAACCTGTTTAATTTATGTATTTGTGTCTCCCCACTTGACCGAAATTAACAATGTTAAGGTTAAAATCATTGGAAAAATTATTAAGCCTTCGTTTGTTATTAAACAAGTTTTTAAATAACATTTCTCCAAATCACTTTTTTAATCACATACATTTTCTCAAATCATTTTTTAATTACAAATTTACAATGAAAAAAGACTTATATTTGTTTATAAACAATTTTTTTTTTTTTTTTTATACCAAACAGAGGATTTGATGACTTTTTCCTTCTTCAAATCAAATGAAAGTCGTATGTGATTTTCACATATTTATTTACCGTTTCGATCATGTGTAAATCTAGATTCACTTTATTGAATAGGCTGAGAACTTAAAACTGGCTTTCGAAGGTTGCAAAATTATTATTACACCTCGCACAATGTAGAAGAGTCCAACCCTAATTAATCTTTCCTAAAATTAATGAAAGACATAATTAATAATAAGTATTGTTTTCAAATTAAAATAGAAGCGCCTGTGCTCGGATATCTTTGATGAAGAAAATATTATTAAAATAGAAGCGCATGTCCCGTATATCTTGGATGAAGAAAATAATAATAATAATAATAATAATAATAATAATAATAATAATATTATTATTATTATTATTATTATAGTGTTTAACCTGTGCAATGCACGATATTTGTATTCTGTGAAAATGATTTCAATAAAAATATATGAATCTATTAGAGTTTCTTTGTGAAAGTTTAAAAAACAAAATAGTTTATCCATATTTTGGAAAAAATTCTTCGAAGTCCATATTTTTTGATTGAATTGGTTGGTTCTCCATCTTTATCACAAATTAATATATTTAATCCAGCATAATTTGTGGGACCAAGTCGACATGAATGATATATCCGAAAATGTGAACAAAACAAATGATCACATATATAAGAAGTGACAAAAGAGCAATTGTCCTAAACAACTACCACACCAATAACAAAGATCACGGGCATCAATTAAGGAATTATTGTCACACAAATTTTTTTAACATTTTCATTAGTGGTATTGGTTTAATTTACTAAAATTGTTATCATTTATAGAAGTTTCTAGATATTTTCAATATTTAAAGTTTACTTAAATTTTGTTACTTAAAATCTTTTTTTCTTTTTGAAAATCTTATAATCTATTTATTATTACTAATATTAATTTGTTTACCTAAAATCAAATTAACTTAGGCTACGTTTTTAAAAGCGAATGTGGAATTTGGTTAGAAAGAAAATGAATTTCAGATAATTGAATTCCTGAGAATTGGAAGTTTAATCTGTTTGATTTGTTTACTTTTCTAGGTGAAAAAAGTGAGAAATTTTTCAACTTTTGTTTATGAGTGACATTATTTTTCACACATTTGTACTCGATAATAACAATGTTAATTTTTTTAAAAAAAATAAATCAATTAACAACAACAAAAAAATCAAACTTGACGAAAATAATAAAAGATTTTTCATGAAAAATAAAACATCCTCCTTCTTTGAAAACAAATTCCTCCAAATCAAGAAAAATATTGGATTTCAAGACAAGTTGGAAAATGAATCACATGGAAAACTTAGACAATTAAACAGCTTAAAAGTTGGAAAACCACCCAAAAAATGCATTTTCCATGAAAAACTTTGGTAAATCAAACGCAGCTTTATAAGAAAGATTGCTCATGCAATACTCTAAATCAGTTGTTGTTTCTAAAATATAAAAATTAATTTGTGTAACACGTGTACATGAAAATGTAAAGGCTATATTAAGTATTATTACAATTGCATGCACATTAGTCAATGAGTAATGCACCTACTATTAACACCAATTTATGTAGCAATAAGAATAGGTAACATTGTGCAATAAAATTGAAATATATTTTTATTGATTAGACAATATATGACATTATTTATTTGTAACATAAACGAATGATGATATTCATGAACAATAAATAGCATGCTTCATAATCAATAGTGTTTCGTTAATAATAACGCTAGCTTGTACCATCGATGCTACAACAACAATTTAGGTGAAACTATGTGATAGACTCAATTAAAGATTAATTGAGCATGGAGAGTATCGTCATTCCAAGTATGCTCGGGTCACACGTAACTTTCAGACATTGCCTACTTAGTCTTTGTTTAACATCTTTTTCTTCAAACTTATTTTCAACTACATTTATCAATTTTTTTAATTATTTCTTCAGTTTTTATCAAAATCTCCGAAAAATTTGATTTTTAACAAAATCAAACGGAGAGTAATAAAAAAAATGGCAAGATAATAAGTGAAAGTTAAATATGAAAATTACTTACAAGTTATAGTAGTTTTTCCTTTGGAGGAAAACACAACATTTTTTTTTTTACAGTTATCGTTCTTCATATTTTAATAAATGTTATAAAATATAGAGAAACTCAGAAAAGAGAGAAGAAATAGGGAGGCGAATAGCATTCGATGATATAAATGCAATGTTCTCTAGGAATTGACCAACTAGTCTTCTTCATGGCTCGAGAAGACTAGATAGATATTGTCCATAATCATTTACATTAATATTGTATGTATGATTAATTGCATGGTGGATGTTAGTTAATATACATAGGAATGATGAGATAAACCCCTCACTTAAATATTATATTAAGTCATATGCTTTCCATTGTTATAATGAAAAACCAAAGTTTGCTATCGATGTCAGCTTGTTGAGTTACTCAAGGCTACTCGATGGTAGATATGTTTCTCATTATGAAGTATCAGATACTTCTGAACAATGGGTCGGACTTAACCAAAACTACATCTTTTATTGAGCAAATCAAAAGGAATATAATTTCGGAAGCAATTTATTAAATTCGTATTAATTGGTTAATACAAAGTGTCTTCCATTTTTATAGTGAAAAACATGAATCCGTCCTCGATGTGGTTTGTTGAGTCACTCAAGGCTGCGAGTGAGAAGGTGTGTTTATCACTATGAAACATAAGATGTTTCAGAACAATTGATAGAATTTAACTGAAATCTATTTTTTGTTGAGTCACTCAAGGAGATGAGATTTTAGAGACACTATCAAGTAAATGCATAAGATGTGTGGGACAAAGAGTTGTCTGCTTGATGATCTAGGAGTCGCATAGAGATGTGGTTGATAGGAGTATCTACCTGGATGTTTCATTAGAGCTTGTTGAGTCACTCAAGGTTCTAATGGAATAAACGGGATCCTAGCCTACTGTGAATCTAACAGGATTCTACGAGATTAATGTTGAGGGTCATTAATTCTAGTAAAACAGTGGGAGCAATCGATTTAATAAAAGAACTTATTAAATTGATTTATGCATGATAATACGTGATTCTATTTTTAATTTGTTATTGTTGTATGAATTTTAAAAATTTGAGTTGTTACTTGAACTTATGGAGAGTAATTGACACTCTATAAGTTCATTAGACTGAAATCCTTGAATTGACATCGTTCTTTGAGAAATGATCTCAAAATACGATATGATCGAGAATACTCTTCTCGAACATTCCAATAATAGGACACTACATTTATAATTGCGAGGCTTCCTTAACCGAACTGAAGAAGTAAGAAGTTTGGTGAATCTTCTACTTCAGTTTTCTATTTGATAGAGGTTAAATAATCTACTTAGCCAATCGAGTATTAGATTATACAATGGCTAAAAGTATAATAATTGCGAGAAATGGAGATATACCTATTTGTAGGTAATAAAACAAATGTTGCTTGTACAGCTTAAGAAGTTATCACCTATCTTTGTCTTCTCATTCAGTTCAAAATTAGACAATTGTTAATTACAGTTCTTATGAAGAACGACACTTCCACTTCATGTTTGGACATGAAATGATTATCCTATTTAATTAAGAATAATAGTTATCTGTTAACTTAGATGGGATAATATGGAAGTTAGGTAAATAACAAATAATCCACATTCTGAATATTGATAAGGCAAAGAAGAAGTCACACTTAAATATGACACTTGACAGATTCAATTAAGAGAGATATATGTTTATCTCACCTTGAAGATTAATTGATAAGTCAATTTTTTTCTTTAAAAGGGGAAAAGTGGGATGATTGATCCACTGAGCCTGTTACATTCGGATGTAAGTGGGCATATGTCAGAGTGGTCTTTAATCATTAGATAATCATGATTGTCATTGTTATCTATAATGAAGTTTAGATCTGAAAGTTTGAAAAGTTCAAATAATACAGATATAAATTAAATGGCCAAAATGAGAAAAATATTCTAAGCACGTTGATTTGATCAAAGTGAAGAATATTTCAAAGTGATTGACTTCAAGATTGTGTTATGAGAACATAATTTTCGCATAAATAACCCTTTCGCATACACCTCTACACAATGGCATATCTCAAAGGAGAATGATTACAATTGATGCAATCATTGATGAAGCCACGCAAAATCTCCAAAACAGTTTTTGGAGCTTTGCACTAAAAAATTTTATGTTACACACTTAGTGTCTATTTGATATGTTGGAATTCCAAGGAAAAACTTTCCCACATATTTTGCCACTTTTGGTGTTTGAAAGACAAAGTTTTCTTGGCAACTTGATTTCCCTCTTTTTGGTGCACGCGCGAGTGTTCCATTTTGTGAAGGAATTGCTTTTCCTGCTAATGTAGTAGAATTAATTTTCTAGGGTAAATTTTTATCAATTTTCGTCTTGTTTAATCATTTTTGTTATTGTTAATTGATTTATTTTGTTTCCAAAAATTAACATTATTATTGTCAAATACAAATGTGTGGAAAAAAATTGTTTATTAAAATAACTAAATTTTACTTTATTTTCCATGGAACATAAAGCTAATCAAACAACAAAAGTTGAAAAATTTCTCACTTTTTCCACCTAGAAAATTAAACACATTAAACTTCAAATTCCAAGGAATTCAATTCTCTAGAATTCATTTTCTTTCAACTCAAGTTCCACCCTCGTTATCAAACACACCTTTAGTCGTATTCCATGATAATCGGTTGATGAAGGTCCATATAAGATATGGATTTAAAAGGTCTAATCTTCCTCACGTTAAGATTTAAGACCTTAATACTTATTAGAAGTATACCAGATTTGGATAAGCAATATCCTTAGTCCAATATGTATATATGTGGAATATCCAAAAGATGGTTGGATATTATTTCTACATTCCTATCGAGAAATAAAGTCTATCTCAAATTTTGTCAATATCTTAGAGAATCAGTTCATCTAAGAGAGGGCAGTGAGAGTAAAAGTAAAACATGAAAGAGTTCATGATTACACATATATACTCAACCGATTAAATAAGCTCGAATATGTGTTTGCATAGGATGAGATACATATCGATGCTTGGGACGCGATCATTACTCAGGACGTAGTGACGACTGAGAACGCACTAGCTCCATGTAAAGATATTAGGATCATGTATACTCCATTGAGTTACACATCCCTGATTACTAATATTGTATTAGTCATCAAGGATAATGAGCCTATATTTACATAGAAGATAAGTCAAGTGGTGACTAATCAAGATGGCAGGAAGCCATAGAATCCGAGATAAAAACAAAGTTTTGGAACTTGTTTGATTCGCCTGAAATGGGTAAGACCCATAGGCTGTAAATGTGTTTACTCTGAATCAATTTAGATTCTACTTGCGGTAGCAACATGATGCGATTATGAGATTTTTGAATCCTTATATATACTTAAACATAATATACTAGCTACAAATATCTATTATAGATTAAAGCAAGCCTCACGGAACTAGAATCTTAATTTTGATGAGATAATCAAAATGTTTAATTTTATCAAAATTGCAGATTAATCATGTGTGTATATAAAAGGTTAGTGGGAGTATTCAATATTTCTAATACCATATGTAGGTGACATATTATTGATCAGAAGTTGAATCTCTAACCTTGAAAGTGAAAGTGCAATTATTTGAATTTCCCCATGATGGATTTGAGAAATAAAACCTTTACTTTGGGAACTGGAATCTATAGAGATAGATTTGGAAAGTTGTTTTGATTTCTCAATCCACGTACATAGATGTAATGCTAATGGGGTTAGCATGAGTGAATCCAATGTATGATTCTATCCCAAAAATTTTGGGATTAATCTTTTCAAGATGGTGTTTAGAACACATATTGAGAAATAATGACGTGGAGAAGATACTTGATTGTTTAACAATAAGATCTTCTTAAATGCGACACCATGTACGATACCTTTTGTATTATTGAGTACTTGAGAAATACTAAAAATACAATAGACATGAGGAGAAATGTAGACTTACAGTCTTTAGGTATAAAAATACCATCCTTCAGTTAGGAAAAAAATGAATGAAATATTCAGTCTAATTATTAATTAACTCATAGTAGGGTTATAGTCAGTTTGAAATGGTTCAAACAAGAGAGACCGCTAACTATACAACCGAGACCAAATACATAAGTACACTTGAAGCAATCTCGATTGTTATGTTCATTAGTGAACTATAAGAGTTCCTAGCATTGTAGCTCCAGTAATGAGTACTGTGACGACAATGGAGTCATCGCGCAAGCAAGGGAACAGGGTCTCATCAATGATCTGAGTATGTATTTAGGGGCTATTATCTTATTTGGAGATTGTAGAAAAATAGAATTCATGCCCACTAATCTTGAGAAGATTGATTATGTGAAGCGTCACATATCAGAGATCCACTTGTAAAACCACTATCCCAACGGGAACGTGATTGTCACATAAACTCGTTATGTATATGATACATGAGTTATTGGATCTAGTGGGAGTATGTTAGTGTTATGCTCTAAATCTAATCGTTGAGATAGCATAACACATATTATCATTGTTACAATAAAGACAGATCTATTATTAAATTGAGTTTAACTCATATTTAGATAATAGAGTCCGTAGAATAAGTTTAAGTAACTTGTAAGTCACAAGGTGTTGTGACTGTGAGATACAAGTCATTAATATCTTGTTCTAAAATTTTCCCTAGTCGAAGTAACAACAAGATACGGATATTGTTGTTGCAGTTAGACTAGCACGTGTTGCATTTTTTTCTTATGAATAAAGTAGTTTATCTCACAAGCTAGAATGTAGAGGGACATACAAATGAACATGTGGATGCATTGTTAGATGAACAAATCATTGGATGACCCGCCTAGAGATTCCACATGGATAACTATCCAAGCGTCAGTGGTGAATCTCTAATGTGCGGTTGTGGATTTGGTCCTTTGACTTGAGGACATCATAGAATCTTATATGAGGATTACTATACTTTGGCGAGCGTTGATGTTGGCTCTTGAGAGGGAGTCGTCAGGATGACGCCGTACGGTTATAGTGAGAGTCATATGAAGGTTGTGTATGTCCAATATGAGGATTCGTCACACCTGGGTAGTAGGAGATTATAACCTGTATTTCGCTCACTTATGTTGATGTAAATTCCTCGGTCGGGGTGAAGTTATGAGTTGAAAATGTGTTTTCAGTCATAACAAGATCAATCAAGATAAGAAGTGAATAACATAATTGGTTAAAATGAGATTAACGCTATCCATATCTCTTAACCAATTGTGTTATATTGATGAAGAGATTATATTCTACGGTAACCGCACATGAACTGGTGTTGTCATGTCACATGACTTTTCCTTTCACATGGATTGCCTTGACACATTGCTAGATGTCAATGTAGGACGGCGACGTGAATTAATCGATCTTGGTGAGTCCATGATGAATTAGAAATAGAGATTTAAATTCATCTTATTCCAATCAGATTGAAATAATAATAACACGGCGTTTGCCATCGTGAATAGAACCTAATGGGTCACACACAAAAGGCGAGAATTGAGTATTTGGAATTGGATCTTGTCCAAGTGGGAGATTGTTAGAATTAATGTACAAGCCCAATTGTTGAGTCAGACTTTACAATTAGATTAATTAATATGATTAATTAATCAATGTCCGTTAATGGCCCTATCGTGAATATGATTAGGGTTTGAGGTGCACATATTAATAAGTGCACCATTGTAAGGAATTAATGAGAGTTGCAAATGACAGAGTCGCTTTTCTAGCATTAGGTTTTTCTCTTGCTAGCACAAAGAGAAAAATAAATTCTCTCAAATCCATTCCAATAGTTGGAGAGTGATGGAATTTCAGATTCAACTCGCTGTGTGAATTTCTGTTAGAGGCTGGACAATTGGACAGCTGGTGGTGACAAGATTGTACCTTCTGTTTCAGATTTCAGATTCACGGGTTCATCAAATGTATCATCTTTATCACAAATTCTATCTAAGTGCAAGGTTGATCCGGGCTATGGTTTCGACTCTGTTTAATTTTCGCTCTGCATATATGTATTGAAACCTTACAAAATTTGTTCCAAGTAAAGATGTAAAATTAAATATAAATGTGGATATTTTTTTAGATCTTTGGTTATAATTCTAATTTACATTCGTTTTACGTCCCGTCATAGGAGAACATTCCGATAAACTTTGAGATGAAATTATGTAAACAACTTTGCTACAGTCACAATTAGGGTCACAATTTACCTACGGGCGCAATCCTCTCTTTCCAGTTTCAACACATCACATCATCTTTTAAATCAACAATAATAATACCTCCACATCATCAAATTGTCATCTACATTGTCAAAATAATTATGCACTTAAATTAATTTTTATATAAATTACTAATTGAAGCTAATTTACATCAGTATTGAAATTGTTCCTAGGTTACGAAACGGTAACTGTAATTATTTCTATTGCATTAAGTATGATGGCAGTGCGTACTGTGGACCCATTTATGCCCTCTCGTGTCGTTTTCGAATTTAAAAGACCGTCAGGCGTCAGAGTATTCGTACGTTCAAGATTGTTGTCAGTTTATGTGAATGACTGAGATTCTGCCTGCTGTTGTCCGGATGGAGTTAAATTTGGCACACTCGACCGAGTCAAAAGTTTCTCTCTTTGGGAGGAATTTATCTTGTCGCGAGAAATTAGGCTTTTTAAGGCTCTCTTCATTAAAAGTATTTTGTTTAAAAATATATTTTTTATATTTTTGAAGTAAAATATTTAATTGAAAGGTGAAGAGAAAAAAATGTGTGTAGTTGAAAATTAGTTTGAGAAACAATCACGTTGTTCAAAAACTTGTTTTTAAACAAGTTTACCTCTATTTGACAGTCCAAAATTATTTAGCCTAATTAATATTTATATATAAATTAATTTATAAACAATACAAATTTTTAAATTACATTTTAATTATACACATTTTTTAAATCTATTTTTAACCACATATTTTATGTCAAAAACGACAACAAAAATTTATAAATTGTGAAAAGGTCGCCGAACTGATTATAAACAAAGAATATTGTATTTTGAAATGTGTGATTGAAAAATAATTTCGTAAACTATGTGTAATTAAAAAATAAAGGCCCGTTTGATTGCGATGGTGAAATTTGTGTGGAAAGAAAACGAATTCCATGGAATTGAATTCCTGTGAATTGAAATCTTGGGAATTAGAAGTTAATGTATTTGATTGATTTAACTAGTATCACACCTGTGCATTGCATAGATGAACAATATGAAATGATTTTACTGTAAACATCATTATAGAATAGGAAAAAAATTGAACATATAATTTGCTTTGATTAATGATACAAACTGTCAACGAATGCTCAAAATAGAAATAAATTACAATTCTAATCAATTTTTGAAAACCTCTTTAAATAATACATTGTTTGTACAATTTGTAGTTGTTCACATCTGTATGATATACGAAAGTTGTTACAAACAAAATATATTTAAACAATTGCTCAAATTTAAACTAAATAATGCAATTTTTCAAATATATGTTTTATAGAATAAATAAAAAATTTCATTCAATTTTTTTTTACTAACGTGAATAGAAATAATGCAATTTTTTATGATGCATTTAATTGAACATAATTAACTGTATATTTAATTATATTTCAATTAAAAAACTATTAATGGAAATATAAATAAAATATATATAATGAGCCTTTTTGTCTATATATGTTATAAAATTAAGAAATAATGTTTTACCATTTTTATGGCATATAATTATTTTTTTTAATGTTTTAATAAAACTGTAAGTCGTTGAATTGTTTTATTATTAGCTTTACGGGAAAACAGACCATGAATTAAGTATTTTAGAGATTGTACCGTGAACATATCAACTTCATTTCTGGAATTAACGTTCAATAAATGAATTTTTCTTTTTTTTAAAAAAATTAATTACAAAATTAGGCTCATAAAATACATATGTAAAACTCAACTTACATATTCTCCTTAAAATCGACACTTTTCTTTTCATATATTTTTCTTCATGATGTTCTTCCCAAAAGAGGTCTAGGATAGACTTTTTTGGTATAATTTAATTTTTTAAGTATTAATTATTAATTTCAAGTGTTTTTCTAAAAAAAATAATTATTAATTTTAATAAATATTGTATATTTTTACATTAATTGATTCTTCTTTCTTCATACTGACAATTTCTTTATTCATATTGTTACATTATTATCTTAATAAAAATTACTGATCGATCAATTGTTTAATAGAAATTATATGAATTAATTGTTAAAATTTGTAATATATTTTTGCATATTTTAGTTATTTAAATTTATAATAAAAATAGAAAAATGAATAGAATCAGTAAATAAATAAAAATAATATGAAAATGGTGAATGAATTGAAGAAATCTTAAGTTTGTAAAATTAACTCAACTTAATTAGATTTGCCTTAAAAATTTGTATAGTTATTATTTATTTTAATTTGATGAGAAAAAAAGAACCGAAATTAATCATCTATGACTAAAATGAATTTAGTTAACTAATTATAGATAATATTATAGGACTTAAATGATATAATTTAAAGTGAATTAAATATTGAGGAAAAATATAAAATATAAAATAAAATTTACTTTTAATTTTTTATATGATTTTACGGACAATATATTTACAATTTGCTCTCACTTGTTAGCTTACATTAAATTTTTCACTGTGATCTTTAATTTGACACTTTTATTACATATTTTTCGATTTCAAAATAATACAATAATTATTAAAAGGATAATAATAAAATAAAAAAATAATATTTTGATGTTATTAATAGTATAGCACAGATGTCAATGCAATTAATAACACATGTAAAATAATAATTGTTAAAATATTTAATATACTATTTTGAGAAAAAAATCCCATATTTAGAAAGTTTTTTTTTTTTTTTTTTGCGGGAAACTACATGTATATTTTGGTGATGACTATTCTACTTTTATATAAAATATAAATATATTAAGATTAAAATTAAGATAAGATTAAGAATTAAGAATAAGAATTAAGATTAAGATAAGATTATGATTATGATTTTCTAGATGAAAAAAGTGGAGAAATTTTTAAGTTTTGTTATTTGATTGACATAAAGCAAAATTTTGCTATTTCAATCAATTTTTTAAATATTTTTCATACACTTGTATTTGATCATAATAATGTTAATTTTTAGAAAAAATTAAGTCAACTAACAATAATAAAAAGAACGAAACAAGGCGAAAATGGTTTTCTACCAATTCCTCACCAAAGTGCCAAGAAAATCAATTCCTTAAAATCAAGAAAAATAACAGATTTCGAGAAAAGTTGGAAAATGAATTCTATAAAAAATTTAGGCAATCAAACGGTGTAAAAATTGAAAAATATAAAACATTTTCTATTTTTCATGAAAAATCTTTCATATTAAAGAGGGCCTAAAAAATGTGACCAAACACACCGTTAGTCCCCACATAAAAGTTCACTTTCTGAATTCAAAAAGTATAAAATTCACTCTTTGAAAAGGGTACATTCAGATTTCAGACTTCAGAGGTTAAGGACAGAGGTTAAGGACAGTTGCACGTTAATCACTAGGAATGGTAAATAATTTCGGGTGATGATACAATCACCTCGGGCTTACCCTCGAGGTGACCGCTCCCTCATATGGAGGGGGTCACCTTGGAGAATAAGTCTCGAGGTGCTTTTATCATTTTTGAAAAATTTCGCATTGTCTTGTAGAGTTATGATACAGGGCTCGCAAAGCCTGCCAAAAAAACCCGTAACATCATAGAGATTTTTTTTTTTTTTTTTTTCTTTTAAGAAATGGTAGAAAATTATAGTTTTGAATATGTCGTTCGGTAACAGATTTGTTTTTGTTTATTAACATGTTTATAAACAATACATTTTTCCAAATTACTTTTTAACCACACACATTTTCTTTCTCCAATTTTTAACCATTACTTTTTACCTCAAAATTATAAATAAACAAGTTTATAAACCAAACATTGTTACCAAACGATATTTTCTAGTTCAATATAAATCATACTTGAAAATAAATAAATAACTAACACACCGTTCGATGGCCAGTTTTTTGGAATTTTTTTGTTTATTTGACTTTTTTGATTTTTTAAGATAAAATGTGAGGTTAAAATTGAAAAGAAAAAATATGTGTTGTTAAAAAGTGGTATGAAAATTGTGCAATTTAAAAATTGTAATCATTTAAAAAAAAAAAAAAAAACCTTACTGAACGCACCGTAAATTGATATAATAAACGAGAATTTTGTAATCCCCACATACCAAAATTGCTCGACGGTACGGGATGGCAATGACAGTCCTGTCCCGAGCCGATGCCGTTGCTATCCCTAATTGTAGACAAGTTATTTATCAATCAGGAAAGTCTTAAATTAGACAATTTTAACTTAGGGAACTTTGATTTGCACTGCTAAATGGTATAATCTAAAAAATATAACACCATGAAAAGTCAAATATTTTTGTTATATTTTTCCTGAAAAATTCTTCTTGTAACCCTGTTGTACTGCCCCTCACAATTGTGAGTGGAGAGTAACCCCTGCCATACAAGAAGAAGGCTCTTTCATTAAGAGGTTCCTCGAAGGAATGACAAACAGACCGAGTAGTTTGCAAGCTCGATTCATCTCCGCTTGACATATTCGTTGCTCAAGCTGGTTTGAGACGAGCCATGAATCGAGTCAAGCTCAAATTATTTTTCACAAATTGAGAATGCTCGGCTCACGATGCCCACGAGATAGCTCGTTTGGGCTCATGGAAACAAGCTCGCAAGCTGGGCTAGCGGGTACTAGCCCACAAGTCTGTTCATATAGGGATCATAGGCCAACACCTTTTTAACTTATTTTATTATTTATTTTTTAAAAAAATGCTCACTTTTGAACTTATTTTGTTAATTTATTTTAAAAAATTGAGTCGGCTGATGGACGCCTCAACTCGTTGTTTAACTTGACTCGTGAGACCCACGACCTTAGGCCGAGTGGCAGTCGAGCCCAAATTTTGGGCACCAGATGATTTTGTGTCGTCACCCCGGTTCCTCATATCATAAATGCGATGCAATGAACAAACATGGTTACCTCTTCTACTAATAAACTCTTCGTTTCCTCATATCATAAATGCGATGCAATGAACAAACATGGTTACCTCTTCTACTAATAAACTCTTCGTTTGAATAGTAAATTTCAATTTGGTGCTGAGAGTAGCAATAAATAATCATAATGAACCTTACAGCATGTTCCAAATTGATTAATGCACCCATGTCACATCTCCCAGTGGCAAAGGGGAAAGTTGTTAAGTGCTCAGCTCGTCAGGGTGCAGGGTTCTAATCCTGAAATATTGGATTTGCTCATTGTGAAAAGCGGAAGTTATTGAGAATTACTCATACTTACTCAATCTCTCTACCCTGGTCCTTGAGAGGTATAACCTGAATTTACAATCTTGAAACAATGACATTGGACGTGATAGGTTCGGACCCTCAGAGTGTGTGATACACTTTTTTTTTTAATCCAAATTGAATAACAATACAATTTATTCCTCGTCCTCGTCCTCTCCAACAACTACCTCATCGTCACTTCTGATGTTACCATCATTAGATGTTCCATTCAAATTGATATTATCCATAATATCAAAGCCAAGTTCATCACCACTTTTGTCATCTTGGAAAGTAAACCAGTTGGAGTTTGTAAACAAGCTTATGCAAGATAAAATTAGAAAATTTCTGACAATGACAAATAGGCTTGCTTGATAGCCAGCTTCTACCTTCTTGCACATCACAGAAGCCCACACAATAATATAATACTGTATAATAGTGCCAGGGATGGAACCAGAACTTCAAGCTTGCTGAGGCGAAAATATGAGGGTGGAGGGGGGAGCCCCCTCTCCTGGGCCCCCGAATTTTTTTTTTTTTTTTTTACCAAGAAGATTGAAAACGACGATTTTGAGTACCAAAATAGGCAAGTTATATTGATTGACCAAGAAGACAAAATCAATTTATCAATATAAAAACAATATGCCCATCTACATATCTAACGATATACAAATTGAAAATAAATACGAACATTAGATGGACATAAAAAAGACAAAAAGGCAAACTACCTATCTATATAAAAAATGATAGAGACGGCTTGGGCACCTTAAATTGGTTACTCTTCGTTCTCATCTCTTCAAACTCGACAATACGAGAATCTACTTAAAAAATCTCAACAATCTCCTTCTTAATATACACAAGCACGGTACTGGACAAAAAATTATCTTCCATCCTATCATAACCTTGTCTTAATGAAATCATAGCTAAAAATGCATATTGTAGTTGCTGTTGAAACTTGAAGAGTGAAAACAAGACGAATCAATCTGTCAACAAGATTACAACTCATTGATTTTTTGTCAGTGCCAACAGTTGACAAACATAGGGAAGTGTTGTCAATTTTTTTAAATTGAGAGTTACACTGAATGAATTCAGTGGAATGAATTAAAAAATTGAATAATGGGTAGTGTTCCTAGTTAAGTCTAAGGCTTTTGTATTATTGAGCTTTAGACTTTAAGTTATTGTGTCAATATTTGTCAATTGAAAGAAAAATAAAAAATTCAAAAATTTTGGATGGGCGAACGAAAAATGTTGCTGGGGAGAAACTTAAAAATAAACTATAAATTGACTATGAGTAGTGGACCGATGAAAAAAGTGGGGGTGGGTCCCCGCCCCCTCTAGCTCCGTCTCATAGAGGCAGATAGATAGTAAGCAGATTCAGTCTTGCGAAAACTCCCCACTTCCCGTCTTTCAAAGTCTTTCGTACTTTCCTTTCCCCTTCTATAAAATTCTTATGGCAATCTATTTGTGAGGTTTTGTAAAGAAACTAAAAAATCAAACCCAACAAAAACGAAGGATTATTATTGATTTTCAAACAACAATAAGAAATTTATGTATCAAAAACTCTGGTTTAATACAAAAATTATCGCAAAAACACAAATCACAAACTACGTACAAATACTCTCTGAAAAACTCTTAAAAACCGAAACAAAGTGTGTTTAATATGAACACAAAAATACTCTCTAACAATTTCACAAGAATATTACAAATTTCTTCTGAAAGATCGAAGTAAAAGAGAGAAAATCCCCAAGAACAAAGAGGTGTAATCAGAGAGAAAGTTCAGTATCAGAGAGAGACAAATGAATGAATCAGAATACGTTGCATCTGGACGCTTCTCGCTTTTTCATCTGGCTTAAGAGATAAGGTTGATCCAACGGCCATAAGCTATTGATTGGTTTTGATCAAACGGTTGAAATGGTTTCAGTTAAACTAAGAAAAGCGTGATTCCATGAAACGCGAGTTGGACCTCCGGGTTTAGCAGGGAAGTGGGCTCAGCAGCTGAAAACATAAGTGGGCTAACATTCTGATTTTGGGCTGGAGGCATTGGGCTGCAGCTGGGCCAATGTCTTCACAAATCTTCCCCTCAATTGGTGCAGGCTGCAGCTATATCATTCCAGCTTCTGTTATTCAGTTCTAAGTGCCTTCAGCATCCTCAAGTTTCTCTTCCATGTTTTGTTCCCTGCAAAAATACAATGAGGCAGTATCAAATTCAAAAATATTAAGCAAATTCAAAGCATCTTTAAACTTTGTTATAGGTATTACTTTAGTTCCAGCATCTGCTGGATTGAGCTGAGTAGGAATTTTGACAAGTTTTATAAAACCTTTTTCAGTGATGTCTCTTATAAAATGGAATTTGACATCTATATGTTTGGATCTGTTATGAAACACAGGATTTTTAGTAAGATATAATGCACTCTGGCTATCAGTGCAAATCTCAATTTCTGGTTTACTCAAACATCCAATTTCAGAAAGTAACCCCCTCAGCTACATGCATTCTTTAACTACATCAATGGCTGCAATGTACTATGCTTCAGTTGAAGAAAGGGCAACTAATTTCTGTAGTTGTGCTTTCCAACTGATGCAGGAGGAATTTAAAGAGAAAAAGTAGGCTGAAGTAGACTTGCTATTATCAATATTTTCAGCAAAATCAGAGTCTACAAAGCTAATAGGTTCAAAAGCAATTTTGGATTTAGAAACACACGAGACTCAAATTCACAGTTCCTTTCAAATATTTCAATAAATATTTAAGAGCTTCCCAGTGAGGTTCTCCTGGGTTACTCATAAATCTGCTCAAAACACTGACAGAATAAGCAATTTCTGGTCTGGTTGAGACCATGAGATACATTACAGAGCCTACAACATTAGAATAATGAACATTTTTCATTCTATGAAGTTCTTCTGCAGTTTTAGGACACTGATCATTAGATAGTTTAAAGTGAGCAGGTAATGGCAGTGTAACAGGTTTAGAATCAAATAGAGAAAAAAATTTCAAAACTTTTTCAATGTAACTCTTTTGATTCAGAAATTTTTTTCCTGTAGATTTATTTCTAAACACATCAATTCCAAGAATTTTCCTAGCTGGACCTAGGTATTTCATTTCAAATTTTGTTTTCAGATTCTCTTTCAGACAAGAAATGACATGCAGACTCTTACCAGCAATTAGCATGTCATCCACATACAGAAGCAGATCCACAGGATCAGAAGTGTCATTTTTAAAGTAAAAACATGGGTCATAAGAACTTTTCTGAAAATTTAAGCTTTGAATGAAATTATCAAATCTTTTGTACAATTGTCTAGGTGCTTGTTTTAGGCCATAAAGAGATTTCTGAAGCAGGCACACTAGATCATGTTTGTTTTTCTGTTCAAAACCTTTTGGTTGAGTCATATAAATGGTTTCATCAAGCATGCCATACTGAAAAACAGTTTTTACATTCATTTGCTCAAGTTCTAAATCATTTTGAGCAACTAAAGCAAACAAAATTCTAATAGAAGTATATTTCACAACAGGGGAAAAGATTTCAGTATAATCTATGCCTTCTTTTTGTGAAAACCCTTTTACAACTAACCTAGCTTTATATCTAGATTTACCTCCTTCAGCATCCCCTTCTTTTATCTTAAATATCCACTTACAGTCAATCAGTTTCTTGTCAGGAGGTTTTTTTTTACTAAATTCCAGGTCTTATTTTTAATCAAGGAATTCATTTCCTCTTTCATGGCTGCAAGCCACAAATTTTTATCTTTGGATCCCATTGCTTCTTCAAATGAGCAAGGTTCAGGGTCCAAAGAAGTTGATAAGACAGAGGCAGAGAAATATTCAAAATCATCAAATCTAACTGGGGGTCTAATTTTTCTCCTAATTCTGTCACTGGCCAGTTGGTAGTCATTTAAAAAAGGTTCATCATGTTCAGACAGAGTGGGTGAAGTGGGTGCAGGTGATGCAGGCACATTAGTATGCAAGTGTTGGTGCTGCTCAAGCTGAAAGTGAGAATCATCAAAGCTCACTTCAGTAATTAGAAAATTCTTTTCACAAAGTGGATTTTCATTCTTTCAGACTTGCAAGGAAAAACTTTTTCATTAAAAACAACTGACCTGCTCAAAATAACTTTGAAACCACTTTATTCTTTAACTCTAAGTCTATAACCTTTAACCCCTTCCTCATATCCAACAAAAATATATTTGAAAGACCTGGGATCAAGTTTGGATTGAACCTGATGAATATAGGCAGCACAGCCAAGATTTTTTAAAATTGAGTAATATTTGATCTGGAATGTTGTAGTTCACAGCACTAGAAGGACACTTATTGATTAAAAAAGATGCAGTTTTGACTGCTTCCCTCCAAATTTTTTTGGCAAATTTGATTGGATTAACATGCACCTTGTTCTTTCTAACAAGATCCTGTCCATCCTTTCAGCAATCCCATTTTGCTGTGGACTGTATGAAACAGTCATATGCCTAAGTATACCTTGGTGTTTGCAAAAATCATCAAATTCAAAATTGTATAATTCTAAATCATTATCAGTTCTGATTACAATAACTGTTGACCACAAGATCCGGATGGACCTTGGACCAACACGTCTCAGCTCCTCCCTCTTGAACACGTGGATCTCCTGCGCACTGTGACAAACAATCAGTTTACAAAGGGGGCCGAGGTGGCTCCCGTTTGCACTCCGATGCCTAAGTCAATACTCATTTTAGGCAAATATATATTGGGTGCGGGAAATATAAATGTGTAGAAGAGAGAAAAGGGAGTGAGAGAAATATAGAGTTAAGAGTGAGAAATTGCTAACCCTTTACTTGGAGACGATTGTGCTTCACAAGTGTGATAAATGCCAAAGACACGCAACCATACTGCATCAGCCACATCACAGGCTAACCGTGGTGACCAGCCCTTGGCCTTTTTCAAAATGGGGGGTTGATATTATAGGTCCTATGCCTAGGGGTGCCGGAAATAATTGCTTTGCTATAGCAGCAATTGACTACTTTACCAAGTGGGTCGAGGCTGAACCACTTATGAGAATCACCGAGGCCAACACCACCAAATTCATTTGGAAGAATATCATATGCCGGTTTGGTATACCCCATTCGCTGGTTAGTGACAATGCTAAACAGTTTAAAAACAGAAGCGTAGACGAGTTGTGCCATGATTTGGGAATTAGAAAACTGTTTTCATCTCCACATCACCCGCAGGCCAACGGGCAAGTGGAAGCAGTGAACAAGACCATAAAAAACACCCTGAAAAGGAAGTTGGAGTCCAAAAAGGGCGCATGGGTAGATGAGCTCCCGCAAGTGCTATGGGCGCTTCGCACCACTTCTCACACCACAACTGGTGAAACACCGTTCTCATTAGCATATGGCGCCGAGGCGGTATGTCCCGTCGAAATTGGGGTACCCTCACTTCGACAGATTAACTACGACGAAGTGAGAAACGAAGAAGCACAAATGGCCGATTTGGATTTCCTCATGGAGAAACGGAACGACTCTCAAGCGGTGATGGCCAGATACCAGGAAAAGATGGCTCGATACTACAATAAAAGGGTGAAAGGGCGACGCTTTGATATTAGGGACCTAGTCCTAAAAAATGTTCTTCTTTCAACACAAGAACCGGGAGTAGGGACTCTGGGTCCCAATTGGGAAGGCCCTTACAGGATCAAATCCGAGGTGGTACCTGGTACCTACATAATTGAAGATTTATCCGGGGTACCTTTGTGTAATCCTTGGAACACAGATCACCTTCGTCGCTATTTTCAATAAGTCAAATTCCACTTCAATGAGGCACAGTGTTGTCGCATGATTGTATGAAATCGCTAGTTAATTATGATGAGAATTGCACCAAATACTAATTAGCCATGCGTATTCGTCATGCATGAAATTTTTGAAAACAAGGGACTCTTATAAAGCCCACACGGCGATCACTGTGTAAAAATGGGGTGTGTTGGCAAAAGAAATCCATACAAACTCAGACGTAAGTGCCTCAGACATTGTCATATGAACCAAAGTTCTAAAAACGATAAATTAGTTCGTACATACGGGGTGCTCTTTCGCGCGAAATACTAAATATTTCCACAAAGTGGTTGATACTTTCATGTATACACTTAAGCGAAACGCTCACAGGACATATGCGTACTAAATACTGTGGATTCAAACGTAAAAGTCCCTATATTATTTCTGTTGTAAAAACATTAGCGCACGTCGTCGAAATTATAGATTGAAAATGGGCACGCCACAAACAGAAGTTCATGCGAAGTTGTAAGAGGTATTACTAAATGTAAGGTAAAAGTTGCTCAAAAGTTGGTCGACATCAGATTTAACCAGCAAGCGTGAACGCATTAAGCTCGTTAAATCTGAGGGACTAGACATTTACAGACATTTACAGGTACCCGCATATCGTCATACAATTACGAACTACTCGCACTTGGAAATACTCATGTTTAAGCAGTAAAGAAAAAACGTTGCTGCACCAAAATACGAATAAACTGCTCCATTCATAAAAATGAGACATGTACAATATGAAGTGTCGGGGGAAAAGAGAAGAAGAAAACAAAAAACTAAAGCTAACAAATGCAGAAGAGGATTATTGTGGAGGAGGGACATCTTCCAAGGGGTCTTTATCAGACACGCCCAGAGGATCCGCAGGATCATCTTGAGGCTCAGGGTAAAAAGCCTCAATAGAGGACAGGTCCAGTGTCGGAAAAGCTTCCTTCACATCCCCTAAGGCCATTCTGGCCCCCAAGTTCCCAAAGACCCTCTGCATAGCCTCGTATTTCGGAGTATCTTCGAAAGTATCCTTGAAGTTCTGAACTGCCTTAGAAACTTCTTCACCCAGAACTCCCTGCACCCTAGCCGCAATGGTACGCTCCAAGGCCTCAGAAATTCTGAAGTCAATATGTTTCTCCAGGGAAGTGTAGTCCTCCTCAGCTTTCTTCCTAGCCTCCAGCTCCCTCCCCAGCTTGCCATTTACTTCTGCCATTTCAGCTTCTAACTTCGACTTGGCTGCATTAGCGACGGCCAGGGCCTCAGAGGCGATAGACTGTGCCCGGTTGGAATCATCCAATTTCTTGCACAAGACTGCCACGTCTGACTCAGAGGCATGGACGTCATGCTTCAATTTGTCATTATCCTCTTAGAGGCGCTTCGCATTAGCCCTCTCTTCTGAAGAAGATTTGCGGGCTATGGACAGCTGGGCCTTGAGGTCATTGATCTCCTTGAGCATATTATCAGTGTGGCGGAGAGCAGTCTCGGCATCCCTCTTGTCCCGTTGAGCTACCTCCACGGAGGACTCTACCTCGTCAATGAGGGTCAGGGCTCTGGCATTCATAGCCTTGGCAGCGAGCAGCTTCCGAGAGGGAGTAGCACCGGAGGAAAAGGCAGCCCAACCCTCTGTCCAAAATTGTTCAGTAACTAAAGCCGCCCTGGCCGGAGGCGAACTGGGGGAGTCAAACAACGAAGAGCTGAAAGTGACATCTCTTGGGAGGATGCTGGTTCTAATATGCTTGAGCTCTTCCGCCCCCTCTGGTGTCCTTCATAAGCTAGGCCTGGGACGGGCATGGTTGGCTCGTCCTCCAGTTCCTCGGTCATTGATGGCCGAGGTGCGGAAGTGGACTCCTTGCTTTTGCCTCTTCTGAGCCTCTTTAAGGGGGCGGGCTCCTCCTCAGGTGCTTGCTCCGAAATGTCCTCGGATAAGAAAGGTGACACTGAGACATCCTTAGCCTCCCTGCCCCTCTTAGGTCCGCCTCTATCCGACCTCTTCCCTTTTCCTTTGGTGACACCTTTTTTAGGATCTGCCTCTCCAGCAATGTTGGGTTGTTGGGGACCCACCGGCAGCAGAGTGGGCGGTGGCGTAGAGCTGGAAGAGGGCCTTGAAGTTGGGCAGTAGACCTCTCAGACACTCCCCTTGCCACCCCAATTTGCAGGTCGGTCAAAACTGCTTTCTGCTTTCTTTCAACCTCGCTCCCGTGGGGTAGAGCTGGAGGGATCTTCGTGGCCATGAGGTCCTTTAAAGAAATCTTTGGGAATTCTTTGGAACCTAACAAGAAGAAGAGGAGGATGGGGTTATGAACGGAAAAGGACACAAGATGTAACAGCAATAAGAAGGAGAACTTACTCATGGCTCGCATAAGGCCGTGCTTGACAAATAACTTGTTCTGTTGGATGACCCCTTGGAAAGTGCCCTTGTAGGCAAATAGACGCCTTACTGCCGCTAGATCTGCGTCAGGAAGGAGATGGGAAAAAGTGTCCCCTGCCATAAGCCAATAATATGTTAAGAAGCAGTCAAGAAAAGTAAGTATGGATAAAAGAACAAAAGACGCATGACACTTAAAGACCCTAAAGCAAATATAAGACTCACTAGGTAGGGAAAGAGTTCGGGGAACTGTAATTTCTGGACTAGGGTCCACAGGAGAACTCTGCCACTCCCCAACAACCCAGAACCACTGGTTCCTCCAGTTCTTTATTGAGGTAGGGTGACCGGTAATGACAGGAGGATACGAGCCTCTGGGGGACAAATAATACCAATCCCTAACATCCGATCTCACGTCCCTCTCCCCCCTAACTGATTTCTTCAAAGTATAGAGAGTGTGAATGATGTGCAGTGAGATGGGATGATCCGGGTTGACCTCTTGCCACGCCAACCAAGTCCCCACGGCCTGAGTCCAGAAATTGGGGGCCAGCTGGTAGGGGCACAAGTTATAGCTCCTAAGCAATGCCCTGAAAAAGGGATGCGGGGGGAGCTTCATCCCGCAAGAAAGGGCATCGTAGCATATTGCCGCTTGTCTTGGAGGAGGGCTGCAAGGTCGGCAGGAAGGAGCAGGGAGCACCAAATAGACCCCCTCTGGCAACCTGAATTTTTCCGAATCCGAGACAAGATCGACCCTCCGAATTTCAGTAGCAACCTCACTGCTCTCCCATGACTCTGGGTTTGGATCAGGATCCACATGGTAGCCAGAAACTTTGTTGACCTGGTCAACCCAATCCTCTACCTGAGCGATCTCCTCAGCAGTCAAACACAACTCTTCCCTATGCACCCTAAACGGCGCCCTAACAATCAAGCTGATGTCCTGGTGACCTGAAGAGGAGCCCGCCGCCTTTTCTCCTCCCAAATCCTTGTCTCGTTTGCTTTGGAGTTCTCTTAGCGCAGACTCCTCATCGGATGACAAATGAGCCATGTAGTTCTGGTGTTTTTCTTCTTCGCTGTCAGAATCACTCAAATAAATTATGCCACTGGTTTTCCTATTTCTCCTCTTAATCTGATCCCTAAAGAAACGGGAACTAAAAACCGATATAGAGATGGGGCAGAAACCCCTGACGGGAATCGCCATTGCTAACATTTCCTGTGAACCCGTTCCCCCAACTCTTTTCATTTTTCCTTTTGTTTTAAAGGTGGATCAGACTCAACGAAAGAAAAACAAGGTGCAAAAACAAAATTTTCAAACCCACAATGAGAAACTAAAAATAGAAAAGCTTCACATATACAGAGACCAAGAGGTTTACTTTCAGATGACGAGTGCTTGAAGTTATGCACTGGAATGAAGAACTCGCCAAGAAAAGACTGTGAAGCGTCAAGGACGAGTGTTGGGTAGAAAACCTTTGAGGAGAAGACTCGAAACTTACAGAAAAGAGAAAGGCGGAACAAACTTTCGCCAAGAGTGTTGCTGAAAAGACTCTTAGAAAATGGTAAAAGGGGAAAATAATGAAATGAAGAAGGATTTATAGGAATCCCAACAATTTAAATTCCTCAATTTTCGTGAACTGCATGATTAATGTGAGTAACCCATGCCTCTTGGAAAATGGGCTAATCAAAGCGCCAGCCGTCAAAGGGAGAAACAAAACCGTTCAGCTACCGCGGTGAATGCCACGCGACGTGAAATGCTACCCTCCTCCCATTTCATACATATGTTTCCTGGAAATAAATACCAATGGCCCCTCCGAATTGAATGCGCCGCCTAGGAAACGCGCTGGCACGATCCTGATCATCAGGGAACGAGAATCCGAGGCAGAAGATCGGCAAAAATATGAATCTGAACCTTACATAAGGAAGTTGATGCTAGAAAGTCATGGAAAATCCTACGCGACCATGAATGATCCCTTCAGATTTGAGGGACTAGTGTTGAATCCGGGCCCAAAGAAAGGTACAGTGACCCACCAACGAAGGCCCAACGGTGGCCCAACGGACCTTGACTCACAGCTAAGGCCTAAAATATTACCTTGGGATGAATGCCGAGGTGGTATGTCAAGCAAACCTCTTTAGTCGACCTGGTTAATGCCCTAGCCGATGTGCTTTATACTCAGTCGGGGCGCTTTATGGAGCTGACCAGAAGAGAGAGATAGAGTCAGTGATGGGACACTGCCTGTACCCAGACGTGACAGGCACCCATCCCCTACGAAATGTAGCAATGATTACGGTTGAAAAGCAAGATTGTCACATCCATAAGCTAGGGTGATGACAATCTTGCTTTTCAACCGTAATCATTGCTACATTTCGTAGGGGAAGGGCGCCTGTCACGTCTAGGTACAGGCAGTGTCCCATCACTGACTCTATCTCTCTCTTCTGGTCAGCGCCATAAAGCGCCCCGGCTGAGTATAAAGCACATCGGCTAGGGCGTTAACCAGGTCGGCTAAAGAGGTTTGCTTGACATACCACCTCGGCATTCATCCCAAGGTGATATTTTAGGCCTTAGCTGTGGGTCAAGGTCCGTTGGGCCACCGTTGGGCCTTCGTTGGTGGGTCACTGTACCCTTCTTTGGGCCCGGATTCAACAATAACCTTTTTATTTTTCATATTTTCAACCAAGGTAATAAATTTTTTGAAAACAGAGACAGCTTGGTCTTTGGATTTCAGCAAATGAACCCAAGACCTTCTGGAATGATCATCAACAATCAACACAAAATATTTGAAACCAGAAACAGTGTTAATAGGAGCAGGACCCCACAGGTCTGTATGCAAATACTCAAGAATGACCTTGGACTTATGAACACCTTTTCCAAATGAAATAGTTTTCTGTTTTCCTAAAGTACATTCTTCACAAAAATTAAGCCTCTATTATCTTTACTATTTTGAGGTCGTTTTCTGTTTTTATTTTCGAAAATGCTAAAAACACTTTCTCTTTACCATTTTCGAAAACACATTTTGAAAAACAAAAAAAAAATTGTACACAAAACGCAAAACGTCCAAAACCTCGTTTTGGGCGTTTTGTGTGTATTTCAACAAAAAATGCCCAAAACGCGAAAACGCGTTTTGGGAATTTTTTTATTTATTTTTTATTTTATTTTTTTTAAGAATTATCTTAACTTAGAACTAAGCTTAATATAAAGTTTTTATTTATTATTATTATCTTTACTATTAGTGTGTTGCATGTAACCATGTTTTCGGTGTATTGTGAAAGGAAATTTGAGTTTGAGTTAGTAGTATTCTGCAAGCAAATTAATTAAAAATAGTTTAAGTAGTATTCTGCAAAATTTCAAACAGAACGTGTTTTCCAGCTTTTCATTTTCAAAAACAGTTTTCAGAAATGATAAACCAAACTTGTTTTCAGCAAATTTGAAAACAAAAATGAAAACAGGAAATACAAAACATTTTCGAAAATGAAAATACAAAATAAAATACAAACAGAACGCCACCTAAGTTTTTGAAAGCTGTCTTTTCCAAAAAATCCATTTTTCTCTAACATTTTAAATCATTTTTCTCCTACATGGCCTAATCTTTTATGCCACAAATCAGACAAGTTGTTATCAATAGTTTCAATAGTCAGAGAAGTAGGAGGGACAGACTGCACAGAGAGAATATAAATTTCATTAGACTCGATTGTACTGGAAATCAACAAATTGTTTCTCAAAATTTTTATGTATCCATTACTGACTCTAATTTCATAGCCTTCGTCATCTAAAATTCCTAGTGAGATGAGGTTTCTTCTTAAATCAGGGACATATCTAGTTTGATTTAAGATCAAATTGTTATTATCAGCAAGTTTAAGGGTCACTTTTCCAATTCCTTTTATAGCATAGGATACTCATTCCCCAGTTTTACAGAACCAGTAGCATGCACAGAGAAACTATCAAATAAATCACTATAAGGGCACATATGGAAAGTATAGCCTGAGTATAGAATCCATTCATCTTTCATATTTGAAGTGGTAGTAACATAAACAACTCTACTATTATTTTGAATGTCTGCAGGTTCCTGTTGTCTGTTTTTACTATCATCCCTTAATTTCTTGAAGCATTTATCAACTAAATGACCTATCTTTCCACAATAAAAACGCTTTCTAGTTTTATTAGGCTTCCTATCAACTTTATTATTATCATACCTTTTGGTTTCAAACCTATTTTGATCATATTTTCTATTATCATATTTCTTATCCCTAGGTTTGTTTGGCATGAAATTCTTATTTTGATAGTCTTTAGCCTGTCTGGGGTTATTTTTATTTTTATTTTTATTTCAGCCTCTGAAATTACCTCTAAATGAGTTTCTACCCCTTTGTGATGTGGATTCAACATTATAGGCCTCTTTATGTTCTGGCCTAGTCTCTAGTTCTTTATTTTTAAGAGATGTATGAATTATTTCAACAGACAATTTCTGACCTCCATACTCTAAAGCATTCCTAATGTCTTTGTACTTATCCCCCATACCATTTAGCAAACACACTACTCTCTGGTCCTCAGTGGTTTTCTCTCCAGCATTTAAAAGATCCTGAGTTATTCTATTGAACTTATCTATGTTCTCTTCAGCACTTAAAGAAGGATCAAACTTGAAGCTAAAGAATTGTTTCCACAAAAAACATTTGTTTGGTAAAGAAACAGTAAGAAAAAGTTCTTCAAATTTGTCCCATAGGTCTGCAGCTGTTTTGGTTTCCCCTACTTTCCTAATCACAGTGTCAGAAAGGTGAAGAAACAGGGTACTCCAAGCAAGTTCATCTAGTTCAGCTCTTCTTTCCTCAGTCATGTTTTAAAGACATGTTTCATCTATTGCTTTAGCACATTTTAATTGAAGTAAGATGACTTTAATTTTCTATCTCCATAAACTAAAATCCCCCTTCCCATTCCAAATATCAACCTCAACCTTAGCAGTATTATGTTTAAACAAGTATGAGAGACTAAGAATGCACAGTAAAGAGTAGGAACTGAATAATGCAGGTAGATTATGCAGTCAAGTGCAAAGCAGGATATTACAAATTTCAAATTGCACATAAAATTCACAACACATGGCACAAATTACTACTGCAGATATCAAATTATACAGAAGCAAATCAAACTAAGTGCAAGAATCAGTAAAGAAGTGCCTTTCTTTCCTCAACCCTACTTGGGTCGGCCAAGAACTCCCTCAGATTCTCGGATTCTCAAAGGGAATCCTGGACAAAGGTGAGTAAAAGGGTCCAAGAAGGGCTTCAACGGAGGAAACAGAAAGAACAAGAAAGAAATTAAGAAAACCATAAAAGGTTTCAAGGATATCACCTGATTATTGCGAAATATTTGCAGTTTCTTTTGAAACTTTTCAAGCAAAAGTAGATCTGACCTCAGATCTTTCACGATCAAGTACCAATGTGCTAAATTACCAACAGATCCATAGTCAAAATGTGCAGATCTTCCAAAAAACTAAAAGGTTTCAGAACATTCAACCCTGAGTACGTAAGATCTGGGGTTTTAACAAAAAAATTTGAAGTTTTTAAAGGAAGAAACAAAGATCCCCAAAAATTCCAAACGAAACCCCCAAAAATTTTCGTATCAGAAACCCTAAGGCTCTGATACCATTGTAAAGAAATCAAAAAATCAAACCCAACAAAAACGAAGGATTATTATTGATTTTCAAACAACAATAAAAAATTTCTGTATCAAAAACTCTGGTTTAATACAAAAATTATCGCAAAAACACAAATCACAAACTGCGTACAAATACTCTCTGAAAAACTCTCAAAAACCGAAACAGAGTGTGTTTAATATGAACACAAAAATACTCTCTAATAATTTCACAAGAATATTACAAATTTCTTCTGAAAGATTGAAGTAAAGGAGAGAAAATCGCCAAGAACAAAAATGCGTAATCAGAGAGAAAGTTCAGTATGAGAGAGAGAGAGAGAGAGAGAGAGAGAGACGAATGAATGAATCAGAATACTTTGCATTTGGACTCTTCTCGCCTTTTCATCTGGCTTAAGAGATAAGGTTGATCCAACGGTCAGAAGCTATTGATTGGTTTTGATCAAACAGTTGAAACTGCTTCAGTTAAACTAAGAAAAGCGTGATTCCATGAAACGCGACTTGGACCTCCGGGTTTAGCAAGGAAGTGGGCTCAGCAGCTGAAAAAATAAGTGGGCTAAGATTCTTATTTTGGGTTGGAGGCTTTGGGCTACAGCTGGGCCAATGTCTTCACAAGCATGTTACAGTTACTTGCAGCAAGAACAAACACCACTTATCCTGTGACCCTAACAAGTATATAAATATACAATTAAAGTGCAAATTTTTTAACTCACCTCTTCCCTGGTCATCGCCCAACCTTAGCGATGAAAGCACTACTTCTGCAAATTCATCATCAAAATAAATATCTTGCATTTTCATCAATCAACGTCTAGAATGCACAAGCAAACATTTGCTTCCCGTGTGTCCATTCCACACAATATTACTCTAAGTTCTAGCAATGCCTGTATCTCTGCCATTCCACATGGGGAGATTTGGTTCGGTCCCGGTTCTGTTTGGTTCTTTCAAAATTGTAAACGGCTCTGTTCTAAAAATCAAAAACCATTCGATTCTGTTTGAATATTTTGTATATAGTGACGCCAAAGAAATAATGCTATGTTTGATAGCACAAGTTTTCCATGGAAAACGGAAAACTTTTGAACATTTTCCTACTTTTGGTTGTTTGATATGTAAGATTTTCTTGGCAATTCTAATTCCAACTTTTGAGCAAATGAGGTTGTTTTCTTGGTTTTGAAGGAAAAGACTTTCCCTTAGGTAGATGAGGTTTTATCTTCTTGGCAACTTGTTTGGTTATTTTTGTTACTTTTGATTCTTTTTATTGTTGTTAATTGATTTATTTATTTTTTTCAAAAATTAACATTATTATTATTATCAAGTACAAATGTTATTTTTTCTTATTAGAATAGATAAAATTTGCTTTATTTTTCATGAAAAATAATGTCAATCAAACCATAAAAGTTGGAAAAATCTCCACTTTTTCACCTAGAAAATTAAACCAATCAAACAAATTAAACTTCCAATTCCCTTGAATTCAATTCTCTGGAATTCATTTTCTTTCTATCCAAATCCCACCTTCGCTATCAAACACAAACTAAAATAATTACATGAAATTCATGCCGACAAATGGATGAAGTAACGACAAGGAAACAAGAAAAAGAAAAAGACAAAGTCGAGGCAAGTATTGAACGCTTTGTCTTTAAGTCGAATTTGCCTCATACCGATGCCTACAGTTTATGGTAATCAACTCCCAACAACGAACCAAAATGTGGTTTTTGTACTCCAAATATGAATACGAAAAAGAATATCAAAAGTATGCAACATGATGCAAGAATTTTGATTTAAGAAAGAGGAGAGAATGATATTGTAATAACATATCATTGGTGTTAGGAATAGGACATTCCAAGGGTCGTATTTATAGATGATGAAGGGTTGTGGACGAAGTGGTGTAGAGCCAAACCATGTATCACTTCGAAAAGACACAACTTTTCGAATTACTATGCGATCGCAAGGTTATAAGCCTTGTGATTGCATGGCTTTACACAAAACTGAATTTTTAATAAAAATAGTTGACGTGTGATCGCGTGGTTTTTATACCATGTGATCGCATGGTTAAAAATTCGACCAACTTTTTTTCTTCTTCGTAATTTCTCATTCATCTGATATTGATTTCGAGATTCCAAATATACCCTTCAATGCATGTAGAGAAATCTAAATTCTCTACAAAATTAAAAATCCTATTTGAATCAGATTACCTACAAGTCAATCTTACAACCTCTCTCTCCCTTGGCGGCCAAGTTCTCTCAATATCTCCTCCTCAAACTCCTCTCGGACCTCTCCCCTGGACGGCTCGACCTCCACGACCAGTACCATGCTTTAAGGCTTAGTGGCTCACTTTTAAATCAGGTATGCTTTTTATTATTTAAACTTTATTAATATCCTTGCCAAGAATTCACGTATGGAAAATTATTGTTAAAAGAAGTGCATATCTGTTTTGGGTTGCTGGGCATTGCTTGTTCACAAGTCCGTGTTCGGATTCTTGTGAGTTGTGATTCACGAGTTCTTGTTCTTGTTCGGATTTTTTGTTCAGTTTTTTTTTTTCTTTTTGAACTAGGGTTCTTGCTCTAGAAACTCTTCAGTGGGTGAGACAGAGAGTGTATATATATAAATGTTTCAGTATATAAAGAATAAGATGAAAATAATAGTGTAAGCTTTAGAATGCAACTAAGATTCTTGATTTAACTGCACTAATTTAACGTAAATAGAAATTTAGTTTTAATTAAAAAACTTTAAAGATTAGAAATAATGTCATTTAATAAGATTACTTAGCTTTAATATTTTTAACATTCTTATAAAAAAAGGTTTGATTAAATGCATGAAGTATGTTGCAGTTTTGATTTATTGTGCAGGTTTTGCATCCACTATAAAGAAGTACTGGTTTTCATTCTTTGATAATCAATTGCCAACCATGACTACTGCATTTTCAGTTATTTTATCTCTAGGCTTCTGCCATTATTGAAAAGTTTGACAAATATTGATCTGAAATTCATGGCATATTGGCTGTAGCAACAGTTTTAGATCCAAGATATAAGATAAAGTTAATGGAGTATTATTACCCTCGCATTTTTAAAGATGGAGCTTTAGATGAAATTGAAAATATACGCTAGCAAGTTGGTGCTAGAGCATAAGATAAAACGTGGTTTGAGTGGGGTCGTTAATCATTCGTCTAAGTCTTCGTATCAGACTGACTTGCATATGAAAATAGATTCAATGGAAGACTTCTTTGAATTTGTTTCTAGTACCTCAAACACTATTAATGTGAAAACCAAGCTCGATACTTTCTTAGATGAGCCTATATTACCTCAATCGGATAATTTTGACATATTATCATGTGGAAGGTAAATGCAATTAAATATCCAGTATTGTCTCGAGTTGCAAGAGTTGTATTAGCCATCTCGACATCTACAACGGCATCTGAATCTGTCTTTAGTACTAATGGTAGATTTGTGAGTCCACATAGAAATAGAGTTCATTCCAAAACTTTGGAGGCTTTGATGTGCGCTCAAAATTGGTTATGGAGTGAAATTCATGGTACGAGAACGAGAAATATATTTACTTACATTTCATATTATTTTTCTTGTAATTTCATTTATTGCTAATTTATTTATTTTGTGGATAGAAAATCATGCACTTCAAATGTATCGTGGATGTTGTACAATGTTAAGTGATGATGATATTGATAAAGGGGTAATTTCTTTTTTCATTTAATAAAAATATATATAGTTAAAAAGTAGTATAAACATTATGATAATATCTAATGCGATATTTAATTCACATTATAGGAACTTTCTTACATTGTCGATGACTATAGCATGAATGATCAAGAAGATTGCTTTGATTAAAAGTGGTGGTGGAAGTACTGGAACTCGATTGATGAGATTGGGAGCAAGACTGCATCAATTTGTATTAATTGTTTGTGTTTGGTTTGTAATTGAAATTATTATAAGATTTGTCTTATCTTCGTATATGTCATGATGTATTTGAAATTTGTTTATATTTTGTTAATTGATCATTGATGTTTATGTTGGGGGTTATTATATTGTAGGATCTTGTTGCCTGTTGGACACTTGGACAAAATGTTATTTGATTAATGAATGTGTGTTGTGTGTTTACACAAGTTGTTTAATTAGGATGAATGAAATATCGTGATAAAATAAGTGAGAAAAAAGTTGTTTAAATAGGGAGGAAAAAAAAAGGACGGGGCGGGGGTGCCTCCTTTTTGATCCCATACTGGCCCCGCCCTGTTTTGATTTAACGAGTAATGGGGGTGGGTATGGTTTCGATATTTTTCTCGCGGGGCGAGCAGGGCGGGGGTGCTCACGTCCGAACCCGCCCCATTGTCATCTCTATATATAATATCTTATTATGAAATCAATACATTCAATAATTCGTATTAAAATATTATATTTTATTGATTATTAAAAAAAATATTTTATTAATTAATGAAATATGAAATTTATAGACAATATTTTTTTTATAACTTTTATGAAAAATCTATTGAAATATTATAATTCATTAATTAATAAAATATGAAGTCTTTTTAAAATAAATTGAAAATATATTTTTTTATAACTAATTAATTGAAATATATAATACATTGAAAATAGTGAAATATTATATTATATTTTATGAATGAATGAATGAATTTTTTAATATCAACATTGAAGTGAAATAATTATTTAATTTTTAGTTAACTGTGATGTATAATTTAAGTTTTTTTTATACAAAAGCACTTTATACTTGTGGTGCTAAACAATCAATTTAATGTTAACAGTACTTTTTGAAGTGACAATCAAATTGTCAACTGCTTTTTATTAATAGTACTTTTTTTAAAAAAAAAACTCTACTAATAAAAACTCAACTGTATAAAACTCTATTTACAACAGTTGTGTCAAACGGGCTCATAAATAAGTTAACAAACAGATGCTAAGACGTTAACTTCAAAATGTCGAATATTCTGTCCATGTTTGAGTTCAATTATTCAAAATTCATTTTTTCTCAAACTAACTTTCATTCACATATTATATTAATAAAATAATCTATTTATAAATCTAAATTTTTTCTCAACATTTGAACTATACATTTTTTAGTTATTCTATGGAGATATTCTTAATTGACATTATGACATGATGTACATACATTGAGTGGTGAAAAAGTAAGCGGTTGGATAATTATTTATGACATTCAATGTATATTCGACATACTATAATGTCACTTAAAAATCCCTACTTAGAATTATTACATTTTTTTCTCCCAAAAAATCATATATCCTATTACTCATCATCACTAATTGAGGAGTTAAATGTTTGAATGACCACCCAACTTTGTGTCATGTCACAGTCTACCCACCTAACTTCAACATACTTCCCAATGACCACTCAACTTTAGTATTACTAAAATACCCACAAAACAGATTCCATCAATGTTTTAGGTTTTAACCTATGAGGATGACAGAAATATGACGTGGCACTTAACTCCTTACTCAAACGCCAACATGGATGCTCAATTCCAAATCCTCATTTAGAGCATCTCTAAAGGTTTATGGATATTTTGATTTATATGACACTTAAAGTAGAAAATTATTCCACCCATATTGATAAAATAGATAGTAAGATTTAAATCTTATCTCTAATGGTCGTTGTCTATAATTTTTTGTGTATATACACGTGTCTTCAATATTTTCTCTAACAAGTTATCTATATCTAAACATAGTACCAGATAATGTCATTGTCATGTCAGCGCCACATAAGAATGCAAATTAATTAGTTGTGATTAAATTTTCATATCATTATTTGTTTTTTCAAGTGACAATGTATTTTTTTTGAATTGATAGGCCGTGAGAGATACTCTTACCATTTCATCCACAAAATACCACATCGTCTTCATTTTTACATACTCAACAAAATGGAGAATTTCTGGGGATTGAAACGAATTAACCCAAATTCATGCCCCAAACCCTATATACAGGCAGCCTACGCCATCGGAGGAGGACAGGCGGTGGCATCGGAGCTAGAGAAGGAGAAGTAGATTTAGTGAAGGTAGGCAAAACAATCACTTCCAAAATGAGTTGTCTTCCCCACCATCTGTGAAGCAGTTTCTTCTAGCTGCCATTCTGTCGGATCTCTCTAATTGTGGACTGCTCTGTCGCCTCTCTATCACCACTGCCTTCAAATTGAGTTTTCTTCATCGGCCGCTGGTTCTGGTTATGAACGACCACTTGCCATTTATTTATACCATAGTAGCTCCATGATCTCTCCATCACCTAAATTCTCTCTGAATTGATTAAAATCACAAAACTCTATCATCGGCTTCCGCCGCCGCCCTCATCGGTTCCGACCTGTACTTGGTGAACATAAACGACTCATCCCACAACATTCACCAGCTTTTTTTTTCAATCATTGGAGCATCGACATCGCAGCGGCCGCCTCCGACAGGGAACACACGATCTCGATGGTTGCTAGAGGTGTTTCTGATAATCTTAGCGGGTATTCTGTGGCAAAAGTAAAATGGGTTTAGGCTTATAAGATTCTAGGACGAGTTTTTTCTTTATTAATTCACTGTCTTCTTCCTGTTCTTCGTCATCTCATTCTGCACATGAAGATGAATTGAATGGTGGGTTCCTGTTGAATTTGTGCAGTCATCTTCTTTATAGTGTGCTTTGTATTTGCGTGGATGAAATGATAAAGGCTTGTTTGGTTGTATTTGGAATTGCTACTTGGCAACCATGTTGGTGCTCGAGGAAGGAGCTAAGAGTGTGTTTGATAGTGATGATGTAATTTGGGTGGAAAGAAAATGAATTTCAGGGAATTGAATTCAATTCCTGTGAATTAGAAGTTTAATGTGTTTTATTGGTTTAATTTTCTAGGTGGAAAAAGTAGGGAATTTTCCAACTTTTGTTGTTTGATTGACATTATTTTCCATGGAAAATAAAGTAAAATTGATCTATTTTAATAAAAATATATATATTTTTTAGTTTTTTCACACATTTGTACTTGATAATAATAATAATGTTAATTTTTAGAAAAAAATAAATCAATTAATAATAACAAAAATGATCAAACATAATTTAAATGATATAAGATTTTCCATGAAAAATAAAACCTGCTCCCCTCTTGGAAAATGAATTCATTCAAAACAAGGAAAATACCGAATTTTGAGGTAAGTGGAAAAATGAATTCCATGAAAAATTTAGGCAACCAAACAGCGCAAAGTTGAAAATTGACATGAAAAATTCATGGAAAATTATGCGAATCTAACGCACCCTAAGTGTCACATCATATTTCTGTCATTCACATAGGCTAAGATATTGACGGAATCTGTTTGATGGGTATTTTAGTGCAAGATAATAAAGTTGAGTGGCCCTTGGGAAGTATGTTGAAGATAGTTGGGTAGTCCGTGACAGAGGAATTATATGTTCCCCATAGTGGGAAACATAATCCATTCTCACAAGCAATTTGATTGGTTGGTGGGATGATCCCCACTACCCACCAACCAGGACTTGTGGGAATAGATTGTATTCTCCAACGTGGGAACATATCATTTCCAGTTCCGTGGCATGCCACAAAGTTGGGCATTCAAACATTTAACTCCTATTTGAGAAAAACATGAGGATGAATGGATGATCAAACAAGGGTTCAGGTAATTGAATGCGAGACATTATAGCGGTCGCATATGTACTACGTAGAGTGGACGCCACAGTGTGACAGTGTTGGGTATTTGACCCAAATTAATCAAATGCCTAGAGAAACATAATGAGTGCCTAGTTGAAACAAAAGATGGTGGAGCTAATTATGGTATTTGAATGATAATTAGTCTTGACTAATTATGATGTCTTTGAATGATAATTAGTTTTGACTAATTATGATGTATTGGAATGATGATTAGTTTTGACTAATCATGATGTTTTGGTATTAAGAGAATTTCATGTAGAATCCTCTCTATAAATAGAGAAGGAATTCAAGGAAGAAATACACCATCACAAACATATGAGAGAGTGCTAATTAGTGTCACATTGTGATCAAAGAGAGAAAATTGTGAGCCTAGCATATTGTGAAGTTTCTTGTAACTCTTTGTAGTGTAAATCAAAGGGTAGAAATTATATGCGGTAAAGCTCGTTTGTAGTATTTTCTCCGTGGTCTGCGGGATTGGGTTGGTGAGTGAAAGTCTATATATTTGTAACAATTTAATATATAGTGAAAAGCTTTGGCGAGGGTCCGTGGACGTAGGCATTTTGCTGAACCACGTAAATTTCTGTGTTCGTATTTATTTTCTTGTTTGCTTATTTTATTTTGAACATCGAAAGATCATGTGGGAAAAGTAAAGTGGGAATCGACGTGTCGAAATTCCCAACAAGTGGTATCAGAGCTACAGGTGGTTCAAATATTTTGAAGCAAAAGAAAATATGTCTGTCAAGTACGATGTGAAGAAGTTTGACGGGAGAATCAATTTTGGCTTGTGACAAGTACAAGTCAAGGATGTCTTGATTCAGGCGGGTCTGCACAAAGCTTTGAAGGGAAAACCAACTGAGAGTTCTGACAAAGAAATTGAATCCAGCAAGACTGATGAAGATTGGGAAGATTTGGATTTGAAAGCTGCTAGTACAATACGACTTTGTTTGGCCAAGAATGTTCTTGCAAATATTCATGGGATATCTGCTGCTAAGGAACTTTGGGAGAAATTGGAAGAGTTGTATCAAACAAAGAACTTGTCAAATCGCTTGTATCTGAAGGAACAGTTTCATTCGTTGAGAATGAGCGCAGGAACAAAAATCTCTGACCATCTTAGTGTTCTTAACGGGATTGTTTCTGAACTGGAATCTATTGGAGTCAAAGTTGAAGATGAGGATAAAGCGTTGAGGCTCATCTGGTCTCTTCCATCCACGTTTGAGCACATCAAACCGATTTTGATGTACGGGAAGGAAACAGTGGACTTTGCAGAAGTTACAAGTAAGTTGATCTCTGAAGAGCGACGATTAGGTGGAGACGATAATTCATCTAATAATAATTTGCTTGTTACTGAAAAGTGGAAGAGAGGGAACTCCATGAAGAAGAAGGTGACATGTTGGAATTGTGGTCAATCCGGGCACGTGAGAAGAAATTGTCCAAAAGGTGGAGCGGACTCGGCGAACTGCTCGAAGGACAATGCGACTTTCCTGGTGGAGGGTGGTGATGATGTACTCTGAGTAAGATGGGACATCCTCGTGGCATGATGTCAGTTGCCATGATAGAGGATGTGTTCTTACTGACACGGGTATTGTGTTCGCATACAGCATTGGTTTGGTTTAGATGCAAGGTATGTGGTTTTTTTTATGTCGATGGCTGATGAACTTCCAAGGAGAACCAAACATGGGAGTTGCACCATAAATTTCAGCAATTTTGTTTCGACATGGGCCGACAAAATTCTCGGAGTTCGTTGATAATTCTGAGTGATTATACTCATATGGTGGAGTATGGGACTGTCAAAGTGGAAAAATGCTTGTCTGTTACCCAATATTTGAATTTGGTTTTGGCTTGGACGAATTTGTGTCAAGGTGGAGATTGTTGGGTATTTGACCCAAATTAATCAAATGCCTAGAGAAACATAATGAGTGCCTAGTTGAAACAAAAGATGGTGGAGCTAATTATGGTATTTGAATGATAATTAGTCTTGACTAATTATGATGTCTTTGAATGATAATTAGTTTTGACAAATTATGATGTATTGGAATGATGATTAGTTTTGACTAATCATGATGTTTTGGTATTAAGAGAATTTCATGTAGAATCCTCTCTATAAATAGAGAAGGAATTCAAGGAAGAAATACACCATCACAAACATATGAGAGAGTGCTAATTAGTGTCACATTGTGATCAAAGAGAGAAAATTGTGAGCCTAGCATATTGTGAAGTTTCTTGTAACTCTTTGTAGTGTAAATCAAAGGGTAGAAATTATATGCGGTAAAGCTCGTTTGTAGTATTTTCTTCGTGGTCTGCGGGATTGGGTTGGTGAGTGAAAGTCTATATATTTGTAACAATTTAATATATAGTGAAAAGTTTTGGCGAGGGTCCGTGGACGTAGGCATTTTGCTGAACCACGTAAATTTCTGTGTTCGTATTTATTTTCTTGTTTGCTTAATCGAAAGATCATGTGGAAAAAGTAAAGTGGGAATCGACGTGTCGAAATTTCCAACCGACAGTGCCCTTTGCTTTGTTCAAAATCGAGAAATTATTGTGAAACAAGACCAAGAACATCTAGGCGAATTTCAGTCGAGTCATCGCCTTCGATATAGATCAAATAGTTGATGATGTGAATCAATAATTTACCAGTGAGAGAGAGAGAGAGAGAGAGATGAACGTGAGCCAGGGGGTGGTTCATCCAGTGGAGGCCCCGCCGCTGCAGACGGAAGGGGCGGAGAATGTGCTTCTTCCACGTCTCAGGATGAAGGATCTCCAGGGCATGCCGGGAACTGTAGGAGGCATATTCTTGCGCTTTTCTCAATTGTTGTTTGCAGTAGTCGCTCTTTCCGTTATGGTAACCACCACTGATTTTGCTTCTGTCACCGCTTTCTGGTATTCTCTTTCATCCTAATTCTCTGTACAGTCGCCCATGAAAACATTAAAAAGATTGTTAATTGGTTTGATTTTAGAAGCTTTTGTTTTAGCATGTGTTCTGTAAAATTTCCTTAATTTTAAACCACTACTTTTTAACTCAAAAACATAAATAAATTAGTTTATAATCCAACCATTACTTTTTATCTCAAAAATATAAATAAATCAGTTTATAAGCCAGTTTACCAAAGCTATGGAATTATTACTGTTTACTAAAGTCATAAATTGAGTAATTTTCTTACTCTCCAGCAAAAAGAAAGATTGAAGAAAAAGAAGAATATTGCTCGAATCAGTAGACTCAGTTTTTCATAGGCCAGGATCAGACCTGTATATAAATTGTTAATGTAGCTCTAGGATCTAAAGACTGTGATAAGTACCTTATAAGCTTTGCCAAACAGTCTAGAGACCAACTTGTATATTTTTGCCTACACAACTTCCTCCATTTTCCAAACCCAAAGAAAAGCTTTTGAAGTTAATGTTGAGAGCGTTGGATCCTGAAGCTTGATCTCCATCAGTACATTTGATCTGTTCAAGGATCAGACCTGTATAAAATTGTTAATGTAGCTCTTGGATCTAAAGACTGTGATAAGTGCTGTATAAGCTTTGCCAGACAGGCTAATATAGAGACCAACTTGTATATTTTCGCCTATAACTTCCTCCACTTTCTCAACCCAAAGAAAAGCTTTTGAAGTGGGGTGAAGAGTGCAGAACACCAGAACAGGCATGCCTAGCTTATGAGATTGTTGACTCTTATACTTCTATCCTACTGCTCAAACTTAGAAATCCGCACAACGTCAATTTTAGACCATAGTTGGTTTAGCTAAAGAAGTTGAGAAAAATTGAAGTTATAGTCAACTATTAATTTTAACAACCTATTTAATGGGAACCACAACTTTTCAATCACACGTTTTGTTGATTTTATCAAGATTTACTAAAATATGATTTTTAGCAAAAAACAAACAGGGAGTTAGCATTTGTTTGGTAATCTGTTTATAAACAACACATTTAATGTAATGCAATGCAATGCAATGACGTCTTAAAAACCCCAAACTTATTCAAATAGAAAGACTAAAACCAGGATAAGTAAGCCTGATCTGGTAAATCTACTTTAAGAAAGTCTAATGAGCTTTAAGATGTCCTAGTACTTTTTGCACGTAGAGAATCAAGCTTATTGGCATACTGTAGAAGATTGGATAAACCATCGTCCTGTGATGATCACGAGTTCAAGCCTGAAGTAGTTCTTATCTGTTCAAAGAGACTCAAATTTACTCGTCGGCATTCAAAATTTATCTCCTTTGTCACTTTGGATCCTGAAGCTTGATCTCCATCAGTACATTTGATCTAGAGGGGCCTTACTAGTTATTTGTATGGGGTGACAATTATCTCAACCCACAACCCACCTTGTGACTGCTGCATTGTTCTTGATCTGGATGCCTCGTAAAAGCATGTAATGTTCCTTTCAGCATTGATGTCCTTCTCAATCATTTTTAACAGGCTTGCTTTTTGTTCTTTGTCAATAGCATTTTAAAGTGGTTTCGAACTTCTTTTAACTAGCATGGTTATGGTCAAGGTTGTGGAGAAGCCACATAGTTGCATTCTTCAGTCTTCTGTTACTTGCAAAGTGCATTCTGAACCTTTCATGAATTTTCCGAATGAATACTAGGTTGGAATACCCGGCATGCACTAGCTAGTTTTAAAAGTTGTGGAGAAGCTCTACACATTAAAATTCGCAAATTCTATAGAATCATGTTAAATCTTGGAAGATGTTTAGGAAGTCTACTAGGTTTTGATTCCATCATATATGAATTGATGGAATGCATCTTGTACTTCGAGAGAATTGTGCAATCACCCCATCCCTCTCTTTCCTTTTTTCGCCCCCATGTCACCATACAGGGGTACATGGGGACGTAAAAAGGGGGATCCTATCAACCTGTTCTGACCTAGGATAATAAGCTCATGAGCTTGATCTTACTTAAACGTCGAGAAACGAAAGAAGACTTCTATCTCCAAGTTTAACTCGGATGTAGCTCCCTTCCTTCTTCTTTTTTTTTTTTGGGTGTGAAGCAGCGTCAAACCAAAATATCCAACAAGCATTAGCTCTTCCTGAAAAGGAGGTGATCTAGCCGCACCTTCCAGTACGGCTACCTGGTTACGACTTCACTCCAGTCACTAGACTTTCATGCTAAAGGGAGCTCTGGCCAATAAACTGGCCTCTTTTCCATGTACTATGAATGCTCTCCCCGTTGGCTTGACATCAAGGTTTATCTTGCTGGTATTCTGAGCTTTGTTCTCATCTAATCTGTTCACAAGCCCTTGACCCGCACTAATTAATTTCGTTATACTAACAGCGTAATAGTTCCTCTGGCTGAAGTTTCCTCAACGACCTAGAACCTCACAAGTTCTTTCTTCTTTCCTTTTTTTTTTTTTTTTAATCTCTCTCTCTAGGAAATGTGGGGCAAACTTAAATTCTTCAAATCCAAACAACTTATGCAAGGCAAGGCTACACGTGCTTTTGCAAAACTCTCAAATTTATGTTTTAGCATCAAATTGCTTGGAAATTGGAACTGCTTCTTGCACTCAGATTTTAGAATTATCTCAACCAAGTCTGACCATGCGATGTTCCTGATCGCATTTCGGAGCTCACAGCGTACAGGAAGTTAGGAACATCGCATTTGGGAGCTCATGACTTGCTTCCTTAATCTGGAATCTTTGTTAGAAGATAATTATCTGATAGAGCTGTTATGACAAACATTTGCTTTCTCCTAAAAGATTTGCTATTAGAAGTCTCTCTCTCTCTTCTTATTGGAAATTATGGTCATATATGCATGTTAACCGATGCGAAATATCCCCGCAAGTGTACGGGTCGTGAGAAGTAATAAAGTGGACCTAGGAGTCCGGATTATCGTTCCCACAAGGACTGTTATTACGTATCGAAATGTGTTAGTTCTTATCTTTATTTGAACGGGCGAATTTGTTTGAGAATTTAAATTTAAACTAAGAAAATGACCTAAAGAATTAAAATTGCGAAATTGCTTTTTTTTAAAAGATAATTGTAAAGTAGTTGAGATTCACGATTCACCTGGCCAATTATACTAACTCCAATTCCAGTTTTATTTCCTAAATATGCATTCGGTCGAATTCACTAATATATATTGAAATTCCTCTCTCGAGTTTAAATCAATTCTACCTAAATAAGTCAACCATGTATCTCTACAGAGGGTCCGAATATTCCTTATCTAGATGCGTAACACACAAGAATTCAAAAATGATCGTAGTAATAACAAAAGTATATCTCTATCTCTTGTTCAATTACCGGATTTATTATCACGTTCTAAATTATTAACTCACCTCTCGGATTATGGAATCAAATAACTCAACATATCATGAATTGGTGATCAAGCAATTCAAGAATTAAGAACAATAATAAATCAATACATGCAACAAAACATTAAAATTATGGAACTTGGAATTAAAATAATATGACTAGGCTACATCGTTCATCCCAACATTGAGATTAGTTACATATCATGAATAAAGAATAAAAACAATAATAATAAACGTTCATTGAAAATAATTTAAAGAAAGAAACGTTTGCACCAAGTTTTGATTCTTCAATTATCTTTAATTCACGCCCCTTTACAATGCTTGATTCCCCAAGAATTTGATGATGAATTTACAATTGTGGCTCGTTCTTTGGAGAGGCAAAGATTTTGATTTCATGCTAAGAGATTGTATTTATAGTTAGAGAAGAGACCTAGTCGAAAAAGGAAAAGAAATTCGTTAAACCCACACGCGAGTATTTTTTGGTCTCTGCACAGCGTTCATTGTTTTGATCCTATCTTTCTATTCCCTTATCCGATTAAGATGATTCAAATTGTGTTCAAAAGATAACTTAAAGGGCTACAATCCTTCCTGAAATAGGATTTTCCTAATTCGAACGTTTACTGCCCCAAAATCAGGTCTCAAAGTCAGACTAGAAATCTATCGAGAATCTTGTGCGGTTAGAATCAATTTTATGGTAATATTCTTATCATATTCCATTCCTTTTTGACTTCTACCTGCATCCAATTGACTCCTAAAAATTCTCAAAGTATTTTCTTGTGATCCAAATCAATTATTGGATACTTTCAAATTGGTCCTTCGTATTTAATTTGCTCTTCAATCCTTAAACTTCCAATTGTAACAATATAGCTCCATACTTTCAAATCTTCTGGATTTGCTCATTTCAATTCTCAACTCCTTTAATTGGGTCCTCCAACTCTTAATTTCTTCATTTTGGCACATTGCATGATTCCCAGTTGATGTCATAAACTTCTCAATTGCTCAATTAAGTTCCAATTAGCATCAAATTTTTGGTTTTTTCTCATTAATTGCTTCATTCTTCATCTTTTGGAATATTTTCTGAAAAGTAAACAAATAGACACAAATTAAATAGTAAATATTCTAAAACAACAACAATATATTCTAATTTAGACATGCTAATACGTGTATAAAATAAACTTATCAATGCACATATTTCTTTTGAAACTAAAATAATTATCACTCGGATTGATTGCCTTTGCAATGATCCTGGGGACTGAACTCAAAATATTTGCTTTTTCCAGCTACCTTGTTGCTGCTACTGGTTTGCAGAGTATGTGGAGCCTTGCTTTGGCAATTGTTGATATTTATGCCCTTCTAGTAGGACGCCACTTGCAAAATTATCGAGCTGTTAGTTTATTTTCTGTTGGTGATTGGGTAAGTCTATTACAATTGTTTGCTCAGTGTAATCATATATTTTCAGTGAGGATTGTTTGCACAGGACCAAACTAACTGGGATTTATATTTATACCCTGTTTGGTGGATATAAAAATCGAATTTTTAGTAGATTTTAATAGAATTTCACTTCATTAAATTCAGTCTGTTTTGTTTCATTTCAGGTCACTTCTACCCTTACTTTCGCAGCAGCCTGTGCATCTGCAGGTATCACCGTTCTCATTGGCAACGACCTTGGTGCTTGTGCTAATAATCATTGCACAAAGTACGAGACTGCTATAGCTATGGCCTTCCTTAGCTGGTTCTCTGCATTGCTATCATTTTTGTTCAACTTTTGGTCATTGGCATCGAGATGAAGAACAACTAGCTACACCCCAAAGGGAATTCACAGCAGTGTAACTGCCAAGTGAATTAATGTTTTGAAGTTTTTCTATAAATTCAGTTTTGTGTGCCAACCCAAGTTAAGACAGTACCCTCCAAGAGGCACAAAGTTTCCCAAGTCAATAATCTACCAACAATAACTCAATAATACTAATTCCTTCATGATCAACCTTTCCTTGAGAATCTTGTCTGATCTTCCATGTACTGCTGTGAGATAGAACAAAACAGCTGAAGTTTACCTTCACATGAAAGACCAATTAACGAAACAGTAGGCCAGGCAGTGGACAGCGTTATCTTCTGCTGCAACTTTCCACAGACGGCTTGTTCATACGAGACATGGCGTCCCATGGTTGACATACAGATCCCACCAGGCAAGTAAGCAAATCCCTGTAAGGAAATATAGAATTTATTACATCCATTTATGCAAAGACAGTGTCTGGTTCTCTCTGTCAAAATTTCCCAACCACAACGTCGTTAAACAAAGTGCAATCATACAGGATGCTTTTGCGGTTCTTGTAATGGAAGTATACTAAAAGAAGATATCATCTAAACTGGAAGATGATCAAACCAAAACCACATTGACTTTGAAATCTACCCAATAAACGGATAAAATTCCATCTCGAATAAAGATGAAAATATAGATCAATTTATAAGAATTTGAGTTACTCTTAATAACGTTGATATTTTGAGATGGACCCTTAGATTTTTACATGGTATCACAGCCATTAAGCTCTCACGAGCAATTCGATCTGATTATAACTAAAAAAATGAGTATACGAATTTCAAGATTGATCTGCTTAAAAGAGTCATCATCTTAAAGGAGCATGTTAAGGGATAAAATTTCATATCAAATAAATATGAAAATATAGATCAATTTATAAAAAAATGTTTTACTCTTCTTAATAAGGCTGACCTTCTAAAATGGATTTCCAAATCTTTTCACAAACTCATTGAAACTTGCTGTATATAGCAATTGATCTTCTGCCAAATGCAGTATATTGTCCTTACTCAGGAAGTATAAGTTAGTTAAGATAAGAAAATATAGTATTTGGATAGCATGAAATTACCTTTTGTGTGAATCCAGAACCGTCAAATATCTTGTCTAACTTGGGCTTTGTTCGGGGGCCTTCAACAAATTAAAATGGGTATTATTTGTGTTTTTTATGTAAGATGTATGGTTAAAAATTTGAGAAAAAAATATTTATGGTTAAAAAATGATTTGAGAAATTGTACTCATTAAACTCATAATTGTCTTGGAGAGCACTAGAGTCGTTTCCAACATGTCAAGCTCAGCTACATTGAAAATCTTTGTATCGAACTCAAGCTATTTGATCACAAGTTCATATAACTCATCTTAAAGACTAAAAGAAACAATCCTTGTATAACTTTATTTAGAAAACTAGAGGTGAGCTTACCAACCTTTTGAGGCATTGTGATTTTGAATCCTCGATCTTAAAAACTGAATTTTAAGTTCTCAACTTATTTAAATTTGTGAACTCGGATCCCTACGTGACAAAAACTTTCAATGTCGTCATTAAAATTTAGTGCGAAACATTTACATGACTTGAGATTGGACGTTAGTTGCAAGCAATTTCAACGCTTATGTTGACAATATTTGTTACGTAGAAATGTAACCTCCCAATTTAAATATATTGGAGACTCATAACCGAATTAATTGAAATGTTAAGGAGTACAACTCTAATTTCTCGTTTATTTACAATTTTGCGGTTCATTTCAATTTAGTGAAAGATGTAATAATATTAGTTTATCCATACGATGTTATTTTGGGTAAAATTATATTAGGTTCTAGCCATCAATTGTTTATGATAATGTGAGATATATGAACATTTCTAAGCAACAAAATAACAACCAAATATCAACTAAATGACAATGAAGTTACATCAATATGGTACAATGGTGCAAGATGAACAATTACAAAGTCAAATGTTTATATGATTGTTGTATGTTTTCATTTGAACTTTAGGTTGATGGGATTCACATTCCTTTACTTTGTCTCTGGCCCACATTTTCCCAATTGTTTACTTTTCACCTTTTCTTTTTCTTGATGTATTCCTAATGTGTGTGTGTGTGTTTGTTTTTGAGTCACTGCCCTTTTCTCTTAGGATTAGGCAAGAATTAGAATTTCAATTGGACCACACGATGTGACCTTAGGTCCCTAACCACGTTGTGTGCCAACGAAATTTGATTGCTCAACAGCTCTTTTTAATTTGATTAATGCTTATTGTACAAAAAATTTGACAAAAAAATGATTTGATGTGTTAAATAAAAGAATTGTGTCAACCATATCTGTCAAATTTTTTGTTAACCTATATTTAGTATTTACATGTAGCAAATCTAGTTTAATTTAAATAAGTCATATTTTTAATAAATTTTAATAAAATATAATGAATTATGTATCAAAAATTTAATTAAAATTAATTGTTGATTTCAATTTACTTTTTAACCTGAATCAAGCAAGGCTCAATAAATGTTGACACGGGCATTGCTTTAATGGGTTGATTTCTTCGAAGCATAGGCTTGTGCCCACCACTTCCCGCCACATTTTGACCCCGTTGATTTATATTAAAATATGATATTTAGTAAATTTTGATTAAAAAGGGATTGAAAAAGTTTTGAGTCTTGAAATTGACTTAAATTTTAATCAATTTTTTTTTGTCTACAAAACTGAGGCTATTTTCTAGTTGTAATAATAAATAAATGAGATGGAATCACTGTACATAATGAATGCAACTTACCTTATTCAAATCTGCAGTAAATTCAAAAAATACTAGGCCAAGGATGTAATATTCTTAGTCAGTATTCTAAAAAACTCGCATACGCTTGTGCTTGAAGTTTGGCATCGTCACGCTTCGCACTTCACCCGTTCTTTTCTCGTGCATAAGCGTGATGCTAGGTGTCACTACTTCATCACTCTTTTACGTTTTTTAAAACATTGTTCTAACGATACAACAATAGGGAGACACTAGTAGGAGAAAAGAAAGCAACCTGGAGCCAGTTATGACACCTCGAGACTCAAGTTTTTCCAAGGAATTATTCACATTTACCTCAGCCAGTCAGCCTTGACTAGAATTTTGTTTGGAGGTGCAGAAACTAATTAGGAATTAGGAGCTGGGGAAAGTTGAGTCTGGACTCTCATTGTTTCAAAGATAACCAAGCTGCGAGTGGCGAGTGCAGCGTTTTTCTCAGCTTGTTCAATCTCCTGTAAGAGGTTTTTACAAACTCCTGTTTCATCCTAGTAGACATATGATTGATCATCTAAACACAGCAAAACTACAATTTCGTGAATTTCCAAGATATGTCACACTAATAACTTGGGCTCTGTTTGGTAATATTATTTGATTTATAAACTTATTTATTTATGATTTTGAGTTAAAAAATAATTGTTGAAAATGGGAGAAAAAATAATTCTAAATCGGGTCATCTAACGTTATGCGGAGATAACTCCGTTAACTCATATTTACCCATTTTTCTTCCTTTACTCGTCTTCTTATCTCTAGCATGCATGCATAACCAAAGTCAACAATTCAATTATCCATCTCTAATCTCTAATTCTATCCTATCCTACACCAAAAAAGAAAATCGGAAAATAAATTATAATCTGAAAACACGTGCCTGGCTTTAAGTAACATTCCTTTCGAAGGAATCGTAACCATTGAATTGAATTAATAGCCCCTCCTTTTTCGCCCACCCCACCACCCAATTTCAACAATATTCTCCAGTTCAACTTTATTCCAAAATAGCTCATTCCCTCGTTAAACTTTCGAATTCCAAGGAAACCATTTCAAAAGCAAAGATACGTTAATTGGAAAAAAATGTCTGCAGTAAAATATAAAAACTAATTTCACTGAAATTTTCAAAATTGAATTACAAGCAGGGATGCAATCTCTTTTTTCGGTAAAATGGTAAATAAACTCAAAAATACGAAAACTGGTAAAAATTAATCAATCCTGAAATCCAATTTTCTCCCAAATTGCATTTCTAACCGTACTGAGATCTCTTCCCTTGAGGGTCCTCCCAATCCCTTCGTGCACAGAAAAGGAGGAAATCTTCGTCCTCGCCATTTGTCGCGCCAAAAACTCATGCGGCGGAATCCGGTTCCCGTTCTCCCCATACTCCTCCTCGTCGTAATCATCGCCGTCGCTGTCGCGGCGGTGGTTCTCCCTGTACTCTTCCTTTAGTATCTTCGACCAATCCGGCACGTTCACCGGAAGAGACGCTGGTCCATCGCTGTCTCTCGATGCCACCGCCGACGGCGTCTTTCTGGAGATTCTCGAACTGGCTTTCCGGAACTCCGGCGAGGCCGAGCTGGCATCTGAGTTCCAAACCTCGGACTCATCGAGCTCAAAAATCGTTGAACCTTTGGTGAGAGTCTGATCGGTTGGGAGGAATCTGTAGTTTGCTCTAGCAAAGTAGGTTTTGGATGCCGCCATCGGTGATTCGGTGTTTGCTCTAATCTCTCTCCCGTAATATTATGCACAACGTATGCTTCGTTTGAATGATATGATGGGAATCGGGATTTTGTGTTTGTAATTGAGGGACTGGTACTCAAGAATGGAAGCGTTGATCTGCTTTTATAAGGGTTAGGATATGAAGGCTGTTTTCTCTTTTCGTCTCTCTGAACTACTTTGTACTTCCTAATCTTTCTCTTCTTATCGTCTCTGCAACAGGGCATATCTTCTTATTAAAAAATTTGTATTTAAAATCATGATTTTTCATATTTTCGAATTAAAATATGTAGTTAAAAAATTAAAAAAGAAAATGTATGATTAAAAGACGATATGAAAAATTATATTATTGAAATGCATGTTTTTAAACAATTTGTCAAGAAGAGACTACCTTTTCTTAAATTATATTATATATAAACAAATTTATGAACATATGTTTTATTGATATAATATATAGTTAAAAATGAGTTTTAAAATATGAGATTTTAAATAATGAGTACCAAATTGAGTTATAAAAAATTGTGGATTCCTTATAATACATTGTTAAAATAAATTATAAACTTTGATTGAACCAACATGCACTCTAGAAATTTTGGTAAAAGTTTTTTTTTGTTTATAAATAAAGAATGTGAGTTTTCAAATTAAATATGCAATTGAAAAATAATTTGAAAAAATTTGTGTAATTTAAAAAAATGTATTATTTATAAACAACAAGTTCACCAAATGGAGCAGCACGCCTTAAGTTTATGTGGTGGAAAAATTACAGTCCATTCCCAAACCTTTCAAATTTTCTTTTTGCAGATTTTGCCTTAAATTTTGATTTATTGCACCAGTGATCTCAAATCTTTTATTTGTGTACGAAAGAATGACAAGTGTTGGAATCCATCTATAGAGATGACAAAAAAACTCGACTCGACGAGTACCCGATTCGAATGAGACGAAAAAAATTCGTCCCGCCAACCCGCGAGACGGATATGAGACGGGTTATCCCGACCTAGTCGGGTCACGGAGCAGGGGCGGGTTTGGCCTCCCCAAGTGTGGAATTAGGGTGGAAAAAATTCGTTTTCCTGGAAATTGGAAATTTAATGTGTTTGATTTGTTTAATTTTACAGGTGGAAATAGTGAAAAAAATTTCAAATTTTGTTATTTGATTGACATTATTTTCTATGACAAATAAAGTAAAACTTACATAATTTAATCAAAAAATTTAAATTTTTTTTTCACACATTGATACTTGATAATAATAATGTTAATTTTCTGAAAAAAAAATAAATCAATTAATAATAACAAAAATGATCAAAATTGAAGAAAATGATTTGCCACCAAAGATAACAAACTTATCTCAACCAAGTGTAGAAAATTGGTTTTGCCTTAAAAACCAATAATTTCATAATTCCAACAAAATGAGGCAAATGAATTCCTAAACAAAAGTATTCATTCAAACAATAAAAAAGATGAAAAATGGCAAAAAAATTTCTACTCCCTAGACAAATCCTTGCCAATCAAACACTATCAGATTTTTTACCTTAAAATTATACATAATCAATTTATAAAAAGCAACACGTTTTATAGAAATATGTTGGAAAAAAAATTTGGGAAAAAAAATGAAAAAAACTTATGCAAGCAAATAAAGCTCAAGAAATTTTGAATTTTTTTGGAAAATATATGGTTGAAAAAAGTTGAATGTGTAAAAGCAATGGGTAAAAATATGGATTGAAAATGAGTTCGAAGGAAAAATTGTTAAAAAATTCTTGGACCAAATAAAGACTCTCTAAAAAAAAGGAAAAAAAAAAAAAGGAAAAAAAAAAATCCTCCCCCACAACCCAATTCTATAACTCACTTTTTAATTTCATTAATTTTTTCTCTTTATTTTTTAATCACATATTTTACTTAAAAAATATATTTTTAAATACAAAATTTTAACAAACATATATAGATATAGTCGAATTAATCCTCTCCCACGGCCCCACACACACCCAAACCACAAGAGTTCTCTTTGCGTATCCACGTGTCCCTTTTAAATAATGACAAAATTCGAGCGTACTGCAAAGTCACTGGTCGGTAAATAGAATTTTTTTTTTTTTCTTTTTATAATCGCTCAAATTTTAAATATAAATTTTTTTCTTTATAATTTTAAACCTACGTTTACCTCGAAATTCGTGAAAAAACCAAAAAATAATTGTATAGATCCGAACAGTGGCTAAACACAACTTTTGTGACTTGTCTCTCAGTAAGGGGGCCTTGAAATTTGTCGTGAGTCGAGGTGTGCAATTCACCTGGTACAGGTCCCAAGTTAAGGCGTCCAAGGAAAATAAACGTGTCAGTTAATTCGTTGCCTTTATGCCACGTTGGTTCACCTATCACTTCAAAATGGCCAGGGGCGTGATGGCACGTGAAGTAGGGGCCTTTCAGTTGCTAGTTGTCTGCCTCCTTCTGTAGCATTGACACGATTCTTTAACGCAATCGTTACCTCGATTCGATAATATTGTTTTGCTTATAAACTTATTTATTTATTTATAATATAATTTTGAAATAAAAAATAATTGTTCAAAATTTTTTTAAAAAAATATATATATAATTAAAAAGTAATTTGAAAATTATATTATTTATTAAAAAGTTTATAAACAAAAAAAAAAAATCTTCTTCCAAACGGGTGCAAGCCTCATTTCGGCAGCTATTTTAAATTGGTTGATTTAATTTACACAATTTCTCAAATCACTTTTTAACCATAAAGATTTTCTATCTCCAATTTTTAACCACAAATTTTATCTAGAAAAATCAAATAAATCAATTTCAACTAATTTAATGAGACGTCGAACGGTCCGTAATGTTTGTTTGATATTGTTCAAAAATAGTTTTTTTTTTCAATGAATAGTGATTTTTAGGAGAATGAATGATTGATATTTGATTGAAAAGTTAAATAATGTGCGTGTTCACGGTGCCTTGCCCTTGGGGTGTTTCCGGGACGTCAACACACGGATTGTCCACCGAATAGTGTGGATTTGTTCCACAAGAGGTAGACGCGTCCCCAAGAATTTCGAATCTTGGACCTATGGAACTTGTATAAATTATAGATATTTACTAAGTGTACACCTCAAAAAAGAAAGGCAGTGAATTGAACCTGGGCCGTGCGAGTACTTACGAGGTGGCGGGTAGTAGTCAGACGGGTCGATGAAAGTGAGAGTTGACTTGAACAGACGTTCCTCGGTCAATAGCTCCTTAACCGACCAGAACTAGTCCGGCTGATCTTTCAAATCAACGATTTTTTTACAACCTTTGGATCCAACTCTGACTCTCTCACCTCTGCAAAAAACGAGATGATTAATATTAGAACGATTCAGCTCGAAGATATCATGGTGAAACTTACTGAATTTTTCCCTATAATGACTGGCACAGTAGAATTGACTCCATCGCTTCAATAAGGACTCATCCAATTCCCCCAACTTAAAACCATTTTTCTTTCCACCAACGGACTGATTCAGGCAGGTCAATCAATAATTTTTTCCCTCCAAAAACCGACCTCTGCATAGCTTAAAATCATTCCGTTTTCTTACCATCAGCTCGAAACTGATAGGCGAAGTTGAAATTATCTACAGTGCGGTCGTCGTATCCCATACGACTGTAGAGGGACATAAACTCTAGAATGTACAGTACCTCCAACCGTTAGGATGAATTTGGGTTGGGGCGACACCCCAAGAATGGATGAAGTCCGTTATTATGCAGGGAAGGGGAAATTGCAAACCTGCCTCAAGAATTTGGTAATTGGCAGCCACACATCCTTTGGGGGGTTGGTCAGCTCGTTTGAAACTTTCAGGGGGGAAGAAATGAACATAATCAGGAATTCTATACTTTTTTTCCATGTGATCAGTTCGCCCTCAGTCGCTTCGGACCTGAAGTGCTTGCAAGCGAAGTCAGAACTATAACTAGAATAGGGATCAGGTCGTTGGAAAGAAGCAAATGAAGGGTATCTAAATGAACTTGCTAGAATAGTACGAGATGGATGCATTATAGCTAAAGGGTGAGGCTGTGGAATCTTATCATCCTCCTCTTCATTTCGAAAGAGGCATTGGGTTTCCCTACTTTCTTCCCACGACACGGTCAATTCAGCCTCTCCACCTATGTTATCCGACCTCACCCCACTCTCCCCAACACTGGAACTAGCACTTATTGTTAATTCTGATCACTGCGAGTTGGGTACTTCAGAATTTTTTTGGAAATAACTAAGGGCGAAACCAAAGAAAACAAGGCAAAATTATCAAAATGCCCTCACCGACGAGTTACTCAAGCTGGTCTAATCGGTTAACAAGGTAAAATTCAGGTCGTGAGACGTGTCGACCCGGTAGCAATAGGAGAGAATTTAGAAGATTTACCAGGACAAATGAGGGGAAGAAGATTCCTATTTATAATAGGAGAGAGAATGCAACCCTTAGTCATAATGACAAGACGCGTTGTCATTAAGAGGCGGTGACACCCAATCCAAGAACTGACCCGCCAATCAGATGAAGACACCAGGGAAGGGTAATTGTGGAATGTGGAGAAGAAAATGTCAACAATAAGCCAACGAAAACGAAGTGGATTTCGAGATCCGTCCTTAAACCTTTTTTTGAACCGATCTCGAGGGGACATTTGTTGCGCATCATGCTGAGGTAGATAGTAGGTCCTACGTTCAAAGGGTCAACGGGTCGATACTTAACTCAAAATGGCGAGGTGAGGTAAGTATCTGACCAACATCTACCACCACGGGTCGGATCAAGGAGGTCCAGATTATCGAGGTGATTTATATGACCAACCTGAACTTGATGAGAGAGGTGATTTGGTGAGACCAAGGTGATATGAATTGACTAATTGAGGTGATACCGACCGAGGTGATGGGGACTGAGGTGAAAGTGAAGGCTCTGCCAGATAGTCAAATCAGTCGCCTTATGTGTCAGTAATCATCATTATATGTGATGTGTTAATGTAATAATTTGTTGTTAGTCTGTCAGGAATGTCATTCACGAATGTCAATTAAACGCTGCAGACGTGATGTGTTGTAATAATTATGTTTTATCTTCTATCTTATTATAAATAGGAGACATAAATGCTCTTTGAAGGGAATGGAATAGAAAAACTTCTCAAAACTCTTGTTATTTGAATACAATATTCCAACCTGTCCATCAGATCAGCATCGAACTGGACGTGAATTTATGCTATTATAACTTCAGTTCGCTTTTGATCTGGAAACCTATTTGCATCCCTTATCCTTGCATTTTTCTCAACATTGGAAATATTAAGGTGGAGCCGCATACTTAATCAAATTACCCACAATTCAATCATTCATCTGAAAGTAATAAGCAATCCACTATTTTTTTTTTTTGTTGACTAGCTTGCTGACAAAAAGTAACGTCAACAGTGTGTTTGGTATCGTTTAAAAAGAGTTTTTTTTTAAATGAATAGTGATTTTTAGGATAATGGATAATTAAAATTTGGTTAAAAAGTCAAATATCGCGGGCTTGACTTTTAATGGAGGGTTGAGATTGAATACTGTAGAAAAAAGAGAAATTTTTAATGAAAACCAAACAAGTTCTAAGTAATGTGGAAAAAAAAGAGAGAAATTTAAAGAAAATCAAACAGAATCAAACATGGGCTTAGAGTTATGTTCGATAGAATATTATAGTATAATGCTACTCTCACAACCATTTTCCACAACTTCTCCCTCAACTTATCTGAAATGACGAAATTACCCTTATCGAACATACATATTACCATTCCACAGCATTCTCTGATAACCCATTCCCAGCTAAACTCATTTCAAAATGTACCAAATTCCAAACCTTTGTTTAACGAATCCGTTCTTTCACTCCAAAACCATTTGTTCACTGATATCTCGCGATGCGAAATATCCCCCGCAAGTGCACAGGTCGTGATAAGTAATAAAGTGGACCTAGGAGTCCGGATTATCGTCCCACGAGGACAGCTATTGATTACCGAAATATTTTAGTTCTACACTTTATTTGAACGAACAAATGAATTTGAGGTTTTAAATTAAAACTAAGAAGATGAATTAAATAATTAAATTGTGAAATTGTTTTGTTTTAAAAGATGATTGTAAAGTGGTTGGGATTCACGATTTCACCTAACCAATTAAATTAATTCCAATTTCAGATTTTATTTTCTAAATATGTGATCGATCGAATTCACTGATTCAAATTGAGATTCCTCTTTCGAGTTTAAATCAATCCTACCTAAATAAGTCAACCTTGTATCCATACAGAGGGTCTGAATATTCCTTATCTAGATACATTACACCCAAGAATTCACACACGACCGCAATAATTACAAGAGTATATCTCTATCTCTCGTTCAATTACCGGATTTATTACCTAGATCTATGTTATTAACTCACCTCTCGGATTATGGAAATAACACATAAAATAATGAATAAGTGGCCAGTTCATTCACGCATTAAACGCAATAATAAATCAACACATGCATTAAAGCGTTAAAACAAGGAATGTGTAATTAAAATAATTAACTAGGCTACATCGTTTATCCCAACGTTAAAATTAGTTACACATCATGATTGTAGAACAAAAACAATAAAATATAACGTTCATTGAAAATAACAAAGAAGAATGGAAAGATTGTACCAATTATCAATTCTTCAAGTATCTTCAATTCACGCCCCTCTGCGATGCTTGAATCTCCAAGAATTTTAATTAAAATATCTGTTGTGACTCGTTCTATGGAGAGGCAAAGGTCTGATTTTCGTGCAAAAAGGTTGTATTTATAGTTGGTGAAGAGATCAAGTTTAAAAAGGAAAGAAATTCATCAAATCCGCGCGCGAGTCTTTTTTGGTATCTGCACAGCGTTCAGTATTTCGATCATATCTTTCTCTTCCCTTTTCTGATTGAGATAATTCAAATTGAGTTAGAAAGATAACTTATAGGGCTACAATTATTATGGAAATAGTATTTTCCTAATTCGAACGTTTAATACCCCAAAATTTGGTCTCAAAGTCTGACTAAAATTCTGTCCAGAATCTTCTAGGATTGGAATCAATTTTATGGTAATATTCTTATCATATTCCATTCCTTTTTTACTTCTACTTGCATCCAATTGACTCCTAAAAATCCTCAAAGTATCTTCTTATTATCCAAATCAATCATTGGATATTTGCAAGTTGGTCCCTCATATTTAATTTGCTCTTCAATCCTTCAACTTCCAATTGCAACAATATAGTCCTCATACTTTGGAATCTTCTCAATTCGCTCGTTTCAACTCTCAATTCCTTCAACTAGATCCTCCAACTTCTTATTCCTTTACTTCGTCACATTGCATCTTTCCGGTTGACGTCACAAACTTATCAATTGCTCATTTTAGCTCCAATTAGCATCCAATTATGCATTTTTCTCATCAATTACTTCATTCTTCATCTTTGGGATATTTCTAAAAAGTAAACAAATAAACACAAATTAAATAGCATTTATTCTAAAACGATAATAATTTATTCTAATTTAGACGTGCAAATAAGTGCATAAAATACACTTATCACCATTTCCCACTGCCACCGAAAGTAGAGAATTGGGGATCCCACCGGATTTCAGAAGAAAACTACATCTGGAACCACACTGATTTAAAAGTTGTTGGGTAAATACTAAATAGTAAGGATTTTGTGGCCAACGTCTCCGACCACACATCTCGCACCCGAACTTATTTTCCGTGTAAGAATACATTCTCCTCCTTACTTCTTGATATGGTTTCAAATATTTGGTGTTAAATGTAAGGTTGTTAAAGGTTGTGTTATACATATTTTCCTAAGTGTTACTAAAGGTTGTGGTACACTGATTTTTTTCTAAACTCTAATTGATATGTTTGTTGGACTTCACTCCTGCACATATGCTCTCTCACCCAACTACCTATATTGAATCTTGTCATTAATTGAGTATAACTTTTGCAATTTATTATAATTTTCAGCTTTACTTCTGATACTAATTGCATAATTCGTTGGTGTTGTGTCATTGGTTATTAGAACAACACGAACTATGATGGGAGGCGATAACGCTGAAATCTGCTATTGCTGTAGACAACGGGGGCATTGGACACATGATTGTCCTAATAAGCAGCATTTTTCATGGTGTGGAGAGGGCTACGTGAGGTGGTTCGAGGTAGTTAAAGTCGAAAGGGAAAATGTTATTCGACTGTAGTAAGCATTGCGGATTCTTCGACTAGGATAGAGGCCAATCAAGCAGTAACGCCTCGACCAAAATTGTTGCTAAAGATGAAACCCAAGACTTGTCTCAAATGCTGAAAACATGTGCTAGAATAGTAGACGAAGATGATGTGGAGATATCATTAAACTTCACCGTGCGGAGGGGTAAGCCTCCTGGTGACAACAAGGGCAAACAAAAGATGCAACAATGATCGAGAAATGAGCAAATATAGTGACCTAAGAGTTGATGATTTCTGTTTTGTTGTCAATTTTGAGTGCTGATGAATTATGTGTTAGTTATGTTAGACTTCATGAATTATGTGTTGTTGAATCAGAACTAGTCAAGTGTTTTGATCAACTGTAATTGTTGCCATTTTCCCTCATTCCCGTGAACCTTAGTTTTGTCAAATTTGTAATTTTCCTGTCCATATTCCAGCATCTTGCAACTTATATTAACCTAGTTCGGTATAAACACCTACATTTGGGGGTTCAAGATCAAGCCCGTTCCACTAGCCAAAACCTTCAATGAGAGTTCAACATATATGAAATCAAACACAAAATCGCGCACAGGTTCTTTCTGAAGAAACCAACGAAACAACCCCTAATCTCTACAATATCACAGCGCCTACATCTATACAATGATGCCCACGGTTTAGTCTACAGTATGACCCAAACTCCACCACAAGTAATATACAAAATGGCACAAGAAATTGCTTAAACAGAGAGGAGAAGAAGCCACAAAATCGTGCAAGAGAGAGAGAGAGGGAGAGCTGATTGCGTGAAAATGGGGCCAAAGAGAAAATATATCACTTTTCCAAAAGATGCCAGCCGTTAAATGATATCGTGCGGTCCAAATCAAAGTATTAATTCCAAGAATTGTGCTTGAGGTCCTCCGAGTTTCAACTGATTGCCAAAGTATCCTCCAAGTTTGAAACGTTTAATTTGGAGATCACTTTCAATAACCTCTAATGAAGGTGCAATCGGTGAAAACTTGAATGCCTTGTGACTTTGAAAATTGGAAATACATGTGTCATACCATCCATATCTTTGTAATACCCTTTTAAGAAATTTAGTTCCCCTTTAATGTTCATAAACTTGAATTATACCTCACAAAAAAAAAAATATATTGATTTACCCTTACTTCATTAAAACTATTCAGAAATTTGCAATTATTTTTAAAACTTTATAATATTTAAATATTTAATCTAATATATCAACAATCTTTATCTTTACTAGCTGTCTACCCGTGCGATGCACAGAATATATAATTTTTAAATCATAATTTTGAAAATATCTTGATTCAATCATATTAAATAAAAATATATAATTTAAATAAAATTTCAATAAAAAATGTTATTGAATTTGAAACTTTAAAAAAGACAAAACTATTCAAAATAAAAAATACTACTTGTACACTAAGTATACTGCATCACTCAAAATTTGCCACTCGTTTAAATTTTTTATATAATTTTTTTTAACTTTTATTTACGTTTTTCTCTGAAAATTTGCTCACCTCATCATCTATTTCCCTTTTAATATGTTATAATTTTTTATTAACTATATTTTTTTAATGTGTTGCTTACATATATTTTATTTGAAATCAATTTATTAATTAATATTTCCTTGTTTTTTAAGCATGCCAATTTTTTTTCAAAATGATGAAATGATTAAGCCTCCGTTTGGTAATAATGTTTGATTTATAAACTTGTTTATTTATGATTTAATGTAAAAAGTAGTTGCTGAAAATTGGAGAGAGAAAATATGTGTGGTTAAAAAGTTGATTGAAAATAATTAATTATTTTTGTAACATGTGTATTGAAGAGTCTACTCATTTATTGACATATTAGGAAGTAAAATTTCAATAATTCTTTTTATTTATTTTCAAAATATATTAATTCAATTTTTCATTTCTAACTTAACAAATCTATATAGCATATATTTATTTATTTTCAAATATATTAATCCAAAATTTTCATTTTCAATGTAATACATTTACATAGATATGATATGACATTTATTTATGTTCAGATATATTAATCCAATTTTTTCATTTCCTGCATAACGCATGTTATTGAATTTGAAACTTAAAAAAAAGGTACAAAAAAAAACAAAACAAAATAAAATAAAAAATTCTATATGTACATTCAGTGTATCGCGCTACTAAAAATTTTGCACTTAATTAAATTTATTATATAAAATTTCTTTTGACTTTTATTTACATTTTTCTCTAAAAATTTATCCACTTTATCACCTATTTTTCTTTGAATATCAAAATGATGAAATGATAAAATTTTCTACCAATTTATCATTGGTGGTAAAAAGTTGATAGCAAATAATTAATTATTTTTGTAATATACTTATTGAAGAACCTACTCATTTATTGACATATTAGGAAGTAAAACTTCAATGATTTTTTATTTATTTATTTTCTAAATATATTGATTCAAAAATTTTATTTCTAATTTAACAAATTTATATAGCATGTATTTATTTATTTTCAAGTATATTAATCCAAAATTTTCATTTTCAATGTAACACATTTACATATATATGACATTTATTTATGTTCAAATATATTAATACAGTTTTTTCATTTCTTATGTAACATATTTACATAGATATCACATTTATTTATGTTCAAATATATTAATCCAAATTTTTATTTCCTACATAACACATTTACATAGATATCACATTATATATGTTCAAATATATTAATCTAATTTTTTCATTTTCAATGTAACACATTTACACATAGTACATTTATTATAATTCTTACTAAATATCTAATAAATAATAATTTTTCCTACAAAAATTTGTACCTTTTATTTATTTATCTTTATCTTTATCTTTATCTTTATAAAAGTAGAAGTGAGAGTAAGAGTCATTTTAGAGGGAAAAATTCAATTAATGACTATCTCTCATCACTTATACTTTTATATAAAATATAAAATAATATAAAATAAATAAAGAAAGAAAAGATAAACATAAATATCTTTGTAGGAAAAACTATTATTTATTACATATTTAGTAAGAGTTGTAATAAATGCACTATGTGTAAATGAGTTACATTGAAAATGAAAAAATTAGATTAATATATTTAAACATATATAATGTGATATCTATGTAAATGTGTTATGTAGGAAATGAAAAAATTGGATTAATATATTTGAACATAAATAAATGTGATATCTATATAAATATGTTACGTAGGAAATTAAGAAATTGCATTAATATATTTGAACATAAATAAATGTCATATCTATGTAAATGTTTTAAATTGAAAATGAAAAATTTGGATTAATATATTTGAAAATAAATAAATACATGCTCTATAAATTTGGTAAATTAGAAATAAAAATTTTGAATCAATATATTTTGAAAATAAATAAATAAAATCATTGAAATTTTACTTCCAAATATATCAATAAATTAGTTGGTTCTTCAATAAGCATATTACAAAAATAATTAATTATTTTCTATCAACTTTTTATCACCAATGATAAATTGGTATAAAATTAATCATTTCATCATTTTGACAAAAAATTGGTATGTTTAAAAAATAAGGAAAAATAAAATATATTAATTAATATATTGAGTTTCGAATAAAGTTAATTAAAATTATAACATATTAAAAGGAAAATAGGTGATAAGATGGACAAATTTTATAGAAAAACGTAAATAAAAGTAAAAAAAATGAAATAAAAGTAAATAAAAGTCAAAATAAATGAAAAAACGTAAATAAAAGTTAAAACGAAGTTTATAAACCAAACATTATTACCAAACGAAGGCTTAATCGTTTCATCATTTTAAAAAAAAAATTGGTATGTTTAAAAAACAAGGAAAAATAAAATATATTAATTAATACATTGGATTTCAAATAAAATATATGTAAGCAACACATTAAAAAATATAGTTAATAAAAAATTATAAAATATTTAAAGGGAAATATGTGATAAGGTGGACAAATTTTCAGAGAAAACGTAAATAAAAGTAAAAAAAAAAATTATATAAAATTTTTAAATGAGTACCAAATTATGAGTGGTGCGGTATACTTAGTGTACATGTAGTATTTTTTATTTTTAATAATTTTGTCTTTTTAAAAGTTTCAAATTCAATAACATTTTGTATTGAAATTTTATTGAAATTATATTTTTTATTTGTGACTGAATCAAGTTATTTTCAAAATTATGATTTAAAAATTATATATTCCGTGCATCGCACGGGTAGACAACTAGTATATATAAAGAAAAGAGTTTTAATAGATGTACTATGTGTAAATGTATTACATTGAAAATGAAAAAATTTGATTAATATATTTGAATATAAATAAATGTGATATCTATATAAATGTGTTACGTAGGAAATGAAAAAATTGTATTAATATATTTGAACATAAATAAATGTCATATCTATGTAAATGTGTTACATTGAAATTTAAAATTTTGGATTAATATATTTGAAAATAAATAAATACATTCTATATAAATTTGTTAAGTTAAAAATGAAAATTTTGAATCAATATATTTTGAAAATAAATAAATAAAATCAATGAAGTTTTACTTCCTAATATATCAATAAATGAGTATGTTCTTTAATAAGTATATTACAAAAATAATTAATTATTTGCTATCAACTTTTTACCACCAATGATAAATTGGTAGAAAATTTAATCATTTCATCATTTTGACAAGAATTGGTATGTTTAAAAAATAATAAAAAACAAAATATATTAATTAATATATTGAATTTCGAATAAAATATATATAAGCAACATATTAAAAAATAAAGTTAATTAAAAATTATAACATATTAAAAGGAAAATAAGTGATAAGGTGGCAAATTTTTAGAGAAAAAAGTAAATAAAAGTCAAAAGGAATTTTATATAAAAAATTTAATTAAGTGTCAAACTTTGAGTGGTGCGGTACACTGAATGTACATGCAGAATTTTTTATTTTGATTAGTTTTTTTTAAAGAAAGTTTCAATTCAATAACATGTGTTATGTAGGAAATGAAAAAATCGGATTAATAAATTTGAATATAAATAAATGTCATATCATATCTATATAAATGTGTTACATTGAAAATGAAAAAAAAATGGATTAATATATTTTAAAATAAATAAATATATGCTATATAAATTTGTTAAGTTAGAAATGAAAAAATTGAATTAATAATTTTTTAAAATAAATAAATAAAATTATTGAAATTTTACATCCTAATATGTCAATAAATGAATAGGCTCTTCAACACGCATGTTACAAAATAATTAATTATTTTCTATCAACTTTTTAATATCACATAATTTCCCTCTCCAAATTTTATTCACTACTTTTTATCTCAAAATCATAAATAAACAAGTTTATAAACCAACCATTATTATCAAACAGAGGCTTAATCATTTTATCATTTTGACAAAAATTGACATGTTTAAAATATAAGAAAAAATAAAATATATTAATTAATATATTGGATTTCAAATAAAATATATGTAAGCAACACATTAAAAAATATACTTAATAAAAAATTATAACTTATTGAAAGGGAAATAGGTGATAAGGTAGGAAAATTTTCAGAGAAAAACGTAAAAAAAAGTGAAAAAAAAATTATTTAAAAAATTTAAATGAGTACCAAATTTTGAGTGACACAGTATACTCAATGTACATGTAGCATTTTTTATTTTGAATAATTTTATCTTTTTTAAAATTTCAAATTCAATAACATTTTGTATTGAAAATTTATTTAAATTATATTTTTTATTTGATATGATTGAATTAAAATATTTTCAAAATTATGATTTAAAAATTATATATTCCGTGCATCGCACGGATAGATAACTAGTAACTACTAATAGAGAGATTCCCGTCCCCATAATAAACGCCCTGATTTATTGCAATCCATTGATGGGGAAAGATCAGCAATAACAGTTTCAATTCAGTAAGGTATAATATTCGAATGACGTAATCCTCATCACAAGTCACAAGTTCATAAAAATAAAGACAATCAATATCATTCCATCTTCATTGCATCCATTTCCAAACAATCGGAAAGCAAATGCTAAAACTTGAATTTCATTGTGTGATTGGCAATGTGATAGAATTTAAGGCAATTCAAATTTATGTCTGATTATTAGCCTTGAGCTTCAAATTCAAATAAAATTCTGGTTTCCACCTCGCAAGGCATCCCCTCTGCATGTGATTCACAATATTAAGGTAACAATTTGCTCAATTTCAATTTTATTCAGTTTTTTGCAATGTCACAGAGATTAAAGCATTTCGAATTCCCCTGATTTGCTATGAAGAATGGTAGCTAAATTATCGTCTTAAAGCAGTGGATGTAAGAACAGATTTGGAGGAAGATGAACAAGATCAAGCGAAAACTCTTGTTATGCCCATGTATTACAATCTGAAGAATCTGCTGATCATTACATATGCATAATGTCCATGAAGTGTAAATCTAGTGTCAATTCACAAGTTTCATTTCGACGATCATTGTTTGAATTTGACAGAATTTTATCTTTGATGCGACGTAAAATGCCCTTTCATAAGAGGTATGAAAAAGGTAGCATAGTTGAATATATCATTTATACTTGTTCTCTTGTTCTCGGATACTTGACAATTATATCTAAAAAAATTATCTTTTGCTCGTAGTCCTTCTCGGGTTAGGTAGTTTGCAACGAGAGTCTCCAAGAATGGCTGTCCATTCATATACATTTTATAAGTTAATATTTATTTAATATCAAAAAAAAAAAAAATTGTGCTAAAACTTCTGAATAAAAATGGAGCCAATTTTGCCCTAAAATTATTGAGATTATTAATAGAATAATGATAATGAGTTATTCTCCTTTATTTACTTGTAAAAAGAATGTCTAAAGTCAAAATTTTCAGTCATTCATCATTTCAATTCCGTCCCTCATTCGAAATCAAGAATCTCCATTTTTTAGTAGTAATTCTGGAATGAACTACACTGCGTGTATGTAAGTGTATCCCGATACCAGTTGCAACGTAATGTCGTCTGAAGATACCTGATTCTAAATTCTAAGTAGTCAAAGTACAACAAGATTTGGGTTCATGTTCAAGTGTTTGTCTAATTCAAATTTCAACTAAAAATGCACACCAGACCTCCATCATATCGAAACTGAAAATCAGTCAGTCGCATCCAAGTTTGAGTGATTTTTACTCTAGTTTCATACTGGTGAATCAAGTTATGATTTGATTACCGAAATGTGATGAGCGGCTTGGCATTTATATGAGACCGTGCTCAACAGTACCGACATGATGGTGCTTGAGTGGGTCGATTCCCTGTATGCAAACACACTTCATATATCAGCTTGGGCAAGACTTTGATACTTCAAGCATAATGATTGGGAGTTCACCAAGGTTTGATATGTACGGGAATGAATTTGGATCGGAAAAGCATTGGCGGTTCGCAGTGGATATGTAAACAAATTTGATGGGAAAGGGATGCGAACCCCCTTGGTATATTGATCAAAAATTTTCACAACTATCTAATACCAAACCCAAGAAAGATAAAGTGGTAAAATAAGTAATAAACACCTTAACACAAGTTTAAATCTAACCCAAAATTCAAGGATTAAACTAATCCTAGCCCAATGATTATCAACTAAACAAATTCCAAGGTGGTGGAAAATAAACAAAAAATACAAGAATAATAATACTCAAGTAAAGTTGATTAAATTTCAAGAAGATAACAAGAACAAAAGAAAGGAGCCTCTGAAGAGGAGCATTCACATGAACATCACAAGTTAGTTTTAGGGTTTTGGAAAAGGAGTATATATTGTACAAATTATGAAAGAAAAAAAAGAAAATGCGAAAAATAGTAGAAAATGCGTGTTTCTGAATGTTTCGGTAACTTTCGTTCGACCAAAATGGTCAACCGAACTCCATCTCGGTCGACCGAAAATTGTCAAACGAAATTAATTGCAAGCGCCTTCTTCAGTATTTGCATCATAACTTTTTATCCTGATGTCCGATTAAGACGATTCAAAATGATCTGGAAATTAGACAAAAAGATCTACAATTCTTCTAAAAATAGTAAACCTCAAATTCGGACATTATCTAATTCAAAACTTTGATTGAATAACAAACTTGATCCAATTTTCATGTCTTTGCTCCCCATTTGATTCTTGGCTTCTTTTTTTGACTTGATCTTTTGTTTAAGCCTTGAATAATCTTTAAAAATGGCCCTTAATAGCCTTATAGCTCCACAAAAATGTACTTCAAAATTGTTTTGGCTCGAACGATTAATTTTCTTTGTCGATCCTCCCACGATTCTCATCAGACCCTCCTTCTTCAAGATGATTCGTCCCAAATCATAGGTTTGTTCATGATATCTCATAACATCTCCTGGATCAAATGGGAAATTATGGTCTCCATGTAGCTTGATCAACCAATAGTACTCCATTAATTGGAAGACACGAATACATTGCATTACAAGCTTGATTTGCCGAAGTTGGTGCTACTCAAGCTTCCCATTATGATCAACCAGCAAAATTTTCTCAAGAAAAGTGGGTGGGGATCGTTAGTTCCTCCGTGTACAAGGTAGGGGTCCTTGTACTCATGGTGAATCACCACCAAGTCCCCTATCCTCACCATGAGGCTCTTCTCCTCGCCTCTTTCAACCACCACTTCTAAATTTTTATCCTCAAGAACCTCCTCCACATTTTTAGGCTCATGCCACACTTCAAAACTTTCATACTCACCCTCATCTCCCACATTTTTAAGATCACCCGTTTTTTTCATATGTGTAGGATCATGCGTCCCTTCATCAACAGTTTTAGCCTCCACAACAAGATTTGTAGTTTGATCAACTACTTCTAATTTTAACTCCCCTACCTCAAATTTTGTAGTTTGATTAACTACTTCAAACTTAATCTCCCCCTCCTTCTTCTCAACTTCCTTACCTTGGGACTTTTCTTTCTCAAACTCATTCTTGAGTTTCACTTACTCTTTGAGCACTTCCTCCAAACTCAAAAGTAGGAGCACAACCTTTTTCCCCTTCACTTGGAAGCTATACCGGTTTCTCTTTGTATTATGTCTCGCATTCCTATCCATTTTCCAAGGCCTCCCAAAAATTATGTGAGCAGTGTGCATGTGAACAACATCACATAATATTTGATCACTATAAGTACCAATGTGAAAAGTAAGAAGAACTTGTTCACTTATCCTCACCTCCCCATAGTTATTCAACATTTGCAATACATAAGGATTATTATGCATTATCACTGGTAACCCCAACTTTTCAACTCTACTAGCACTCACCAAATTTGTGCAACTCTCTCCATCTATAATGAGACTACATGACTTATCACTCACTAGACACCTAGTGTAGAAATTATATTTTCCATGTCTTTCCCTCTCATTAGTGTGGGCCAAATATGTTGGCGGCCCAGCATTCACCTTTAACTCTTCCTTCTCAATATCTCTCCTCCCATGAGATGATGGAATGTTCATTTCCACACCATCAATATTTCCATCCGTCCCATTTCTACTCATATCAAACCATTCTCCTACTCTTCTACCCATCCTCCAAACTTGCTCACCATCCCCTTCATCATTCCAAACATTCCTTCTAATTTTCCTATTCAAACTCCCATTTTGTTCCTTACTTCCATCTCTATATACAATGTTCTCAAATTTATCCATCAACCTTCCTCTACCACCCCTCTTTTCTTCACCACTACTAGTTGATGTATTCTCCCATTTCGTTCCTAAATTTTCCAACCCTCCCCCAATCTTCTCCCTTTGTCTAGCTATGGTGGTTGAAAATTTTTGTAATAAGTACTTCAAGTTTTGAGTTTGAGTATTGAAATTTGACATGGTGTGCAAGTGTGAAAGTGTTCTCACAAGAATATTTTTCACTCGCATTTCACTCAATTTAAGATTTTACCCTCTAATGAGCTCACAACTCTTGTATTTTTTCCACTTAAAATCTCCTTTCTCAAGTTCTCCAAGGAAGGTAATCAACTAAAGCACAAAGTATAATTCTTGTGGAGTCAAAGAAATCACAAATAAGGAAGAAGAAATTTAAAACAAGTAGACACAATAGCAAGTGAGATTTGTGTGCTTGCTATACTCAAAAAGAACAATTGATATGTATGATAAGATGTTAGGAATACAATTTTAGCAAGGGGATTGACAAACCATGAATATTTGACAAGAGATAGATGTAGAGCAATTAAGCACAAGAATGTAAATTTTCAATGAGGCAATTTGGCAAACACTTTGTATTCAATCTTGAAGTGACCTTGAATGTGGATATTGTGAATAGATGACAACTCCCCAACAACTCAATTGTGGTAAGGAATGAATGAACAATAATTACCCAATGTATGGAGCAAATGTTATATGAGATAAAATGTTGATAACACAATCTCAATAATGAGAATTGGAAAGCCCCAAGTAATTAGCAATAAATGGGCAATGAACAACAAAGCACTAATGGAGTATTTCTTTGGGGACAATTTATCAAACACTTGGTAGACACACTTTTGAACGCATAGAAATGTAAGTGTATGACTAATGGAATTACCCAACAAACTCAAAAATGAAAATGCCCAATATGTATGAATCAAGAAATACTCATGGACATATGAAATTTTTCAATCTTTTTGTAATTCTCGGATTTTTTTTTGGTGAATAACAAGAACAACAACAAGAAATGTAAATGATAGGTTTATTAAATTAGAGCCAATCCCTGATACCAAATTATGCGAACCCCCTTGGTATATTGACCATAAATTCTCACAACTATCTAATACCAAACCCACGAAAACTAAACTGGAAAAATAAGTTATAAACACCTTAACCCAAGTTTAAATCTAACTCAAAATTCAAGGATTAAACTAATCATAATCTAATGAGTATCAACTAAACAAATTCCAAGGTGGTGGAAAATAAATAACAAACACAAGAATAATAATTTTCAAGTAAAGTTGATTAAATTCCAAGAAGATAATAAGAACAAATGAGGTTTTTACCTTACCTCAAAGGAGCCTCTTAAGGGGAGCATTCACATGAACATCACAAGTTAGTTTTAGGGTTTTGGAAAAGGAGTATACATTGAACAAATTATGAAAGAAAATAAAGAAATTGCGAAAAATAGTAGAAACGCGTGATTCTGAATGTTTCAGTAACTTTCAGTCGACCAAAATGGTTAATCGAACTCCATTTCGGTCAATTGAAATTGACTGCAAGCTCCTTCTTCAGTCTTTGTGTCATAACTTTTGATCTTGATGTTCGTTGAGGCAATTCAAAATGATCTGAAAATTAGACAAAAAGAGCTACAATTCTTTTAGAAATAGTAAACCTCAAATTCAGACTTTATCTAATTCAAAACTTTGATTGAATAACGAACTTGATCCAATCTTCATGTCTTTGCTCCCAATTTGATTCTTGACTTCTTTTCTTGGCTTGATATTTTGTTTAAGCCTTGAATATTATTAAAAAAAGGGCCCTTAATTGCCTCGAAACTTCACAAAAATGTACTTCAAAATTGTTTTGACTCGAACCATTAAGGGGCTGTTCTTTTTGTGTTTCGATTTTGGATTTTGAGTTTTGGATTTTGTTTTGAATTTTGGATTTTGGTTGTTTGTTTTGGAATTGCTGAAAACATGTTCTCTTTGTAATTTTGAAAAACTGTTTTCAAAAATAGAAAACTGAAAAATGCGTTTACTTTGTAATTTTTTGATATATTTATTTTGTAATATTTTATATGTAAAAAATGATTGATTTGTTGAATTACATTAATTTTAATGTTAATAATTCAGTTAGTTCTCTGTGTCGATAAATTCATCATTAATATTGTTTTAACTAAACAAAAATTTAACCTCATACCAACATAATCTTAACATGTATCTATATATAATGACAAAATAATATAAGAATTTCAAGTGAAGGAAGTGTCTTACATTTATAAAAAAAAAATCTTAACATGAATCTATATAATGGCAAAATAACATAATAACTTTAAGTAAAGGAAGTGTCTCACTTTTACCAAAATAATAATAATAAATAAAAAAAATTAAAAAAAAAATCTTAAAATGGATCTATATATAATGGCAAAATAATATAAGAACTTCAAGTGATGAAATGTCTCACTTTTACAAAAAAAAAAAAAAAAAAAAAAAAAAAAAAAAAATATATATATATATATATATATATATATATCTTAACATCGATCTATATATAATGACAAAATAATATAAGAACTTCAAGTGAAGGAAGTGTCTCACTTTTACAATAAAATAAAATAATAATAATCTACAAAATAAATAAATAAATAAATAAAAATCTTAATATGAATTTATATATAATTACAAAATAAGATAAGAACTTCAAGTGAAGGAAATGTCTCACATTTAAAAAAATAATAATAATAATAATAAATAAATAAATTACAAAAAAAAAAAAAAAAAATCTTAACATGGATTTATAAATAATGGTAAAATAATATAAGAATTTCAGGTGAAGGAAGTATCTCACATTTACACAAAAAAAAAAAAAAAAAAAATCCAAAACGCGCGTTTTGGACTTTTTAACACAAAATATCCAAAACGCAATAAACTCGTTTTGAGTTTCCTTTGTATTTTTTTTGGTATTTTGGAAAACACGTTTTTAAAAATGGGCAAAGTGAAAGCGTTTTCGATATTTCCAAAAATTGAAAACTCAAAACGGACTCAAAACAACAAAGAAAACGAGGCCTAATTTTCTTTGTCTAGCCTCCTTCGATTCTCATCAGAAAGTATCATTATATCCAAGAATTGAAGGTGCAATAAGCATGGACTTCGAGATCTGTCTTCAACCATATTTCATGAATGCTCTTGAATTTGATCAAAAGTTTGTTATTGGACACAACATGCTTCTAAATTCTCTTATTCTATAGCTCTGATAGAACTGGTATTAGATTGATAGAGATCAATTTTCTTTAACTTAAAAATAATTGGATTTCAATGTCAAAAAGTAATTGAAGTAGCCTTACCACTGTATGTTTTCTTGTCATCGCATCGAGCACTTCTTCAATTCAAACAAAAAAGAAAAAAAAAAGTTTAGATTCTTGTTTCTTCTTGCCTCGTTAAAATACTAATGCTTTGGAAGGTGGATGTGGATGTATTACCGGTAGCAAATACATATTAATAACATCGATGAATTTGTAAACTCTAGCATGTACTAGTCCCCGATTCACGAACTTATGTGATAATGAAGACATCAAATTAATCAAGGACTTTCACTCTCCTATCTGTTGGGTATTTGACCCAAATTAATCAAGTGCCTAGTGAAACATAATGAGTGCCTAGCTAAAACAAAGGATGGTGGATTTAATTATGATGTCTATGAAATGATAATTAGTATAGGCTAATTATGGCATTGTGTGGTCCAATAAAGCATGTCATAATTATCCTTGACTAATTATGATGTTTGGTGTTAAGAGTTTTCACGGTGAATTCTCCTCTATAAATTGAGGAGAAATCAAGGAAGAAACTACCACCACAAACAGGTTGGTCTAATTAGTGACATACTGTGACCAAAGAGAGAAAATTGTGAGCCTATCATATTGTGAAGTTTCTTGTAACTCTTTGTAGTGTAAATCAAATGGTAGAAATTATATGTGATAAAGCTCGTTTGTAGTATTTTCTCTGTGGTCTGTGGGATTGGGTTGGTGAGTGAAAGTCTATATATTTGTAACAATTTAATATATAGTGAAAAGCTTTGGCGAGGGTCCGTGGACGTAGGCATTTTGCTGAACCACGTAAATTTCTGTGTTCGTATTTATTTTCTTGTTTGCTTATTTTATTTTGAACATCGAAAGATCCTGTGGGAAAAGTAAAGTGGGAATCGACGTGTCGAAATTCCCAACAAGTGGTATCAGAGCTACAGGTGGTTCAAATAATTTGAAGCAAAAGAAAATATGTCAAGTACGATGTGGAGAAATTTGATTGTAGAATCAATTTTGACATATGGGAGTCATGAATGTGTTGATTCTATTTGTATTTCGCAAAGTTTTTGAAAATTCCAGCCCTGGAATCCGGAAAAAGAAGGAATTGTCCAAAAGGTGGAGCGGACTCGGCAAACTGCTCGAAGGACAATGCGACTCTCCTGGTGGAGGGTGGTGGTGATGTACTTTTGTAAGATGGGACTTCCTTATGGCATGAAACCAGTTGCCATGATAGAGGATGTGTTCTTACTGGTGGGTACATGTGTTTGCATACGGGCATTGGTTTGGCGTAAATGCAAGGTGTGTGGTGATTGATGTCGATGGCTGATGAGCTCCCAAGGAAAGCCAAACATGGGAGTTGCATCATAATTTTTCAGCAATTTTTTTTTCGACATGTGCCGATGAAATTCTCGGAGTTCGTTGATAATTCTGAGTGGTTATACTCATATGGTGGAGTATGAGATCTGTCAAAGTGGAAAAATGCTTGCCTGTTACCCAATATTTGAATTTGGTTTTGGCTTGGACGAATTTGTGTCAAGGTGGAGATTGTTGGGTATTTGACCCAAATTAATCAAGTGCCTAGTGAAACATAATGAGTGCCTAGCTAAAACAAAGGATGGTGGATCTAATTATGATGTCTATGAAATGATAATTAGTATAGGCTAATTATGGCATTGTGTGGTCCAATAAAGCATGTCATAATTATCCTTGACTAATTATGATGTTTGGTGTTAAGAGTTTTCACGGTGAATTCTCCTCTATAAATTGAGGAGAAATCAAGGAAGAAACTACCACCACAAACAGGTTGGTCTAATTAGTGACATACTGTGACCAAAGAGAGAAAATTGTGAGCCTATCATATTGTGAAGTTTCTTGTAACTCTTTGTAGTGTAAATCAAATGGGAGAAATTATATGTGGTAAAGCTCGTTTGTAGTATTTTCTCTGTGGTCTGTGGGATTGGGTTGGTGAGTGAAAGTCTATATATTTGTAACAATTTAATATATAGTGAAAAGTTTTGGCGAGGGTCCGTGGACGTAGGCATTTTGCCGAACCACGTAAATTTCTGTGTTCGTATTTATTTTCTTGTTTGCTTATTTTATTTTGAACATCGAAAGATCCTGTGGAAAAAGTAAAGTGGGAATCGACATGTCGAAATTCCCAACACTATCTATCTTTCTCTCTATGCGTTCCGATACAGAATCTCTTTATACACTTACTCATATGCATATTAATTTCAGAGAGAAGTGTAGTGGAGAGCATTTGCATCCTTTTCTTTGAGTTCCAAGGCACCGAAGTATTAGCTTCTCTTCCATTATCTATCTCCGATAATTTAGAACTGTGGATATATGCATGTTTAACATAAGATTAGCACATGCAATTACCTTTTCTCCCCTTTTTTCTGTAACTGACATATTTAATGTGCGATTTTTTATCCTTAATTAGATATGATACCCCTTCTTCATCTCTTTTTTGGTTGAAAGACATTTTTACAATTTTTATTCAAGAGAGTTCCATTTTTCATTATCCATTATTTTATGGGGTGTTCCCATAAATACCCTAATTTTAGGGATCAAACTGAAATTTACTTAACTTTTTTAAAACTTAAAAAATTACTTATAATAAAATCTTAAAAACTGAATAATACTTATGATACTTTTCAAATATATTAGTATCACAGTATGATACTTATGAATGTGATAGTGTCACAATATGACACTTTTTCAATTTTTTTAGTATCACAATATGATACTTATGATAATTTTCCAATTTTTTTTTTTGTATCACAATGTGATACTTATGATACTTTTCATTTTTTTCTATTATCGTTGCTTGATATTTTAAAAATTTTCATGATACTTTGTCTTCGACATAATATCAAACAGTTTTAATACACTTTTTTAGTATCATGACTTGATACTTTTACAATTATTTATAATATTTTATTTCAGACATAAAATCAAACACTTTTCATACAGTATTCACTCAATTTTTTTACAACCACCACCTCATTTCAAAACCCCATGCTATTACCCATAGCACCACTTCAACAAAATGGCAGAAAGACAATGTTTCTCTGACAATGTCTGATACACTTACTATTACCACGCCATCGATGCATACCCCAATGCCAAGCCCGTCACCAAAAACTCCCATCACCTTAATCTTGAGACAATTGCCCCTATACCTCTTGTAAAATCACCCATCCACAATCAATCTTACATTGAACATTCTAAGTTCACACGAGGAGGCCCAACTTACTTGGGAGCTATTTTCTGCAGTTATCTACATGAATTATCTCCTCCGCGTTTTTGCACATTAACATAGTGAGTGTAATCTCAATATTTTGCTGAGTATCCTCTGTTTCCGTGATGGCTCTATCCTTCCGGGAGGTGGTTAGCTTGTGCATTATGCAATTTCAGAGAAGTGGGGTTTGGCAATTTGATCATCTTGTTTATCCTTTAATCCCTACTTATCTTTTCTACATCTAAAAGATGCAAAATCATTTTTTACACTTGGAATCAGTATGGTATGGTGTTGGTGGTCTGATGGAAGTTTGTGATGTGGTAGGCTCGGGGAAGAAGAGTATTGTGCTCAAGGAAGAAGAGCACATTCACCGAATTTTTCATTAAAAAATTTGTGTAGTAAATATCAGTTTGGTTACCATAAAGAAGTAATTTGTGCAATTAATCTTGCATTATTCAAGATTGGGTTTCACAAGAGGGTATCGGTCAAAATTGAGGAAATTACACCATCTAAGGTATTTTAACTTCTAATTTCAAAAATCAAGTATAATTGTTATTCATTCAAAAATCAGGTCAAAATTTAATTCTAATATTAATAATAAATATTACAAAATAAATTTATAATTATACCCCACCCCACCCCAACTCAACCCTATATAACAAACTCAGCCCTAATTTTGATTTCAAATGTCAGTCCATCTCTATTTCTCTTCCCCGCCACCCCATTTCTCTTCTCTCAATTGGTGCTGCTAGGAGTCGCGCAACGATGGGTGAAAGGTAGAAGCACAGGTCAATGGGCGACAACGATCGGCTCGGATGTGTGAGGCTGACCGCCTCCTTCACAATTACTCCGCAGTAGGCGATGAAGAAACGGTGCTTTTTGGCGATGGCTCCTTCAGCAGTGACGACAGTGGATTATAACCATCCCACCCATCCCATGTCTACCCTTAGGTTGTGGATTTGGGAAGTTCTTTTTATTAGTTTCTTCCTTTGTTGTAATTGCTGCCGAATCTAATTTTGCAGCGAAAATTTTTTCTTCCTTTTTGTTGCTGGATCTGATTCCTTCTTGTTGCAGCTTGTCGATCTATACATCTTTGTAATGCCTGGGTCGATGTTTGTGGTTCATTTGCAATGGTTGAGGTGGTGGCAGCGATGATAGCACTCCCTCGCTGGTGCAGTGGTGGCAGTCGCGACGATCGCAGGTGGTGGTAGAGTGGGGCTATTTAGTTTTGATTTATCTAACTAGCTGGGTTTAGAGAAGTGGGGGAAAAATGGAAATTTGTGGTCTGGGGAGTTTTTTCCTTTTGTGCTGTTTTGTGAACAGTATATTGTGATGTGGTGGCGGGGGGGGGGGGGGGGACAGAGTGGAATTTTGGTATTGAAATTTGGAGTTGGGGTAGGGATTTGCTGGTGGTAATGGAGGCCAGGACGGCTGTGGGGCGGCATCGTGGTAGTGGGGGTGGTTGAGATGTTGTTAGCGGCGAGTGTTCATTATTTGACGTGAAAATAGTAATTAATAATTGTGTTGATTATGACTTAAAAACAGTAATTAATAATTGTTGATACATGTGACTTCACAAAAAGAATTCAGTTAATTGTGACTTAGAATATTTGTAACCTAATAATTTGATAAGTAGTGATTAATTTAAAATTTTGTGACCTACTAATTTGATAAGTTGTGACTTTGAAATTAATTGACTTAAAAAATGTCAATGTGATCTAAACATAAGTTTGATTTGTGACCTATATTTTGAACTTTTGTGACCCTAAAATAATCTGTGATCCAAAAGTGGTGGTTGTAACCTTCATGTTGATTGTGATTTAAAAAATTTGTATTTTGTGACATAAAATTTTACAATGTTGTGACATTAATATTTATAATTAATAAATATTTATAATTACTTAATTTAATTAATTAATCTTAGTTACAACCTGATTTTTGAAATTATACAAGTTTCATCTTAATTTTGAAATTTACATTTATAATTACTTTATTTATGTTTTTTTTCCGTCAAAATTTCCCTACAGTTTTGGATTAAAGCCCAATAACAAGCGTGATGAGCCTGTTTATTTGAGCCCATATATCCAAAGCTAATGCCCAGGTAAAGCCCAAATATTCAAACGCTAACTCCGAAACCCTAGTTATAAGACCGAAATTTTGTTTCCTCATTTTCCATTTTTCAATTTTTAGGTCACTGATCTCAAAGCCCTAGTTACCGCGAACAATGCCGCCGAAGTTCGATCCCTCCCAGGTTGTCGACGTTTTTGTTCGTGTCACGGGAGGCGAAGTCGGCGCAGCCAGTTCACTTGCCCCAAAAATTGGCCCGCTGGGACTTTCTCCGAAGAAAATCGGTGAAGACATAGCTAAAGAAACCGCCAAGGACTGGAAAGGTCTCCGCGTAACGGTCAAACTTACCGTCCAGAACCGTCAAGCCAAGGTTACCGTCGTCCCCTCCGCAGCCGCCCTCGTAATCAAGGCCCTTAAGGAGCCCGAGCGAGACCGCAAGAAGACTAAGAACATTAAGCACAGTGGGAATATCTCGCTCGACGATGTCATTGAAATCGCCAAGGTCATGAGTCCACGGTCCATGGCAAAGGATTTGAGCGGCACCGTAAAGGAGATTCTTGGCACTTGTGTCTCAGTGGGATGCACTGTGGATGGAAAGGATCCTAAGGACCTGCAGCAGGAGATTTCCGATGGAGATGTGGAAATCCCCCTAGACTGAGGTGATTAAATTTGTCTTTTTAAATTTGTGTTTATTACGAGTGATTTTGAGGAAAAAAATGTTATTTTTGGAGGATAATTAGCATGATTTGAATGTGATAGAACTTTTATAAGAGAAATATCTGCTATTGGTCGTTATATCATTAGAATGTACTTTTATGAAGTTGTATTTTTGTGCGATTTTCCTTAAACGAATTTTGCAGTTATTCTTGTTACGTATGAATGGCCATTTTATTCATATAAGTAGTTGGAGTTTATGAGTTTAGATTGATTGGCACTCCACATTAGTCTTTCTTTGGACTAACATTAGGAAATGTCTTGGTATTGAATTTCTCGCTCTCAATTATTCAACAAATTTATTTGAAAATGTATATTTAATCAAAGTGCTACATTGCTTCACTCTGCTGCCTAGAATTGCACTTCTTAAGTTTATTTTGAAGATTACTTTTAGTTTTGGGTTTTGATACAGACAGAATTTTGTCAAATATTCTGGTCTTAGATTATTAGTAATCTTGTGACTAATGAAATTGAAAACTGGTTGGTGTTATACTGGTCTAAACTTAGTGGCGGAGCTAGGAATTAAATGTTGCGGAGAGGGGGCGGGTTCCCCTCTCGGGTTTTTGGCTTACATTGCTATTTAATATGCAAATATTGGACTAATTTCTGGCACTTGATAACACAAATTTAATTAAAAATAGGTATGTTAGATTGCTAGATCAAAAAGACAATCAATTTGCCTATACAAAAATAATCCATCTATCTATATGACAAAATCGACATATATGGGGATAAAATAAAAATAAAAATGCAAACTACATATCTATTCGACAAATGGTAGGGATGATTTTGGCATCTTTAATTGGTCTCTTCAAGTTCTCATCTTTTCAAACTTGTCAATAAGGCTTCGTTTGATGGCGATGGTGGAATTTAGGTGGAAAGAAAATGAATTTCAGGGAATTGAATTCCTGAGAATTGGAAGTTTGATTTGTTTGATTGGTATAATTTTTTAGGTGAAAAATGTAGGAAATTTTTTAATTTTTGTTGTTTGATTCACATTATTTTTCATGAAAAATAAAGTAAAATTTATCTATTTTAATAATAAAAAAAAATTTTAAATTTTTTACACATTTGTACTTGATAATAATAATGTTAATTTTTAGAAAAATAAATAAATCAATTAACAACAAAAAGAATCAAACGTAACGAAAATTGTATAAGATTTTCCACGAAAAATAAAATCTCCACCTCTCTTGGAAAATGAAATCATCCAAAACAGGAAATTATCGGATTTCGTGGCAAGTTGAAAAATGAATTCCATGAAAAACTTAGGCAACTAAACAGCACAAAGTTGGAAAATTACGTAGAAAATCATATTTTTCATGAAAAATATTGCGTATCAACCTTAGAGAATCTGTTGAAAATGTCTTAACAATCTCCTTTTCAATATACACAAGTATGGTACTGGCTAGAAAATCATCTTTTATTCTATTTCGCAACCTTTTCTTGATGATTTTCATTGCTGAAAATGTACGTTTTGTAATTGTCGTTGAAATTGGAATAGTTAAAACCAATGTTTTCAGAACCGAACCGGTCATCGACTCGGTCGAGAGACTGGGTCAAGGGTCAGAGGGTCAACCAGGAGTCGACTCGGGGTCGACCCGGGCATTAAATAATATTAAAATTAAAAAAAAAATAAAAAAAAATATGGAACCCGGGTCAAACCCGGGTTCGGGTCGACTGGGTCAGCCGAGTTTCCCGGGTCAACCCGGGTCGTTAACCGGGTTTGATCCGACTAGGTTTCTGAGGTTACTCGGCTCGGTTTCTGGCCCGGTTCGCGAGTTTCCGGGTTGACCGGGCCGGGTTTGAAAACAATGGTTAAAACAATGCAAATCAATCTATCAATAAGATCATAACACATTGATTTTCTTGTCAATGTCAACATTTGATAAACCCTGAGAAGTGTTGTCAAATTTTTAAATTGAGAGGTATGTTGAACTTCAATTTGATAGAGCTCCAATTGATCTTTCAAAACCAACTTCTCTTGATCTGTAAAGTCAGTGGGATAAAATTTAGCTGCAAGATTACAAATATTCTGAACATCAGAAGTCTTGTAACAATCTTTATGATCTAATGATGAGCTAAGAATCAACAATTCCATCACATCTTAAATCTATTTCTTACATCCTCAATTTGGAAATCCACAATTGCAAGAAACAAGTCAATTTTGTAATAATGTTGCAAAGTGATAGGATTTTTTTGTTTAGGAGTCGTCCCACGACATGCTCTATATAAGTCTATTATATTAGGAACGTCTATGTTTCTTGGAGTACAAAATGACTTCACATTGTTCAACAAATATTCCCATCCATCTTCTCTATAGCTTTGAAGTCGAGCTTCTGTTACCGACACCAATTCCATTGCATTCAATATATCCTGAGATTTAAATTGTATGGCTTGACAAAGAACATCATTATCCCAATATATCTCTCATTAAATGTAGAATAAACACGAATTCAAAAGATGTCATAACATCATAAACACCATCAGCTTCACTCCTATTAGCTAAAGGACTACCATCATTGATAGTATCAGCTAAAACTGAACAAGTATCATCAAACAAAACAAACAAACTACAAAAGGAACCAAAGTGTAAGCTCCATCTAGTAGTTCTAGCACATTTTAGAGTACTAATCTAATTTTTTCCCCTTCCAGTTTCAAGCTCATCATTCTCATCATTGGCAATCATTTCGACAATTCTAGCTGCTTTGGTACTTTTGAGTTTTATCACTTTGTTTACTAAAAGAGGTAACCAAGTTGACAATAAGAGATAAGTAATAAAAAAACTGAGATACTAGAATTATTTGCCTAACTATTGCCACAAGAGCCAATTGCAGTCGATGAGCAAAACAATGAAAATAATATGCATATGAACATTCCTTCTTAAATAAAGCCTGCAATCCATTCCACTCTCCTCGCATGTTACTAACTCCATCATATCTTTGACCATGAATTTTTTGTCTGCTAAGGTTATGTTGAGAGAGTACTCTACGTATCTTCTTCTTTAAAGTTGATGATTTCGTATATTCAACACGAACAAGATCAAAAAATCTCTCTCGTATTTTGCCTTTTTTGTCAACATATCTAAGAACAATGACCATTTGTTCTCTTCTTAATGTATCTTGATATTCATCCACTAATATGCAAAAGTGGGCATCAACAGTCTAATTTTAAATAACTCTCTGTATCTTGGATGCTAAAAGAGATAACATCTGCTTTTGAATATCGGGAGAAGTATACGTTGCATTTTTTGGAGCATTCTTCAACGCAACCGCATTTACAGCTTCATTGTAACATGCCGTGTGTTTAATCAACGCAAGAAAGTTGCCTCTATTAATGAATTCAGGGCTTTCATCATGATATCTGAAGGCTATGCCTTGAAGTGCACACCATTTTGTTGCATCAGTGGAAACTTTCACTTTCAACCGATTACCTGCAACTGTTTTGGAGCTTTGCTTCTCAATAAACTTATCCACGTGTTGTAATGAATTCATCAAGGCATGACAACAATTCATAGCCTTTTTGTCTAACGAATTTGGATCACTTCCCACATGATTTAGAAAGGCACAATTCTTTCCTTCATTAACTTTCTTCCAATTCCTGAAACCCTCAACTGTAAATGCATTTTGACCCATACCAGCGCATGGTAGATTAAAAAGATAGCAAGGAAAACAATATGCCCCATTTTTTGCTGGAGAAAATTCTAACCAATTTGGAAACTTTTGATACCAACAAGGGAGAAAATGTCTACCTTTCTTATCCACATACACTGATGTTCTGGGAGGAATTGGTTGATATGGTTCTAATTTTAAATAAGCTTTTCTGATTGCATCCCTTTGTTCTGTTGGGAAATCCAACATTGCTTTGCGTAGTCCAGAGTCATGTTCCAATGAATTTGATGATATTCTGGAGAAGAATCGATAACATGTGGTTCTTGACCAACGTAATATTCCGAAATAAGAGGTTCGATGATAGATGTAGAAGCTTCGACAACTTGAGGGTCTATGGAAACTTCAAGACTTCTTTTCTTGAAATATGAATCAAGTTTATTGATATCCTTCATGTTGCAATTATTTTGACTTTTTAGTAACTATTGGAATCAAATTTCAAGCCATAAATTTAAGTTATAACAAAACTATTAAACTATCAATCACAAATTCAATATTGCCAACTGAATCAACAAATTCACTAATCACCAAATCATAAATTCAATTTTCCCACCGAATCAATCACAGTCACAAATGATGCAAAATGCCCAAATCACAAATTCAGTATTACCTAATGGTAATGCAAAATCGACAAATGACAATTTCAATAATCACGAAATCTCATCACAAATTGGCAATTCAGGACAGTTATGTGGATTTTGGGGGAAACACCGAATATGCTACAATAGAGAAGAAATCAAGAAGAAGCGACCTACCTGTACTTGGCACCCAGGGCGCAGAAGATCGAACTTCAAAGGTTGAAGAGGCTGGCCGAAAAGAGGAGCAGTATCGTACCGACCTCCGTAGCAGTGGTCGCAAACCTAAGATGGTGGAACTGGTACTAGTTGCACACTCGCACTCGCACAGAGAATCGGATGATCAGAGCTAAAGAAGTGCTGCGCCGGTGCTACTATCTCCCTGCAAACGGTGGTGCACCAACGGAGGCGTGGAGTGGAAGAGAGGAAGGAGTCAGATGAGTAAAAAGGGAGAGCTGGGGCGGGAGAGTGAAGTATCAATTATTACCTAATGGCTAATGTTAAAATTGGAATTGGGCTAATCGGGTCAAAATTGGGGTTGGGGCACTGCGGGGAGGGAGTGAGGGCATTGTGGGGTAACGAATTTCCCCATTTAGTAAACCATTTATATAAGTGAGCGGAGTGAGACGGGTCGGGTTTCATAAACTAAACTATTTCTTACTTTATCAAAACAAAATCACGAGTTTTGCGCATGCGCACACAAAAACTGTCCTCATTCTGGTGTGGAACTGGACAAATTGAAAAGGCTCACTCTCAACAAAGTGGCTTCATGCGTACGCACAAAAGATGTCCCCATTTTGGTATGAATCTGGACAAATTGAAATGACTCACTCTTAAAAAAGTGACATCTAAATTTCAGAACATATAACGAACAAACATGAAGATGAAAGAAGAATTACTCACTTAAGATTTTTAAGTCCGTTCCAATAAAATGCATAAGACCTACCATAAATTGAGTCATCTCTATATCACTTGCTCAATGGAAAATTTCAGAGACATCAATTTTACCTTAAAGTCGACCTCATTTTAAAAAAAAAAATAAAAAAATAAAAAAATTGAAGAATGGGGCAGGGCGCTGGAAAATCATCCTCGCCCCGCTTAGATTGTGTCAGAGTTTTCTTGACCCGAATCTGCTCTACTGTCCCATTTATGCGGGGCGGTTCTGCCCCTAACAGGGCAAAACTCTCACGGGTCTCGTTTTTCGCAGTTCATTTTATCATTCCTAATAGAGTATAGAGAGCTTCAGTTTTAAGGCTTACTATAGAGGAATGATGCATTTAGACCTTTCATTGTTTTTTGGTTGGTTGAATTGGCATATTTTTATCCAAGTGTTCAGCTGATTACTAGTATTTTTCTCTACTTTTGGTAGATCATCGAGTATGACAGTATTATTTTATCTAGCATTCACAAATGATGCAACAAATTGGGCCTAAGAATTCCTTCTTGAATGAAAATTGAAAAGAGTTAGATTATTCCTAGAGCTTCATTTGTTATGCATACAATGCATCACGATGTGTTCCACCAAACATTTTGTGCCATGTGTCTTACAAGAATCTGTTCTTCCACCAGAACTGTTCACCAGGTGGCTTGAATTTGAAATGGCGCTCTACATTATTGTCCGTACTGAAAGATCTTCGAAGTAGGAAGTTGTGTCGACTTAGTAGTCATTGCCACTTGTTTGTCCTATTTGTTCTTTAAGCTTGGTAACTATGCATTTGCTCTCAAAAATCAAGCTAGGCCACCACCATAGAGATGAGAGCAATGATGGTGAGAAAATGTGCTCGTGCACAAGGATGGAGTCAGAGAATTTTAGTTATGAGGTTCATTAAAATAAATAAAAAGTTAATACAACATATTTTGTTTTGGTTTATTAGAAAATTGGAGGGGGTGGGGGGGGGGGGTCTTGGATCCCACCCCTTAACTCCGCCCGTGCTCATGCATAGGATTTAAAGTTGGCTGACCCTAAAAGTAAATATGCTCTTTTCGGTTGTTGAACTTTGTTTGCGTTTTAAGGTAAAATGTGTGTTTTGAAAAGTGATTTAGAAAAATGTACGTAATTATATGGTGGTTTGTGGAAATATGAAAGGGATTTTTACTTTATTTTATTATTATTTTTTTAATAAGTTCACGAAGCTAAATTACCTGCAATAGTTGGATAGGAATGACGAAAACATCCGATGGATTCGAGATGTGCAAAGACTTATTTTCATTAGGGGTGCCTTGCCCCGGACAATCGAGTTAGTGGGGGCAAGTCCTCCTCCCAGTTGCTGTCCTGAACTCGCTCAACGAACTCGTCAATTTTCTTTATTAATTTTTTATCTTGTTTAAATAAATAAAATATAATTAAAAAAGAAAAAAAAATAATTAAAAAATATAAACGGGGGCACTTAACGGGACTTGAATGTTGACTTGTCCAGTCAACAAGATGCTCGTGGGTCTGGGGTGGGGCGCCCACTTCGACTTGACTTTTTTGTCATTACTGAGATTGGGTATCGAGGATTTCCTTTTGAATAATTATAGGGAGATATTTTAAATTGATATTTTTAAGTGACATTATGACATGTTGAATATACATTGGATGGTGTAAATAATTACTCCACCAATTACTTTTTTACCACCCAATGTATGTGCGTCATGTCACAATGTTACTTAATAATGTTAATTAAAAATGTTTTCCTAAAATCACTCTTTGCCTTTTCATATGCAAGTAACGAGGGTGCGTATAAATTGAGATGTCACATATAATTTGTATTTACGTAACAAAAAAATGGAGCCGAAGAGGTGAAAATGAGTCCATTATGATTTTTTTGTTAGTTGTCCAGTGTTTTTAGAAAAAAGAAATATTGCTATGATGAGTCCATTATTTATTTATTTATTATTTTTCAATCCAATGCTTGAATAACAAATTAATTCTTTAATATAATCCATTATTATAATTACATCATGAGTATGCAAGTCAAAAGAGAGCCCTCCAAATCTTTATCCATGGAAATATTTCACATTAATCAAATCATTAAAAAAAAAAAAAATGCAAGTGAAAATAATGTGTGATGATCAGAGTGGACACCTGTTGCACTAATAACCGTTCATTAGTAAAAGACCTAAAAAGAATGACGTAGTATATATAATATTTAAACATGAAATTTGAATAGAGTATTATCAGTGCAAATGGTAGAAGCATATTGGTGTTTTATGAATAAGCGTGATGACAGATGGAGAATAGGAAGTGGAATCGTCGGTATTTTTTTAATAATAAAGCGTGGTTGTTTTTTAAGGTATTGAAAAAACTATGTGAAAATGAGAGAAGTTAAAAACTTTGATTTTGAGCGTTTAATATTCATAAAAAATAATTATAAAAATATACATCTGTTTGGTAAAAAAAAACTTTGTTTAAAAATAAACAATGTAATGTTTTCGATGTAAAATATATGTTGAAAAGTGATTTAAAAAAATGTATGAATTAAAAAGATATGAGAAAATGTTTTATTTATAAACAAATTTACCAAACGTAGGCAATATCTTGGGGTGTCAATTGTCGAGTTTTCCAAATAATTAAGTCTCAATTCGCAAACGTAGTTTAAATTTCAATTTGAACAACATAATTTTTCAATTTACTTTTTAATCACACACAACTTCTCTCTACATTTTTAATAACATATTTTACCTAAAAAAATTCAAATAATCAATTTAAATTAATTTAAATAACTGCTAGACAGTCAACATGAAAATATAACATTCAAATCCCAAAAAATATTGTTACTTGTTGGTCGTTAGATAATGTAATATTCCCCCCGTCCCAAAATGAAAGTTCTACGATTATTTTCATACGGATTATGAAATGATAGTTAATATAGTTAGGGTATTAAATTTTATCAATATTTTTCATTTATACCCTTTATCCCTTATTTATTGTTTTAAGTAGACTAACTTCGTTTTTCACAAAAAAATTGAAAATGCAATAGTTAAGAAATTGATGTGCATTGTATCAAGATGCATTAAATAAGAATACACGTGGAAATGAAAAAAATAATATATGCTCAATATAGAGATAAGATTATTTTTTTGGAACATACAAAAATAGTATATAAGTTTATTTTTTTGGGACGGAGTAATTGAAACTCTTTTTAGGTGTAATAATACATAAATTCAACTGGCAAGCGCCACCTGCCAAAAACATGACAACTGTGTGCCAATATTTAGAAATAAAATTACATATATTTACATATCATTTGTTAGTATTTTGTATCTTTCTGCACTCATAAATATAATTATTGATTAAGTTTTTTAAGCCACAAAGATAAGATTAACAATTAATGACACAACTTTACTGTAATTAATTATTATTTGATGGTGTAGCAACTTCTCTTAATCTTTGTTAATTTTTTCCAGTTTAAAAATCCTTTTGATATAGGTGAATCTATAGTTGAGTTCGAACATAATTTACACACTATTTGATAAAAGAATTTATTTATAAACAAAGAATGTGGCGTTTTCGATGTAAAATATGCGGTTAAAAAATAATTTAAAATAATGTACGTGTTTAAAAAATGATTTGTGAAAGTATGTTACTTTTAAATTTATTTATAAATAGTACAAAAATGAGGCTTACATAGTAGGATTACATCTACATTATATACTATATAATAATCGTCTTTAAGATACTCAAATTCTTTAAAAGTGTAGATAAAAAAAGGACATTCTTGCAGCATTTTGTTGTAAAAGAAAAAAAAAATTATCATGATGATTTCAAGATAATTTACTTTTTTTTGTTTATACAATTTTTGCTTAAAAGCCAAACCGACCAAAAATTAAGAAAATTAAAAGTGAAGAAGAGAGCCCGGTTGTGACAAGAGGTGGGTCCACACAAACGTAGAAATCCTCATTAATTTTTATTGGGCGGCTAATTATTAATTATAATTTTAATAAACTCACTCCTTAATCATTAATTTGCCCCCACACATAATCCTGATAAATACCAGTCCTCTATCACAACTTTTTACACAAACTGAGTATACCACCTTCAGGCTTCAGCTCTACAACAACTCCTCTATTTTCTTCCCCAAAACACACACAGAAACACACACTCTCCAATGACGAAAGACGTTGAATCTCACGTGGAGCCAGCGGGAGAGTACTCCGCCAAGGACTACCATGATCCACCACCGGCGCCGCTCATTGATTTTGAGGAGCTGAGCAGCTGGTCATTTTACAGAGCACTTATTGCAGAGTTCGTTGCCACTTTGCTGTTCCTTTACGTCACAGTTTTGACTGTTATTGGCTACAAAAGCCAGATTGACCCAGATCACGGCGGCGACGATTGCGGCGGCGTTGGGTTGCTTGGTATCGCATGGGCTTTCGGCGGCATGATTTTCATTCTTGTTTACTGCACCGCCGGTATCTCTGGTCAGTTTATGAAAGTCTCAACCAGCTCTTTCTCCTATAGTCTATAGATCTTAATTGGTACCTACCTGCACCGTAAACTTGTAAAAATAAGTAACTTTTTTTTTTTTTTTGATATTGTGACTGACAGGAGGACACATTAACCCGGCAGTGACATTCGGGCTGTTCTTGGGACGAAAGGTGTCACTGATCAGAGCAGTGCTGTACATGGTAGCACAATGTTTGGGTGCAATCTGTGGTGTGGGCTTTGTGAAAGCATTCCAAAAATCTTACTATAATAAGTATGGTGGTGGAGCAAATGAGCTTTCTTCAGGGTACAGCAAAGGGGTTGGTTTGGGAGCTGAAATTATTGGTACCTTTGTTTTGGTCTACACTGTCTTCTCAGCCACTGATCCCAAGAGGAATGCCAGAGACTCTCATGTCCCTGTAAGCATTTTTTATTGAAAAATGCTAGATGCACCTCGGGGCTTACCCCTGAGGTGACCACCCCTCACATGGAGGGGGTGGAGCCCACTTCCGACAAGTGGGCTCCGCCCCCTCCATGTGAGGGGGCGGTCACCTCGGGGGTAAGCTTCGAGGTGCGTCTAGCATGGTTCTTTTTTATTTTTTTCTCTTCACGCCATCCCCACCCCACCCCAAGTCTCATCAATTATTAATTATTATCCCAAGAAAAGAAGAAAGGAAGGAAGATAGACATGTATTATTTGCATTATTTAATGTGTAGTAGGTAACCTAAAACCCTGTTTTATTACCGGGTTAAGCCACAATTTGGTATATAAAAATCATATTATTAATCGATTTTGATAAATATTGATGAAGTTCAAAAGTATTGGAGCACATAAAATGAGTGGTTAAAATAAAGGACTATTCTTGTTGTACAGCAGGGGTACCGCCCCTCACATACATGGGGGTGGGGCCCCTTTTTTTGGGACCCCACCCCCTTTTTTTCTCTCTGGTCGGTACCCCTGCTGTACAGCAGGGGGTACAACCAGTTTAATTCTAAAATAAATTGCTGATTTTGATTTTAGATTATTAAAACCAAACCGGGGCTAATATAATCCTTATCTTAGGAGGAGTTCTCCTCAGCTTCATATATATTTTTTGGCAACACATGGGAGTGCATCAAGTGTCCAAAATTAAATTGTATATAGAAATAGAATCAACGATGCTCCCTCCATCCCATAAAATATGCATGTTTCTTTTTTCACACAATTCAAGAATACTTATTACTAATATATGTTGGAATTATATATTTTGCTTACATTTTTTTAATATATTCCTATATTTAATAATAATAGTTTATATTTGTTGATAATAACAATGCTCATTAAATAGGAGTATATATATTAGAAAACTAAGGAACTAATATTATACTCTTGGTAGGGAAATTGATCTATAATTGGGAAAAATAAAAAAAGGAAATGAAGTCTATCTTTGTAGAATAGAAAGAGTAACGGTGTCCATCAATATTGATTTGATCTTGCATATGTGAAGGTATTGGCTCCACTTCCCATTGGATTTGCTGTGTTCATGGTTCACCTTGCCACCATCCCCATCACTGGAACTGGCATCAATCCTGCTAGGAGCTTTGGAGCTGCTGTCATCTTCAATCAAGACAAGGCTTGGGATGACCATGTATACCTCCCTTTTACTGATTATATTAGTATCGTTTAATATAAAAGCAAGTAGGAGGTATTGAGTTCAAGTCTCACTTTCACCCATTTATAAAACCGTGCACGTCTCATTCCTGCGAAAGATCGAGGACATGTATTTAGGACATAATTTAAATAAATTTGTCGCATTTTAATACCTTAAGCTTTTAAACGAGGCATTTTAAATGGAAGATAGGACTAATATATTTATATGTTATTACTTTTGTTAATATTCAGTGGATTTTCTGGGTCGGACCATTCATCGGAGCTCTCATTGCTGCAATCTACCACCAGTACATCCTAAGAGCAGGAGCCATCAAGGCACTGGGATCTTTCAGGAGCAATGCCTAAGAAAATTGTGCATTTGTTTGAAGATCCATTCTCAAAAGTGCATGACAGTGGAGAGGACCTTGAAAACTGTACATGAATTCCCTGTGGAGATAGTGGTTTATTAAATTTGGATCCCTATCATTTCCCTTTTCTTCTTGTTTTTGATGTATTTATTTATGTTGTGCTGTTTGTTCTCCTTTAGGTGCTTCTGTATCTATGGTGTTCTTCATAAATAAGTAAAATGTTTGTGCTTCCTGGCTTCTTAACCTCATTTCCTACTTTTCTTTCCTTTTACGTTGGCCAAGTGAGTGGCATTTTTTGATGTCAATACAATTCACGGAACAACAATGCTACATGAACAAAAAGGTAGACAACACACTCACATGGAGTAGGCACCCATCCCATATGCGCGTGTTGTCCACTAAGTTGTTCAAATGTGTTGTTTATTTAACATTTTTCTTGAAAAAATATAAGACTGCAGTTGAAAAGTTAAGCCCCTGTTCTCTTTGCTGTTTTGAGGTTTTTCTGTTTTTATTTTCGAAAATGCTAAAAATGCGTTCTATTTACCATTTTCGAAAACGCATTTTGAAAAAAAAAAAAAAATAAATTTGTACACAAAACGCAAAACGCCCAAAACGAGGTTTTGGGCGTTTTGTGTGTATTTCGACAAAAAAATGTCCAAAATTTTTGGGATTTTTTTTTTTTTAAAAAGAATTATCTTAACTTAGAACTAAACTTAATATAAAGTTTTTATTTTTTATTACTTTTTTTAGAATTATCCTAACTTGGAACTAAGCCTAAATAAATTTTTTTTTTTTTAGAATTATCCTAAGTTGGAATTAAGTTTAAATAAAGTTTTATTGAATTCAATATCAACATTACAAAAAAAAAAAAATTAAGTGAGAATTCTTGTTATTATATTTCAAAAAATGCACTGATAAATTGACTCTTGTGGTTTTGAAAGAACTTGCATTTTCTGAATTTTAATAGAAGTAGAGTTTTTTCAAATCCCGAACCTGACCAAGCTGTGTTAATATAGACTCTTAATACTCACATTAGTGTGTTGCATGTAACCATGTTTTCAGTGTATTGTGAAAGGAAATTTGAGTTTGAATTAGTAGTATTCTGCAAACAAATTAATTAAAAATAGTTTAAGTAGTATTCTGCAAAATTTCAAATAGAACGTGTTTTCCAGCTTTTCATTTTCAAAAATAGTTTTCAGAAATGAGTCAAATGACAAACCAAACGCGTTTTCAGCAAATTTGAAAACAAAAATGAAAACAGGAAACACAAAACATTTTCGAAAATGAAAATACAAAATAAAATACAAACAGAATGCCACCTTACCTTTCCATCCGGTTTGTACCCAAGCTTATGGTATCATTCCTAGTATATGCTTATCAACTGTTTGAGTTTCCATCTTTTGAAATTCATTTTTAAATTATACAGTTTTTAATAAAACTAATTAGAAATTATTTTCTAACTATACATTCTTCAAAAAATTATTTTTTAAAAAATTTATTTTAAAAAACTCAAAAAATCGCATTTTTTATTTTTAATTTTTTAATTTTTTTTACAAAATCTGAAAGCATATAATCAATTTACATGGATGGACATGAAACTACCGAATTTAATGAAATTCTTGAATGTGTATTAATTAAAACAATAATACAATTCAGAGAATAACATATTGTTAGGTCAATAATGCTTCAATATTATTATTATTTTTAAATTTAATTTTCCAATAATTTTTGGCGATTGATTAGCTAATCCACCTTATCTTGTCCATAGGTTTGACTTTCTAACTCTTTCTTTAATTTTCGAGTTGTTGAGACTTTAGTTACTTGATGATACACTTTTAATTTTATATATGAAGATAATTTATTATTTTTATTGAAAATGGACACGACATGATAGTGATGTACCAATCGAATAGGTGCCAATTTTATGTAAATAAACCTAGTAGAACCAAGAATCAGCCGACTTCTATAGTTTACAATAACAGTCATTGTCATGGGAATTAAAGCTTACTTATCTAGCCATCATGGTATATATAAAATTAATTCTTCTGCGACAAGGTAGATATCAACTAGAATATTTAACTAAAATAAGAAAAAATAATTATCTGAAGAAAATAATTTCATTTTGTTGCTTGATATTCATATAGCTTTGTTAGAATCATGGTCATAGAAGCTAAGTCTTTACTATTTTTTTTATTTCTTTAATGTTGCAAGAAGTAGTTAGTTTGTATAGATTGATTTTTAATTGTCCAAACTTGAATTTTGCTTCAGACTTCTGCTGATTTTTTATTTTTTTTTGGGGGGCACCACCTAGTCCCGTGCCTGGCCATGGTCTTTAAGTCTTTAGTCTCAAATTGCATTTTATACATGTTTTTCATACTGTATCCATCCTGAAAAGAGCTAAAAATATTAGCATTAATTAATTTATTCATGCGTACCATAGATTATTTTTGCACACCTATTAGCAAATATTAATAATATATTGTCTTTGTCGTGGAAATATTCACCAAGGTTACAAGGTTTTTGTGTGCAGACTCGGGCTCAGTTTGATTAACCTAGAGGTTACTCCGACAATTGAAACTCTAACCCAAAAAACTTGGGTTGCCTCTAGTTCCCTAGTCCACAAAGGACTCAACCCTACAAAGGATTATTCCACAAACCCACAAAGGAGGGTGAAGATGGTTACAACTTTTGGAATTAATTGAGTCTAATGAATTAAGTTATGCAAGGAAATTTATGTGCAAACCTATATTTCAAAGTTGCAATTAAAAATGCTGGGGTGGAACATAGTTTTCTTACTTTGAGGGTGTTAATTAATACAATTAATTAACTAATTAAACATAATTAAAAATTAAAATAAATCTACAACAACACAATCCAATACAAACCCTAATCTTCCCCTATTTTACTCTCTCCTCCTTCGCACTCTTTCTACTCTCTTCTCATTCCCAAGTCCCAACCACTAATTGAACGCAGCATATGGCAGAGGAGAGGCAATAGGCTGCAGTAGGCTGTCGCTTCTGTTGCATAGTGGTGCCTTCGAGTTTAGCATTGTGCGCAATCGAGCTAGCGGAATTGTGTGGTATGCGTAGTTGCAGTTCATAGTACCACAGCGCAGCACTAGAAGCGGCTTGTCACAATTTTTAAAAGAGAAGAAAAAATTGTAGAGACAACATCAGAAATGAGCATGAACGGGTTGGTGTAGTGGCGCCTGCGTGGTTACTCGCCTGCGCTCTCAAGAACAAGTTGGTGTGGTGGCGCCTATGCACAAGTGTGATTGTTGTGGTTTGGTTATGGTGGTGAAGGTGGTGGTGGTGGCCGACAACAGAGTGACATAGGTAATTGAAGAAAGTGATTAGTTTTGGAAGGTGGTGGGTTGAGGTGGGTGTGGTTGGGTGACTTATAATGTTTGCGATCAATTATTAGATAATTATGACTTTTTGCTATTTGTGATGAGTACGTGATGTGATCAATTTGACTAATCAGAATCAAAATTTGATTTGAGATTGAAATTGTAATTGTGACCTACAATTTGTGTCAATTGTGATTTTTTTTTTTTTTTTTTAAATAGAAATTATATTTCTCAATCAACCTGGCATAAATCTTGTCCGAGAAAAAAAAAAGGAATACAACTTATCCAAAACACACTGCCAAAGCAATTAGAATTGAAGCTTGCTAGGGTATGGGCAACTTTATTTTTCGTTCGAGACACAAAGTTGCACACTCTTCAAATCTGCAATGAACATCAAGCAAAAGCTTACGAATATCAACCAAAATAGGCTTATAAGGAGAAAGAGAGCTATCCACTTTGATATTATTTGCCACCCGTAATGAATCCACTTCCACTGAGTTAGGAGATAAACCACAGCTTTTTGCCAATAATAGGCCTTCCCTAATGCCATTGCCTCAGCCAATTCAGGTGCTAGCTACCCTGAAAATTTCCCCGTCGAAGCCACCACCACATTGCCTTGATAGTCCTTTATGACCGCCCTTGTTGTGTAGCACCTGGCATCCACCTTAACAGATGCATCTGTGTTGAGCTTAAGACCTCCTGATGGAGGCGGTTGTCATTTATCATTGAGTGCCACCTTCGAAGGTCTGTCTGATTTATACTCATCGGCTAACCATTCCCATAAGTTGTCAGCGCTGGCAGCAATTATGCTTGCTTCCCGTTTAGTAGATCTGTGCAACACATTATTTCTTTCTCCCCAGATAACCCACAAGACACAAGCTATCTGACCCAGTGTCCTCGCGTTGGTGTTGCTAAGCAGACCGCATAATTAAACATAATTAGGCATCTTGGCCCATTTTTCTTCATTTGACTCCACCATCCCGTCTCTTGCCAAACCTCCACATCAGGGAGGCAAAAGAAGAAAATATGTGACACTTTTTCTAATCCACCACACCCACTACATCTAGGATCGCATTGGACACCTCTTCCAATAAGGTTTAATTTATGTGGCAAAGTATCTAGGAACAAACGCCAGAAGAAAATTCTAACCTTTGGTGGGCTTTAAGCTTCCAAATCATTCTCCACCATTTACACCTATCTGAACCCCTGGCCTCATCTATATTTCCAGAATTGTGCAATAGCATTCTGTATCCACTCCTCACCGAATATGATCCATTAGCTTCATGATGCCAAATAACCCGATCTGCCGTATTACTATGGCTAAGCGGAATAGAAAGAATTTCCTCAACATCAATTGGATAAAATAGCCTTTTGGTCTTCTCATCATCCCATGCACCGAGGCTGTTAGGAGTTCCTCAACCTTTTGATCCTGAAGTTCAGTGAAGTTGTATGGTAGGAATGAAGGTGGAAGAGGCAACTACGGGTCAGACATAATGGATATGATTCGACCGTTGCCCACTCTCCATCTCATCCCATCCTTAATAACCTCACGCCCCCATAATAGACTCCGAAATAGGAAGGAATCACCACTCTTTGGTGAGGTCTCAAGCAGTGTCTCATTTCTGTGGTATTTTTCCTTAAGTATCCTGGCTGCAAGTGAATCCCCATTGTTCAGAAGTCTCCAGAATTGCTTATCCAATAGTGCCTTATTGAACAAACTAAAATCTCGAAATCCAATCCCACCATCACACTTGGGTTTGCATATTTTCCTCCAACTGATCCATTACATTTTTGCTTTATCAACATTGCCACCCCACCAGAATTTAGCAACGAGAGAACTGAGTCCATTGCATATCGCCACTAGAACCTTAAACACATTCATGACATATGATGGGATAGCCTGGAGAACTGCTTTAATTAAAACCTCCCTTCCACCTGCAGAGAACAATCCTGTCCTCCAACTTTTTACCCTTTTCCACACTTTTTCTTTGAGTTCAGCAAAAACACGAATTTTGTTTCGGCCAATAATGATAGGAAATCCAAGGCATTTATCCTTGAAATTTGACCCATGTATCCCCAACAATCTAATGATATCCTCCTTGGTTGTGTTCAGAACATTTAGACTAAAGGTAATTCCTGATTTTTGAAAATTTATTTTTTGTCCCGAGCCTGCTTCATAGACTGCCAAAATGGACTAGAAGTATGTGCATTCACGATTATTTGCCATAAAAAAATAACAGAATCATCAGCAAAGAATAGATGGCTAACCCTTGGTCTAGTGCACGAGCATTTCATCCCCATCAGTTGTCCTTCCTGTTCAGCCCTTCGAATGAGCCCCGAAAAGGCTTTCGCACGTAGAATGAAAAGATAGGGAGATAATGGGCATCCCTGTCGAAGTCCCTTAGAAGAAATAACTTGTCCTTGAACGCGTCCATTAACACAAAATGCAAAACTCATGGTGGAGATACAATTCGTGATGATATCTTGCCATCTTTGAGAAAATCCCATTTTTTGCATAACCCTAATGACAAATTTCCTTTCCACTTTGTCATAAGCTTTGCTCATGTCAAGCTTGAGGGCCATAATTCCTTTCCTTCCTTTGCATCACTGCATTAGTGAATGGATACACTCAAAAGCAACAATAGCATTGTTAGTAATAACACGTCTAGGGATGAATGCGCTTTGAGATTCAGATACAAGGGGGAACAACACAATTTTCTATCTATTTGCCACTGTTTTTGATATAATTTTATGCACCACATTGCATAAACTAATGGATCTGAATTCACTAATTTGTTGAGGGGATGAATTTTTTGGGATAAATACAATATTGGTCTTATTGATATTGTGCAAAGACACTCCCAAATTCAAACAGTCAAGGCATACCTTAGTTACAGCAGGGTCAATCCTTTCCCAATGTGTCTGAAAGAATACCGAATGAAATCCATCTGGTCCTGGTGCCTTATATGGTTCCATAGAAAACACAGCGTTCCTGATCTCCTCCATGCCCCATGAGTAGAGTCACTCCATATCTGAAGAGATTTTCCACACTAGTCCAATGATTGTTGCAGTCCTGAGATAGTAGGAAGATGCTCAAGTAGTGCTTGTTGCGTCCCCCATGCGTCCTCCACAATGTCAAAATAACCCTCTTCTTGCATCCATTACGGTTCGAAATGAAATGAAGTAGCATGTGCACGAACTTCCTTCCTCCTTGGTTGTCCCTAAAAATAAATTATAATTGCCCAGTGGTCTGATCCTCAGAAGTCCGCATGAAGTGTCATTGCTTTTTGGTGTTTCGATCTCTACCCCTGATCACACACAAATCTATCAAGTTGCTCCTGGATATTATTGTTGACCTATGGTCAATTTGACCTTATTGTTTTGATCATAACAAACAAGAATTTATTGTGTTGCTAACAAGTGTGCTTCAAGTGTTTCATGTAATGATAAATATTCAAAGCACTCTGTGTTCAAATCGTCTCTCAAAGAAATAAATCAAAATTATGTGATCGAGCACTTAAGACGCAAAGAAGATCAAGAAAGAATTGAAGATATTCAAAGATCAAAATTGAGGTCGAAAAGCATGACATGAAGATCAAGAATTCGAGTATATAAGATTAGAGTTGATTTAACATATGTAAAGGTATAACACTCTCAATCTTTAGCGATGAAATTCAAGGAGCTCGAAAATGATTTTTTATGCATCAAGAAATTTACTTGAAAGTTCATCAATTGCATAAAAATGATTTTTCAAATCATAACATGAAATAGTTTTTGGAAAAATAAACTTTTAGACATTAAAATAAAAATTCATGTTTTTATACTTTCGGTCGACCGAAAGTATACTTGATCGACCGAAAGTCTGGTCGACCGAAAAATCTGATCAACCGAAAGTTTAACGGCTAATGCAACGGCTATTTTATTTAAACTTTCGGTCGACCGAAAGTATGGAACCGGTCGACCGAAACATGGCTGAACTTGAATTTTTTCATCTATAAATAGCCATCTCATTTGCATTCAATTTGAACCACTTAGGATACATTTTATACAAACTTTCTTGTGAAAATTTATTGTTCTTACTTGGTTTATTTTCATCTATTTATTTTTCATAAAACTTTGATTGATCTAAACTTTGTTTTATCAAATTCATCAAAGTTTTTGGAAGAAAGTTTTGTGAAGATTCTTGGTTTTATATTGTTTAAACTTCTTCAACATCTTCACACTATATTAGAATTGAAGTGTAAGTCTCTCTTTGTTCTAAACTTGTTTTAATCTTTTAAAAGAGAGAAATTCCAATTAAGGAACTTTGATTATTTGTACTACATTTTTCATTATCATTTGATTCATCAAAGTTCCATTGCCTAAACACTTTGAGCTTAACTTATTGTTAATTATTCAAGTGTGGCATCTCTTGGTACGTAATTTGATTCAATATTTTTAACAAGAGATTATTTGAAAAACTTTGTTTGATTGCATTGAACTTTTCATTATCATTTGCATCAAAGTTTTTCTCTAACACTCGAGCTTAATTCATTGCTATTTATTGAAGTGTTAGCCTAACTCTCTCGGTACTTAATTTGAGTATATCATTTGTCAAGAGAGTTGTTTCAATTGTAAACTCAATTCATTATATTGATTGGTTTCGAGAGCCTTGTGAAAACTCGATTGTTTGGTTTCGAGAGCCGTGTGAAAACTCGATTGTAAGGATAGGCGCTCCTTGTTGTAAGTCGCTTAAGGATTTGGTACTCCTTGTTGTAAGTTACCAAAATAGTGGATTTGGCCTTGCTCGTGACGGAGAGCTCGGTAACGGGGGACGTAGATCACGTTGGTTGATTGAACCTCCATAAATCGCGTTTGCACTCTCTCATCCCTTTTACTTACTTACATCGCACTTACTCTATTCTATCAATTTATATTGCGCAACGCTTTATCTTAGTGCTATACTTGCCTTATCAATTAAGTTTACACATATATAGCACACTACATTGATAGTTTAGTAACTTGTAACACTAAGTGCTCATATTTGTACCCATTGGTTTTTAAGTTTGAGATTATTATCGAAAAAGTTTTATAAACCAATTCACCCCCCTCTTGGTTAGTTTACTTTTGGGCTAACAATTATGACTCCGACCCTCATGTTATTCCATGTAAATGCAGGTTCGATATAAGGAATTGAATCTAACCCAAAATCCAACAATCCATCCCGAAATCCCTCCATAGCTTGCTCTGATCGTACGAGGCCCCCATTTTTTCGTTATTTGATATGATTTCATTGAAATCGCCACCACATAGCCACGGTTCACCGGAAACTTGTCTCAATCGATGCAGGAGGTCCCACGATAATATTCTGTGCTCAGGTCTTGGATTTTCATAAAATCTTGTATATCTCCAATTGTCATAGAATTGTGATTTCCCTATGCTTGCATCTATATGCCCATCTGAATATGATCGAATATTTACATCCCAATCATCCATCCATAATAGCATGAGACCTCCACTACGTCCTTTGCTATTAACCACAAAGCAATTATCCATGTGAACTTTGTATCGAAATTCGACTGCCCCTTTTCCATTTAGTCTAGTCTCGGACAGGAAAACTAGACTAGGGGAAGTACTATGAATAAGGCGGCGTAGCTCCGATATCGACGAGGGTTCCCCGCTCCCCTTACGTTCCAACAGAGACAATTCATAATCCTCGACGACTCTGCAAGGCAGAATCCGCCGCTTCATCCAATATCGCCTCATTATCCTCCGTTCTATTTCCCTCCTCATCTTCATCAGTCAATGTAGAGCATTATCTTCTTCTTTGTTTCTCATGCAAGGCTATGTCTACCTCACCACGACCCCCAAAATTTCGTTTGGTTTTGTTTGGCATCATACCCACTGCACTTAGTTCACTAAAACCCACTTCAATATCTCCATGATTACCCGTCTCTCTAGCCTGTCTTTTCCTTTTTTTTTTTTCCTTACCCCCTTCATAGTGCCTGTTCGTGTGAATTCCGAAAGCGCATGGAATCGTTAACAAGTAATAATTGTGATGAATTAAGAGTATCTTTCCCACGAGGAATAATGTTTAGTCCTAATTATCAGTTTATCGTCGATTCAATTAATTGAAACAATAAATAAAAAGATGATTTGTTTATCTATCTATTCTAAAAAAATTGCAAAATAATATCGAAAATAAAAATGTTAGGGAGTAAATATGAATGGGGAGCATGTATTGGAATTCGAATCCACTTGTTACCATCTATCTCAATTCCAAGTTTCGTAGTTTAAATCATTCATGCGTTGCTTGACAATTGATAATTCACATGCAATTAATTTTTTTTTCTAAGACAAATTAAATCTATCCTATACACGAAACGAATCTATTCCAAGTCCGAATACGAATACTTAGAACGCATTAAATAACACAATTATCAATGAGATTGCATATGTCATAATATTATTCCAAACATTTAGTGTTCATGTATTGATCATGCAATGTTCAAACCTATTGTGACTTTTCCAAGACTACAACAAGCAACAATATATTTAATGGTGACCAATCAATCAAATAATAATAACAATAAAGAGTGCAAGATCAATCAAGACAACAGAAGAAATTATTAAATTACTAGTTATCGAATCAAAATAAATTAATAGCAAGTTTCATCTTCATCCAATACATAAAAAGATTGGCCTAGCATCTTAATATGTAAATCAAACACAAAGAATTAGAAAATCATCACCCGGTTGAATTGCGAAATAAACTGGAATCTGCCTTCTTTTTTAACTCCACCCTTCTTCTTCTTCTATTTTTTTTTTTCAGTCGGTGCTATCTTCCTCCTTTAATTACTTCACCAGGCGACTCCCTCTCAAATCCTTTTCTCTCTATAATCTGCCCACCTTTTTTTGTATATATGTCTATCGTTTATTTAATGATCAGCCGTGTATAATCTCCACTCAAGAAGTCTCCTTTTAATTCTCAATTAATCCCTCTTTCTATCCATTCTCCAATGCCGTGTGTACGCATATATATAATCTCCAACCCACGCCTGCACTAGTGTAGTCTCCAATTTATTTCATCCAAGTACCTCCCTCCTCATCCACAAAGAAGTCTTTTTGATATATATGTATTCTGCTGACTTCTTTTGTAATCCAAGGAATCCAATTTCAAATCATATTTAGGGCCCAATTATCATTAAGAAAATGCACTTTACCTCAATTTTTTTTCAAACAATTCAAGTTGATCCTTAAGTATTTAATTGTGTAGCTCATGTCTTCATTCATGCTAATTCACGTCCTTCAATTTTTGATTTTGCACTTGAGTCTCACTTTGTCATTTTTTAAATGATTTCAATCTCTTTTCTTTGTTTTGCCTTCAAACGCATTCAAAATGGAGCTTTTCCTAAAACAAATAAAATAAAAAAATAATTTGCAATATAATATCCTAAAACACTTTCAATTGTCTAAATTTAAAGTCAAGATGAGTACGAAAAACGTACTTATCAGTGCCCAACGGATCAGCTAATGAGTCATCCCCCATAACCGTGTTCTGAGTACATGGTAATTCCTCTACTGCCTTCTCCAGATCTCCACACACAGTCACACCCTCAATAGTGTTCTCCTCTAACACCACATCCAAAGTCCCAGTCACCATAAAACCCTCATTAGGGTGTAGCACGGTTGGGATATGTTCTTGGGACATTAACATTCCGTTGAGAAGGGGAGTTACATGGTCTGGGGATTGGTGGTGGAGCACGTATCCAGTTCCCAAACCTACGTTCATGCATCGGAAGCAAGCCATTATCCCACTACGAACCACCATCATCATCTGCCATAACTTAATAAGATAGTGGCAATCTGTTGTTGTGGAAGAAAATTGCCGGAAAGAACTGCCAGAGATAGGCGGCAGAAAACCCTAGAGAAAAACTTAGGACTACCCTAATTTCCTGGAGAGAAAATTAGAACTTGTGTCAGTTGTGATTTTGTGTGAGTATGATGAATGGGCACATTCATTTATTCCAAGACTTAATACAAATCAATTGGTGCGCTAATTCAAAACAGGCACATACACATTTCAAATGACACTTTGAAATAGGGAACCCCAGATTCGACTTTTCACGCCAAATCAATTGGATGTATCTTCTCTAACTCAAAACTCCATTTTAATAAATTTCTGCAAAAATAATTTCCGAAGTTTCTAAAAGCTCGTTTTTTCATTCCATTCTAGATATGAATACAAGTCATGCTCAAGTTCGAACAACGAAGTGGGTATAGTGTAATACCAACTTTAGATGAAACGTTGCATCTTGAGAGAAAGGCATCCTTCACTGATATTAATACCTTTACAGGGGACGAAATTTGTCTTAAGGAGATTTTCCTCAACATACATTACTTCATATCTCTTCTACCTTTATGTTCTGCTTTATTTGATTGTTCCTACCTGTTTTTGACAACAGGGAGAAGAAGAAAGGAAACACCAAGAAAAACTCAAAATTTCACGAAGAACAGCTTCCTCTTCTCTCTCAAACAAGTCACAATGCCACGCAAATCACCGGTTTTTATAAGCACACAAGGGGGCAGCCCATATACTTATATAGGTAGGGCTAAAATTTGGTGACAACAAATGGGCCATCACAATTCACAAGTGAAGTGATTGGGTTGAGCTACTAATTTTGGTATTAAACCACTATTTCAATCTTGAGTCGAAATCTATGAAATTAAACTTTAATGGGTTAATTAGGCCCATTAAGACATTCCGGTTAAGTTTAAATATTTAACGAAATCAGGTATATAAATACATTCCAATTACCATTTCACTTTTATCCCGTATCTCTAACTTAACTGAATCCTTTTTTTTCCTTTGTTCCGTATCTAACCCTAACCCTAACAGAATCTGATCAATATCTTCTTCTTCGATTTGTCTAACAGTAACCGTATTTGTTACTATGACTATTACCCGCTAAACTCCAAATCAGACGTCGAGAGAAGCTATCGATTTATCGTCGGGAAAAACGATGGGTTCAAAGAAGAGGCGTAGGTTGAATGCCGATGTCATTGACATCTCTTCTATAAAATCAAAAGCATCGAAGAAGAGCCAAAAAAAAAAATCTGTGGAAGAAATCAAAGAACATTTCGGTAATTTTGTGTATTCAGCATTATATTATTTATTGGGGGATTTACGGTAACATTCTTCGATATTGAAGTCCGCATTTTCTTAATAATAGGTAGTTTGAAATTGAAGTATGGGTATTCATGTTGAAACTGAAGTTTGGTATTCATTTTTGAAACATGACCTTTTCATTTTGGAAACTGTAATTAATTACACATACGTTAGTGCATTTAAAAGTGATGTAATTGTTTAATAGCAATTATAAACTTCTTCTATTTTGATAAATGTGAACCTTTATCATGTATTTTGTCAATTTCAGATTACAAGTTGTTAGTAATAGTAAATAATTAAACATTGAATTTCAGGTTTATATATATAAATAAAACACTTTTTACTAGCTTATGTTTTTTGTGAGTAGACAAATGGATTGGGAATCAGGGGAATTATAGTAATTGATTATTATCTCTTTTTTTTTTGATGAGAACAAAAAATAGAGTGTGAAGTCCACATTTTCTTAATACTAGGTAGTTTGAAACTGAAGTTTGGCCATTCATATTGAAACTGAAGTTTGGTATTCATTTTTTAAACATGACATTTTTTTTGGAACTGTAATTAATTACACACATATTAGTGCATGTAAAATTGACGTAATTGTTAAATAGCAATTATAAATTTCTTCCATTTTGATTAATGTGCACCTTTATCATGCATTTTGTCGATTTCAGATTACAAGTTGTTACTAATAGTAAATAATTAAACATTGTTTTTATTTTATCACAGGATTGGGATTTTATATTACAACCAGAACATTGGTTTCGTTCTAGTATGGTGGCGGCTAGTTATAACGATGTTGTTGGTAATTTAAATGCTCGATTGACCAATGCTCAGAAGAATCTCTTCCAGTCCACGTGTTTTGGAAGATATCTTCACATGATGGATATCATTCTTCAACCTCAGCTTATTCATACTGTGTTGCTTAGGGAAGTAAAGCAACCAAATAAAGACGAAATGTGGTTTGATCTGGGAGGAAAAAGAGTGAAGTTTGGCATTGAGGAATTTTGTATAATATCAGGATTGAGATGTTCAGGTGAATTTTACAAGTCCATGTACAAATCTGGGAGTTGTAGGATCAAAGAATCTTACTTCAATGGAATGGACAGTGTGACAAAGGAAGACATTGAATATAGATTTCGGTTTTCTGAAATTGATATTTGTGATGAAGATATGATTTTACTTGCTATTTTGTATCTGATTTCTTCACTTTTTTATACAAGTAAGTCCCGGAAGGTAGTTGATGATTATGTAATGAGAATGGTTGAATCGACAGAGATGGATTCAATTCCTTGGGGAAAGGATTTGTTTAATGCAACTCTGAATTCCATGAAGGCTGTAATGAAAAAATCTGCTGAAAAGGTAGCTTTGGGTAAGCAACCTGATGTGATCCGGACCAGGCATCGAAGGGCGAAGTCGAGCCATCAGCAATATGATAGTGATCTACGTGCAAAACGGAGCAAGTTCCGTGTTGGGGTCGAGCCGAGAAGGCGAAAGAATCGAGCCGAGGCAGGAAATCAAACAATAAGGCAGAACTTGATTCACAGCCGTAACCTTCATTTTTACGGCCGTAACATTCTTAAGGCAAAAACAGGCAGAACGCTGATTACGGCCGTAAGAAGTTTATCACGGCCGTAAAACTGAAATTGAAATATTTTACGGCCGTAACATGTTGATCACGGCCGTAACACCTGATTTAAATTTGAGACAGAATGTTCGTTACGGCCGTAAGCTATATATTCACGGCCGTAATTCAGGATTCCGGATTTTGCCAATTATTTCGTTTCCTTTTATTATTTTAGGTTATTTTCCTATTTTAGAATTTTAGTCTAATTAGAATTCTATTTTGAGTAAATTAGATGCTAGGTTATTTTGCTTATTTATACGCTTTTTCAATTCATTGTAAACAGACAAGTTTGAGTTGATTAATAAAATTTGTGAGAGGATTCTCCAAAATTGAGAGGTTGAGTTTATTCCCTTTTTCTTGAACTTATCAAAGATCCGATCTTTGTGGCGTTCTTCCAGCAAACTTATCAAATATTCGCAAGAATATTTGTGGCGTTTCCAAATTCGATACTTATCAAGGAAATTGACAAGTCCTTGTGGCGTTCACCAATCTTGGTTCTTCAATCCGCATCGCCATAAATTGCGTCGTGATTGTCGGGTCAAGGCTTTACCGTCGTTCTATCCTTATTTTTCGTTGTTTGTCTTGTGTCGATCTGATCTAGATCTATCCTAGAGTTTTAAATATCGTTATTCCGCGTGTTCGACGAGATTCCCCGACCGGGATCTCATCACAACCATCCATTAGTTACAGGCTTAATGGTTTCCTACTTGCTTTTCAAGCATGGATTTATGAAACCATTCCATACCTCGGTCTTAGTATTTGTAAGAAGGTTGACCAATCAATCCCTAGGATAACAAGCTGGTCATCTTCTGTACATGTGACTGGGAATACAATTGCTGATAATATATTTGGAGAAAGGGAGGTGATTTCTTTTTTTTGAAATGTATTTGTTTTTATTAATTTTTGCAATGTGAATACTTTTTTTTTTTTTTTTAACTTTTTCCCTTTGTATAAATTACAGTTGGAGGTGAAAAATTTAGAACCTACTAACTTAGAGTTGAGCCAAAAATACTGTGAGGGATTGTTTCCTAACCCTAATGTTATCGTGGAATTTGAAGATTGTATGGACTTTAATGTTGAGTTTACATAAGAGGCAAATATGGGAATTGAGTCAGTGGTTCATGATCAAGCACAGTTACCAAGTGTGGATTCTCGAAATGGTAATAATGCACAGCCATCAACACCTGCTGGAGTAGCTGAAGACGTTAATAAGGTTTTCATTTCATTACTATAATTATGTTTGAATTCTAATGTTCGCATACCCTATGTTAATATATGCATTTTTTAATCCTAATGATTAATGTACTAGGTGGATGGACAATTCATAATGGATTTAAAGAAACGTTTAGAGACTGTTGAATCAAAGGTGAAGTGTTTGGAATGTGAACGTAGTGACCGACTGGCTGCAATTGAAGATAAACAAAAGCAAATAGGAAGTGATATGATAAATGTGAAAAACGAAATGTGTAGCTTGAGAAGCGAATTCAAATCAATGATATCCGATTTTATGGAAAATATAAGACCCGGAGAAGTTGGGGTCCAACGATCCTGCTAAGCTGGTACCAGACCCGGAGGTATTTTTTTTTTTTTTTTAAAATTTTTGTAAACATATATGATTGCAAGTTGTTACAATTATTACTAATTGCAACTAATTACAGTTGTAAATTTATTAGTTGCAACTGTAACTGTGTAACTCTAATTTCACAGATGTAACTAATTATAGTTGTAACTAATTACAATTAAAATTGTAATTAGTTACTAAAAATTTAATTTTACAAATGTAATTTGTAATGAATTATAAGTCTAATTTCAAATGTAAGTACAATTGCAGACTAATTACAGTTGTAACTAATTACAGTTGTAATTTGTAACTAATTACAAATATGACTATTACAATTGTAACTGTAATTAATAAATATTTTAATTTTGTAACTAATTACAAGTCTGAAATGTAATTACAATTACAAAATAATTACAGTTGTAACTAATTACAGTTGTGATTTGTAACTGATTACAGTTATGACTAGTACAATTGTAACTATAATTAGCAAATAATTTAATTTTATAACTAATTACATGTCTAATTTCAATTGTAATTACAATTGCAAACATTCAGTCTGGTCTGTATATGTAAATTTTTTGGCAGAATGTTGCTGGACAAGATCTGAATAAGGTCCCCACTTCGACAGTGGTAGTAGAAAATCCCAATTCAGATGGTGAGACGCCTTCTCCTAATTTTAGTCTTGGCATTAGTAGTATAGAGGAAGATGTTCGTGGCAGCGAACCAGATGATTATGATTTGTTTTTTACAGAAGAGGTATTGAAAGAGCTGGAGAAAACTGAGAAGGATGTTATGGAGAAAAAGAAGTTGGTATGTCTTTTTTTTTTTTTATACATTTTTGTTTTGTTTGTAATTTATTTATTTATGTTCTTGTTTGTTTTGTTTTGTAGGGTGATGGGGACAATCAGATGGTTCCTAGAGTGATTTCAACTCAAGTTTCCAAATAAGCATCTGATGATGTATATAATTCTATATGTTTGGGAATGTTACTTATTGTTCAATCATTTGTTTATCTGACTTCATGTTTGAATATTTTTTAGGATGTTGATAATACGGCTGAAGCCCCTTCCGAATCTGTAGACCCCCCCCAGTGAGAAGGATAATAATAAAAGCTAGACTCTTGCAATCTCCTTTCACTGGTAATTTGTCTACTCCACAAGAGGAAGGAAGTTCATTGAACGAAGAAGCAAAATGTGCTTTTCAACTTGGTTTAAATCATCCAAACAAGGAAGATATTGCTGCTTTTGATGAATGGTTTTATACTGAATTCAAGAGAAATAACAGGTTAGGTACTTTTGTCCCTTATACATTATTTTTAATAAAAACACTACAAAAATAATAAATTGTTGAATGTTTTTGTAGAAAGAAAAAGTTCACAAATCCCAAGATTGAACCTCCTATGAAACTTGGTGTACTGGATAGTGAAACCAAATATTGGTAGTATGAATTGCGCGAGAAAGAGAATTCATTGACCTGCAAGGTAAAATCTGTAATCATTACTTTTATGCGTTGATAAGTTTTTGGTTGAAGGCTACATGATTGTGTAATTTATGTGCAGCACATTGACGAATGCTTTTACCATTTGCGAAAAATGGCTAAGTTTGGAACAAACATGAAGGTTAGGTTAACAACAACCGATTGTTGCTTTTCCTCGTGTATTAGGGGAATTTATCCTGAATGGTCCAAGGATCATTCCAAAATTGCAGATGAAGACGCACTTTTTTTTTATGCATTTGGTGAGCAGTTGTTGAGTGGGAATAGCTGGATAAATGTAGACATTGTTTTAATTCCAATGTGCATGAAGGATCATGCACATTGGATTCTAGGAGAATTTGACATCTCCAATAAGTGCCTCAATGTGTACAACTCTTTGAAGAATTCATTTAGAGGCGATGAGGTGATGAAGGATGTTTCACCTTTTGCTGAGATACTCCCTCATATAATGGTGAGTACTGGCATTTGAGTACCAAAAAATGTTGATGGAAAAGAACACACCAGGCCTCTAAAAGTGAATATTGTTGATGGAGTTCCACAGCAAAATAACGGGTTAGTATCCAATAAAATGCAATATTTTTAATTTTGTAAATGGAAATATAGATTAATGATTTTTTTTTTTTACTGATTACTGAATTGTACAGGAATGATTGTGGTGTCTTCATTATCAAGTTTGCAGAATTCATCATTAATGGGAAGATTATTGAAGACTTTGATGCAGAAGAGGCAAGACGCCATTTGGCAGTCCAGTTGTACAAATTTTTCAAAAGTAATGAGAATGTGGTGCAGCCCAAACGTAATCGAAGGAGGTTGAGGAAGATAGGAGATGCATAGTAGCAGATACTCGAATAGCAGTAGTTTAAATTGGTCTAGAACTTTTTTGTGAAGCAATTGAAAATATGTCCTTAGGCTTTTTGTGAAGTAGCATATGACTTAGGTTTTTAAGTAGTGATAGTCTGGGTTAACATCTGTAAAGCAATTGCAGTAATAGTAAACAGTATCATGTGTATGTTTTGAACTGGTAGTTGGTTTATTTTTTTGTCCTAATGATAGAAAATGACAGGTTTGTAAGAAAACCACATGACAGCTTTGTGACAACTTTTTGTAAGATGACAGAATCATCGTTGTAATTAATTACAATTGTACAAATGGGGCATTTCTTGACATTTAATTACAGACAGTCAATTTTCCAATCAACCAGTGTATATTTAATTAATCAAAAATAACAAATTTTAATTTTAATACAACCTGTAATTAGTCGTAATTATAAGTAATTACACTCAATAAATCACTATGTAATTAATTACGACTCCCATTTTCTAATCAACTTTGTAATTAATTTCAAGATGTAATTTCTATCGAATTTGAAGTGGCAATTTTTCTGTTTGAGTTAAATGAGTATTTAAATATTGAAAGATGTGAGACGTTATTGAATTACATATTGTAATTAGTTAAATATTTGTAAATGAGTATTATATTACATGTTGTAATTAATTACAAACTTTCAAATTCTAATCAATTAGCCAATTTGTAATTAATTACAAACTGTCAAATTCTAATCAATTTATGATTAACTAATTAGTAACCAATTAAATACAAACAATAATCATTTGCAATTATAGAGAAAATGGAATTAGTAACAAACTCTAAGTAAAACTAATCAAAGAAACTGCATGTCATATATGACAACATGAGAATAAAATAGTCTAATGTCAACATTTCCATTATTATGGAAAAAAGTTCATCATTTGAGTAAATATTAAAAGAGTCAGACACTAAATCTGGTTACATTTGCAGCATCCCAGATTTTTTTTTTTTTATTTTTATCTTTATTGGAATTGGCTCCCTGCATGTTCTTCTATTGTGTGCATATTCACCACACCTTGTACACCTCGTTGCATTATGTCTTTCAGTCACTGATTTATACCTTGTCTCAGTAGGCCTGCCCGGTGGTATTTTTGTAGATGGAGGAAGTACGATATCTTCAGGCACTATCCATTGAGATCTGTCACCAAGTGGATAAATATCCCCTTTATAGGCTGATATATAGGACTCCTTTGTATGCTAAATTGAACAATACTTGTATGCATCAAGTCCTCGTTTTCCTATCACTGCGAGTGCATGGGGACATGACAGTCCATCAACTTGGAACCGCTCACATGTGCATGTCATATTTTGTATATGTACTGTATAAGATGTCATGCCATCAATAACCTCAAATAGTGTTTGACTTGATGAATGAATCTGGAGAACAAAATTGTTACATTAAGAACGAAGAATTATCAATATTATCTCAATATAAAATGCTTTAATTAAAATATTTTAATTCATACCTTCATCTTGGAAGATTCAAAAATGTTTGTCCTCAACACTTGTTTTGGATTAGCTGCTAGCTTAGTGAATGTGGACTCAGCATTTGTACGATTTTTATTAAACCAAATTTGTATTGTACGCCTTAAGAACTCCAACAATGTCTCAATTGTTAGATTCTTATCTGTCTTTATTACTGCATTTACTGATTCAATAATGTTTGATATCATTGTTGAGTATCGATTTCTTTTCATGTAGGCCCTTGTCCGCCTTTCGTAACCAACATCCTCTTTCTTTGTATTAACATAGTAAAATTTGGGTAATTAATTACAATTATTTAGGGGAAAAATAATCTGGCAATTTCAATTGTAACTAATTAAGACTGTAATTAATTACAGTCTGTAATTAATTTCATTCTGTAATGAAAATATAATTAATTACAGTCTGTAATTAACCTGACAATTTCAATTGTAACTAATTATAGAATGTAATTAATTACAGTCTGTAATTAATTTCATTCTGTAATGAAAATATATTTCTAAAATTATCATAATGAGAAACAAACATACCAGGTGACGTCGGATATCCTTGTCGATCTTGTCCAGTTGGTTCATTTGGTATTCAAACTCACCTATTGTGTATGCTCTAACCGCTGCGTTGAATGGTTTTGATATTTCTTTAGCCTTCTTTGAATATCTTTTATTCAGGTTCTTCAACACGTGATATGAACACACCCCATGAAATGCATTTGGATAAACAGTCTCAATTGCACTCTTAATGCTAGGACAACAATCTGATATTATACATAAATCTTCTCTTTCCCCGTATGTTTCTTTGAACCTTAGAAAGAACCATCCCCAGAAGTTATCATTTTCTGAATCACCAATCCCAAATGCAAGTAGATATATATTATTGTTGGCATCTTGTCCACATGCTGTTAATAAAGTTCCACCATAATGTCCTGTCAAAAATGTACCATCAACTACAATGACGGGCTTGCAAAATCTCCAGCCTTCAATTGAAGCTGCTAAAGCTATGAATAGATACATAAATTGATTGTTTTCTGCAGTTTCAAATCTCGCAATAGAACCTTGATTCTTTTCCTTCAACATATGTAAATAAGAGGGTATCTTCCCATAAGACTCTCAAGGATCCCCCATTATAGCACAGAAGGCATGTTCTTTAGCTTTCCATGCCTTTTGATAACTCAAATCCAGACCATATGTGTTCAACATATCATGTATTATGTCAGCTGATCTGTATATGGTCTTCGTAGATGTGTATTTATGCTTAATTACATCACCTATTACTGAGCTTGTTGCCTGTCTATGATTTCCCAACATTAAAATCCAATCCACATATATGACCCTTGTGCATCTCTCTTATCTTGAACATATCCGTTCTACAAACTTTTGATGCCCTAAAAATCCACTCACAATCAGCACAAACACATTTAAGAACGTACTCTTTTTTGTCTGATCTTTTCACTATGAATTAGAATTTTTTGTTTATAGCATATAGTCCCATACTCTTCTTTAACACACTCTTATTGCGAAAAACATGCCCCTTTGCAATTGCATCACTTTCCGGATCTGTAATTACCTCCTCATCTTCAGCAATAGGGGTAATTTTTCTAGTTTCTACCATTTCACAAAGTTCTTGAGTAACCTCATCTACTGTTGGTATTATTGTTGCTGGAATCTCAATTGCATCAGTTTGATGTAGATGTACACCAAGTATGGTTGACACTCCAGAGGTAGTCAGTGTACAGTCAGATTCATCAAGAGCTGGGGTTAAAAGTAATGTGTCATCATGAAGTTGCTCAACCTCTATACACAATGGGAAACTTGTTAGATTTTTGTCCTTCATTTTCAACTTTAAATAGAAAGCCATAGAACTGTCATCTTCAATAGTCATTGGCACAATGTTTTTGTCCACAGTATAGTTGATTTTCAATCTATTTACCATTGGATCCAAATTCAATCTTGTGAAAATAATATTCAACATGCTGAAGCATGTAGTTTTAGTTGGTAGGAGTATCCCTGCAACCTTCTGACATGTGTGGTTATTGAGCCCATCCCAAAATCCACCATAACGTATGGACACATTCAGTGAATCCATAGCTGCACATAAAAAGTGTACACACTGTAATTAATTACACGATGTAATTGAGTTTTTAATTGCAATTACAGAATGAAATTTTTAATTACAATACGTAATTAAATTACATATTGCAATTACATAATGAAAGTTTCAATTGCAATTACAGAATGAAATTGTAACTACTTACAAATTCTAAATAATGGAAAAAATTGTAAATACAGAGTGCAATTGCAATTGTAATCATTTGTAAATGTAACTAATTACAAATCTGGAAACCAATGAAGCTACAATCTGGTAGAGTTTATTTACAAATTAATTTGCAATTTTACTCATTGTAACTAATTACATAACTTATAAAGTATTACAAATTGCAATTACAGAATGAATTTTTTAATTACAATACATAATTAAAGTAAATGTAACTAATTACAACTTAGAAATAATGTAAAATTTAGTCATTGTGAATGCAACTAATTACAAATTATAGCTAATTACAAATCTGGAAACCAATATAGCTACAATCTGGTAGAGTTTAATTACAAATTAATTTCAGCAATTAAAAGTTTAATGATCTACAGAAAGTAACGTAATGCAACAATAAAAACTGCAATGCTTTGCAAAAATTAGAGTAACGCGTATCACAATGTTGAAATCTAATTATAGTAGAAGAAACTATTGTAATTATATCGGATACCTAAATATGCTGTAATTACACTATTGTAATTAGTGTAACTGGAAGCTGCCCCTCGAATTGAAAAAATTCGGTCAGATCAGATATAAGCTTGAATTTCGTGGATCAGCGTAAAGAAAATCGGCACAACAATTAAGCGACGCAATTACAAGATGAACGAAATCAAAATTGGTATGAACGCAATTACAGGATGAACGAGATTTGTGTGAATTTGGTATGAAATCGTGGCTTCAATTATTTTTTTTACTGTAATTGGTAGAATCGTTTGACAGGAAGCGGTAGAATCGTTCTTAATTTCGAGATACCTGATTTTGGAAAAAAAAATTTATAGTTATAATATATATTAGAATATATGATATTTATAATATAGGTCCTTGTAGTTGTTTATTTGTGTACTTAACCCAACTTTAATTGACAAAATCATCATAACCCAAACTAGTTGGATATCAAAAAAAAAAAAAAAAATGCCCCAATAGTTTTCAATAATGGCAATCGTCGAAGAATTTTCTTCTCTGTTTTCTAAAATTATAATCCCTTCTGTACTACAAATAATACATTCAACATGACATAAATAAAGTTCAACATGATTAGACATGTTCTATTCTTGTGACTTGGGAGATTCACTCTCCCCTCTGTCCCGCAAATTTCTCGTCACTGAGACGTGCATCGGTGCATGAGCTTGTGACTCGTGAAATATTTATGAGCCATTTGCAAAATCAATAAACTCACACTCACAGAGTTGAATCCCCACAAAAAAATAGTTAATAGTATCATATTTTCTGAGGGATTAAAATGTATTGATTTATTACGGAAAACGGGTGACAGGGACGAGGCATTCACGTACAGCCCCAACTAATTAATTATGCTCATCAAAAGTACGTCTTTGCTGCCCCGTTAAGCTAAGCAAACACCACTAAATTTTTTGCTGCGAACTATAATTAATTAGTGAAGAATTGATGATGCATGAATGATTGATGATATATTGAATATATTTAAAAATTTAACGTATATCCGGACATTTTTGAAAACGTCAACTCGATCATTCTTCTTATCCGTTCTTCTCAATTATTCATTTTTCTTAAGGATTATAATTATATGATCATCCTTTCGAACATGGAGAACGCGTGATGTTGGGTCGGAGTTTGGTGAACTAATTGATCGCTCTTCTAGTTAAAGTATCGGGTTTCTTTTTTCCATTGCTTAAGTTACACCAACGAAATATCGTAGAAGGGAAAAATTCTCCACTTCCCTAATCTTCTCTTTATACCGAAGTTTAGAAAATCGGACCAGGCCGACCGGCTCGATCAGGAAAACTAGTAATTGACCGAAAAATCGGTATTGTCCTACTCGACAACCGGATGGAAAACCCGGTTTTCAACTTGTTCAATCGGAAAAATCGCGAACCGGCTGGTTTTTGGGTTTTTTTTTTTTTTTTTGTTTTGTTTTTTTTCTAATTATTTTAAGCTACTTTAGTGTATAATTTTTTATTTTCTAAATGAGTATATATTAGTTTATTTGTAAAATAACTTGTTTTTAAAAAAAATTTGTAATTTTTAAAATAATTTTTGATGTTTTAATTGAGATCAGTTCAACCCGGTCGAACTTTTTAACCGTTTTATGATTTGTAAAGACTCTTTATACCATTCTTAATTAACAACTTCCTATCTACATCATTAACTCCCTTCCTTTGAAGCCACCTCATAGAAAAGATTCAAGTTCAAGGCTTCAAGCAACAACCAACTTACAACCTATAAAAGCAAGCCCATATCGACAAACCTGAATTCACGCTCAAAAGTTTATTACGCAACCAGCATTGAATTTGAAAACCCAGAATACTTGACTCCTCCAAAATGACTACTTTGGCACTCTTTTTCTTTCTTTCATTGCTCTCCATTACTAGAGCCGAGGATCGACCTCACGGGCTCGAGTATGAGAGTCCCATGGTCCTCACGCCACAAGCATACGAATTTTTCCACCCCCAAAACACGCAACAGCCGAGCTTGAATCCCCCTTGTCATTCATCAGATTGCTCGTCAGTGGGTGTGTCTGCACAGGAAAGTGTAGTATCAGGTGCGAATGGATTAGGAACCAGTTGTCTTGCTGGGATTCCATTCAGTTTTTGGTTCACAAGTCTCGTAATAATGGGGATTTTACTATCGAAATGCCAGCTAAATTGAGGCCTGGAGTGTCTATAGGATTCCTGTGGTTATAGCTAATCAAATTCCTACTCACTTCATTCGGTTTGAATTATTAGATTGTGTAGTCACTGTCACTATAGTGTGTAATATCCACGATACATTTTTAAGGGAAAAGGAAAATATTGGATTTAGTTCGGATGTTTTTTACACTTCCTTTTACGTTCGGGGGAAAATTTAACGCTCACATTCTTTTTCGCATTTTCAAAGCATTTCAACCCAAGCAACCACAACTCAGTGTCTCCCATTTCCAAACATTCTATAAGTAATTGTTTGAAACCCATTAGCCACAATTTGGTAAATCATTTATAAATGATTGATTATAAATATTGTTTATAAAATAGTGACGTGATAACTTTTCGTTGGTCTATTTTTTTAAAAGTAAAAAATGATGGATGAGAATTTTTTACTAACAATTATTGACTTTTAAAAAAAAAAATTTGCTTAATGAGAGGGTATAATGATTTTTTGAAAAATATGTGATTGAAAATTGAAAGAGAAAAATATATTGAAAAATGTGTGATTGAAAATTAGAAAAATTTACTGAATTATAATATGGCTAAAACAACATGTAAAGTAAATAGTAAATTACACAAATTAAAAATTTTTGCAATCTTCAATTGTTTTGCTTGCACTTAAATTAATTGGTTAATATTATTAGTATATATACAAGTACGGGTCGGTTTGATAAAGAGATGAAACATAAATTCCATGAAAAATTAAAGTGATTCGTTTGATCTCATTTTTGTTATAATTTATTTCCGTCTTATCTCGATATATGTGATTTTCTTTGCAAATAAGAAAAATATTTTTATTCTTCACCAAGGTTCAAAGTCGGATAAGTGGGAGCCTGAGGCGATGGTTTCACCTAATCTTTTATTTTTTTTCCTTGTAAAATGTACATCACTGATGATGACGAAGAGTCCACATATGTAGGTCAAGTATAATGCAGAGTCAACTATTTGTAAGTTTGTATAGTTTTGTGGACTCTTTCTTTGTTCCTTCATAATTGTATTACATAATTAAAATTTTCAATTAATTAAGTTCATTTAAAAAATAAATTAATGAAATCAAAGTAAAGTAAAGTAAAGGAAATTTTAATCATATATTTCACTTATTAACAATTTTCTAATTTTATATTTCAACAATTTTTACGCAAAGTCAACTATTTGTAAGTTTGCATAGTTTTGTGGACTCTTTCTTTGTTCCTTCATAATTGTATTACATAATTAAAAATTTCAATTAATTAAGTTCATTTAAAAAATAAATTAATTAAATCAAAGTAAAGTAAAGTAAAGTGAAGTGAAGTGAAGTAAAGGAAATTTTAATCATATATTTCATTTATTAACAATTTTCTAATTTTATATTTCAACAATTTTTACGAATATTTACTAAAATAAATATTTTCATCTTAGAGCAACTGCAGTCGTAATGTATATTGTACCCAATTAGTGATTTAGAACTCTAAAATGGTCGGATTGCTCTCAGATGAGCAAGTGTAAAAGAGATGTAAAATAATATTTCGACGAAAATTGTATATTTTGATGTATATTTGCATCTAATTTTAATATTTTACATCTCACATATATGCATATATATGGGGATAAATCAACTGTGCTAGGCACATGGTTCGATCTTTTTTTAATTAATTTTTTTATTTCTTAGTCAAATTTCAAAATTTTTAGATCGATTTGTTTGTAAATTATATATAAATAGTTATTGTCTAAAATAAAATAAGTTAATAAATTTACGAGTAAGAATATTTGTACAAAATAAAAAATAATGAAATTTGTAAGTTTTAATTTACATCTATGATTGTAACAAAATTTTAATTTAGATTCATCGGAATACATCTTAGGATGCAAAAGTGATTTTAGGAGAGTGTAATTTATATCACGATTTGAGTTGCTCTAAATCAAACATATTTATTTAACCCAAATTCAAATTCCTTGCTGGAATGAATCCACTTTATTTGAATCTTAAGCAAGTAAAACAAAAAATTGAAAATCCTCTCCGTTTATTACGTCTCTCTCTACTTCTTAGTTCTTAGCATTCCCCTCTATCGCCTTTCTCTACTAGTTTTCAACCGCCATTGAACTTCCCCAGATATCTTCAAATTCTCTCAATCTTTGGGAATAAATCCCTTTCGTTTGGTTACTTTTGGATATTCAAAAATCATTTGAAAATTCGTTCTATGGCAGCTTCATCCAGAAATTACATTCACATTCTATCCCTATCTATCCTATTCACTTTCATGTTGACTGTACAATCAATAGTCGCCATAGACCTGCCGGAATATTCTCCTTCTCCTTCCCCCCAACTTTCCGGTGACGACCTCTCTCCATCTCCTGCTACTCCCTCGATCTCTCCTTACGTATCATATTCTTCTCCTCCGGCACTCCTACCGTCAGATTCCCCCACTGCACCATCTCCGGCTACAGACGATAACTATCCATCCCCATCACCGACGCTGGCCAAGGAGATTTCGAGCGACGTAAATCACGCGAACCAAGCCAATTTCGGTAACTTGGAGTCGTCTGGCGGGATGAAAAGCGGGCATAAGGCAGGGATTGCACTCGGAGTAATTGCTTTTGCATGCATTTTTGGTGTCGGCACTGTTATATACAAGAAACGCCAACAGAATATCCGCCGCTCGCAGTATGGGTACGCCGCTAGAAGAGAATTTCTGTAGTGACTCATTTTCAGATTTCTATAGATGCAATGTTTACTACTACTACTACATATGCTATTAATAATTCCTTTTCTAATGGAATACGTAATCATACATTTATTATTCTTATAAATTATTCAAATAATTAAAGATCAACTATTTTATGCTTATTGTTTACACATTTTTATGTTGTCTTCATTTTTTATTTTCGGATTATGATATTTTCAAATTTACGTACTACTAGTCCAACAATAAGAACAAAGTATAGAATCCCTCAATGAAGTTTAGCTCATACATATTCTACGGAAACATTCAAAGCAACTAATCATAAGCATACAATTTACAATGTCAATTTAATAACGCACATTTTTAAACTATTTTTTAATCACATATTTTAGCTCGATTTTTTTTATTTATTAAACAACTTGTAGGCTAATATTAAAGCAACCACAATTAAAATAAAATTATAAACACGTTGATTGAAAAATACAACTAGCATGCTACCATTTTGCAATTTTTTGTCAGTTGATACATAAATTCTTAACATAATTCACTTTAGCTCTAGTGATTATGGTTTCAATTTCCAATAATGGCCTACCATTTTGCAAATTTACTCCTGTGCTACAAAGGATTGTCAGCTTTGATTGAGCTGTTTAAATGACAATATTATCCTCACCTCTCCAAAATCCTCACACCCCAGTAGTTGTACTTCCAGCAGCAACAGCAGTACCAGAAGCAGCAACTCGAAACTTCTTTGGCTTCTTCACCGGAACGGCGCTGTTGGTGCCGACAGAGGAAGCAGTACCAGTAGTAGTTACAGAAGCAGCAACGCGAGCTTTCTTTGGCTTCTTCACTGGAATGGCGCTGTTGGTGCCGGCAGAGGAAGCAGTACCAGTAGTAGTTACAGAAGCAGCTACGCGAGCTTTCTTTGACTTCTTCACTGAAGCAGCGCCGTTGGTGCCAGCGGAGGAGGCAGTACCAGTAGTAGCAGCTCCAACCTTCTCTGGCTTCTTCACTGGAACGGCGGTGGAGGCCGAATTGGAGGCGTTTTGAGTTAGGAGAGATGTGACGTGGCACTCGTGCCAGTCGATATCTTTGAGGTCCTTTATCAATTCCTTCAGAGTGAGGCAACCACACGAGGATACGCCGTCGTCTTGTAAGGTAGAGCGGCCGAGGCTCATCTGCTGTATTCTGCTCACCACCTCCACCAAATTCTTCTGAATTAACAAATCAATCACTCAATCAATATTGATAGAAATGATTTCTGAGAAATAAAGTAAAAGGAAATTAGGAAAATATGTAATATCAGAATTGAAATTGGATTTTAATCTATGAATTATTGAATCAGGCCTTTTGACAATTCATCTTGTTGAAGCCATGCATGCCAAGGATCTGTCAAATTAAAGCAACAAACAAAATTAAACGAAAACTTTGAAGCAATTTATTCACGTAATAATAACCAAAAATGACAAAAGTTCAGAATGAATTGCTTAATTTTAGAACAATAATTTCAAGTAGTGGTCAGAGGACCTGGTTGAGTTGGCGGATGGTGAGATCGACGAGCTTCTTGTGACCGTCAACGAGATCGAGGTAGTCTTCCATTGCTAGCATTTGTTTTTGCTTCTTTGTCAATGTCTCTTCCACCATTTCCATATCTTCTCTCGAGTTCGCTTTACTGCGAATGTGAATTCTGCTCTCCTGTAACTGTTTGAAACTTTTGAATGATCGCAAAATGCACTGCGTGCTTGCTTGCTGCTTAAGCACTATATATACTACATTGAGAGCCCGGGCCCTTATATCAAATTGAGCAAAATATCATTATCTTCAATTTTGATTTAAATTTATTTCAAAATTAATCCCCAATGGTATTGATAAAAATTAATTTTTTAGTCGATTTTGATAAAAGTTGATGAAATGTGTAACTGAAAAGTTATGGATTTCATAAAAAGTGTGGTTAAAATTAGATGTTAATTTTGAATTAGATTAAAATCTAAAAAAATAGTGGAACAAAACAGGGGATAAATCCGAAATTCCTTGAAATAATGAGTGGTCGATCAATTTCATTATCTCAATCATCTTCCACGTCGTCTTCTAGACATGTAAGATCATGTTTGGCTAAACTTAAAAAGTTTTGACTTATAAGTGAACAAGCTTTGAAGATCATTAGTTATTTTATTAAAAGCAAAATGAATATGGAAATACAGGATTGGAAAGTAATTGAGCCAACATAGTGATAGCAATGGGCTGAGCACGGGTGTGAGCTCTTGAACCGAGCCATGCTTAGCACACAATTCCTCTATTATTATTATTATTATTATTATTATTATTATTATTTTATTAAAAAAAAGTGACCGCTTTGACACACACATTAAAAAAAAAACCCCCACAAGCTGATTGGCTCAGCCGAAAATCTCGTCCGAGAAGCCATTGGACCAAGCCGAGTGAGCCAGCCAACAAGTCACTCGACCGAATAGTCATACTAAGCCAACCACATAAAAAGAAGGATTAGATGTTTGTATGTTAAACTGAAAATGACTCGAATGTGATTATCGAAAATATGTTTGTTTAGTGTGTGTTTGGCATTGTTTAAAAAGAATTTTTTTTTTAAAAATGAACAGTGATTTTTAGGAGAATGGATCGTTGAGATTTAACTGAAAAGACTTGAATTTTAATTGATGATCAAGATTGAATACTGTAGAAAAAATAGAAAATTTTATAGAGAACCAAACAAGGGCTTAGTGTTCAGATCATTCAGGCCCATGTACCCAAATATGCCCATACACGTACCCAATGAGCAACTGAGCTTTCCATGTTAATTAATAAAGAAAAAATTGATTCGAGGTAGAATCCATGCAACAAAATTTTCATTTTCTTACGAATTGACTCGGCGAATCCAGGGGAAACCAGGCAGATAAACATATCACTCAAGAATTGTTAGAAATACCATGTCATTATGATATATATTTCTCTTGTTGCTCTTGAAGGAGCCTAGTAGAAGATTTGGCATCCAGATAAAGAGTACCGACTTCTTCGAGATCCGCCTGCAAAAGACGATACAAGGTCAGTAAATATTCTCCTCGTAAAATACCTATTAGAATCCCCCACAAACTTATATCTATCTACCTTGAAAATTTCATCGCGACCATTCATTTTAGCAACTACGCTGGCTGGTGATAACAGCTGGACTGCATGCCTGAAGTAAAATGCGAAATGGTTACATAATTAGTACTCCAATTTGTAACGAAATCATTAAAATTTATAAACAAAATAATTTCTCAAATCACTTTTTAACCACACATTTTACCTATAAAACAACAAAAAACCAATGTGTAAATGTGAACACCGTTACCGAACAGAGCCATACACAAGTAGAGGGACACCAATAAAAATAATTTGTTGGGAAGTAAAAAACCTTAAGGATGCTTGCTGTCCAATCTCTCCAAGATAAGCCAGACTTTCCTCGTCTATCTGCAGTTCCTCGACTTGTGCTCTGATAGCTAATATCTGCCATGGCATCAACAAAAACATTTATTGAATAGAGTTGTAGATGAGAGTCTTGGAGGTTGTTATTAAAATAGCATGCAATGAATATGCAGCACTATAAATTTCTACACACCTGTATCATTTCAGCTGGACCATAGGTTTCTGTTCTTATTATAACCAACCGATCCAGTAAGTCGACTGGTATGCCATGAGGACTACTCATGTCTGTTCCTCTGCAAATTAATGTTTTGTCTTTTAGAAATTATATAGTAGAATAATTATAATTTATCGGAAAAAAGACAGTTGCGTGACAAGCAATAATGATATTTGCATCAATAGATGGGGTTAGATGATACAAAGTTTGTGTATTTCAGTTTTGTTAAAGCTATAATTCCAATTCGCTAGATTTTAGTTATTTTCATATACATGTAGTCACACATTATTTTGTATGCAAAACTGTAAATATAGAAAAGGCAAAGTTAAAAAAGAGTAGGGAAAATACTTGGAGCAAGTTCTCAATTAATTAAGCTATAAACCACTAGGCATTCTGTACAAGAGGACTCATATTGTAAACAGAAAACTTAAACCAGAAATAAGCGCTATTTTCCCTATAGATAAAAAAAATTCCCCTTAGGAAAACAAGTGATACTGAACAAAACAATATTTTATTTGATGGTTCCATGTTTTCGATCAGAAAATAATAATATTGTACAATGTTTGGACTCACGCGATAGAGCTGCTAAATGATTTTCTTTAAAAAGTTGTGAGACATGCAGCATGCTTGGAGTCATTTTTGTTTTAACACTTCCAAACGGATTGCTACAGTTTCCAGTACAGAAGCAGAGTCCATATTCCAAGGGCAGGGATAGATGATGCAGAAAATATAAACTGGTTAGACAATTACAGATTTTGGAAGCCGATGCATCATAAATCAACTATATAGGGTTCTTTGAAACTTGAGTGATTGGTGACGATTGATAAAGCCATCACGGCAATTGGTCAATGTTTGAATGCAGAAAGTTAGATTTATTGGTCTTTTGTTTAAGTTGAGGAGTTGAGGAACTTCTGGTAATTTGTAATGGCAGATTCCTGGTCCATTGTATAAAAAAGCTTTTTGAGGTTTATGCCTCGAACCACCATAAAATGCCCCAAAACCCGCCCCTTGCGTACCATTAGTGAGGTTTCCAACTCAACCTACTGAGGTTTGCACCTCAGGGTGGCTGAGGTTTATACTTTCTTGTGTTGCCTTTTTGGGCATTTTATTACTGGCCTCAAGTTTTGAGTTATTTTTCTTATTGCTTAGAACATGAATGGATGATTTTTTTTTTAAACTTTTTTATGCTTTTACACAGAGGAGAGGGGAAAGGGGAAGGAGAATGCAGCATTGAAATTGGAGGATGAGATAAAAAATTGACAGTGATGGAGGATAATTGGGGAATTTAAATAAATGGTTCTCTTAAGGATTGTATTAGTAGGTATAATATAGGAGATTACTACATTGTCTCTACTTCTAGACCTAATCAGAAGCCTTTTATATTCTGTTAGAACAAGCATTCAGAGTCTATAAATACTCACTCAGTCCTTGATTTTCAATACCCCGACACAGCCCATCCCAGAAGTAACTCTTCATCCACCAAGTTTTCCTTTTCTTGACCTGAGGGCGCCTCTTAAATTTTACAGATCCATACTTCGTTTGTGTATATAAACATGTACTTCTCTTATAAGTATTAGAACAAATAAATAAGAAATAAAACTCAAAGATATAATGATATTATACTGCAATCTTCAACATTTTACACCAACAGGCAACAGTTCAGTGATTGACTGATTTCACAAAGAAATTGTCAATTTAATTCTCTTCTTCATGTTCTTTTCTCAGTTGCTGTGGGGTTTAGGAGTGGGGTGGGGGTAATTTCAAAAGAATACATCTCAAATAATATAAGGTTGCAATGACTGGGACTACCTCTTGGCTTCAAACTGTTAAGATAACCAAAGAAAGTATTTAAGCAAATGGTAAAAGTACACCAATGTACCTGACATTACAAATTCCCCGGTTTGTTGCAAAAATTACTATAGGAGATAATGAACTCTCTAAAGCACGATTCAAGTATGAAAAGCACTCCATGTCCAGCATATGTACCTAAGTTAAGCTTAGTGTGTTAAGGAAAGATATCTGCATACAATTCAAGGATCTAAATGGGTTCATCAGAAAAATACCTCTTCAATAAATAGTACACCGGGAACAAGTTCTGCAACGCCTTCATCTATATAACGGTTAACAACCTGTGGTCAATTAATTGTGTGAGTGCACGATGATTTGAAAATCTACAATCATATAGTTTCTGATTATCCAAAAGTTGTTCATTGACATAACATACAGGCTACAGCTGTTTCATGATTCTTCTATAAGATGTGACATCACAACTATAGGCACTAAAACATGATATATGTACCTTGTTTATTTCTTGCCGTAGCTTTTCAGTAATTTCTGTTTTCCTGGGTTTCATCATCTGACCCATCAGGGACAATATATCTTGTCCACCCTGAGGTCGCGCATTTGCAGCATCAAGATCATGTAATGTAACATCCTGATAATGCAGCAATATTTACATAAGCTAACTGGATGTTCAATAAAATTTTGAAGCCTTTACCTCCACCCTCTATCAGTTTGTTCTCTTGATGGAACAACACCCACGTAGTAAAGCCCGTTATGAGAATCACCACATGCTAACACAAAAATACATTATGACATATAACTTCAGCCCTATAATATCTTATGCACTAAAAGTCATAATGGCAAACTTGTAAGAATTCTGTTGAAGATAATATTCAAATAATATACATTTGACCCTGTATAACAACTTATGCTTTTAGATCTAGTAGTTCAACCTCAAGTGTTTGGTAAATAAAATAAACTGGTTTATAAACCAGCTTATAAACTACACAATTTATAAAACCACTTTTTAACCAAACACATTTTCTTTCTCCAATTTTCAACAACTACTTTTTACCTCAAAATCATAAATAAACTAATTTATAAACCACACAGTGTTACCAAACAGAGACCTCTGGATTCAAGTCTCACCGCCACCCATTTAAATTAACTATGCACATCTTAGGATTTGATGGGAAAAAATAAATCCAGCTTACATTTGAAGGGCGTGCTGAAGATAATAAAATGATATGCATTTGACCCTATCTAATAGCTTAAACTTTTAGATCAAGTAGTTCAACATTTTGCATATGGAAAAAGGAATAAACAAGACATAATCAGGAACTCCGGAAATTACACTAATGTAGCTAATTATATAATACTAGTGTTACACCCGTGCGATGCACGATTATTTATTTCTCACATATATCGAATTTATATGAAAATATATGAAATGAATATTTAATTAAAAATGAGAAACGAAGAAATACAAATCATTACAAAAAAGGTACAATTACACTTTAATTTTTTTACGGATCGTGTGTTTACCGTTTCAGAAAATTTATGCTTATAATTTTACTAAAATAAAAGAGAATAAAATAGAGCGTAAGAAAAATAGATTGATGAATGCTCTATATTATTCTTTTTCATTTTCTATTTTTAAATAAAAAAATATTTATGTGATACTCAAGATTTTTTTTTTTTTTACGAATTTAAAAAATATATATAATTGATTTTCATTTATTAACATATGAAATTAATATTTAATTAAGAATGAGAAACGAAGTAAGAAAATTAATTACAAAAATGTACAATTACATATACCTTAATTTTTTTTAACAGTTTGTATGTTTATCGGTCTAGGGAATTTTTTTAAACATTGTAATTTAAATTGACTTAAAGTTTAAAATGAGAAAAAAAATTACATTTAAATAGAATTTGTAATAATTGAAAAAATAGATATATTTGTGATATACGGTCGAAATTTTATTAAAATGAAAATGAAAATGAAAAAAAAAAGATCGATGAACGCTTCAACTTTATTCTCTTTCATTTTCTATTTTCAAAAGATAAAATATTAATATGATATTGACAATTTTTTTATTTTTTTATTTTTTTATTTTTTATTTTTTTTGCGAATTAAAAAAAAAAAATTGTAATTGATTTTCAAGAGAAGAAGACGGATTAAGAAATTTCGGAACGATTTGATCTTTGAGACAATTTTACAGATAATATATTTTCAGTTTGCTCACTTGTTATTTTGTCTTGAACTTCTAGTTGAGATCTTCAATATGACAGCCATATTGCATATTTTTTCGACTTCAAAATAATACAATAATTATAAAAAGAATAATAATTAATACAAAAAATAGTTTATAGATAGTATTATAAAACTTAAATGATATAATTTAAAATGAATAAAATATTAAGTTTAAAAATTTTAAAAACTTTTACATATTATCTTTGAGACGATTTTACAGTTTGTTCTAACTTGTTACTTTGTTTTAAACTTCTCATTAAATTTTTCGATTTGATACTCATATTACATATTTTTGGACTTAAATATAATAAAATAATTATCAAATGAATAATAATTATTACAAAACAAAAAAAATAGTTTATACATTAAAATAAATTAAAAGCCTGATATCATTAATAGCATAACACGAATTCTAATGTTATGTATCATAATAATTGCAAAAATATTTGTTACATTATTATTTTCGCATATTATTCTCTTTCATAGATTTCAAGATTTGGAAAGTTATTTGGGGCAAAAAACTATGTGCGTGTATTTTTGACACGTACTTTGTTTTTATATATGTATAGATAAATATAATAAAGTAATTATTAAGTAAATAATAATTATTACAAAAAAATAGTTTATACATTAAAATAAATTAAAATCTTGATATCATTAATAGCATAAGACGAATTCTAATTTTATGTATCATAATAATTGCTAAAATATTTGTTAAATTATTTTTTTCCATATTATTTTTTTGTATAGATTATCAGATTTAGAAAGTTATATTGGGTAGGAAACTATGTGTGTTAATTTTAGGCATGTACTTTGTTTTTGTATATGTATAGATATTACTGATGAATAGATATTTTTTACTGTACTTTTTATTTATCCATGTATAAAATTACTCAATTGTTTTAGCCGCAATTTATTTATAGGTAGAAAATGGATACTGTTAATTATGACGCATACAATCAAATTGTAATGATGATTCATTTATCAATGCAGGTTCTTGAAAAGATGCACAGTGCAATTCAAGTCTATGTTTGATGAATATGTTTTTTAAAAAAAATTTGCAACACAATTTTCAAATCACTTTTTAACCACGTACATTTTCTCTCACCACTTTTCAATCATACATTTTACCTAAAAAATATTATATATATTATAAAAAAAATTTAACAAAAAAATCCCAATATTTCAAAACAATGAAAAACAAACATTTCAATAGCACGTTTTTGCATTAATTAAGCTTGTTTTGAAAGATTTTTTAATGTTTCTATTTTTGGAAAGAAATTTAGGTGGGAAATTGGTGCATTCCCTTTTTGGCATGTATTCTATTATTATATATAGATAGTTGTTCATATAAAAATCTAGATGGGACCATGCCAAGCAGATGCAAGATAGGACAAAAAAAATGATCTTTTAAGAAATCATATTAGGTGCAGGCTGCAATCCATAAATCCCAACTAATATCACACATATGATGAAATAAACAATTTAATGATAAGTTCTATACAATGCTCAAAAGACCTGAGGTAAAAGTAAACCTAACTGAGGTATTGGGATATTAACAAAGTTCTTATAGGGTGTGAACTTCCAACTTATTTAAAATCAAGAATTAGCACTGCAAAATATTAATAAAGCCATATTGTAGAAGCAGAGACATACCTGGACTATTTCCTTCTTTTTGTGAACCTCTCCTTTAGGAAGTGGAACATATTCTTCGGCCTCGAGATCAAATTCTGTTGCAAAAGCATCACTCCTTCCCACCCTTTTAACTGCTCCACTATTTGCTTCAATGTATATAACATCACCAGCCGCTACCTGGAGGTTTTGTAGCATTAAAAAGTACTTCTATGAAATATAGACAACAAATTTCATAACTAAAATAAGCACTCTGAAGAGCAATTGTTTAACTATCACGAGTTATTCACAGGACATCCTCTAGAATTCACAATGTAATATACAAAATGACATTCAGGAACTTCTTTTTCATAATGATAAGAAACTAAAGAGTAACATTGAGTGAAACACAGTACAAGGTTAAACCAGATAAATTTTCCTCTTGTGAAAGAGGTTTCTGAGGAGCTCACCTTTTCCTTAATCAAGGCATCATATATTGTTGGGTCCAGCTTCAATTGTTTTGTACCTTTGACAGTTTTCAAGCCAATTATAACATGGCTTATACTTTTACTATATCCACCTGTCACACTCTCAGTTTCTGCTGGAGATAATTCAGTCACCTACAGAAAAATAGCTGTAGACTTCAGAAGCTGGATGAAAAAAAAAACCAAATTTTTAGAAGAACACAAAATCGATCTTGATGAGGTGTAACTTGCCTCCCCTTCGTAAACCTCCTTGCTCTCTTTAATACGAAGGCCAATAGCACGTCGAAAATTCTCCATTAGAACCTCTGCCTTCTTTACTTCGGATGAATACACTTCTGATCCAACCATTGGGCAGAAAGGAACCTGTATATTTTCAATAAAGAGAATATGGCACTGGTTAATAAGAATTAATACACTAATTCAGTAACAAAATAAAGCTAGAACGAAAAACTACGAAGACAGAAGTGCAAGAAAAAATTCACTCGAAAAAAACCTTGCTACCAAGTTCTTGGGAAATTCCAAGGGCAAGAGCAGTTTTCCCAGTACCAGGAGGACCAGCAAGTAATAGCGCACGTCCAGCCATCTTCTTTTGACGTATCATATCGACCACAAGCCCAGCAGCTTCCCTGGCAGCTGCCTGGCCCACGAATCCAGCAGCCAGAGGTATTGCATTTCCATTAGGCTACAAGAATCAGCAGGAAACAGTAAGAAATCAATAGATTATAGATGCTATCTCTCTCCACTCAATCGTTTGAAGGCAAGTATCAGACCATGGCTAAACCATTTCAACAACGACTAGAGAAATAATTGATCTTCTTTATAATAGTACATATAGTGTAGACAATAAATATTGAATCTTTAAACTTCAGAATTCTTCTTCTTCTGTTTATTTTATTTTCCTAATTTAGCAATGCTTACACAAAAACAAACGAAGAAAAAGAATTTTTATTCTGGCAAATTGTCCACCCCCCCCCCCCCCCCCCCCCCTTTTGGCTTAAATTCTTCAAAGTGTTGAAGGACAAATGACGCTTTTTCTGAAGTAAAGAAACCAAAAAACTATAAGCATGAAAAAAAATAAAAATAAAAGAACCCTAAACCTACAAAAATAATTCTTCATTAACTAAAAAATTAAATTGTCAACGGAGGCAAAAAAAAAAAAAAAAAAATGAAACACGAAAGAGGTGTAAGAAGAACAAATTGAGTACTCAAAAATATATACATTATAGCCTATAATAATCAGGAAAAAAAGAGAAAAAAAAAAAAATTAAAAATAGAACAAGGTACCTCGAGTCCGAGGCCTTTGATATGAGTATGGGTTGCAATTCTCTGTTTTTTAGTGGTTGATTTTACTTCTTCTATCTTAATTATCCTTTCCTTAATTTTTTTCTTAGTTTTCAACTCTTCCTCTTCTGTAATTTCTCGTTCTTCGTCTGCTAAAGCTCCTCTCACCCTGGTGCTAAGTGAAGGCGGAATAATGAAGAGGAGGGGTTCTATTCTAAAATCATCAGCTTATATATTTTCACGGATTTGTTAAAAAGCCCTTTCATTATGAAGATAGTGGGAAGAAGGCCTTCCATTTAAATTGTTAGATATAGTGGAGAAAATCTAGTTTGCGTTTTCTTTGTGTTTCAGTTTTTTGTTTTCATTTTCGAAAATGTTTTCTGATTTTCATTTTCTCTGAATATTTTCAAAATTGTTGAAAACGTGTTTGATTTGTTATGTTTGAAAACTGTTCTCGAAAATGAAATGCTGGAAAACACGTCCTGTTTTGGATTTTTTTCAGAAAACTATTTTTTCCTTATTTGATTCTCATTAAAAGTGAGGTCCACAATATTTGACTTTTTAACTAAATCTCAATCATCCATTCCCCTAAATATTACTATTCACTTGAAAAAATTTCTTTTTAAATAATACCAAACACACACTTTGTGCACTTATAATTATATTACATGTGATTATATATATATATATATATATAGACACACACACACACATTCAACATTCATACATATATGATATACACAATATAAATGAAATAAAGATGCTATATTTGGTTATGCCAAAAAAGTTCAAAAATATATACGTTCATCAATGATGTCCTAATTTTCTACAATAAAAAAGTAAAAAAGAAATATTTAATAATTGAGCACATGATACATCATAAGAAAGATTGTTGAATTTGGAGTTCGACGCAAAAAACGGAGTGCAATTCGAAGTTGTAGATCAAAAGTTATATATGCTTGAAGATAATGACCTATAAAGCAAATACGGAAGGACTAAATTGAAAGAAAAGTAAAATTTGCGGACTAATGTGCAAGAAAATCTAAAGTTTAAGGACCTAAGTCACAAATAAATTAGGATATTTTCGAAAGAAATTTCAAAATTTGAGGATTAAACTGACAAATTTTGAAAATCAGGGATCAATAATGTAATTAAAATGACAAATTTTGACAAATTTCAAATTTTTTAAAAAAAACTTTTTTAATAGGAAAACACGAAAAATGGAAAAACGCGCGTTTTCCATTTTTTAGTTCAAATGAATGGAAAACGCGGAAAACGTGATTCCACATTTTCCATTCCCTTTACAAATTTGGAAAACGTTTTCGAAATTTTTTCTCGAAAACGTTGAAAGAGAACGCGTTTTTCGAAAAGGAAAAAGAAAACGATTGGAAAACGCAAAAGAGAACGCAGCCTTATTTTTCTCTTTTTTTTCTTTCTAAAAAAAATTTGTTTCTTTTAAAAATGATTTCTCAATTAATTAAAGGTTCGGTATTTTCAAACCACATTTTCTTCATAATTGTACAACATAGAATGTATGGAAGATTCATAACATTTAACCATGGTCAGGATTACATTCTCAATTTTGTTCTATTAATTAATAATTTAATATTCATTAATTAAGTCCTAGTTTGGTCCGTACAATTTTTCAATATTTCTTTCAAATTCATTTTCAACTACACATTTCTATGGGACATATCACGTTTTACACTTTTCAATAACACATTCTCTAAAAAATTCAAAATATCTCAAAATTTCACAAAAAACTACCTACACCAAACAGGTTCTAAGACATATTGTCCCTCGTATTCATCCAAGAACATGTAATAATACTTATTTCACCTATTTTTAAATAAGCAAAACAAAAAATATGACTAACAAATTTTTGGATGAAACCTTCGTTAGGACAAAATGTGCTAATTAATAAAAGATCAAGTATAAGAATGCAATAAAAAATTGAGGATGGGTTTGTTACACTAAGTAAAGATTATGAACCTCTTGTGCAATTAAAATATTTAGTTCACGAAAAAAGTCTTCGGATTCACCCTAAAAATGGCGAATATTGGGATAAATATGGATCAAATTGAATTCTTGAGGGACAAATATGGATAACACGGGTGCACCTCGAATTCGTCGTTGCCATCACTTTAGTCTAGTCAAATCATAGTCGAATCAACCTGGTCTAAGTTTAATCAAGCTCGAGTTAAGTCAAATCAATGAAGGTTGTAACAAATTTTCACGTTTGCTTTTGTAGCAATAAATTGTGACTTGAGCTTGAAGCTTTGGAATATACTGTAAAAAAAAAAAAAAATACAAGGTAAATAATCTAGAGGAGCCAGGATTAGTAAATACAGAAGAGACTAGCTAAGTGCCTGGAGTAATTGCCAATACAGATAGCAATCTTCCTGTTTCCCTTCCAAAACTTTAGCATGTATGAAATTTTCAAAATTATGCATGATTTATGGCCTATATTCTCTATATTCTTCATTTCAACCTAGTAAGAGATCAAACATGTGCCGTGTCTGCAGTTTGCAGATTGCTGATCTGATTCTGATCAACTGTCACTAAACGTTTCTATACGTATTTTCTGCTTCTGTTTGATGAAGATGAGGATCTGTCTAAGATGGTGTTGCAGTTTGACTCGTTTCAGGCCACCTAATCTGATTTAACCCGACTTGGCTGCTTGTTTGGCTCTGATTTGTAACAGCACCTCGGCGCCTTCTCCATCTCAGGAACTCTACAAGAATAGAACTTCCACTTATTGCAACACCAAAACCCGCAAATGTTGAGAGAAGAATGGATAAAACTGGTCGCACATGAACCTAAACTTAGACAGTAAAATATAGGGTATGTTAGGTTCACATTTTTCTTTCCTTCTTTTGTACTGTCGAGTACCTCACCAGACATCCATAAGCGCGAATGGTGAAATATGGTATTTAAGTCTGAGGTATAAGAAGTAGTGATCCTTACCAAGGAGTAAAAGATATGAGCAAAGAGAACGACGAGGGCAAACTGAACGGATGAGTATACCCAGACATATCCTCTCTTCACTACAAATGAAGAAAAAAATTAGTTAGAACTTAGAAATAATTATCAGTAGGAAGCTAGGAAGATATTACACCAGAGAAGGATTTTCTCATTGAAATGCAAAGTTTTATTACAGAAAATGAGTTTGATCGAACAACAAATTCACAATGAATTCTTTAAGAAAATTAACCATATTTGTTATTCAATTTGGAACTGAAATGATAACCTATGATGCATCGACACGGACACGTGTGTTCGACACGATACGTATTAGAAATGCTGGACACACGATTTTTTAAAAAGTATCGACAGACACGTTGTCTACATGTTAGCTAAAATCTTTATATTTAATTTCTGCATTTATATAGTATAAATTTAATTTTATACTTGTTATTAATTTTTCTCCTTGAGTTAAAAAACATATAATATTCATATAAAAAAGAATAATGACCATGTTAGAGTATCGGATGAATGTTGATATCTAACCCGAGTTTGATACGTGTCGAATACGAACACGCTACCCTAGTTGAAGTGTTCATGCAATATAGGTCATAACATACCCATAGTTGAAGATGTCATGGATGAGAGAAGACCAAGTACACAAGAAAACGGAAGCGATATGGCAATTGCACTTGCACCCATTTTATTAACCTGCAAGTGAACTAAAACATAAATGAAGAACCAACCAGCAGATCTCAATCTAATTAAAAACTGTTAATCTCACCAGGAGCTGCTCAAGAAAACAGAAGTAGCCCAGCATACCAACAATGACAAGAATCGGCACTTCTTGCCAAACTCTGTTCCAGGGGAAAAAAATTCTTCAAGCAACAGTCTATTCATATATTGTCAATATTTTACTCTCAAGGGGCATAACATGTTGAGTTCTTGACATTTGCTTGATAGCCATAGAAAATCTCTCTAAGAGAATTTCTGATAAATTCATACTCAAATGTTTATACTAAAACATGAACTTGCCTGTATCCGTTGATTTCTATATGTCGAAAACTAGTAGCACCAGTATTGCGATCTATAGTACTTCGGATGCGCAGAAGTGTGACAGGTAGATTTCGAACTTCTTGCTTGCAAACATCACACATCTTGTTTCCTTTTATGCTAAACCATTTTACAAGACATTCTTTATGAGCCAAGGCTAGTTCACCTTTGCAGCTACATTCCATCTTAAGCGTTTCGCCACCTTCACATAGTTCAACGAAGCAAATTCGACAAACAGCCTCTTCTTCAGGTATATCCTCACCATCATCTTCATTATTCTCTGGTTTGATGAGGTTGTCAGAAGATAGAAATAGCAACCTCAGGCATATACTTGTTATTAATTTTTCTTGGTGAAATCATTTCACTTTGAGTATCTACTTGTTATTTGATAATAATTCTGAGTTAAAAAGTATATGATTTCTTTTATAAAGAAGAGTAATAATAGTAGAGTGTTGTATCTAACACGTAACGAATACGAACACGTTATTTTAATAGAAGTATCCGCGTAATAGAGTTTAGAAGTATAAATAGCTTTTAATGTCCGATGGTACGATACTTTCTGACAAAATTACCAGATTCTCCAGGTGTTGTCGCGGTTGAAACTTCTGAAATGACATCCTTCACTCGAGGAGTCGAGGGAATCACACGAAAGAAGGACTCAATTTTCCGGGTGCTTTTCTCTTTGTTGAGGTCTGGGACAGAAAGTGATCTGGACATGTGCCGAACTTTTGCCTACAAGAAACAATGAAACATTCATCATTCATATTTTAATCTAGGAACCCACGTACTAAGCTGTCTGAAACTAAATCCATATAAAAGTTGTTTCCCAAATGACTTAATCAAGCGTTAAAGAACTTACATCAAGGGGCGTAGAACTTTTTATACTTCCATCACGGACAGAGTTAGGATTTGAATGTGCAATCGGAGTTACAGGTAAGGACATCGTCGTCTTCGCACGAGGTGTAAAAATTTTTGTTATCGACCATGGCCTCGACATGGATGGATTATCTTCCATCCTGGTAGTTGACGAACCAGAATCAAGGTTGCCAGTCTTTTCTATATCGGAATTAGAACTCCGGTACTTGAACTGCAAATTCTTGATGATCGGTCTGGTTTTGGATGAGGGATAAGGAGATCCACATAATCTTGCGTCGGCAGAGCTAGGCGTTAAAAGGAAATTCACTCTTTTGGGAGTGTGAGTGGGAGTGGGAGTAGGAGGCATTTTTATTTGAACAAACTCTTGATGGGATGCCTCCAATGTTCTTCTAGGTATCTCCAAGAAAAGGTTCGGCTTCTTCGAATGTTTAACGTTCGATGATTCACTTGTTGTCGCGGAGGATTTCTCTTCCTGAAATCCGAAAGAACTTGGGTTAGTTATTCAACTTGTCTTTCAGTAAATATTGTAAGCTGAAAAGGAAATTTACTGATAAGGAAGATGATAGCATTTATTTAATTTGGTTAGATAATGAACAAATCCAATCAGTCAATCGTAAGCTTTTAGATAAGGTGGTTCGACTTTGATCTGGCTTTGATATCGCGTTGAACCACCTTGGTAGTTCAATTTGCCTCAAAATTTAGTTTGAAGAAGAAATAAAAATAGTAAAATCAGCTTAAATTTTCTACAAAATCATGTTTACACACCAAAGAACCATAGATGATGCATTCAAGAGATGCTACTGTAGACACTACACAATTGATCCATGGCAGTTAAAATTCATAAATAGAGCAAGAAGAAACTGCAAAACTGAGTAAATAGACAAATTAAAATTGATTAAAAACAGACAAAATGCTTGTAATAACACAAATAATACAATTAATGATTTTTTTTATTTTTTATTTTTGTTCTTTGTAGATTCTCCACAACAAATCAATGATTAAAGAGCATCTCGCAGAAACAAAATGAAGGAGAGCAAATATTTACCTCAGGAATGGAAATTGCAGCTTCTCCTTCATCCATTTCAGTTATGGAATTGTTCTTGTCTTTACTTTTCATCATAGTCACCACTTGAACTGTTAAACACACTCTCCTGTCATACAAAGGAGGTATATATTCTAAAAGACGGAGAGAGAGAGAGAGAGAGAGAGAGAGAGAGAGAGAGAGAGAGAGAGAGAGAGAGAGAGATGATAGTTAAGTTTTGTGAAATAAAATAAGTTAAATCACTGTAACCTAACACATTTAGTCACATTTTCTAAAACCATAGTCAAGTTTGGTCATTTGATCCATGTTGCGAGTTAATTTTGAAAAAATCTCAGTGGCATATGACCCATCGGAAAACAACGTTGATGAAGAGGTGTAGGTACACTATTCAACTGTGTTTGGCTCTCATTTTTTGAAAAAAAATTATAGTTTTGAATAATATTCTTGGGATAATGTGTAGTTAAAAAATATTTGAAAAGTCAAAAATAGTAAGTTTGATCAATATGGATAATTGAAATTGAGTGTTGAGTAAATTTGGTTTTTAAAAAATGGAGACCAGACATGGGCCCAGTGATGGGGAACTTTCCATTAAAATCACTATTTAAGTGCTTTTTTTTAATTAAAATCTCATTTCTAGAAGAATATGACATTCGTTCAAAGAGAAATATAAACAGAATATCGAAAATTCAAAAAATGTATGCATGAGACTTTTATCCCATATGACTTGGAGGTAAATATTTTCAATGGACAATAATCTTGATCCGATCCGATTCGATGGCGTTTCGAGCACTCAAAAAGAAGGCGTTGCCATTGATTTGAATGATTAGAGCAGTCTATTTCACGGCATGACATAGCTAGGTAAAGATGTGGTCATATGTGGCAACCACTTTTGTTGGATTTAAGTTGACAATCGTCAACTGTTGGGACATCGAAGACGTGTACTGCATTATATATATACCAGCATGCATTTGTTTACAAAATGCTTTGTTCATTAACATGATTTTCTATTTTATTACTGTATGTGGGTAGGCAGTGAAATACCGTTTTCTTTCAATTTCAAGCCAAAAGTAAGCACCAAATTTTGGTATTATATTGGTATTTGGTGATGACATTGTTGTTTTGATCATTTGATCTGTACATGTTTGGTATTGTTGGGTATTTGACCCAAATTAATCAAGTGCCTAGTGAAACATAATGAGTGCCTAGTTGAAACAAAGGATGATGGAGCTAATTATGGTATTTGAATGATAATTAGTCTTGACTAATTATGATGTCTTTGAATGATAATTAGTCTTGACTAATTATGATGTCTTTGAATGATAATTAGTTTTGACTAATTATGATGTCTTGGAATCATGATTAGTTTTGACTAATCATGATGTTTTGGTGTTAAGAGAATTTCATGTAGAATTCTCTCTATAAATAGAGAAGGAATTCAAGGAAGAAATACACCATCACAAACATATGAGAGAGTGCTAATTAGTGTCACATTGTGATCAAAGAGAGAAAATTGTGAGCCTAGCATATTGTGAAGTTTCTTGTAACTCTTTGTAGTGTAAGTCAAAGGGTAGAAATTATATGTGGTAAAGCTCGTTTGTAGTATTTTCTCTGTGGTCTGTGGGATTGGGTTGGTGAGTGAAAGTCTATATATTTGTAACAATTTAATATATAGTGAAAAGCTTTGGCGAGGGTCCGTGGACGTAGGCATTTTGCTGAACCACGTAAATTTCTGTGTTCGTATTTATTTTCTTGTTTGCTTATTTTATTTTGAACATCGAAAGATCCTGTGAGAAAATTAAAGTGGGAATCGACGTGTCGGAAATTCCCAACAAGTGGTATCAGAGATACAGGTGGTTCAAATATTTTGAAGCAAAAGAAAATATGTCTGTCAAGTACGATGTGGAGAAATTTGACGGGAGAATCAATTTTGGCTTGTGGCAAGTACAAGTCAAGGATGTCTTGATTCAGGCGGGTTTGCATAAAGCTTTGAAGGGAAAACCAACTGAGAGTTCTGACGAAGAAATTGAATCCAGCAAGACTGATGAAGATTGAGAAGATTTGGATTTGAAAGCTGCTAGTACAATACGACTTTGTTTGGCCAAGAATGTTCTTGCAAATATTCATGGGATATCTGCTGCTAAGGAACTTTGGGAGAAACTGGAAGAGTTGTATCAAACGAAGAACTTGTCAAATCGCTTGTATCTGAAGGAACAGTTTCATTCGTTGAGAATGAGCGCAGGTACAAAAATCTCTGACCATCTTAGTGTTCTTAACGGGATTGTTTCTGAACTGGAATCTATTGGAGTCAAAGTTGAAGATGAGGATAAAGCATTGAGGCTCATCTGGTCTCTTCCATCCACGTTTGGGCATATCAAACCGATTTTGATGTACGGGAAGGAAACGGTGGACTTTGCAGAAGTTACAAGTAAGTTGATCTCTGAAGAGCGACGATTAGGTGGAGACGATAATTCATCTAATAATAATTTGCTTGTTACTGAAAAGTGGAAGAGAGGGAACTCCATGAAGAAGAAGGTGACATGTTGGAACTGTGGTCAATCCGGGCACGTGAGAAGAAATTGTCCAAAAGGTGGAGCGGACTCGGCGAACTGCTCGAAGGACAATGCGACTCTCCTGGTGGAGGGTGGTGATGATGTACTCTGAGTAAGATGGGACATCCTCGTGGCATGATGTCAGTTGCCATGATAGAGGATGTGTTCTTACTGACACGGGTACTGTGTTCGCATACAGCATTGGTTTGGTTTAGATGCAAGGTATGTGGTTTTTTTTTATGTCGATGGCTGATGAACTTCCAAGGAGAACCAAACATGGGAGTTGCACCATAAATTTCAGCAATTTTGTTTCGACATGGGCCGATGAAATTCTCGGAGTTCGTTGATAATTCTGAGTGATTATACTCATATGGTGGAGTATGGGACTGTCAAAGTGGAAAAATGCTTGCCTGTTACCCAATATTTGAATTTGGTTTTGGCTTGGACGAATTTGTGTCAAGGTGGAGATTGTTGGGTATTTGACCCAAATTAATCAAGTGCCTAGTGAAACATAATGAGTGTCTAGTTGAAACAAAGGATGATGGAGCTAATTATGGTATTTGAATGATAATTAGTCTTGACTAATTATGATGTCTTTGAATGATAATTAGTCTTGACTAATTATGATGTCTTTGAATGATAATTAGTTTTGACTAATTATGATGTCTTGGAATCATGATTAGTTTTGACTAATCATGATGTTTTGGTGTTAAGAGAATTTCATGTAGAATTCTCTCTATAAATAGAGAAGGAATTCAAGGAAGAAATACACCATCACAAACATATGAGAGAGTGCTAATTAGTGTCACATTGTGATCAAAGAGAGAAAATTGTGAGCCTAGCATATTGTGAAGTTTCTTGTAACTCTTTGTAGTGTAAGTCAAAGGGTAGAAATTATATGTGGTAAAGCTCGTTTGTAGTATTTTCTCTGTGGTCTGTGGGATTGGGTTGGTGAGTGAAAGTCTATATATTTGTAACAATTTAATATATAGTGAAAAGCTTTGGCGAGGGTCCGTGGACGTAGGCATTTTGCTGAACCACGTAAATTTCTGTGTTCGTATTTATTTTCTTGTTTGCTTATTTTATTTTGAACATCGAAAGATCCTGTGAGAAAATTAAAGTGGGAATCGACGTGTCGGAAATTCCCAACAGGTATTTCTTGAGAATTTCTTCTATTCCCAATTTTAATTAAGTTCTGCATTATACCCTTGTTTGATTCTGATTAAAATTCAATTTTAATCTGAAGTCACAGTCAACATTAATTTTAACACATTTTATGGGACTCACAATTTTTCAACCACACATCTCATTAACTTTTATCAAAATTTACTAAAAATCTGATTTTAATCTATATCGCAGGCTATATATCAACTTTGACTATACTCATTTAACGGCACTAACTTGTCTAAAATTTGGTTAATTTTCTATTAAGAAAAATCAATAATTACCCTCATTTTATAACATCGTTAACCAAAGTCGAAACTTTATCATCTTCAGTCTTTACGCTACAAACAATCATAACCAAAAAGTTGTACAACACCAGCAATTTTTACACTCTCAAACACAATTCCGTGGTTTTATTGCGAGTTCTTCTTTAGTTTTGTTGGTATTTAAAAATATTGCCATCGAAAAAAATATAAAATCCCACAAAATATTAATTCTTTCATATGTACTGTAGTCTTAAATTTGTTCAATGTAATAATAGAGTAGATTAATTTGAAACTGTAGTGTTGTATTCATCAATTAATAACTTGGAGGATGACTTTGATAAGAACTCAAAGTTTGAGAAAATGTAAGAAGGTGAAAAACACGACTCATCCTTGGTACAGCTGACTAAGCTCTCTCTTTGCACTCTGCAGTGATGTGCAATGTATTTTTTTTATTCCTCCAGTTAGGTATTCCAGCATTTTAGGGATTTCCCATTTTGGATAATGGATTGTGAGAGGTCAGGTTGTACAATCCGTTTTGGATATTTTGCATTGTTATATTCATGTATTGTATGTATAGGTGACTGGTTATTTATAGACCTGTGATTGTAATCTTTTAGTGTGAGAAAATAGAAATTCTAATTTCTTCAGCAGCTACCATATCTTCTCGTTTTCTATTTTGGTATCAGAGCAATGCTTGACCCTTCTAAAACTCAGAGCTTGTTTGGTAGTGGTAAAAATTTTACCACAATCTTTCAAACTCAATCTCAACCATCCATTCTTAGTCAAGTTCACCATTTTTTACTTTTCAAACATTTTTAAACCACACATCCATCAAAAAATCAAAAAAAACTACAAAAATCAAAAAAATTCACATTACCAAACAGCCTCTCAGTCCCAAACTAACTCATCTTCACCATCAACAATTTCTTCAGCTCCTATTCAATCAACTACACTAAACCTAACTCAAAAGTTCTCTATTAAGTTGGATAGAGACAATTTTTTGTTGTGGAAAAAATGGTTATGCCAATCATCAAACGGCATAACCTTGAAGGTCATTTGCTTGGAAAAAAAGGTCTGCCCACCTGAGTTCATCTCTATTCAAGAGACAACTGAATCAGGAACTACAACCAAGCGCAAGCAAATCCAGAATAAATCAAGTGGATTTCCAGTGATTCCCTACTTATGGGATGGCTTTATGCCTCAATGTCTCCTGATATAACAATGAGAGTCATGGGGAGCAGTACTACTGCACAATTCTGGTAAGCTATCCAGCAAAGCTTTGGAGTGTTAAACAAATCGAGGCTGATTTTCCCTTCTGGAGAGTTACAAAGACTCAGGAAAGGAGCAATGACTATGGACCAGTATATTACTAAAGTGAAGAAACAGGCTAATAATCTGCAAGTTGCAGGTAAGGAAGTTAATGAAGAAGATCTCATCAATCACGTGTTGAATGGACTCGATGAAGATTACACTCCTGTTGTGTTTCAGTTAAATGGAAAGGACCAGCTGAACTGGCATGAAATGACATCTATTCTCCTAACATTTGAAGCAAGGCTAGACTACTTGATGTGATCCCGGGAGGGGGTCACAACGAATACGCGGAATTAAACGAAACAAAGTTAGGAAAGATCCAGATTCAGCCAAGAACACAAGAACACAATAATTAAAATACTGGAAATGATAAAAATTGACGATAGGACCTGAACCCGACAATCACGACACAATAAATTGACGATGCTGATTGATGAACCGAGGTTTTCGAAACGCCACAAGGGATGCCAAATTCCTTGATAAGTTTCTGATTGGAACGCCACAAATATTCAAGAAAAATATTTGATAAGTTCTATGAATTGTTCTTCAAGAACAAGAAAAAAAAGGAATCCTCCTTTTCGAGAGAGAAAATCTCACATTCATTCAATAATATCAAAGTTGTTGTTTCATATGAAAAACAAAGTAATATAATGTAAAAACTGACCTAACTACGGTTTGACGCTAATTTGGGCCCAAAACATAAGAGTATTTAATAAAAAACGGAATTAAATTAACAAAACGCGAATTCTGGAAAATTAGGTGTTACGGCCGTAAAAATGTCACTTACGGCCGTAAGTGACTTTCTGTTAATGAGTTACGGCCATAACAAGAACTCTCACGGCCGTAAGTATCAATTTTGCTGAATTACTCAATTCCACCAGAGAAGGAGTTACGGCCGTGAACTGTAGTCTTATGGCCGTAAGTAATAAAATCTTGGAATTCTTGCTTTTGACGCGAGGGAATGTTACGGCCGTGAACAACAGACTTTACGGCCGTGAATGTGTCATTGGCCTCCAAACTTTTCCCCTTTGATTTGGCTCGACCCCTTTGTCTTCTCGGCTCGCTTCCAACATGAAACTTGTGCCGTTTCCTGCGTAGATCACTGTCACATTGCCCATAGGTCGACTTCTCCTTTGGTCTCCTACTTCGGATCACATCATCCCCCCTTTCTTGGAAAGGATTCGACTTCGAATCCGTATATGGCCTCTCCTTTATGTATCTCTTTCTTTCGTTGGTTCGAGTGACCTGTTCCTGTTTTGTGAAATGCATCATCCTTTGGGGTTGTTCTGTCCGGCAATTAATTTTCCTTTTGGCCTTAGTTTTGTAATTTGATTGTAGTACCTGCAAAACAGAATTAGCCAAACTAGGGAGGGATGTGTTAGCAAATGCAAGTAAACTCATTTTTTTGGGTGACTCTCTTCTCCTTTTCTTTTCTCTCTTGAGCTCACCTTTTTCTGAGGTCGTGGCATCAACTCTCTTATTTTCAATTTTCACACCCTCTCCTTTTTCTGATGTCGTGGCCTCAACGCTCGTATTTTTCCCCTCAAACTCGCTCTTTATTTTCAATTGGTCCTCTTGGACCTCTTTAGGCATTAGCGGAGCAAGTGTGATCCTTTTTCCACCCTTCACGAAAGAATATCTATTTTTGAACCCATCATGCACTACTCTCCTATCATGCTGCCATGGCCTTCCCAATAAAATATGCCCAACATGCATAGGGACCACATCACACACCACCTCATCTCTATAACCCCCAATGGTGAATTTAATATTAACCTGCTTGTTCACCTTAAGTTCTCCCGACTCGGTTAACCACTATAATTTATAGGGGTAGGGGTGTTTCACCTTAGGCAAGCCCAACTTCTCCACCAATAATGTGCTAACCACATTAGTACAACTTCCCCCATCAATTATCATCCCACAAACCTTTTTCCCCACCAAACACCTAGTGTGGAAAAGATTATCCCGCTGTTCATCAATTTCAACCATCTTAGTTCGAGAATTTAGGGCACGTCTATTCACAAGGGACCCTTTCACCGCATAAGTTAACCCCTCTTCATCGCTACTACTAGCCCCAACATCCACTAACTTAGGCATTCCCTTAAATTCATCCTCAAAACTAATTTCACCGTTATCACGCAAGAGCATTACTTTCTTATTTGGACACTGCGATGCTATATGGCCGGACCCCAAACACTTAAAGCACTTAATATTTCTATCCCTAGTAGGTTGAGAATCAGAAATATTTTTACCTTTAGTTGTAAGTTCCTCCTTTTCCTTCGGGACGTGTTCATCATTGTGATCCTTCCTCGGTTGTGATGTAGGATAAGTTCCCGGTGATTTTTTAGATGTCCCCTTTCGCCTTAATTGCCTTTCCACCTTCATTGCCATGTGCACCATGTCTTCTAGTTCCACATAATGTTGTAACTCAACGATGTTTGCAATATCTCTGTTCAGCCCACTCAAAAATCTAGCCATTGTATCTTCCCGATCCTCCACCACGTTGGCCCTAATCATGGCTACCTCCATGTCTCTATGATATTCCTCTACACTCCTAGAACCTTGCGCGAGCCCCAGTAACCTCTGATAAATATCCCTATGATAGTGGCTTGGGACAAACCTCTTCCTCATGATGGTTTTCATCTCACGCCATGTATCCACCGGCCCTTCACCATTCCTCCTCTGATCCTTCACCAACTGATCCCACCAATTAATGGCGTAATCGGTGAACTCAACAACCGCTAACTTCACCTTCTTTCCCTCAGAATAATTGTGGCAATCAAACATCAACTCTACCTTCTTCTCCCAATCTAGGTAAGCCTCCGGATCACTCCTCCCATGAAAAGGTGGAATAGACATTTTTATTTTACCTAGATTATCATCTATCTCATCCCGATCACCACGATCTCTTCTATTATTCGCCCTTTCATCCCTATCTCCTCTACCCCTTCTCCTCCTTACACTAGCCACAGGTGATTGGACACTACTTCCTTCACTTGCAAACTCTTCATCATCAAACCCGTATCCATCCCTTGGATTATGCCTCCCCCTAGGATCTCTCCGGTCTTCCCTCCTAGCTCTAGGTCCCGCATGAGTTTGTTCCCTACGCAACTTGTTAATAGTTTCCTCCTGCCTATCCATCCTAATCATCAACCTCTCAAATTGCTCATGTAAAGTCTCCATCACACCTACAACATTATTATTCACCCTATTCATACCTTCAGGTCGTTTGTTGTGGCTCGTTGATGAGGCTGCTGGCTCCCTTCTGTAAATTCCCTGGTTGTCCCCAACTGATGAAGATGATGAATCCCGTCTGCTAGACATTATTAGTCTTCACAGAAATAAGTAGAAAATTCCTCACAAAAATATATCGCTCGTGTATCACTCAAAAGAATCCCCCTTCCAAGCGCTTCAAAAACAATTCCAACACTCAATCAAGGGTAGGACACGATAGACACGAGTAAGAACAAGAAAACTTGAAAATTGAGACAAATCCGGAATATTCGGGGATAAATATGAAATTTTCGGACTTTTTTTTTTTGAATCCGAAATTCAACTACAAGTGCAACGTAACAAATGGAATTGAATTCGGATAAGAATTGACTAAAAGAAACAAGATTGTTGTGGAATTTTATATGAATCAAACAAAGGAAAAATTTACTGGCACGAAGAACACGAAAATCAAGAACTGAATCTAGATCCAAGCTCTGATACCAGATGATGTGATCTCGGGAGGGGGTCACAACGAATACGCGGAATTAAACGAAACAAAGTTAGGAAAGATTCAGATTCAGCCAAGAACACAAGAACACAATAATTAAAATACTGGAAAGGATAAAAATTGACGATAGGACCTGGACCCGACAATCACGACGCAATAAATTGACGATGCGGATTGAAGAACCGAGGTTTTCGAAACGCCACAAGGGATGCCAAATTCCTTGATAAGTTTCTGATTGGAACGCCACAAATATTCAAGAAAAATATTTGATAAGTTCTATGAATTGTTCTTCAAGAACAAGAAAAAAAAGGAATCCTCCTTTTCGAGAGAGAAAATCTCATATTCATTCAATTATATCAAAGTTGTTGTTTCATATGAAAAACAAAGTAATATAATGTAAAAACTGACCTAACTACGGTTTGCCGCTAATTTGGGCCCAAAACATAAGAGTATTTAATAAAAAACGGAATTAAATTAACAAAACGCGAATTCTGGAAAATTAGGTGTTACGGCCGTAAAAATGTCACTTACGGCCGTAAGTGATTTTCTGTTAATGAGTTACGGCCGTAACAAGAACTCTCACGGCCGTAAGTATCAATTTTGCTGAATTACTCAATTCCACCAGAGAAGGAGTTACGGCCGTGAACTGTAGTCTTACGGCCGTAAGTAATAAAATCTTGGAATTCTTGCTTTTGACGCGAGGGAATATTACGGCCGTGAACAACAGAATTTACGGCCGTGAATGTGTCATTGGCCTCCAAACTTTGCCCCTTTGATTTGGCTCGACCCCTTTGTCTTCTCGGCTCGCTTCCAACATGAAACTTGTGCCGTTTCCTGCGTAGATCACTGTCACATTGCCCATAGGTCGACTTCTCCTTTGGTCTCCTACTTCGAATCACATCACTACTTAAATGAAGTCATAATTGGTATGGGATCCATCAATCTCGGCCAAGGCTATAATAGAGGAGGAAATCTTGGTGGAAGGTCAAGAGGAATTGGGAGAAATGCAGGCAACAGAGGCAGAACAAGAGGCAGAGGAAGAAGTAACAGATAAACTGAATACAAAAATCCTTGCCAAATCTGTGGGCTTATGAATCATCAAGCTGGTTGATGTTTCAAGAGATATAATGAAAACTTTGGTGGTATGAAACGTGGTGAGGCGACAGGCTCTAGTCACAGCAACATAGGTAACCACTCGGCCTATCTGGCCTCTCCTAATATACTGGAAGATCCTGCATGGTATGCAGATTCTGGAGCAAGTAGCCATGTCCCCAATAACCTAAAGAATCTGACAGATGCACAGATATACACTGGTAATGAAAGTATTAAGATCGGAAATGTAATTCTCTACCTATCACTCATACTGGGTTTAAAATTTTGTCTGATAATGGAAATAGAAGTCTGTTTCTGAATAAAGTTTTGCATGTTATTGGTATTAAGAAAAATTTACTTAGTGTGTCACAGTTTACTTGAGATAATGGAGTCTATTTTAGTTTCATCCTAACTTTTGTGTTGTCAAGGAACTGCTAACGGGGAAACCGGTGGCTCAAAGGATGCTTAAGGATGGACTCTACCAGTTGACTCTACCAAAAGCTCACTCTCAAGAATCAGCTCTCACAATCTCAAAATTCCCAGTACTTTCTTCTTCTTCAATCTGTAATAAATCTCAGACTCAGTCTCAGCAAGTAGAAAAATGGCATTGGAGATTAGGTCATCCTTCTCTTCAAGTGCTGAATTCTGTATTGAAATCTTGTAATAAACACTTTCTAGTTAATGAAATCTCATTTTTCTGTGACTCGTGTCAAATTGGAAAAGCACATAAACTACCATTCTACTTCACATGCCACAAATCATTTAGACTTAATACACACTGATGTCTGGGGACCTTCACCGGTTAAATCAACTGCGGGATTTAGGTATTACATAGTCTATGTGGATGATTTTAGTAGGTATACCTGGACTTATTCTATGAAATACAAGTCAAAGTCTATAAAGACTTTCTTACAGTTCAAAAATTTGGTAGAAAATCAATTTGATAGGAAGATAAAAACTATTCAAACAGACTATGGGGGAGAATTTATAGCTTTTGAGAAGTTTGTTGTAGAAAATGGGATAGTAATGAGGTTCTCTTGTCCATATACTTCAGCTCAAAATGGTAGAGCTGAGAGAAAGCATAGACACTTGACTGAAACTGCACTTACCCTGTTGGCACAAGCTGAAATACCCCTTCACTATTGGTAGGAAGCTTTTTCAATGTCTACCTACCTTATAAACAGGCTGCCAACCCCTGTTCTTGACCTTAAAACATCTTATCAAACCTTATACAAAAAAGGGAGTGAAATATGAAACATTAAAAGTATTTGGTTGCAGCTGCTATCCCTATTTAAGACCCTACAATAAACACAAATTCTCGTTTCAATCTCAAAAGTGTGTAAACTTAGGTTTTAGTGCATCACATAAAGGATATAGATGTTTAAGTCCCACGGGAAGGGTGTTTATCTCCAGACATGTAGTGTTTAATGAGGGTGAATTTCCTTTCAAAACAGGTTTTCTTGATAAACTCACACATTCAAATGACTCTACCATAATCACATATCCACTGCCACAGGGACCTAACTCTAAAATTCTAACCTCCATACACACATCAGAACCTAGCACTCCACTTTTTCCACCAATTCATCATTTAGATACACCAAATTTTGCCACTCCCATCCAAACAACTCAAGATGTCCATCACTCAGCATCCCAGTCACCTTTAATTCCTGTTAGTAGCTCTGACAACATACAAGATACAGGAAGAAATCATCTGCAATATGAAGGAGTGGAAGAATTGGGTGATGCTATTTCTATTATAAGGGAAACAGAAGGAAGAACAGAAACTAGAGAAATGCTCACTCTGAAGCTGATTCATTGCAGACCGGACATCCCATGGTGACAAGGGGAAAACTTGGAATATTCAAACCTAAGATTTACTCAGCTGAAATTTCAGAACCAAACACTGTCACAGAAGCTTTATCTAATGAAAACTGGAGAAGAGCAATGCAGGCAGAGTTTGAGGCACTACAAAGAAACCAGACCTGGGAATTGGTTGCTCGAGGAAAGGCCACCAAAGTGATAGGTTGTAAATGGATTTTCAAAGTGAAATATGAAAGTGAGGGAAACATAGAAAGGTACAAAGCAAGGCTGGTTGCTCAAGGTTTCTTGCAGACATATGGAGTTGATTTCAAGGAGACTTTCAATCCAAGCATCAACCATAAAGATCATTCTAACTTTGGCAGTGACAAATGACTGGGATATCAAACAAATCGATGTCAATAATGCTTTCCTAAATGGTAAACTCAGTGAAGAGGTATATATGTCTCAGCCAGAAGGATTTGTTGACAGCAATTTTCCTGATTTTGTGTGTAAATTAAGGAGGGCACTCTATGGATTGAAACAAGTTCCAAGAGCTTGGAATGAAGCTGAAAGGGACATTAATTAAATGGGGAATGACTCTATCTAAAGCTAATAACTCTCTCTACTATCAATTGGAAGAAAATAGCACTGTCATTATTCTTATATATGTTGATGATATCATTGTTACAATCAGTAACAAAAAACATTTGCAGGACTTTATTGATAAATTAAATGAGAATTTCTCACTTAAAGACATGGGGATCCTAAAGAAGTTCCTGGGGATGGAAGTAAAAAGAGATGAAGCTGGTTTGTTTCTCACAAAACAAGTATGCACTAGACATCATAAAAAGGTTTGTTTCAGCAATCTAAATCCAGTAACAACTCCTATGGTGTCTGGAAAACTGGTCTCAAAGGAGGAAGGCAGAGAGTTAAGCAATCCAACTCTCTTCAGAAGCTCAGTTGGTGCTCTGCAGTACTTAGTTCATTCTAGGCCAGATCTGTCGTTTGCTATCAATAGACTAAGTTAGTTCTTGCAGAAACCAACAGACATACATTGGAATCGGCTAAAAAGGGTTTTCAGATATATTAAGGGAATTGCAGACTTTGGACTTAGAATACAGAAAAGAGGTGATCTCAACCTGACTGCATTCTGCGATGCTGACTAGGCCGCTTGGCCAGACGATAGGCGATCAATAGCAAGTTACTGTGTATATCTGGGAGGAAACTTGATATCATGGAGTGCAAAGAAGCAACACGTAGCCCGTTCAAGTACAGAAGCCGAATATAGAGCCTTGGCATGTGTAACTTCTAAAATTTTCTAGACACAGGCTCTACTCAGTGAACTCAAAATTCATTCTAAAACAGTTCCCGTTGTGTGGTACGACAATTTAGGAGCTAAGGCATTGGCATTGAATCCAGTTTTTCATGCCAGGACTAAACATGTTGAGCTGGACATTCATTTTGTGAGAGACAAGGTCGCTAATAAAGAACTAGAGATTGAATATCTACCTTCCATAGATCAAATTGCTGACCTATTCACAAAACCACTGCCTTCATCTAGGTTTCTGTCTATGCGTGACAAGGTAGGAGTGAGATCCACCCACTCCACCTTGAAGGGGGGAGATAAACTTGAAACTGTAGGGCTGTGTTCATCAATTCATAACTTGGAGGATGACTTTGATAAGAACTCAAAGTTTGAGAAAACGTAAGAAGGTGAAAAACACGACTCGTCCTTGGTACAGCTGACTAAGCTCCCTCTTTGCTCTCTGCAGTGATGTGCATTGTATTTTTTGATTCCTCTAGTTAGGTATTCCAGCATTTTAGGGATTTCCCATTTTGGATAATGGATTGTGAGAGGTCAGGTTGTACAATCCGTTTTGGATATTTTGTATTGTTATATTCATGTATTGTATGTATAGGTGACTGGTTATTTATAGACATGTGGATTGTAATCTTTTAGTGTGAGAAAATAGAAATTTTAATTTCTTCAGCAGCTAGCCTATCTTCTCGTTTTCTATTTAGAGTAAGTAAAAGGTCTTTTGGTGAAGCTTCACCGTTCATATTTATGCAAAATTTCATTTGTCAAACTTTTGACAAGAAATTGAATCTATAGTAAATCGGTAAACACGCTGAAGACAAAATAGAAATAATCTGATGTAAAGAACCATTATCGTTTATTTATAATATTCAATTTTCTAAAACTTTTTAATTTTATCAACTATCAGGTGGTGGCCAAACTTCATATTGGAGGTTCTACAGGCTACATCACTGGAGAAATTGGATGATTTGATCTTTTAGTAGTCGAGTATATGTAGCTCATAAAAGTGTTTAACATTACAAAAATAAAGGAAGTGTGCTTGGAAAAATTGAGATAATTATCGTGTCAAGGTCGTACCATACACTTAAGTGAGAAAGATTATTATAATGTTTATAGGGCCCATTACACCACTTTTGTTACTCAATTTTAGAGGAGATAACTCCAAGAACACCTCTCTATAGTATGCTGGGAAGCTCTCAGGGAACATCCTAACTGACAAAGATTGAAAATTTATAAATGCTGACATCGAAGAGGTCGCAGGTTTAAATATTTACGGGTTCGAATTTGCTAAGTACTTTATCAATTCAATGGGTGGTATCCAAACCTTGATCAGCTTGAGACATAACCTGTGATTTACATCTTCCACCAATCCTTAGAACATGGACAATGGAAGCGTCTAAAGCTGGCATTCAACATTTTTTTTCTAGGTAGGCTAGGAGTCTTTATTGATCGGACTTTCGAAAAATGAGTGCTTGATATTTGCCTATTTAAAAGGATATCATTTGAAAAATTTAAACAATAATTAAATTTTTTCTTCCACAAATTTCTTCACTTGTACAGTAGCATATTTAACACGTATTTTGGGATAATTACACTTAAGGTCCAAATCTTTCAAATAGTTGTAGGTTTTCCCCTAATTACCTATGTTTTATTGCAACCGTCGTTTCAAACCTTTATAAATGTTACAGTGAAGGATTGGATGGATGAAATCCGTCTATTGGACCGTTAGTTGACCAGAAAAATTAGTCTGGCCATATTTTTAATCAATTCAACAAGTGTGAAATTGTAACTTCATAATTTTCACACAAAATAAGTTAAATTAGAAAACTCTTCTTCTCCTCCCACCTAACCTACCTCACTAGGGTGAACGCGGTCCAATTTGAACGGTTTGTGACATACTTTCAAACTAAATAATTTCAAGCAGTTTGACATTTTCTCAAACAAAATCAAACCAATTTATTTTACAAACTAAACCAAACTAAATTATTTTTCGCGGTTTGGTTCGATTTTTATTCGCAATTTACGTATCGACATAATATAACATATTTTTAGATGTTAAATTAAATCATATTTATTAACGTATAAAGCTAAAATAAATTAATAAATAAGCTGAAATGGGAACTAATGCTAAATTAATTCGTATTTCATACAAGGCTCGATCCTAGTTGCATATGATAATTGATATCTAAAGCTGTGGAATTGACATGAAATACTTGTAGAATTTTCTGCAATTTTTATAGATATGATTATAATGGGTTTCTTAAAGTTGAAAGTGAATTTATTGGATTATGTTGATTATCAGTATATGCCGACTTTTGACCTTGAAATATATTATTAAGATGGGTTTAATGTTGTTTATTTGTTGCAAATCATAAATAAACTGTCTGCTACTTTATTCTTCTATTTGTTAAGATTCTTTAGTTGAAAAAATTTTGTGGAGTTCAGTTGAATCGTTCAGAAACCATCTGTTGGGATGCAAACAATCCCACATCGGTTGTGAGGAAGGAAATAAACCACCATATAACCCAAGTGAGCTACTCCACCCATTACCAATTGGTTTTGGGTTGGAATCTCACTTGGGCTTGAGATTGGGCAAAATTAAAATATTCATGGTCCCAACAGTGGTATCAGAGCCGGAAAGATTGTATGGTGGACACACGATCGAGTGGATGTACATGACTCCCTAACAACGGCGGATGAATCGAGATGATGAGTCTCAAGATGAAGAATTCATGTGGTTTCTCACGAGATGGAAGATCCATGGTAACATAGTATGCAGCGACTATGGTGGATTATCTCGGTGAATGGTGATCTCCCTGGACATGAGGAGATGTGATAGGATTTATCTTGAGGGAGGGCTAGATGGGACAGGTGTACCTCGTGGGCCTTGTTTGAGGGAGGGACTGTTGGGATGCAAACAATCTCACATCGGTTGTGAGGAATGAAATAAACCACCATATAACCCAAGTGAGCTACTCCACCCATTACCAATTGGTTTTGGGTTGGAACCTCACTTGGGCCTGGGGTTTGGGCTTGAGATTGGGCAAAATTAAAATATCCATGGTCCCAACACCATCATTATGGATTGCATTAAAACATAGTAAAATGGTTTGCACGAAAACTTGATAACATTTTTCATTTGGACTTTGAGCCTTGGGATCGAGCTGAAAAATATTGTATATAGTTGAATTCGTATTTAACAATCTGTGCTCTCTCTCTATTCTTTCTATATCAACGTGTATATATTAATCTAACTGAAATTTAGATAACAAAACTAGAAAAGGGAAATATAAGGAGAAAATGAGTAGATAACCAATAACGGAGGGCAATTGAATTCAAAGTCATAGAACTAAAAAGATATTATCTTTGGGGAAAAACAGTAAATTCAAATGAATAAAAAAAATTTAACTGTTTTGTTCAGTTTAAATGGTTTTTAAAAACTGAAACCTAAAACAAATCATTTTGAAATGGTTTGGTTTGGATTTGTTTGAAAATGTTGGAGGGTCCAAGTGAAACAGAATCAACGATTTAAAACCAACGTGTTGAGCTTCAAAGCTCACTTCCCAGCCTTGTTGAAGAATCCCAATAGCAAGAAGAAATCCCAGCAGCCTTGTTCTTGTTCCTTGTTTGAGCTCAGTTTATGACCACTTAAACACACTGGAACATGGCATCGTCGTCCTCGAGAAATGGCAACCGAATCTAGGCTCACCGGAGGTAGCAAGATTTCGCCGGAGATATTGGACCTCTCCCACTTCTACCTCTCCACCCAAGTATGTGCCAAGACTCATGAATCAAGAAAGGTTTTCCCCCTTTTATTCAAATTCAAATCCCATAGGTAAGTGAAGTGTCAATCATATGGTACCATGTGGATTAAGTGAACCATCACTATATTCCACAAATCTTCACCTTGGGTCACCTTAATTCATTACCAATTTCTCCGGTTACAAGTGCTATCCATGTGTGTGTGATCTAATAAATCATCATCGCTCACTCCAGCCAAGTACCTGCAAAACAACTAACCATTATTAATAGCAAGAATTGATAAACACTTGTTGAATTTACCTGCCGCAAGTACCTTTGTCCCAACATCTGCAGGATTATCATCAGTTGCAATTTTAAGCAATGTAAACTCACCTGAAGCTAACTTCTCCCTAATAAAATGATACTTTACATCAATGTGCTTAGACCTTTCATGATAAACAGGATTTTTACATAACATTAAAGCACTTTGACTATCAGTAAATATCATAGCAGTTTCATTTAAGAAGTTCAATTCAGACAATAGGCTTTTAACCACATGCATTCTTTTACAACTTCAGTAAGTGCAACATATTCAGCTTCAGTGCTGAAGAGTGTAACAATAGATTGCAACTGTGATTTCCATGTGATACAATTATCACCAGCAAAGTCAGAATCTACATATCCCTTAAGCTCAAGCTTATCACTCCTCCTTTCAAACACTAACCCCCTTTTAAGAGTTCCCGCTAGATATCTTAATAGCCATTTTAATGCGGCCCAATGAGGTTTACCTGGGTTAGACATAAACCTACTCAATAAACTAACTGCATATGCAAGGTCCGGTCTAGTGGTAATCATAGAATACATCACAGAACCAATGGCATTAGCATAGGGAACATTACTCATTTCATGCTTTTCATCTTCATTTTTAGGGCATTGTGCAGATGATAAATTCATGTGTGCAGCTAATGGTTTATTGATAGACTTAGCAAGTTTCATGCCAAATTTGGTTATCACCTTGTCTAAATAAGACTCTTGATTAATAGTCAGTCTATTATCAACCCTATTCCTTTTAATAACCATGCCAAGAATCTTTCTTGCCTCTCCCAAGTCTTTCATGTCAAATTCCGATTTAAAAAGGTTTTTCATTTTAACAATTTCAGTTTTACTAGAACTAGCAAGCAACATGTCATCCACATATAACAACAAATAAACTTCATAACCTATCTTACAATTATTATAATACAAACATGCATCATATTCACTCCTTTTAAAACCAATTTTAAACATATAAACATCAAATTTCTTATACCATTGCCTGAGACTCGGCTTAAGGCCATACAAGGACTTTCTAAGCAAGCACACGAGTTCCGACTTACCCTTCACCTCAAACCCTTGAGGTTGAGTCATGTAAATCACCTCATCCAATTCCCCATGAAGAAAAGTGGTCTTAACATCTAGTTTCTCTAATTCCCAATCATATTGGGCAACTAAGGCTAAGACTAACATGATAGTTTTATACTTAATGACAGGTGAAAACACCTCATTATAGTCTATCCCCTCTCTTTGAGTAAATCCTTTAGCTACCAATCTAACCTTATATCTTAAATGGTCATTAGCTTCTACTCCTTCTTTCAACTTGTAGATCCATTTACAATGGACTAACTTTTGATTCCTTGATTTTTCAACCAACTTTCAAGTCTCATTTTGTTTCAGAGACTGGATCTCCTCCTTCATAGCCTTTTTCGAATTTTCAGGCTTTTCACAATTGATCGCTACCTCAAATGAAGCAGGTTCAACTAAATCTAAGGCTTCACCTAAAACTAAGACATAGTCAATCAAATTAGAAGAGACGTACTTAATATTTGGTCTAACTTGTCTCCTCTCCCTATCTCTCACTAATTGGTAGTTCTCCAAATTAGTACCTGCAGATGTTTCTTGATCAGGGACTTCCGTTTCAGGAATTTCAGGAATTTCTAATTCAGGTTGCTCTACCATGACTTCTTGTTTTGCTTCTACCTGAGGTTGGGTTTCACTACCCTCTGGATTATCTTCACCTCAAAACCAATCTTCTTCTCAGTAGAAGATTCCCCCTTCTCAATCTGTTTATTTATGGTCTTAAGACAAGGCATATCAAAACTTCACATCTTGACTGTTGATAACTTTCATGCCCTTACCATCTAAAACCCATAATCTGTAACCTTTCACTCCCTCAGGATAACCTAACATGATATACTTAGTAGCCTAGGGTCTAACTTACCCTCAACCTGATGTGCATAGGCCGAAAAACAAAATACTCTAAGGTGTGACAAATCTGGAGGTTCCCCAGTCCACAATTCTTGGGGAGTCTTAAAGTCAACAGTATTAGAAGGTGACCTATTAATCAAATAGCCAGCGGTACAAACAGCTTCACCCCAAAAGCCTTTAGCTAAGCCCGAACTAATCAGCATGCGTCTAACTTTATTCATTAAAGTCTGATTCATCCTCTCAGTTATCCCATTCTGCTGGGGGGTAGATCTCACAGTCCTATGCCTCCTGATACCTCTATCCTTACAGAAAGTATCGAACTCAAAGTTTCAAAACTCTAGACCATTGTCCGTCCTAAGAGTTCTTACACTTTTTCTCATTTATTTCTCAACTAAGGCAATCCAGGACTTGAACTTACCAAACGTGTCAGATTTGGATTTAAGGGGATACACCCAAACTTTCCTCGAGTAATCATCAACTATAGATAGGAAAAATCTACTACCTCCATTTGTAAGATGTTTTTCTGGTCCCCACAAATCAGCACGAATGTAGTCTAATGGTCTGTTAGTGTTGTGTTCATGATGAGAATCGAGAAAGTCAAACCTCGATACGCAAGCCTATGGGACCCATGACGAGATCCGATGCCAAGGAGGTTCAAGATTCAAGGCTAAACAAGTAATTAAAGTCAAGAAAAGCAAGCCGAGAATCAAGTTGGAGTCAAAAAGAAGAAGAAATTGGACTCAGCCAATTTCGGTCGACCGAAAGTCTGCAGAGATTTTTGAAGGCAGCCTTAGTCGCGTTCGGTTGAGGCTTGGTCGACCGAAAGTCCCATTTCGGTCGACCATGTGATCGACCGAAAATGGTTCGGTCGATCGTGTCGGTCGGTCGACCGAAACACCCCGTTTCACAAAAACGAGGTTTTTGTTGCAATTTCCACAAAAAGGGGGTTTTGTTGCAATTTCCGAAATTTACATCTTTTGCCCAATTTTGTACCTTTTATACACATTTTCTTGTCATTTGTAACATAACTTGGTTGTTCATTGAGCTTGGTCTTGGAGAGACACCTTGAGGTAAGGTTAACCTCCTTTGTTCTTGTATTATTCTTGGAATTTCTTCAACTAAATCTAGAGTATTATTATTCTTGTGGCTGTTGTTGATTTCCCCCACCTTGGAATTTGTTTAGTTGCTACACATTGGGCTAGGGTTTGTTTAATCCTTGAATTTTGGGCTAGATTTAAACTTGGGTTAAGGTGTTTATCCTTTATTTTACCACTTTAGCTTTCTTGGGTTTTATGTTAAATTGTTGTGGGAATTTTCGGTCAACACACCGAAGGGGTTCGCATCATTTGGTATCAGAGCTTGGCTCTAATTTGGTAAACATATCTTTACTTTCTTGTTGCTGTTCTTATTCTTGAAAAAAAAAATCCGAAAATTCAAGAAAAATTGGAGAAAATTTATATGCCCATCTGTATTGTTGATTTCATGTATTGGGTATATTGATTGTGAATTTGTTGGGGATTTCTATTAGCCAAACACTTACTTTCCTACATTATCCAAAGTGTTTGATAAATTGTCCTAAAGAAAAATACCTCATTCATGCCTTATTATTCAATGCCCATAACTTGTTAATTACTTGGGGCTATCCAATTCTCATCATTGAGATTGTGTTATCAACATTTTATTCCATATATCACTTGCTTAATCCATTGGATAATTGTTGATCATTCACTTCTTGCCACAATTGTATTGTTGGGGGTTTTCATATATCCACATTATCCACATTCAAGGTCATTCAAAGATTGAGTACAAGTTGTTTGAGAAATTGCTTCATTGAAAATTTACACTCTGGTGCTTATTGTTTTACATCTATGCCTTGTCTATTAATTGTGGTTTGTCAATCTCATTGCTAAATTGTGTTCCTAGCATCCTATCCCATATAAATATTGTTCCTTTTGAGTTTAGCAAGCACATAAATTCTACTTGCTATTTATATCTACTTGTTATAAATTCATTCTTCCTTTGTTTGTGATTTCCTTGACTTCACAAGAATTATACTTTGTGGTTTAGTTGATTACCTTCATTGGAGAACTTGAGAAAGGAGATTTTGAGTGAAAAAAGGCAAGAGCGGTAAGCTTATTAGAGGGTAAAAGCCTAAATTGAGTGAAACACGAGTGAGAAATATTCTTGTGAGAACACTTTCACACTCGCACACCATGCCCATTTTCAATTCTCAAACTCAATATTTGAAGTACTTGTTGGAAAATCTTTCAACCACCATGGCTAGACAAATGGAGAAAAGTGGGGGTGAGTTGGAAAATTTAGGAACAAGAGGGGAGAGTACATCAACTAGTATGGGTGAGGAAAATAGGGATGGTAGGGGAAGGTTGAGGGATAAATTTGGGAACATTGTGTATATGGATGGAAGTAGAAAACCAAATGGGAAGTTGGATAGGAAAATTAAAATGAATGTTTGGGATGATGAAGGGGATGGTGAACAAAATGGGAGCATGTATAGGAAAAGAGGAGAATGGGTAGATAGGAGTGGAGATGGAATTGATGATAATATTGATAGAACAAAAATAAAGGGTCCATCATTCCATAGGAGGGATGATAATGAAGGAGAAGTTGAAGGAGATGGGAGAATGGGTAGAAGAAGAAGCGAATGGGTAGATAGGAGTGGAGATGGAATTGATGATATTATTGATAGAGCAAAAATGAAGAGTCCATCATTCCATATGAGGGGTGATAATGAGAAGAGAGTATTGGAGATGAATGCTAGGCCACCAACATCTTTTGCCCGTGATAATGAGAAGGAGAAGGATGGAGAAAATATTTTCTACACTAGATGCCTTGTGGGGGATAGGGCATGTAGTCTCATTATAGATGGGAAGAGTGACATGAATTTGGTGAGTGCTAGTAGGATGGAGAAATTGGGGCTACCGGTTAGGAAGCATCCTAATCCCTATGTATTGCAAAGGTTGGGTGACGATGGGGGAGTGAGAGTGAGTGAACAAGTTCTTCTTGCCTTCAACATTGGGTCCTATTGTGACCAATTGATATGTGATGTAGTTCCCATGTACACTACTCACATAATTTTGGGGAGACCTTTGCAAAGTGATAGGGGTGTGACACATGACAAGAGGAAGAACCGATGTAGCTTCCAAATAAATGGAAAAAGGGTTGTGATCATATCTTTGAGTTTGGAGGAAGTTCATAAAGATCAAATGAAACACAAGATGGAGTGGGAGGAAGAAGAGAAGAAAAAGAAAGACAAGGAAGGTGAAAATGAAGAAGAAAAGAAAAATGAGAAAGAAAATGAAAATGAAAATTCAATTGAGAGAATTGAAGAGAATAAAAATGAGAATAAGAGAGTTGGGGCCACGTCCCTAGAAAAAGGAGAGGCAATGAGAGTTGGAGCCACGATTCCAGAAAAAGGAGAGGCGAGAGAAGCACCGAGAGTTGAGGTTACTACCTCAGAAAAAGGTGAGGGAGTGATGAGTGCCACAAAGAAAATTGAGAGGAGAGATCACACAAAAATGTTCTTTACTCTTGAATTTTCTAACAATGCCCTCCCTAGCTTGGTTACTTCTTTGTTGCAGGAGATCGTGAGACCGACTTATCAAAGCAACCAAGAACTCAAAAGTCATGCCGAGTGGAAGAACTTTATGGAGATATTTTCCTACCCCAGCAAATACAATCAAGGTAAAGAAAATGTGGTAACCGATGCAACATCTAGGAGGTACGCTCCTAACACTTCGTCGAGAGCAAGGTTATTATATTTGGAATACATCAAAGGATTGTATGACCTTGATGTGGACTTGACAAATGAAATTTTGTCATGTGGAAATGTTGCATGTAATGAAGGTCCTTGACATGATAAATTCCTCATTTGTAAATTCAAATTTTTATGTGTGCCTAATTGTCTAAGTGCCACCTCATTTTATTTTGAACATGTTAAGGGCATGCATGTTAATAATCCAAATTTGTTAAACATTTATGAATCATGTTGTGAGCGATATCTTGATGAATTCTATGGGCATGATAATTATTTGTTTTGAAAAATTGGATTGTTTCTTTTTAAATGTGCCATATGCAAATTGCTAATGGGAGAGGCACATGATAGTTGTTTGATGGGGCTATTTAAAATTAACGGGGTCTTAGGGGTATTATGTGATCAATTTTATTGGCCTAATTTGAAGATTGGTGTTGAAAATGTTTGCACTTGTTGTAAATACCTAACTTGCAAAATGGCTAAACTTAAGTTTAAGTTTTTGGCCCAAGAATTCCATACTTATTTGCCCATCATGAGTAAACCTTGGGTTACTTATTATATGAATTTTATAGTAGGTTTACTTGGAACAAAGAAAGAAAATGATGTTATTATTGTGATTGTTGGTAGGAGTATTAAAATGTCACATTTGATTGCATACCATGAAACCAACGAGGTCATTAACATAGCTAATCTTTTCTTTCGGAAAGTCGTGCATTTGCACGAAGTTGGTGCTAATTTTGTGGTTGTTAAATTTGCTTGCAATTTAACTGCTCATCATATTAGCAAGTTTTCTCCACTTAAAATTGCTTGTGACTTTAACCTATTAACTCTATTGAACTTTATGCATATGTTTATTGAAGAAAGAGTTTGTTTAGGTGGCCACGAGAATGCACCTTTGGTTAAGCCCCTTTACAGGAGGCTCGAGCTTCCATTTGAGGGAATTGGTATACAATGTATTTCCAATACCAACCATGGCAGGAAGCATATTCCATTTGACCCGGGCGGCTGGATGTATTCCCATTCGTGGAAGGAGCGACCCCCCGATCAAATAAAATCCAAATTGCTACTTTGCAGTGTTGGCATATCTCAAGCTTTTGGAAACACCTACAAATTGATTTTGCACGGTGAGTATGAAATTTCAGTTACATTTATTGTGTCTGAATTTTCTATTTTTATTGTAGGTGTCGATTCGTGGTCGAATCTCTTTCGAGATGGAGGAGATGATGAGAATCGCGAAGGTCCAACTTCATCGCATGAACCTGTGATCCACAATGTTGCAAGATCAAATTTCAAGGAGTCTCACGACATTGCACTCAAGCAAGATTTGAGGTCGAATCATTTTCAAGAGGGAGGGGATGATGAGAATCGAGAAAGTCAAACCTCGATGCGCAAGCCTGTGGGACCCATGACGAGATCCGATGCCAAGGAGGTTCAAGATTCGAGGCTAAACAAGTAATTAAAGTCAAGAAAAGCAAGCCGAGAATCAAGTTGGAGCCAAAAAGAAGAAGAAATTGGACTAATCCAATTTCGGTCGACCGAAAGTCTGGAGAGATTTTTGAAGGCAGCCTCAGTCGCGTTCGGCTGATGCTTGGTCGACCGAAAGTCCCATTTCGGTCCGAAACACCCCGTTTCACAAAAACGGGGTTTTTGTTGCAATTTCCACAAAAACGGGATTTTGTTGCAATTTCCGAAATTTACACCTTTTGCCCAATTTTGTACCTTTTACACACATTTTCTTGTCATTTGTAACATAACTTGGTTGTTCATTGAGCTTGGTCTTGGAGAGACTCCTTGAGGTAAGGTTAACCTCCTTTGTTCTTGTATTATCCTTGGAATTTCTTCAACTAAATCTAGAGTATTATTATTCTTGTGTTTGTTGTTGATTTCCCCCACCTTGGAATTTGTTTAGTTGCTACCCATTGGGCTAGCGTTTGTTTAATCCCTGAATTTTGGGCTAGATTTAAACTTGGGTTAATGTGTTTATCCTTTATTTTACCACTTTAGCTTTCTTGGGTTTTATGTTAAATTGTTGTGGAAGTTTTCGGTCAACACACCGAAGGGGTTCGCATCAGTTCACCTATCCCAAAGCACCCCGTGTGACTTTCCTAGAACACACGTCTCACAAAAGCTTAAAGGTGTAACACTATCCTTTCCTAGCAAACTCTGATCATTAAGACACTTCAACCCCTCGTTCCCTATGTGTCCCATCCTTTTATGCCAAAGATCTGATCTATCTTCATAAATTGTAGATAATGCAGACTTGTAGGCCTTTAAGGCTTTACCTTCAAGGATATACAATCCGTTCCTCTTGAGCCTTTCATAATAACTAGAGAGCCTTTACTCACTTACATAGTACCGAAATGAGATCTGTACTCATAACCTTCATCTTCCAAAATGCCCAAGGAAATGAGGTTCCTCACAAGGCCCGGGACATACCTAACATTCAAAAGAGATCTGATCACGCCATCATGCATCCTAATAGCAATATCACCAACTCCTTCCACAGTCTGTGTATAGTTGTCCCCCAAGTACACTTTCCTAGGCTTAACTTCTCTATAGTTATAAAACAAAGATTTAACAGGACTCATATGGACAGTGGTACCAGAGTCTAAAACCCACTCACTGTCAAAATCAATTTTAGACGCATTCATCACTTGTGGTCTATGAAGGGTATTGTCGACATTATCATCATCACATGTCACGGTCATCATATGAAGACTATCACAAGCATCACCTACAGCAACTAGGTTCTAATCATCACCCTGCTGAGGTCTATGTTTCTTCTTAAAGTCATCACAGTCTCTCTTGAAATGTTCAATTTTACCACAATAGTAGCATTTCTTAACACTCTTATCCCGAGACTTGGACCTACCCTTCGATTTTCCTCTACCTTTCTTCGTTTGGAAGTGGTTTTCTCTCGACTCATTTCTCCCTCTAAAACCACTAAACAAACTCTCTTCCCTCAAGCTGCTACCTCTTGACTCTCTCTTCATCTCGAGCTCCCTAGCCCTTAAAGCATCAACTACAATATCTAAGGTCATGGTGTCCCTAGCATATGTGATAGCATTCCTAACATCTCTATAAGATTCAGGCATGGCATTTAGCATAATAGCAGCGAGATATTTATCATCAAATTTCTTTCCATTGTGGGTCAAACACTTGACAAGACTGTTAAACTCACTCAAATTATATTCAAAATCATTTCCTTGATCCAATTTATAGTTGAAAAGTTTTTGAATTAAGTGAATCTTCTTCGTTAAAAATTTTGTCAAAAAAAGTTTGTCAAGTGCTTCCCACAAATCTTTAGCAGTCGTATGATTTTCAACTTGTCCCACTATATCATCAGATAAATGCAATATTATACAACTATGTGCAATTTCATTCATCTCAGCAATTTCATCAGGCTTATCTAATAATGCTTTTGAATAAGTACTAGGGTCTTCAAGTGCTTTAGAAACTCTTTGTTGAATTAAAATAGCCTTCATTTTTTGCTTCCAAATAGAGTAATCTCCTTTACCGTTAAATTGCGACAATTCAACACGAGAACCCATAATGCAAATAATGAAAATTCAAGCAAGTTAACACAAAGCAATTACCCACACTCAAATGCAAGATCAATCCAATTTCACCGAAATTACTCTTCAAGATGATCACACAAATAATATAATAACAAGTAACACACGAAAATTTCAAGAAATTAAGCACGTAGTCAAATTTCAATCCTATGTGAGTTCTACCAACAAACAATAGTTACCGGCAAGGAAACCCCCAACACTATATGACCACCTCACAATAGCCTCTAGAATATAAAATACGTAATTAAAACAAGGGATAGTCAATGCAAATCGAGCGGACTTTTCTATGTCCGTATAATTGAGAGTTGATATGGCAAAACGGAGTTTGGAAATTGAATCAGCAGGTCAAGCTGAAGATTCTGTCCAGAAACGCCTCGCCGGACCGTCGCGTCGGAGTTCTGCCGCCGCTGCCGAAAAATTCCAAAAAATCACAGGAAGCTTCTCCTCCTCGTCACGAACACAACGGTGGTGACCGTTTCGCGATTGGAGCTCCCGTTTGGCCGGAATCGCTGTTTTTTCAGTTTACCAGCATCTTCTTCTCCGGCGAATAAATTCTGTTTCGACCGTCGAGTTGGCGCCAAATTTTAGTCGAGTCTTCTCCTCGACAAGCCCGTTCTGACGACGGTCGAAGCTCTGGATTGGCCGGAATCACCTTTTTTCAGTCCGGCCAGAAACTGAAAAAATGGACAAATTTGCTCCACACTGCCTACTGCTTCTTGGTCCGATTTTCAACCTTCTTCTACTGCTTCCTTCACTCATCTACTTCACCATAGCTCTGATACCATTTGTTGAGCTTCAAAGCTCACTTCCCAGCCTTGTTGAAGAATCCCAATAGCAAGAAGAAATCCCAGTAGCCATGTTCTTGTTCCTTGTTTGAGCTCAGTTTATGATCACTTAAACACACTGGAACATGGTACCGTCGTCCTCGAGAAATGACAACCGGATCTAGGCTCACCGGAGGTAGCAAGATTTCGCCGGAGATTTGGACATCTCCCACTTCTACCTCTCCACCCAAGTATGTGCCAAGACTCATGAATCAAGAAAGGGTTTCCCCCTTTTATTCAAATTCAAATCCCATAGGTAAGTGAAGTTCCAATCATATGGAGCCATGTGGATTAAGTGAACCACCACTATATTCTACACAACGGTTTCGACTTAGTTTGCCGTTTGACGATTTTTTTGTGTTGCCCTACATTATACACCACCACACCCCTAACCAAATCAGAACCAGAAGCTTCCCTTATAACAAATCGACTAAGAAGGGTACTCACCATGGTCTTGTTATTCAAATTACTTATACTCACACACTCTGTCTTCTAGTTGGATTACAAGCTAAAAAACACACTAATTGATTCTTTAGAGTTGATAGATGTCGATCAGCCTATAGCAAATTTCAGAATTGGTGATGAATAATCTACTAGAGAAAGCAGAGATCGGAGAATGTTGGTAGGAATTGTATGGAATTGTTCGACAGAGTTCAAGCTCCTCTTTACTGCACTCCTCTTCATATGCTCTCTCGCCACCGTCTTCAAATTTCTCTCCTCCCGCTTCTCCATCTTACCCTCCGACCTTTTCAACTAGGTTGGTACACCCACTGGTAACATCCTCATCGATGCTACAAGATTTGTCATCTGTTGTTCAACTTCTCGAATGTTGGGTTATCTTCAAAGCCTCTACACATATTCGGTAAGCCGAGCTACCAATGCCAGTGGATCCCACACGAGGATCCTGATTCCACCGTCACCACTTCCGGCCTAATAGACATAGATTCCAACAAGAATGGGAAATGATGTCTGAGAACCTATTTTAAACTTAAATGACAGTTCACTTTTTCAAAAGAAAACCCTTAAAACTCTCGCTTGATAGACGTTGAAACGATAGTTTGGGAGAATTGAAATGACAAGTTGGTAGAACTAAAGCGACACGTCGTCATATTAAAAGGCGTGATGCATGGGGACTGGGGCCTAGTATTCTATTGACACGTATACGCGCATTAACTGACAAACGTCATTTCTGGGAATATACAGATCATTCATATTTGATGAATAATAAAAAAATCATGATTATCTAATGATCGAATTAGGAACATTTGAGGGGACTATTGATACTTATATGCTATTTGGATTATAGATACGATCACTATACACCATTAAGTCGTATTATGATCATTATAATCGATAATGATTACAATATACGAGCGACCATTCTTATCCGATCAATTGGTGATGTGGATTGAGAGAACGACTCGAGCGGTGATGCAATTATCAATTGACGGTTATTATGACATAAATAATGAGCAATCTTCCCTTCGGGAGTGATCATTATCCCTTGATTTCCGGTCATTATCCTTTGATTTTAGGCGATTCTTATCCATCATGGATGATTGTTTAACAAGGCCTATAAATACAAAATGTCTCTAAATTAAAAGGGCAATGTACAATTTTATACATGATTAAAAATTATTACACTTGGTATCACAAATATCCCTTATCACAATCATTACCGATTATCACGTTGAAGTAACAACGGGGGACAAAGTCTCGCTATTTTTCAGGTATCAAAGGAAGAAAGAATCACTGAATGCATGGCGGTTGATCATTGAAATGATTAACAAATTCATACTACATCAAAGATAATTAATTAATTTAAGATACGATTGAACTCCAAATATATTATTCGATCTCTCACACTTGATAGGCTAGGCCACTTCAATCTAAACTGGTAAATATGCCCGACACCACCCACAAATTTCCGAACTACCAGAAAAGATGAATTTTGAGCACACGATCACTTTCCACAGTGATTTTCTTCTATAATGGGAATATGAACATTTCTAACCAACTTCTTCAAAACTAGAGTGAGACAAGTCACTAAAATGAATTTGAGTAATCGATCCTCTTCATCATCTAAAATATTAATAGGCTAAGACGGGAACACGTTTATAACAAATTTCATCATCTTGGCACTGGATTGAGTGTAATTTTGAACAATTTAAAAACGTGAGATTATTTGACGAGGTTGTTCTTTATTAATACACAAGAATGGTGGGCTAAGATTCTTTTTAGGGTTTAGATTTAGATTAGATGTTCGAGGATTTTCCAAGTTTTTCTATATGAAAGTATGTGTTCATCCACAAAGTGATTTAGAATTCTATTTCGCATTGAAACCATAGTATCCCATATAGGAACATTGTTTAAAGATTTGGTTAGAACCATTACTTTTGCTTTCTTGGTAAGATGCTTACACTTATTAGTTTATGTTTGATCCTATTATTTTGTATTTATTTTGGCACAGAACAAAATTTTAATCACACATTTTAATAATAAAATATTTTTCACATAAATTCAAATTTTTCTTTCATTTTCAGCCACACAATATCCTATCAATCATTGTTCAAAAATGTATATATACTATTGTTTTACAAATAATGACAATCAAACATTGTGAGAAGATGTATAATTCCTCTTTCCAGCTATTGGGAATGAGAAGCATATATCATTTGGCAAAAAACATTAAAATTTGCCTGAAAGTCATTCATGTGCATAGACTAAAATTAGGGGTGTTTTTCGGAAGGAATGGATCAGAAACATGTGTTTTAAGTTCCGTTCCCAAAAAATTCAAAATCAAAATGTTGTTCCAAATTCTGTTTCAAATTTTTTGAAATACACAAACTTCATTCCAAACCGAAATTCAGGAATTTAGGAAAGTTTCGAAAATTTCCAATATTTAATATTTTATCAAGGTTTATAATAATTTTAAGTATATGAAAAAAGAAATTTAGGGAATTGAATGTCTGAAATTAAATGAGTTCAAAATTTCAACTAATCAAAAATTATAATTAAAGTTATAAACCATAAAAATAACAACATAATATCCATAAATAGATTTAATATAAGTTTTTCATCGCGATCCAATAAAATAAAAGTTAACAACAATAACAATGCTAAAATTCTTACATTTTTCATCTTATAACTTCATATTGATCTAACATTTTTGCTTCAAAAATTTATTTTATAATAAACAAACAATATCACGTTTCAAAGTCTAAACTTGATGATCACACAAACAGTGAATAAGTAACACAAACATTGTGATACCACAACTGATAACACATTTTGAAGTTTTAATTTAATCTAAAAATTTTTTATCTGATGTGCAAAATACATTTCATCACAACAATTTACCTAACTTAAATCCTATGCTAAAATTGAAGTGTTATTCTCTCTATTTTTTCAAATAAGTGAAAGTTCTACTCTTTAGTTATATGTTAAATAACATGTTAATAATATTTTAATATTATTAATTGTTGAATAAATTATTTTCATATATTTTATATTATATATTGTAATGCAAATATAAAAATCTTTGGAATTTATTCGGAAAAAATCAGAATTTTTGGATCGGAATTTGTTCGGAATACTTAAGAAATTCTTGGATTGAAATTTTGAAACTCGTTCCAATTTTAATCCGATTTTTTGGAAAATTTCAAAATTCGGAAGTGTCGAATTTCGGAGCAATCAAAATCGGATTATTTTGAAAAAAATTAGAATGAAATCGAACGTAATCAGATTTTCCAATTCAACTTGCAAGTTGCAACCCTAACTAAAATATGGCATCACCAAACACTTCATATATGCATAGCGCACCATAAAAAAATTTCAATATCCCACTCCAGGATAAAAATTTGGTAAAAATGCAAGATAGTAGCTAAGAAATACTAAAAAGGAGGGAGAGAGAGAGAGAGAGAGAGAGAGAGAGAATTAATGAGTGTTGCAGTTAGGGGTGGGCGTCGTCAGGTTGGGTCGGTTTTTTGTCCAACCCGAACCCAACCCACCACGGTCGGGTTGATAAAAAATCAACTCAACCCAACCCAATTACGAATTCAAACCCAACCCAACCCAACCCAACCCACCAAATTTCGGTCGGGTTGGGTCGGGTTGGGCTTTGGCCCAATTAGTAAAATTTTTGAAAAAAAAAAAAAAAAAACTCATGAATCTATCTTTAATTCAAATCAATTATGTACACTACAATAACCAAAAGTACAATAAATTGAACACTTGCTAATAAAATTAAAATATGTTCAATAAATATTTAAATAAGTCAAGTTTCATTACTTTAAAAAAAAAAAAAAACGTCTTTTTTTTTGGTGGGTTGGGTTGGGTCGGGTTGGGCACCCAACCCGCAACCCGACCCAACCCGAAAATTTAAAAAAAAAAAAAAACCCAACCCAACCCAATTTTCATGAAAAACCGACCCAAACCGATCGGGTTGGGTCGGTTTGGGCGGGTTCGACGGGTTGGGTCGGTTTTTGCCCAACCCTAGTTGCAGCAATATCAACCGATGAGAGGATTTTATTTGTGAGGCGTGAATGGAAGGAGCAAATAATTAATTGAATTTTGGTTTTGTATATTAAATATTTTAATATCTTCAAATAATTAAGTCGGTGACTTTAACAATAGAGGAAATTACACGCAAACAAGTTTTTCACGTTTCAATTTCTAAAATAAAATTTACAACTGATTTATACAGAAATCGGGTATAATTCAATTTAAAGTTAATAATAATAATAATAATAATAATAATAATAATAATAATAATAATAATTATTATTATTATTATTATTATTATTATCATCATCATCATCATCTGTACTTACTATATATTAAAGTAGAATAGCGGTCACCAAAAAATCCGCACATAGTTTCATGTCAAAATAACTTTTTAAATTTGGAATTTTTTCTGAAAAAATAAATAAATAAATAATCTGTTAAATATTTTAGCAAATATTATGGTACATATGTCATTAATGACATTAGCATAGGCATCCGTATTGTACTATTAATGACATCAATATGTTATTTTTTAATGTATAAAATATTTTTTTTATAATACCTATTTTTTTTATAATTATTGTAATATTTTGAAGTCGAAAAATATGTAATATGAGTGTCAAATCGAAAATCTCAATGAGAAGATTAATACAAACTAACAAATGATAGCAAACTGTAAAAATATTGTCCGTAAAATTGTCTGAAAGATCAAAGGTAAACGTTTTATTTTATATGTATATTTTTTCTTTTCCTCAATATTTCATTCATTATAAGTTATATCGTTTAAGTCCTATAATATTATAAATAAATAATTTTTTTACTAAATTCAATTTAGTCATATATAACTAATTTTAGTTTGAGTTCTTTCTCTTATCAAATTAAAACAAATAATAAATATATGAATTTTCGAAGTAAATTCAACTAAGTTGTGTTAATTTTTACAATTTAAGATTTCGATCAATTCATTCATCATTTTGACATTATTTTTATTTATTTATTGATTATGTTCATTATCTATTTTTTAGTACAAACTTAAGTAACTATAATATGCAGAATATATATTACAGATTTTAACAATTAGTTTATATAATTTTTGTTAACAATTAATCGTTCAACAATTTTTATTAAAATATTAAAATATAATGTAATAGTATGACTAAAGAAATTGACAATATGAAGAAACAAAAATAAATTAATGTAACAATATTTATTAAAATTAATGATTATTTTTAGGAAAATACTTGAAATTTATAATTAATGCTTAAAAAATCTAAAAATACAAAAAAAAAAAAAAAAATCTATCCGACATCTTTTTTTGGGAAGATTATGATGAAGAACAATATATAAAAATAAAAGCGTCGGTCATAAAAAAAATATGTAAGTTGAGTCTTCCACATATATTATATAACACTAACTTTGTAGTTCAAAAGGTTTTTTAAAACGATTTTTAGATGCTGGAACAGATGCGTGAACACACTTTATTCAAATTAGTTAGCATGTTAATTCCCTATTTGTTATCAAATGAAACTCAGATTTTAACAACACATTTTGTAGGATTCTCATATTTTTATTCACACATTTTATTAAGGGGTTCTGAAACATAAACCCTTGTTTTTTTTTACTATATACAAAACTAACATTTAGAAATTTTTATGAAGTAAAAATATATTGTAAATTTTGAGTGCCACTTTTTAAATATTTTTGTCACTTTTTAAATAATTGTGTCATTTTTTAAAAAGTGACATATATGTTACTTTCTCAATCAAACATAAATTAAAATTTTAGAATAAATTCATAACTTGTTAATTTTATTCAAAATATTAGAATAATTGTGCAATTTTTTTTTTAAAATGACACTTTTTATCACTTTCTTTTTCTGACTAAAAAATCCATCATTAAATAATAAATTAAACAAGTTCAAAAATGCTAGTAAATATATTGCGTTTATATATTCTCCATTCTCCATATATGTAAATACAATGTCATTTTTTCTAATTTTTTTTTTAAAACTAGAAATTGGTAATAAATTACTAAGAATAGAAACATGATGCAATATGATTTAGGTTTTGATTTAGAGTGTAATTATACTGTGTTCAAAAGTGTTTTATTAATGAAATGGTATATTTCAAGTTCTTTCATTTTGAGGGGTATTTTGTGAAATTTACCCATTCATCAACTACCGTCAAGATTTACTAAAAATCTTATTTTAATTCTCATCAACACATAGGTTAAATTGTTTGCAATAATCAACATTGCACAAGCGTATACTTCTTTTTCAATACAAGCCCATTTATGAAATTTCTCAATCGAAATGTGTATTCATTTAATTGTACATGGTAGAATATTTTTTTAAAGGGAACTCGTAGTCACTATCCACTGGATACTTCTTCAAGTTGACGTAATAGCTTGCAAAACATGATACTCAAGTAAATTGCACTAGGTAAATCCTGTGCGACATGCTCTACCGAAAAAGTGCTGATAGGAAGGATCAAATTCGTGACCAGAGACTTATGCTCTCACCTACTCACCAACTCGGCCACCTAATGTCGGGTACATGGCAGTTAATTTGTGAAACAATTGAGGTAGGGGACATTGCTATACTTACACACTCATTTAGGCTGTGTTTGATTGAAAAAATGGAAAATTGATGGAAAGAAAATATTTTTTTAGGAATTGAATTATCGGAAATATTTTTGGTGGAAAATGTGAATTAGTAGTGTTTGATTGTATTAAATTTCTAGGTTAAAAAAGTAGGGGATTTTTCAAATTTTGTTATTTAATTGACGTTATTTTCCAAAAGCAAGATTTAGCTATTGTAATAAAAAAAAATTCATACAATTGTACTTTATAATAATAATTTTATGGTAAATCACAAAAATCGAGATGAGATAAGATAAGATTAAAAATATTTTTCATGGTAAAAAAATGTAATCAAACACACAGAAAGGTCAAAAATGGAAATAATTTCCAACTTCCAATACAAATATGAGCCTTGGGGTTTGATAGGTTAGATTTGTCATGGAAGTGAGAAAATATTTGCATTGAAATTGAATTACCGATATTTGATAACCGAAATTTGCTTTGAATTTTTTTTTTTTTTTTTTTTGTGAGAATACATTTTCCACCTTATATGGCAAATTTATTTTACTTCGTTTGATTATTTTTTTGTTGTTAATCGATTTATTTATTTTTTAAAAATTAACATTGTTATTACCAAGTACAAATGTGTGCTTTTTTTTTCTTTTTTTTTTTAATAAAATAACAAATTTGCTTTATTCGCCATGAAAAATAATATCAATCAAATAATAAACATAGAAAATTTCTCACTTTTTCATATAGAAAATTATTCCAATCAAACACTTCCAATCAATATTTTCCATGAAAATAATTCTCAGGCAATTCAATTTCCTGAAAAATATTTTATTTTAACTCATTTTTCATCATCGCAATCAAACGAACCCTTAAGCTCAGTTTGTTAAACTTCTTGTTTTTAAAAACATGTATTGTTATATTTTCTATGTGGTGAAAAAGTTGAGAAATAAAATATGTGTAGTTAAAAAGTATTTTAGGGAATTGAGATGTTAAAAACACATGTTTTTTACCCCCTCCATCCCATGAAGATAAGTTTGTTCCTATTTTTTTATAAATTAAGAAAATGTCAATTAATGTAGTTGAAAATATAATTTTTTTCTTGGATTTTACTAATATATCCCTAAATTAAAAAAACTTAATAAATATGATTATTTATATTTATTAATAGCAATGAATATTAAATAAGATTATTTTAAAAAACTTAAAAATATATTGACAAAAATGATCTATACAAATCTGTCTTTACGAAAATAACATGAGGCTCAGTGATTACAAAACAGAAAAGGAGGAGGACAGTCCACTGATTTTCAGATCATCAAGATCCGGGGCATCACGTGGCTATTAATATTTGCCAGCTAATTTACATTAAAAATGGGACCAACTTGTGCGTTTCTTATGAATGATTGGATACCCGAATCATATGTTTGGCACGCATTTGTGTAGGGCAATAATAATAGCAAGCAAGGTCCCAATCTTTCTTCATTGTTGCACTTCCATCCTTAATGTTTCAGAAGGATTATTTATATTCGCTCATTTTTCGTAGCACTCAACTCCCTATATGGAAAATAATTCAAAAAAGTAGTGCATTTTCATCTCTATTCATAATCAGGCTAATAAATCTACACTCTAATCCATAATTAAATATTAGGTAAAATGCAATATGGGATACCCAATTTTGAGCAATCTAGATCGCTAATCTTCAATTGATGCAACCGTAACAATCAATTTCGATTTACTTATAGATCTAGTAACTCATCTTCAATTTGGAGCAATCAACCCACCCAATTTTGATTTACTTTTAGATACGGACTTTGTTCACTATTACAAGTTTAACTAAAGAAATATATTGACCTCGATATACAAATAGTTGACAATAGAAATGTGCTTTTGGTGTATATATATTTTTAAGAAAATATTTTTAGACAAGTGATATTGTTGTATGATTGATTGATTGTTGACACATATGGTAATCATAGAATAATTTTAACCCTATTTGATATAAATTAAAATTTAGATTTCAATTTAAATCAAAATTAACAATCAATCTTAATCACATATTTTATAGGAGTCCCAACTTTTTAACCACACATTTTATTATATTTTATCAAAATCTACTAAATTAATTTTAATTAATATCAAATACGAGCTTAATGTATAGTTCAAAATCTAATATTCGTTAAACTGGGGCATGACAATTGATCGAATAATAAATTTATAAATATGTCTTCGTTTTTTAATGCAATCATTATAATTTATAAATCAATTTATTAACAATATAATTTTTCAAAATACTTTTTAAGTACATATATTTTTTCTCTATACCTTTTAATCACATTTACTTCAAAAATAACAAAACGTCACTTTACTAATTGCTATAGTTTTATCAAATAGAGCATAAATCGAAGTTGAATGACTTGATTGTGTGAAGATGAGTAAGATGAGTGCGAGTGACTAAATTCCATTTAAAAAAGATTAAAAAAAAATATATATATTCAGTACTTTCTCCCTATCCAATGAATTATTCATTTGTGTGACACGTGGCCTATAACCGACACACTACGAACCTTCAATACAACCGCTAATCACTTCACTTCCAAACCTTCAAGACTTGCACCTCCTGCTCCATCATTCAAACCCTAACTCTAATCTATACACATACATATAAATTCATTTGAGTGAAGATAAGCAGGTTTACCGACAATGTAAATTGGGTTCAAATTTAATTGAGGTATGAAGTAATTCAAGATGGGATACAAGTGGTTTGAGCCGATGGCGAGGAGGATACAGAACAGGGTGTGGCTTGGGAACCAAATGTCAATGGGTTTACTCGTGGGTGGAAATCACACATCCTCCAGGTTTTGCACACGCTAAATTGTTCGTTTTCTTCGTTGTTTTTCTGATTTCATATAATCTACTCGTGTTTTGCTTTGAGTGAATCAAACTGCAATTATAGATCTGGTACTTTGTATTGCTTGAAAGATCTGAATCTGAGTTTAAAAGAGAGAATTTATGTGTTAAAAATGGATTTGAACTTCTTGAAATGGCGAATTATTCGTGGGTCATTAATCATGCGTGTGGTACTGAGAGCTTTTATGTTTGTACTGGCTACGACTATTGTGTCGTTTATGCAAATGACCCATGAGGCGGGCATAGTTGGGCGAATAGTATCGAATATTGATGTGTGCGCAGTGAGTTTTCATTTGAACCAGGATTTAAATTTCACTGAGTATGTGAAGCCCACATCGGCACCTGGTTTTATGTCTTCCCTATTTGGGACAACTCCTATGCCGTGCATAGAGAGCCAAAGCTTCACTAAGAATGTATTCAAAGAGCTAATGGATAAGAATTTGTTGGAGTCTAATGCAAAAGCATTGTGTGTTGGGGAGGGATCTGCCTCCACAGTATTGGCATTGCAAGAGCTGGGATTTTCCAATGCCTTTGGTGTCGATAGACACCCATTCTTCTCCCTCGTGCAGAGAAGGTTCGTTTATGAGCTCAACTTTGAGGATAATCATTTTGATTTTGTGTTCTCGAGAGATCTTGACAAGGTTTCTGTACCGTCTCTTCTTGTTCTCGAGATTGAGCGTGTTTTACGTCCTGGTGGAATTGGTGCTATTCTTGTGGGAGGACGTAATTTCCACTCGGGTGGCTTGGTAAGGTTGGCCACACCGGTTGTATCATTCTTGAAGAGTTCTGATGTTATTTATGTATGCGCTGTTGGGTCCTCTACGCTGGTGGTGTTTAAGAAGAGATATGAAAACTTTCCTGCCTTTGAGGATTTCCAGCTTCCAGATAAATGCCCTTCAGTTACCAAAAACAAGGCATTTATCAAGTTTACTGAGCCTCTTGCAGATGGAAAGTCATGGAAATTTGATCAGGAACCTGAGTATCTGGCTAACTTTATGAACATTTCCTCAAGGAACAAATTAGTGTACATTAACATTGGTGCAGGGGAGTTTGCAAAAGAAAGTGTCGCAAAACTGTGCAAGAACTATTGTTCTAATCACCATGCAGGATTTGACGTTTATGTTATTGATCATAGAATCTCTGTCCTCTCCTCCTATGTGACAGGTCCCGGTATCAACTTTATTTATCATCCCAACCTTTCCGGAGAGAATGCTTCTCGTGGAATCAACTCCGATGAATATTTTAGCGCACCACCAGATGAAGGCGGGTTTGACTTTATTCACTGGTTTAATGAAACAGTTGCTGATGGAGATTTCGTGGTCCTCATGATGAATGCAAAGCCGGTGGAGCTCAATATTCTTGTTGAATTATTCAAAAGCGGAGCCATATGCCGTGTTGACGAACTCTTCCTTGGATGTTCAAATGAAGAAGATTGCAAGACAACTACGTGTGGAGACTGCACGAGTCTTTTCAAAAGCCTAAGGAAGAGTGGCATATATGTCCACCAGTGGTTGGGCAATTAAGCCTCAGACCAAAATGTGGTGAATCTTATCTCGTATCTCGTTTTAGCCTCTACTTTTAATTTCGTATGGAGTTGTTGGGAAATTAATCAGTGTGTGAATTTCCTAACTCGTTTCAGTCTGTCGTTTGATTTCGTGTGAAGAATAAAATGAGGAGTCATGGTGGATTGAGGAGCTTATAATCATCTACCACACTCCTCTGTTGAACTGAGTTTGATCTCCTTTATCAGTTGATTGGAATGATTTCCCCTTTGTTGTGATTACTTTAATGCTGTATTCCGATTCTACGAATTTGTTAAATGCTTTATATTTGGAACTCCAAGTACAAAGAACATGTAGATAAAGAGCTTCAAAGAGGATAGAATGGTAATTGATCTACCTAATTAACATTTTTCAACAACATGTCTTAAGATTTATAGAAGAAAGATGGGCTTTCAAAATTTTAAGGAAATTGGGGATAATGGTTACGAAATTGATTTGTTGCTAAACTTTGGCATACATCCTACATTGAATGTTTATGATTTTTACGTGCCTTAGTTAAGGACAGTTTGATGGCCTAAATGCAACAAAAAATGATTAGGACCCAAGTGAGTCAAATAGTTTTGTTTGGAGACTAGATGAGAATTTCCCTTTTGAGCTTGTTTGATAAAGAAAAAAATTTCACAACTTTCTAAAATTTAATCTCAATCATCCATTCTTAGTCAAGCTCACAATTTTTTACTTTTTAAATATTTTTAAACCACACATTCATCAAAAAAAAAAAAAAAAAAAAAAAAAAAAATTACAAAAATCAAAACATTTTACATTATCAAACATGCTCTTTATTTATTTATTTTATCACGTCTTCTTTTGCTAGTTTCGCTTGATTTTGCAAATTTGTATTGAGCTTGGCCGGGACACACCCCTATTTGAAAAAAATCCTAGGGTAAAAAAAAAATTATGGATTTACCCATCTCATTTTCAACAGCTGACTCCATCCCTGCGAATTGCGATGACCCATGCATGTTGTGCAATATCCTCAAGCATCATCCTTCGCAAAGGATCTGCACAACAAATCTGTTGATATAATTGGCCCAGTCAACTAAGCAGCCCAAACTTGAAGAATCCAGATGAAGGCCCAATTCTTGCAAAGCTGCTGGACTCAATCAAAGAAGCCCATAACCCTGTTCATATTGCACTTCTGAAGCACACCTTTCTTGTTACAACATAATTGGCTCCAAACCGTTGATCTAACCATCTGGAGCGTCTGATGCCGTTGGATTCTTGAGCCCTATTTGAACCTAATGAAGGGTCCAGAAGTACATATTCAAGCTGATATTTTCTCTCTCATTTCGTCTTCTCTGAGGCAATTTTTCATCTCTCTCTCAAACTCTCTAATTCTGAAAGAATTGTTTTGTGATCTTCCTGCCCTTTGTAAACCTTTGTAATTTGTGTGAGAGAGTACTTTGTGGTTGTATATTAGTTGTTTTGAAATAGATATTCATACGCAGTTTTTCTGTAAAACTCAGTTTGAGTTTCTTCGTGATCTTTGTAATTTTGCGTAAAATCTTTACAACGATACCTGTAAAATACTTTGTGGTTTGAATAAACTTTGTGTTTTTGTTCATATTTTGAGTTGCAAATTCTTTACAAAATCATTTGAGGCATGAAGAAGATGAGGAATTATACGTTCCTCACAGTGAGGAACATAATCCATTCCCACAAGCCCCCCGATTGGTTGGTGGGCAGTGGCTTGTGGGAATGGATTATGTTCCCCACAGTGGGGAACATATCATTTCTGTTGAATCCGGGCCCAAAGAAAGGTACGGTGATCCACCAGCGAAGGCCCAATAGTGGCCCAACAGATCTTGACCCATAGCTAAGGCCTAAAATATCACCTTGGGATGAAGGCCGAGGTGGTACATCAAGCAAACCCCTTTGGCCGACCTGGTTAACGCCTAGCCGATGTGCTATATACTCAGCCGGGGGCTTTATGGCGTTGACCAGAAGAGAGATGGAGTCAGTGATGGGACACTGCCTTTACCAAGACGTGACAGATGCCCATCCCCTACGAAATGTAGCAATGATTACGGTTGAAAAGTAAGGTTGTCACCTCCATGAGCTAGAGTGATGACAAGTGTAAAGTACGCCACGTGTCGTGATCTGAGATAACAAGTTCCTCTATAAATAAAGCACGATTGTCTCCAAGTTAAATGTTAGCAATTTGCTACTTTACACATATGTTTCTCTCACTCCCTTTTCTCTCTTTTACACACTTATATTTCCCGCACTCAAATTATCTTTGTCGAATATGTCCGCTGACTTTGGCATCGGAGTGCAAACGGGAGCCACCTCGACCCCCTTTGCAAGCTGATTGTTTGTCACAGTGCGCAGGAGATCCACACGTTCAAGAGGGAGGAGTTGAGACGTATTGGTTCAAGGTCCAGTCGGATTTTGTGGTCAACATTTTAGCGCCGTCTGTGGGAAGCCATACTGCTAACCACGAAAACGCATGGTAAAAGGCCATACATAGAAAAGTAGTCCTGAAAAAGGACGAATAACTGCTTACAAAAAAGCGGATAACTGCAGAGAGCTTTGAAAGATAGGCTGGTTGGCCTTGAAAAAGGCAAGAGCTTTGAAAGATATGCTGGTTGGCCTTGGAAAAGGCAAGAGCTTTGAAAGATAGGCTGGTTGGCCTTGGAAAAGGCAAGAGCTTTGAAAGATAGGCTGGTTGTCCTTGGAAAAGGCAAGAGCTTTAAAAGATAAGCTGATTAACCTTGAAAAAGGCAAGAGCTTTGAAAGATAAGCTGGTTAACCTTGAAAAAGGTGTAGAGCTTTGAAACATAAGTTTGTGAACCTTGAAAAAGGTGAGGAGCTTCGAAACACAAGTTCGTGGACCCTAAAAAAGGCTTAAAACTTTGAAACACAAGTGTATTCACCTTGAAAAAGGCATAACACTTCGAAGTATAAGTCTAAACAACCTTGGAAAAAGCGTATAACTTTGAGATATAAGTTTAGTAATCTTGGAAAAGGCAGGGACTTTCGAAACGAAAGTCCACTCATCTTTGAAAGACAAGATAGGATTAAGGAAACAAGGATAGGGTCGGCGGTAACCGAGGTGGCGCGCCTCGCCCATTTCCAGGGACAGGATCTAGCTTTTCCATAGAAATCACGGAAGCTATCCCTCACTTGCACTCTAACACCCCTTCTCAAAATCCTCCCATGACTCAAGGGAGAGTGGAAAGCGGTCGAAGTGGAAAGCAGCCCATGATTGGGGCTTACTGCGCCTATCACAGATATTACGATCACGTAACGGAGGATTACAGGGAAATCCACATGTTAGCTGACCAAAAGGCGCAGGGGAGAAGGGGAGGTGACTATCCCCCTGACACAGGGAGAACTCAAAAAACTGGTGGTCAGAAGTTCAACCGAGCTGATAGGAGAGCTCCGTGGAAGAACTCAACTAAGGAAAGAATTGACAATCGTCAAAGAGACAGGAATAAGGGCCAGGATACCGCCTCGGCGGATCCTAAAGATACACGGGAACCACCTGTACCTGTGGCCGACCTCCCCATTCGTGAAATCGACACAATACTGGGAGGCCCCCACCCAGGTGGGAGCACAAACAACTCCCAAAAGAGGTACATCAGAGAGGCCAAACAACTCGCCAACGTGAATTACCATATCCATTCACATCCTTTAGGGATGCCTCGGACAGAGCCAATCACATTCACCCAAGACGATGCCATTGGAGTACATTTCCCCCACAACGACGCATTGGTTATCAGGGTAGTGGTGGCTCGGAATGGGTTATCACGGATGATGGTTGATGATGGTGCCTCGGTAAATGTGATTTACGGGGTAACGTTCGATAAAATGGGGATCAGCACTCCCCTTATTCCGGTCCCGGATCCAATATATGGATTCACGGGAGACAGCATAACCCCCAGAGGGTCCATAACCCTAATAACTGAGGTGGGGCAAGCACCAACTATTTCCAGAATCCCCATGAAATTTTTGGTTGTGGACAAAATATCCTCCTATCATGGCTCAATTGGGAGATCAGGTCTCATTGACTTGGGGGCTGCAACGCATACGAAATACATTTGCATGAAATTCCCCACGGAGCATGGCGTTGCAATTGTAAGGGGAAGCCAAACTGAGTCGCGGGCCTGTTACACGAACGCAATCCGAAAGTTTCAAGATCGAAGCTTGAACATGATTAGCGATGTAGCCATGGCCGAGGCTGCTCCAGACCCTGAAAGATTGGGTGGAGAGCTCTTTGAAAATAAGGACATCACGATGACACTAGAAGAAGACTTGGAAGATCTGGACCCAAGAATTGCAGGAGACAATTGCTCCACCTCGGCAGAAAGGCTAGAATGCTTCGGGGTAGACCCACATGACCCAATCAAGGAATTGCAGATTGGGTTGGATTCACCAATTGAATACAAAGATCAATTGAAGAATTTCTTACTTAAAAATCTCGATGTATTCACGTGGAAGCATGGGGACATGGTTGGGATTGATCCTAAAGAGGCATGCCACAGACTCCAGATTGAACCTCGAAGCCCCGAGCATAGGCAGTTGAGAAGACCCATGAGTTCGGACAAATATGAGGCCTTGAAAGACGAGGTCACGAAGCTGTTGAAAAATGGCTTCATCAGAGAATCCCGCTATCCGAAGTGGGTATCAAACCCTGTGTTGGTACCAAAACACAATGGAAAATTGAGGGTATGTATTGATTTTTCAAACTTGAACCAAGCATGTCCAAAAGACAGTTTCCCGCTGCCCCGGATCGATCAGTTGGTTGACTCAACAGCAGGGCATGAACTGCTGAGCTTCATGGATGCCTACTCCGGGTACAATCAAATCCCCATACGTGAATCGGACGAGGAGCATACTTCGTTTATAACAGATAGAGGACTCTATTGCTACAAAGCAATGCTATTCGGCTTGAAAAATGTGGGAGCTACCTATCAAAGGCTGGTGAATCGCATGTTTTCAGAACAATTGGGAAACACCATGAAGGTGTATGTCGACGACATGTTGGTCAAGAGCATGGTCACTGCGGATCATATCCGCCATTTATCAGAGACCTTCGAAGTGTTGAGGAAATATCGAATGAAGCTCAATCCAGTGAAGTGTGCATTTGGGGTAGCGTCTGGAAAGTTTCTTGGATTCATGGTGAATAAGAGAGGAATCAAAGCTAATCCCGACAAAATCAACGCTTTGTTGAACATGCAATCGCCTCGAAGTCCAAAAGTAGTGCAAAGCTTAACGGGGAGAATTGCGGCCTTGAATCGATTCGTCTCCAAATCTACTGACAAATGCTTGCCATTTTTTAAGGTCCTCAAAGGGGGAAAGCGATTCCAGTGGACACCGGAATGTGAACAGGCTTTCGCCGACCTTAAAGCATCTTTGGGACGACCCCCATTGCTATCAAAGCCAAAGGCCGGCGAGCTTCTCTACTTGTATTTGGCTGTATCCAAAGAGGCTGTCAGCTCAGTGTTGATCAGAGAAGAGGATGGGAATCAGTCCCCAGTGTACTATGTGAGCAAAGCCATGTTAGATGCGGAGACACGATACCCAGACATGGAGAAACTCGCCCTCTCGTTACTCACAGCCTCTCGCAAACTTCGTCCCTACTTTCAAGCACACTCAATACGCGTGCTCACCAAATTTCCCATGAGACAAGTGTTGCAAAAACCAGACGCATCTGGAAGGTTACTTAAATGGGCGATAGAAATCAGTCACTTCGACCTGCATTATGCGCCTCGGATCGCTGTAAAGGGTCAAGCGTTGGCTGACTTCGTGGTCGAATTCACACATCCACCGGAGGTCGAGATGGTTGATAACGCAGATGACAGTTTCGAGTGGAAACTGTTCGTAGATGGGTCCTCGGCTAAGGGACGATCCGATGCGGGGATATTGTTAGTAAGCCCAGAGGGGTTTAAATTACACAGCGCAATCCGCTTTGAATTCAAAGCCTCAAACAATGTTGCTGAATACGAGGCATTATTAGCCGGGCTAAGACTTGCGAAAGCCTTGAAAGTTAAGTCCATAGTGGCAAATAGCGATTCGCAGCTTGTTGTGAGCTAATTCAATGGGCAATTTTCTTGCAAAGAACCTTCTATGATCGCTTACTTGAAGAAAGTAAGGGATTTGGCTGCACATTTCGGGAAAATGGAGTTGCAACATATCCCCAGAGCGGAAAATTCCAACGCCGATGCTTTGTCCAAATTAGCAAGTAGTAGCGATTCAGAGTTACACAATCTAATCCCGGTTGAACGCATGTTGACTTCTTCTATTGAGTCGGGACCGGAGATTTTGGCGATTGAAGAAGAGGGATCCTGGATGAACCCCCTGATCGCCTATTTGAAGCATCAGACAGTGCCTAACGAGCCAGAGGCAGCTCGGAAATTGCAAAAATACTCTGCGAATTTCGTACTCTTGGACGACCTACTTTATAAGCGGAGTTACACCTCCCTTTGCTGAGATGTGTGGGGCCAGAGGAAGGCCAGTATGTAATGAAAGAAATCCATGAGGGCATCTGCGACAATCATGCCGGGGCATTATCGCTAGCTTGAAAAGCCCTCAAACAGGGATATTTCTGGCCTACCATGCGAAAGGATTCCCATGACTTCGTGCGCAAGTGCGACAAATGCTAAAGACACGCGACCATACCACACCAGCTGCATCACGAGCTAATTGTGGTGACTAGCCCTTGGCCTTTTGCAAAGTGGGGGGTTGACATTATTGGTCCTATGCCTAGAGGTGCTGGAAACAATTGCTTTGCGATAGTAGCAATTGACTACTTCACCAAGTGGGTTGAAGCAGAACCTCTGATGAGGATCACAGAGGCCAACACCACCAAATTCATTTGGAAAAATATCATATGTCGGTTCGGGATACCACACTCGTTGGTTAGTGACAATGCGAAACAGTTCAAAAACAGAAGCGTCGATGAGTTATGAAACGATTTGGGAACTAAGAAACTGTTCTCATCTCCACATCACCCGCAGACCAACGGACAGGTCGAAACTGTGAACAAGACCATAAAAAATACCCTGAAAAGGAAATTGGAATCCAAAAAGGGCGCATGGGTAGATGAACTCCCACAAGTGCTATGGGCGCTTCGAACCACCTCGCACATCGCTACTGGTGAAACACCTTTCTCGCCGGCATATGGAGCCGAGGCGGTATGCCCCGTTGAAATTGGAATCCCCTCGCTTCGTCAAATTCATTATGGCGAAGTTAGGAACGAAGAAGCGCAAAGGGTCGGTTTGGATTTCTTAATGGAAAAGCGGAGTGACTCCCAAGTGGTGATGGTCAGGTACCTGAAAAAGATGGTTCGATACTACAACAAAAGAGTGAAGAGTCGACGCTTTAATATTGGGGACCTGGCCCTCAAAAAGGTTCTTCCTTCAATATAGAAGCCAGGAGTAGGGACTCTAGGTCCTAACTGGGAAGGCCCTTACAAGGTTCTTGCCGAGGTGGTACCCGGAACACATGATTGAGGACCTGTCTGGAGTACCTCTATGTAATCCTTGGAACTCGGACCACCTTCGCCGTTACTTTCAATAAAAACCAAATTTCTCCTCTATGATTGCAGCATTATCATGTGATTTCATAAAGTCATGGATGGACTACATTGAAGATTACATCAATTTCTAAAGACGATAAACATAATGGATAAAAGGTGTTAAAAAGCAAGGGACTTTTATCAGCCCACACTGTGACCTCTTCGTAAAAATCGAAATGGGTCCATGCAAATTCGCTTGCATAGGTCCTACAAAATGTGATTTAAGAAACATTCAAATGATTGTCAAAATCAGATCTAACTGGTACACATAAATGCCTCGAACCACTCAGATCTAAGGGACTATACTCGCCATGTCATGTCGCCATATAACACATTTTAAAAGATTCAAATTTAGCCAAATATTGTCGTATAAACCAAAATTCTTGGTACGTTAAGTTAGTTCATACATACGGAGTGCTCTCTTGGGCGAAGTGTTGAACGATTTCGCAAAATTGTTGATACTCCCATACATACACTTAAACAAAGCGTTCGCAATCAGGCATAAAGGATAAACATAAAACTCCTCGCACGTTAACGGTTTCAAATTTGAACACAAAATTTCTCACCCACTGCGACACTAAAATTCGATCTTAGTCAGCCTTCCGATCCCACTGTGTTTACAATTATGAAAGTACCAACAAGTTTAAAGGAACCAAAACGAAATGCAACAAATAACACATAGCACACAGGAATCCTTCCCAAGTTTTACTGCCTCAATATAAGAACAATCACGTTTTTGCAAGGAACACAACAATGACACAGTTTTTCTCTGCAGACCTTTGTGACTCTTGCCTAAGTAAATATGAAATTAGTTTGCAGTTGACACCCCCAATTGCTAGGGTCAGATTTCAAGTTTTTCCCACCAAGGAACTCTCCCAGGATGCCCATGTGATTGCTATACATGTGCTAATCCGAATTTTCACGTGTAAACAGTTTTAAATACTTGTTACACTTACAGGAAAAATGTGGATAAGTCATTTCATTAGTAAAAATTGAGGCATTTACAAGTTGAATGAGTGTTACAATATCAGGTGCCGGGGCACTTACAAAAAAAAAAAAAAACTAACTAAAACTAACAAAACAATCAGCAGTGAAGCAAAGGCAGAAGAAGATTATTGTGGAGGAGGGACATCTTCTAAAGAACCCTTGTCAGATGCATCCCGAAGGTCGGCAGGAGCATCTTGAGGCTCGGGGTAAAAGGCTTCAATGGAGGACAAGTCCAAGGTCGGAAAAGCTTCCTTCACGTCCCCCAAAGTCATCCTAGCCCCTAAGTTCCCAAAGACCCTCTGCATAGCCTCGTACTATGGGGTGTCTTCAAAAGTATCCTTGAAGTTCTGAACTGCTTTCGACACTTCTGCGTCCAGAACCTCCTTCACCCTAGCCGCTATGGTACGCTCCAAAGCCTCAGCAATTCTGGAGTCAATATGCTTCTCCAGGGAAGTATAATCTTCCTCAACCTTCTTCCTAGCCTCCAGCTCCCTCCCCAGTTTCTCATTGACCGCCGCCACCTTAGTTTCCAGCTCAACTTGGCTGCGTTAGCGATGGCCAGGGCCTCAGAGGCGATAGATTGTGCGCGGTTGGAATCATCCAGCTTCTTGCACAAGACCGCCACGTCTGACTCGGAGGCCCGGAGGTCATGCTTCAGTTTGTCGTTGTCATCCTGGAGGCGCTTCGCATTAGCCCTCTCATCTGAGGAAGATTTACGGGCTATGGATAGCTGGACCTTGAGGTCATTGATCTCCTTGAGCATATTGTCCGCGTGCCGGAGAGCAGTCTCAGCATTATTTTTGTCCCTCTGCGCCTCATCCACAGATGACTCCACCTCGTCAATAAGGGCCAATGTCCTGGCATTCATGGCCTTGGCAGCGAGTAACTTCCGGGACGGACTAACGCTGGAGGAGAAAGCAGACCAGCCCTCTGTCCAAAACTGCTCAGTAATAAAGGAGGGCCGGGCTGGAGGAGAACTGGGGGAGTCAAATAGAGAAGGGCTGAAAGTGACATCTTTGGGGAGAACGCTTGTTTTAATATGTTTAAGTTCTTCTGCCCCCTCCGGTGTCACCTCATAGGCCAACCCTGGAATGGGCACAGTTGGCTCGTCCTCCAGTTCGTCAACCATTGGTGGTGGAGGCGCAGAAGTGGACTCCTTGCCCTTTCCCCTTTTTAGCCTCTTCAAGGGGGCAGGCTCCTCCTCCAGTAACTGCTCAGATATGACTTCGGACAAGATAGGTGGCACTGAGGCGTCCTTAGTCTCCCTGCCCCTCTTGGATCCGCCTCTATCTGACCTCTTCCCCTTCCCTTTGGCAATACCCCTCTCAGGGTCTGCCTCCCCCTCAATGTTGGGCTGTTGAAGACCCACTGGCAGTAGAGTGGGCGATGGCAATAGAGCTGGAAGGGGGCCTTGAAGTTGGGCAGTAGACTTCTCAGACACTTCCTTTGCCACCCCAACTTGCAGGTTGGCCAATACCATTTTCTGTTTCCTCTCAACTTCACTGCCATGGCGAAGCGCAGGGGGGATCTTCGTATCCATAAGCCCCTTTAGGGAAATCTTTGGAAATTCCTTGGAACCTAGCAAGAAATAAAGGAATATAAAGCTGCAAGCAAAAGGCGTAGGATGAAACAGCAATAGGGAAACGAACTTACTCATGGCTCGCATAAGACCGTGTCTAACAAACAGCTTGTTTTGCTGAATGACCCCTTGAAAGGTGCCCTTGTAAGCGAACAAGCGCCTCACTGCCGCTAGGTCTGCGTCGGGGAGGAGGTGAGCGAAAGTGTCCCCTACCATAAACCGATGACATATTAGTAAACAACCAAGAAAATTGAATGGAAATTAAAGGAGCAGAGGACGCGTGACGCTTAAAGACTTTAAAACAAGTGCAAGACTCACTAGGTATGGAAAGAGTTCGGGGAATGGTAATTTCTGGACTGGGGTCCAAAGGGGAACTCTGCCACTCTCCAGCAACCCAGAACCACTGGTTCCTCCAGTTCTTTATTGAGGTAGGGTGACCGGTGATAACGGGAGGATAAGAGCCCATGGGAGACAAGTAGTACCAATCCTTGACGTCCGACCTCACATCTCTCTCCCTTCTAACCGATTTCTTCAAGGTATAGAGAGTGTGAATGATGTACAGTGAGATCGGATGATCAGGGTTGACCTCTTGCCACACCAACCAAGTGCCCACAGCCTGTGTCCAGAAATTAGGGGCCAGTTGGTAGGGGCACTGGTTGTAGCTTCTAAGTAGTGCCCTGAAGAAGGGGTGCAGGGGAAGCCTCATCCCGCAAGAAAGGGCATCATAGCATATGGCCGCCTGGCCCGGAGGAGGGCTGGAAGGTCAGCAAGATGGTGTAGGATACACCAATTGGACCCCTTCTGGTAGCCTGAATTTTTTCGAAGCCCCAGCTAAATCAACCATTCGGATTTCGGTGGCGACCTTACTGCTTTCCCATGACTCTGGGTTTGGATCAGGATCGACGTGGTAGCTTGAAACCTTGTTAACTTGGTCGACCCACTCCTCTACTTGAGCAACCTCCTCTGCAGACAAACTCAATTCTTCCCTATGTGCCCTAAAAGGGGCCTTAATGGTCAAACCAAGGTCCTGGTGACTAGAAGAAGGGCCGGCCGTCCTTTCTCTCCTCAGATCCCTATCTCGTTTGCTCCGAAGCTCTGCCAAAGATGCCTCCTCTTCGGATGACAGATGAGCCATGTAAGTCTGATGTTTATCTTCTTCGCTGTCAGAATCACTCAAATAGATTATGCCACTATTTTTCCTATTTCTCCTCTTAATCTGCTCCCTAAAGAAGCGGAAACTAAAAACCGATAAAGAGATGGGGCAGAAACCTCTGACGGGAACCGCCATTGCTAACATTTCCTGTAAACCCGTTCCCCCAACTCTTTCCATTTTTTCTTTTGTTTTAAAGGTAGGTCAGACTTAACGAAAGAAAAACAAGGTGCAAAAACAAAATTTTCAAACCTACAATGAGAAACTAAAAATAGAAAAGTCTCGTATATACAGAGACCAAGAGGTTTACCTTCAGATGACGAATGCTTGAAATTGCGCACTGGGAATGAAGTAATCGCCGGTAAAGAAAGTGTGGAACAGTAAAAGCGGACGCTGGGTAGAAAGCCCTTGAGGAGAAGACTCGAAACTTGCAGGAAAGAGAAAAAGGGAACAAGCTTTCGCCAGAGTATTGCTGCAAAGGTTCTTAGAAAGTGGTAAAGGGGGAAATAAAAAATGAAGGAGGATTTATAGGGATCCCAACGATCTAGATTCCTTGATTTTTGTGAGCCGTATGATTAATGTGGTTAACCCATGTTTCTAGGAGAATGGGCTAATCAAAACGCCAGCCGTTAAAGGGAGGGACAAAACCGTTCAGATACCACAGTGAATACCACGCGCTGGGAAATGCTACTCCCCTCCCATTTTATATATATATATATATATATATATATATATATATATATATATATATATATATATATATATATATATTTTTCTTGGAAATAGACACCAATAGCCTCTCTAAATTAAATGCGCCGCCTAAGGATAGCTCTAGTACGATCCCGACCCCGTTTAAGACGAAAAATCTGAGGCAGAAGATCGGCTATAATATGTGATGAGATCCCAGTCAGGGAATCTCGTCGAACACGCGGAATAACGACAATTAAAACCTAGGAAATATCTAAATCAGATCTGACACAAGAACAAACAACAAAAATAAGGATAGAACGACGGTAAAACCTTGACCCGACAATCACGACGCAATTTATGGCGATGCGGATAGAAGAACCAAGATTGGTGAACGCCACAAGGACTTGTCAATTTCCTTGATAAGTTTCGAATTTGGAAACGCCACAAATATTCTTGCGAATATTTGATAAGTTTGAAATAAAGGGAATAACTCGACCTTTCAATTTTGGAGAATCCTCTCTCAAATATTATTAATCTCAAATCAAACTTGTCCTTCTTACAATGAATGGAAAGGAATATAAATAAGCAAAATAACCTAGTATCTAATTTACTTAAAATAGAATTCTAATTAGACTAAAATTCTAAAATAGGAAGATAACTAAAAAACCAAAAGGAAATAAAATAATTGAAAAATCCGGAAAATCTGGCGTTGCTTGTTTACGGCCGTGACGAACTATCTTACGGCCGTAAAGGCCTTTATGTTCAAAATTGTGCTATTAGTTACGGCCGTGACACAATGCTTACGGTCGTGAAATTTCTTCGGTTTGCATGTTACGTCTGTAAGACTGGACATTACGGCCGTAAGACCTTTTCTGCCTTTTCCTTCGATAACTTGTTACGGCCGTGATAATAAGTGTTACGGCCGTGAATATATGTTTTACGGCCATGAAGATCCTCTTTTACGGCAGTAAGGTATTTACTGCCCAAATTACTTCTTTTTCTTGATTCGGCTTAATCCATCCCTCTTCTCGGCTTGACCCCAACACGGAACTTGCTCCGTTTTGCACGTAGATCACTGTCATATTGCCGATGATTCGACTTCGCCCTTCGATGCCTGGTCCGGATCACATCATACTCCCTCTCTTGAAAAGGATTCGACCTCGAATCCATTTTTGGTCGGCCTTTCAAATTTCTCCTTCTTTCCTGGGCTCGATGATCGTTTTTAAGCTTCGTGCAATCCTTTAGACTCTTGGGCTACTTATTTTGGCCAATAAATTTCTGTCCCGTCTTAAATCCATGGCTTGATTTATGTCCCTGCAAAACAGATTTCGTAGAACTGGGGAGGAATGTGTTAGCAAATGCAAATAAACTTATTTTTGTGGCGGACTCTCTTTTATTTTTCTTTTCACTCTCAAGCTCACCTTTTTCTGAGGTCGTGGCCTCAATTCTCTTGTTTTCAATTTTCACACCCTCTCCTTTTTTTGAGGTCGTGGCCTCAACACTCTTATTTTCTCTCTCAAACTCGCTCTTTATTTTCAATTGGTCCTCTTGGACCTCTTTAGGAGATAGCGAGCAAGAGTGATCCTTTTTCCACCATTGATGAAAGAATATCGATTTTTAAACCCATCGTGCACTACCCTCCTGTCATGTTGCCAGTGTCTCCCCAACAAAATATGGCCAACATGCATAGGTATCACGTCACAAACCACCTCATCCTTATAACCCCCGATGGAAAAATTGACCCTAGCCTACTTATTTACCTTAATTTCTCCCGACTCGGTCAGCCATTGCAATTTATAAGGGTTCGAATGTTTAATCAAACTCAAACCCAATTTCTCAACCAACATTGTACTAACCACATTAGTACAACTTCCCCCGTCAATCACCATACCACAAACCTTTTTACCCACTAAGCATCTAGTATGGAAGAGATTATCCCTTTGCTCACCAATTTCATCCACCCTGACCCTAGTACTAAGGACACGCCGATTAACAAGTGAATCTCTAACAGCATAGGTCAGTCCTTCCTCATCACTACTACTAGCCCCAACATCTACTAACTTAGGCATTCCCTTAAATTCGTCCTCGGAACTAATTTCACCATTATCACGCAAGATCATTAGCTTCCTATTTGGACACTGGGATGCTATATGACCCATACCCAAGCACTTAAAACATTTAATATTTCTATCCCGAGTAGTTTGAGAATCAGAAATATTTTTACCTTTCGTTGTAGGATCCTCCTTCCCTTTCGAGTTATGTTCAACGTTGGATTCCTGCTTAGGTTGTAATGTAAGATAAGATGGTGAGTGTCTTGCTGCCCCCTTTCTCCTTAGCTGTCTTTCCACCTTCATGGCCATATGCACCATATCTTCCAGCTCCACATAATGTTGCAGCTCAATGACATTGGCAATATCTCTATTCAGCCCACTCAGAAACCTAGCCATCGTAGCTTCCCGATCCTCCACCACGTTAGCCCGAATCATCGCCACCTCCATATCCTTATGATAATCTTCTACACTCCTCGACCCCTGAGTCATACCCTGCAGCCTCTGATAAATATCTCTATAATAATGAGTCGGCACAAACCGCTTCCTCATTATGATTTTTAATTCACCCCAACTCTCCACCGGCTCCTCAAGGTTCCTCCTCCTACCCGTAACTAGTTGATCCCACCAAATATTTGCGTAGTCAGTGAATTCAATCACGGCTAATTTCACCTTCTTCTTTTTCGAATAATTATTACAATCAAAAAGCCGTTCGACCTTTGTCTCCCAATCCAAGTACGCCTCCGGATCACTCCTACCCTGGAACGATGGTAATTTCACTTTAATTTTTCCAAGGTCTTCATCAACAACATCTCTACCCCCACGATGCCTCCTAGCATCACGACGCTCCCTATCCTGCCTCCTCTCATACCTATCTCCTCTATCCCTCCTTCGCACACTTCCCAAAGATATACTTCCACTTTCACTTCTCATATCCTCATCACCCATACCATCCTCACGCCTATTACCTCTCCTAACCCGAGAACCATCATGAGATTGATTACGAGGTCTTTGTTCACGTTCTACACCTCGATTCTCCATTTGAGCCATAAACCTCTCAAATTGTGCCCTCATTGCTGCAATATCACCATTACCCTGTTCATCCTTTCTATTCACACCCCTGAGCTGTTTCCTGTCTCCAACAGAAGATGAAGATGTGGAAACCTCTCTATCAGACATTTTTAAGACACGAACAAGGAAATTCGGAATATTTGGGAAATATTTGGAATTTTATTAATCTGCCAGAGAATTTGACTACGAGTATGGCAGAAAAAACGGAACTGAATTTGGACGAAAAACGAAGAAGAAAAACACTTTTGAATTTTTGGGACTGACTCTTATGGATCAAATTGAAGAAAATTATGACTGACACAAAGAACGCGAAGAACACGAAAAAAATCAAGAAACGCAAAAATCTGAAATAGATCCAAGCTCTGATACCAGATGATGAGATCCCAGTCGGGGAATCTCGTCGAACACGCGGAATAACGACAATTAAAACCTAGGAAAGATCTAAATCAGATCTGACACAAGAACAAACAACAAAAATAAGGATAGAACGACGGTAAAACCTTGACCCGACAATCACGACGCAATTTATGGCGATGCGGATAGAAGAACCAAGATTGGTGAACGCCACAAGGACTTGTCAATTTCCTTGATAAGTTTCGAATTTGGAAACGCCACAAATATTCTTGCGAATATTTGATAAGTTCGAAATAAAGGGAATAACTCGACCTTTCAATTTTGGAGAATCCTCTCTCAAATATTATTAATCTCAAATCAAACTTGTCCTTCTTACAATGAATGGAAAGGAATATAAATAAGCAAAATAACCTAGCATCTAATTTACTTAAAATAGAATTCTAATTAGACTAAAATTCTAAAATAGGAAAATAACTAAAAAACCAAAAGGAAATAAAAAAATTGGAAAATCTGGCACTGCTTGTTTACGGCCGTGACGAACTATCTTACGGCCGTAAAGGCCTTTCTGTTCAAAATTGTGCTATTAGTTACGGTCGTGACACAATGCTTACCGCCGTGAAATTCCTTCGGTTTGCATGTTACAGCCGTAAGACTGGACATTACGGCGGTAAGACTTTTTCTGCCTGAAATTCTGCCTTTCCTTTCGATAACTTGTTACGGCCGTGATAATAAGTGTTACGGCCGTGAATATATGTTTTACGGCCGTGAATATCCTCTTTTACGGCCGTAAGGTATTTACTGCCCAAATTACTTCTTTTTCTTGATTCGGCTTGATCCATCCCTCTTCTCGGCTTGACCCCAACACGGAACTTGTTTTGTCTTGCACATAGAACACTGTCATATTACCGATGGCTCGACTTCGCCCTTCGATGCCTGGTCCGGATCACATCTATATGGATCCGAACCTTACATAAGGAATTTCATTATCGACTCCCTAAGAAGTTAATGCTGTGAAATCATGGCAAATCCTACACGACCATGAATGATCCCTTCAGATTTGAGGGACTAGTGTTGAATCCGGACCCAAAGAAAGGTACGGTGATCCACCAGCGAAGGCCCAATAGTGGCCCAACGGATCTTGACCCACAGCTAAGGCCTAAAATATCACCTTGGGATGAAGGCCGAGGTGGTACGTCAAGCAAACCCCTTTAGCCGACCTGGTTAACGCCTAGCCGATGTGCTTTATACTCAGCCGGGGCGCTTTACGGCGTTGACCAGAAGAGAGATGGAGTCATTGATGAGACACTGCCTTTATCAAGACGTGACAGACGCCCATCCCCTACGAAATGTAGCAATGATTACGGTTGAAAAGTAAGGTTCTCACCTCCATGAGCTAGGGTGATGACAAGTGTAAAGTACGCCACATGTCGTGATCTGAGATAACAAGTTCCTCTATAAATAAAGCACGATTGTCTCCAAGTTAAAGGTTAGCAATTTGCTACTTTACACATATATTTGTCTCTCCCTTTTCTCTCTTTTACACACTTATATTTCCCGCAATCAAATTATCTTTGTCGAATATGTCCGCTGACTTTGGTATCGGAGTGCAAACGGGAGCTACCTCGGCCCCCTTTGCAAGCTGATTGTTTGTCACAGTGCGCAGGAGTTCCACGCGTTCAAGAAAGAGGAGTTGAGACATATTGGTCCAAGGTCCAGTCGGATTTTGTGGTCAACAATTTCCATGAAGAAGATAAGCTGATGCACAACTAAGGCTAAATAGCAAATCGTGACAGATCATTTCTGTTCAGAAAATTATAATTTTTGTTGCAATTTATCAACGAATTTTTAATTAAGATTTTTAAGTTTTAAATATTCCTAATGCATGGGAACTTTTGTGAATTTTCAAAATTAATGTCAAAATTGAATTAATAATTTACTTTATTAAATCTCTCACTCCCCTGCCTATATTGTAAATATATCAGTCACGACTCACGAGAGGCCATAATTTACATTATTTCTTCATGTTTGACATAGGTTTTTTCAAGTGAAAAAAATGATTTTTTTTCCTTCAAGAATTTATGGTTAAAAAATAAAAAAAAATTCGTTAGTACAAAATAAAATAAAAATATATGATTGAAAATGATTGAAAAAAAATATTTTAATAATTTTATGCCAAACAAGTAACGGTTTGGTAAATTTCTTTATAAATACGTTTATAAATAACTTATTTTTTAACTTATTTTTTAACCACACACATTTTTAAACCACTTTTCAGGGGATATTTTGCTTTGAAAATAATAATTTCTTTGTTTATAAATAATTTTTTTTAAACAAAACATGGGCTGTATTTTTTTTTTTTTTAAATTTTAATTCTTGCCTTTCGTTAGAGATTAGAAACCTACACTTTCGGAGGCCAAGCTGGTTGACCAACTACAAATGGCCTAGTCCCAAACTGTATGTAATGCCGATGCTGATTTACAGATTTTGCTGAAAAAAATGGTAAAGAAGCAAGCAGGCAAAGAAACCAAAAAACTCAAAACAGAAAACAAAATCAAACAGAAGAAAAAATCCCGTAACAATGATGATGCTAAAGAGCCTGAAGTTGCAATTGTGTCGTCTTCGAGCACTGAATCCCAAAACGACGTCGTTGAAGAATTTAGCTGGGAGGAGGAGAACGGAATAGTAGAAGAACGGAAGGAAAAACGGAAAAGAGGGGAGGAGGAGAAGAAGAAGAGTGGTAAAAAGGAGGTTAAAAATAAGGGGAAAGAAAATTGTAGAAGAGGAAGAAGACGAAGAGCGAGACTACTACATTTTATAAAGAGCGAGAATTCGGATCTTCGGATTTCTCAGGAGGCGGTTTTCCTCATCAACAGAGCTTCGGTATGCTTCTGAATTTCTGTGATTTTGACTTGTTCTTTGTCTTGATGTATGCCCTTGGAAATTGCAATTACAAAAATTAGGTTTCAGAATGATTTTATCTTGATGTGAATTCTTTTTGGGCTCATTCTTTACGTTTTACAACTTTCTGAATGCATAAGATATGCAATAAATTTGACAAATAAACTAATTCTGTTCTTGAAACTGGTATTGCCATTTTCTCTTAAGTGCCCAATTTATCAATTGATTGTTATGCTGGTTGAAGGAGAAAATTTACTGGAAAATTATGCTATTTCCCAATTTTTGAAATGAAGGAAAAGGGAGAAAAGAAATTCAGAATTAAATTATGATTCTTCAATTAAACTCTTCAACCATTGAGTTTTATAACAAATATTTTATATTCGAGTCCCTCAAGTGCACTGATGGTTCATGGCATTTTACCCGCGATGTAAGAATCCATGAAAAAGGAGGTATATAATATTTACAATTTTATGGGTATTATGTACTGGATTTGTGTGCCTTGCAAGCTCAACCCATTTGTGGAAGTGGAACATAACTAGCAGGTGGTACAAAAATAAAGCTAGAAATGCATGCCATGAACTTGTTTACACATTTAATGGCGCACTGTGTTTATGGTAAATACTACGGAATTGTGTTTTTTGATGGAAATGGAAACATATTAAAAGATTGGCTTTCCTGCTGACGGCTTTTGAAAAGGCTCAGGCATTTTATGTTTGCAAGACATGGCATAAGCCTAAGCAAACTAATGAACTTATTTGAAAACATAAGCTACAATAACATGTTTATTATAACCCATAATCCATGTTGAGAATTCATGATAAAACAATTAACAAACTTAATAGCATCTTACAAAACAAACATAAAAAATTAATAAAGTAGCAATCAATAATTTCTTAAATTAATAATAACGTAATTATATGGTCATCCTCGTGGTCATTTTTTTTTTTAATTGCAAGTAATACAAAATTACTTATCCAAATATGTTTGGAAACCAAAATTTGCTTGAAAAAGTTAATTTTGCTTATTTATTATAAGCTTAGCCAAACACGCTCCAAATAAATTTTTTCTCATTTTTTGATACCATCTTCACTTACAATGTTGGAATCTCCATCCGTGTGAAGACCTAAAATATGAAATAAAGAAACCCATAAAATGTACTAGACTACAAAAAAATAGCTAAAAAACATTAGATCGGTAATAAAATGTCCGAAAAAGGCAACAGAAGCGAGTGCACACCTCAACCAACCTGAGGCGTAAGCTTACTAATGGCACTCAATAAGCGGTTTTCGAGGCAGGTACCTTAAAATGATGTTTGAAACAATGGCTAATCTTTGTTTGTTACTCTTTTGATTGCTGGGAATAATGAATATGGCATACCAGAATACTTCCATTTTTGAAATTTGGATTAGAATAACAATTCGAAAATCATTATTAGGAAATTCCTTGCTTGAAAACTTTCCATAACTAATTTTTTTGTTATAGGGACTTTTGTGGTTGTCAACACTCAACCACACAACAAGAAAGTAAATTTCATAATTTGAGGCTACTTAATTAAGATCTTTTCAAATGAAAGACATGGGTGAAGCATCATGCTCTGTATGAATTGAAATTTCTTGATACAAAAATTGAAGATGTCCTTCTGTTTCTCAGATATTTTCTTTTCAATTTTCTTTTTCCAAATGACCCGCAATCTTCAGGTCACTTCATGATCAATGAATTTAAATTTGTCTCAGAAGTCCAACTAGCAAAAAAGTTGACTGCCAATGTTTTTCTGAAAATGAGTGGCCAGACCATTTAATTACTGTGTATCTTGGTGGTAGTTACTTTTTGGTGTTGAATGTTTTGGAAGTGTCACATATTTAATCATGTCATGCTATCTAGTATTATGTCAAATGCATCTTATGTTATAGAAATAAGAGTGTTCCTAGTCGAACATCATCCCTCCCCCTCTTTTTCTCTTATAAGATGTATCTTTTAGCTAACATGAACAAGAAAATCATTGTTTTTCTTTTTCTTACTGAACTCGGAAGGGATCGGATAGTATAACAAATTCGGTTGAATTTACTCTATCCTTTTGCAATGTCAATGGATGTGTGGTAACAAATTATAATTTCCATCTAAATTACAGGCTTGTGTGATAACAAGTTATTATATGCATCTAATTACAGTCTTTCCATGATATTCCTAAATTTGGATCATCCATCTTTGCAACCAACTTCTAGTAGGTAGGTTCTCAATTATATTTAACTCAACTGGTCCAGATTATATCAATCCCAAAACTCTACCCTCTGCTCTGAGCATCTATTTTAGATTTATTTTCATGTTTATGATGAAATGCATCTTTTGGTCCTTTCAGCATCCGTGGTTTCCAAGCGCAGGAGATTTGACCTTCTCTCAGGTTAGGTACTTCTCATTGTGTTCCCATCTTAGTATCCTACTTCTTGTTTTTCCCGTTATATATTCTTTGCTTTTGTGCATGTAGATTTTGTTCCGGAAAAGATAAAGGCTGAGGATGCTTTGAAACAAATGCCAATGGCTGAGCAATGATCTGGATGGAATTTCGAGAGGTTATCAATTCACTTACATTCTAGGAGTTAACTAGATCTCGCAAATTTCTATGGTTAGCAGCTACAATTACATACTAATCGACGAAGTAAAATTCCCTTCTAGAACAGTTTATAGGATTACTTAGCTAACACAAAAGGCAAAAAGCATAATTTGAGCATAAGCAACCAAGAATATGGGGCCTATATGCTTAGTGGAATATGACATTGATTTCCGAATGTAAGTCTCAAGTTTGTCAATGCTATATTACAGTTGAGAAATCAATTCAAGTGAAAGAAAAGCAATCAGAGAAATTTTCATTTTTCAAACCCCCTTTTGAGAAACCTGTTTTTCCTGCATTTCCAAGCAAACTTTCAGCTGAAATAGGAACTCTCTTTCTCTCACATAAAACAATTACTAACAAGATTGATTCATTGTTCTAACAAAAATTATGACTTCTTACCAATATTGAACCGTCATTTTTTTTTGTCTAAAAGATCAACTAAAATGTTACCTCACCTAACATTTTCTTCTCTTCCTAGCCATAAAATCCCCCACATTGTTCCGATAGGACCAATACATCATTCTTTGTATACCTTTGTTGTGACTTTAGTCTTTATTATAATTCGAGTCAATCTCCTCCCCAAAATGGACCACTTCCCTTTCTCTATGTTACTTCTTCTACTTCTCTTCTACTGCTCCAAGACCCTAGCTCAAGCACCAGCTCAGGCCCCAGCACCGGCCGGTCCAACCAATATAACCAAGATTCTCGAAAAGGCCGGCCAGTTCACAATGTTCATCCGGCTTCTATCAATTACTCAAGTAGGAGACCAGATCAATACACAACTCAACAACTCAAACCAGGGATTGACGGTATTTGCGCCGCCTGATAATGCCTTTTCTACCCTCAAATCTGGCACTCTAAACTCCCTAAGTGATCAACAGAAGGTTGCATTGGTGCAATTTCATGTACTGCCCACTTTTCTCTCCATGTCACAGTTCCAAACTGCGAGCAATCCTTTGAGGACTCAAGCCGGGAACAATGATAATGGGCAGTTTCCTCTAAATGTTACCACCTCGGGAAACCAAGTGAACGTCTCGACCGGTGTGGATGATGCCACGGTGGCTAACACAATATACACAGACAACCAGCTAGCAGTATATCAAGTGGACAAGATTCTTCTTCCTTTGAGCATTTTTGGTTCACCTGCACCAGTTCCGGCCCCATCAGCATTAGCCAAGAAGAAGTCACCGGCTGCTGATGGCCCGGTATCTGGCAGTGATGATGTTCCGGCAGATGACTCGGGGGCAATTGGCCTTGCCATGCATGGCATGCTGATGGTGCTACCCCTTGGAGTTGGTGTTCTAGCAGCACGTTGGTTGTGATAACATAGATGGATACGTTCGCATTATGGGTTCATAGATATATCTATAGAGATCGTGTTCATCTTTCTTTATTCATCTGCTTTACCCTTGGGCCACTGTTTTCTGTCATTTGAGTATCTTGAGATTTTGTAATCTAAAATTTATATTATTTTGTGTTACATGTCTATAAAATTAACCTTTATTGAACTCAATAAAGTAAATTTTTGTGATCTTGAATAAATTCGTAAAGATGAACAACTTGAAGAACTTGATGAAAAGTTTACTACTTTTGGGAACGATTTTAAAGACTGTTCTCCAAGATAAGACTTTATCGAGGGCTTAAATTATGGTGTCGGACCAAATTAGTGCTTGTTAGTAAAAGAATCAATGGTAAAGTATTAAGTTTCTCGATTTGTTTTGTTCATATTGTTAATTGTTGATTGGAGATGGTCTTCCAACAATTTTAAGTATTTCATGTTCCGAATGGTCAAACTACATGTTATATTCTCCAAGTCGTCAATATTTTTCCTCTAATAATAAATAAATTGGTGGGAACCTATGCAAAACTCCTAATAATTAAGTGGTCTTTCAATAAAAAAGCGCACACTTACCTGATCTTGATCATTATGTGATGTGTTCCGGACCCACGACAATTGGAGTCGCAGCAGGCTTGACAGAAAGTTAAATATTTAAGCCAAATAAAAGTGCAGTTCAGTCAGTCATTTCAGAATTGGATGGATAATATATGTTTTTCGAGTAGAAACAGGTCACTGAGCAAGACTCATGGGCTAAAGCCCTTGAGCCTATTGATTTTGGGGCCAAATTCCATCGTTTGGGGCTTCAAATTGGAAAATCAATGACACAGACAGAAATTTACTATATTTCCATAATTATAGGATTATATTTACTTTATATTTATTATTGTTTCCAATTAAATCCATTATGAGAGATTTTATCTATTCCCTAATTAGATTAGATATTATTTAGTTTTCTAAGTAGACTAGGATTTTTATTCTGATAGCCTATATAAAGGCGTCTTCATTGTAATATTAAAAACAGACTTTGACGAATAAAAAAAGATTGAATGTTTTTCAATGTTTTAATGTGTGGATTCGCATAACAAACCCGAACTTATCAAGATTGATTATCTCGTGGCGTTCATCTCGAACTTATCAAATATTCGCGAGAATATTTGTGGCATTCAAAACTAGAAACTTATCAAGGAAGTTGGACAGATCCTTGTGGCGTTTCGCAAATCTTGGTTCTTCAATCCGTATCGTCGATCCTCGCGTCGTGATTTTCGGGTCAAGATTCCACCGTCCGTAACAACCTGGGTTCGAAACTTTCCGGCGTTAATTCCGCGCATCTCGAATCTCATCATTATGGAGCAAAAGTGAGACTAGACTGGATCTGAATAGCCTCCTAATAATATCCATAAATTAAATTTTCTTTTTTTGGTAATAGACACAGAGATGGATCTACAGCATGGCGAGCTGTCGTGCTCGCCCTTACTGGATCCATCGAGAGAAAAGATTTGTTAGATTTTTGGACTTTTTTTTAGCTGCAATTCGAAAAATACAATTATTTGACCGATATTTATCCCAATTGAACAAAATTTTTGGATGGCTGCCTTTGCTGAACAAAATTCCTAAATCCGCCCTAATAGATAAAATTGTGATACACTAGTTCTAAAACCTTTTCTGTTCTTGTATTCCACAGTCTCTACATTAAATTCTGGCCAAACAATATTTCAGTTTAGAAAGTGATTTGAAGGCAGATGTTGAAAAGTTAAAATTTCAAAGAAGATGCTGAGGAAGGAAGGCAGTCACCTGCAGGTCATCTGGAAGGGGTAGACATCGCCAAATATTGTTACCCTTGCATTAGATAAGCTATTCCATTCTGGAATCTATGAATTATGCAGGTCAATGTAATGCATTGATGGAGACACACAAAAGAAACACAGTAAAGCAAACTTTAAATTCCTAACCTGTACTATTACAGTGCACCTCAGAGTGGCTATCAAATTTTGGGACTTGGATAAAGCTCCACAAATCAAACATACATTAATCAATAAGTGAGAAAAACACGTCTGATTTCATCTCAGAAAATGACAACTAAAGAGTTAAAGAAGTAACATTAATCAGACACAAATTCATAAGCAGCAATGAAGTAACATTTATCTATAAATAGATTGAAAGAAAATTCTGAAACTCAGTGTAAGTGCAAAGCCTCCTAGGGTAAGATGTAAATATATCTGTCAAAATTTAGAAGCAAGCAGAGAGGAGAAACTTTCACTTCCGACTATAAACTTGTGGGCACCTTTCTCTCACTGCACCATCCAATAAGCTGCACGACGCTGGTAAGGTTGAAGATTAGGAATCAAGGCAGGTAGGTCATCCTCCACCATCAGTACATCCCTACAAAAATCCGGAAAAAGAAACCCAATAAAGTTTTGCACAAATTCAAATACAGTAAAGCTTGGAGAATGAGAGACAGATTAGGGAAAATGACTTCCTCTATTTTTTTTCCTTTTACGACACCATGGTCTATCCAATCGAAGTCAGTGGGAAAACCATTAGTCTGAAGGATCGGAAGGTGTTTCTGACCCAAAACTCAATCTCCAACCTCCGGCCATCCAACCGTCCAACCACCACCAGAAGGACCGTGTTGTACAAGGGAACACTCGACCAGAGTTTGGGCGAAAACGATGGCGGATAACGGCGACAAACGACGGAAAAAGAGGGTGAAAACTGGAACGCTTCTTGTTGAGATTCAACTGCTGCTGGACATTCATCTTCACCGCTAGGAAATGTATCAACAAATGGTATCAGAGCCAAGTTTAATGGCTGAAAATATGTAAGAAGAAAGCGGAACGCAGTAGAAGATCTGGGTGAGGCCAGAAGCTGGAAGCACTGAATTCCCATTTGAAATTTGAAATGAGGCCTGACTGTATTGTATTTGGTAAAACAGAGATGAGGAGTGAACTTCGTAGGTCCCACCACTATTGATAGGATGGATTTTTTTTTTTTTTTTTAAGGGGCTGTTTTTGGGGGGAAACTTGGGAAGGAAAATTGTGGCAACTATCCTCCTTTAGAATATTAAAATAAGATTAATAAGATTTTAATTTTTTCTTTTGAAAATTTTAATTTTTATTCACAGTGTTACAGTTTCAAATCTGATATCGTAATTGATTTCCCATTTCTCTCCATTACCTAATATTTACAAATTCTACCAAAACCTAACATCTCATAAAGTTTATGGTACGTGGAGTTGAGGCAGCAGAAATTATGTGAAGCAACAAATATTTGTCCATATGTCATCAAAACTTGCTTTTAGTTTTGTTAAAAATTATATTTTATATAAGATTTTAGAAAATGGGGGATCGGAAAATTAATAAAAATTACGGTCTAATAAATGTGTAATTAAAATTAATTTTAATTTAAATATTTATAAAATTTCTTTAACTAATCAATGACATATAAACATTAGAGAAAGAGAATTTTTAGAAAAACGTGATGTCTCGTGGTACTCGACATGTCAAGTGGTACCAGTCATTTCTTGTCTTTATTATCGACTTTTGCATATGTAATAATGCAGCATTGATAATTACACGTATACATGTTCAATTATAACTTGTAAAGTAACACACGTAGTTAATAATCAAACTTTTTATTAATGAGCAACACAAGTTTTATTTCATGGATATTTAATCTTAATATATATAATAATAGTATAACACCAAAAATAATTCACACATAGTTTCCCTCCATTTTTTCATGCTATTTTAGAAAATTTTGTAATTTTATTAATTATTATAATAATTGAATTATGAAACTTCAATTAATGCAAAATTAATTATAGGTGACATGTAATAAATGACTTATTGATTTTAAAAAATAAAAAATCTATAAAAAGATCAAATTGTATATTATTTTTATTCTTTTGATAACTATTGTAATATTTTAAAGTCAAAAAATATACAATATAGGTATCAAATTCATGATTTTAATGAGAAATTCAATACAAGTTAACAAATGAGAGCAAATTCTAAATATATCATTCTTAAAATTGCCTCAAATAATAAAGGTAAAAGTTTTACTTATACTTTTTACTTTTTTCAATATCCAATCTTTTTAATTTATCTCATCCAAGTCATAAAATGATATTTATTATTTCTTACCTAACTTCAATTTGACATAAATGATTAATTTCAAATCTTTTTTCTTATCAAATTAAAAGAAATAATGATATCCGATCTTTCTAAGTAAATTCAATTGAATCATTTTAATTTCTACAACTTCATGTTTCGATAAACTCTTTGGTAATTTTGGAAACGTAACAAACGTTTCAAACTTTTTTTATTTTCTTTCTTTGAATGAGTTCGTGGGCGAGCCAAACAACGTCGTTGAACCACGAGCCGAGCTTTTTTAAAAAAAAGCTAAGCTCGTTGTTCAACGAGCGGTTCGTTGGCACGAGCTCGACCAATGAGCTGGCAAGCCCCTTGGCTCGTTGAGCTCGTTGGCACGAGATCATGTCAACGAGCTGCTTGTTGAACTACGAGCCAGCCGTGGTTCAACGACGTTGCTTGGCTCGCCCACAAGCTCGTTCATTTGACGAGCCGAGCCGACGAGCAGCTCGATCCGTTTGTCACCTCTAATTAAAAGCCTATTTGATAAAGTTAAAATTTTTAACTTAAATTCATTTTTAACCACACAGTTCTACGAGATCCAATATTTTCCAACAACTTAGAGATGATAAACGGGCAGAGCGGGGGGCTCAGAACAACGAGCAGCTCACCACTCACCCAAAATGGGTCGGTGAGGTAATTTTTTTTTTTTTTTAACCAAAATTTCATTTTTATTTTAAAAAATAAAAATAAAAAAGGGTGGCTCTTGGACCAAGCTTGGCCCTTGACAAGACAAGCCACAAAAGTGGGTTTATAGCCGGTTCGGCCCATTGCCAACTCTATAATCACTTTTCAATCATAAATTCTTTTAAATTCAAAATTCATCCAAACTCTTGTATCAAACAAACTCTAAGTATTATTTTTCTATTTTATTTTCGTCTTAAGATCCATAACGAACCCATTTGCAAGCTAATCAAGAATTAGATATTCAAATTGTGTATGTCTCTTTATTTTTAAATCTTTAAGCATGTGTTTGGTGAAAGTCAAAAAATGGTTTATAAATCATATAATTTCTCAAATTACTTATTAACCAAAATCATTTTATTTCTCTAATTTTCATCAATTATTTTTTACTTTAAAATCATAAATAAATCAGTTTATTAACCGATGAGAGTTACCAAATGGAGGCTAAAGGCTCTGTTTGTTAAAAATTTTGTATTTAAAAATATATATATATTTTTTATATTTTCGAAGTAAGATGTGTGGTTGAAAAGTAGAAAGAGAATATATATATAATTAAAAAATGATTTGGATGATTTTATTGTGTTAAATGCACGTCTTTTTTTGGATTTTCTAGAGGTATTTGGCATTTGGCAATGACCATTATTGACCATAATATATGAACATGAATATGATATATATTCTTTTCTTTTTCTTTAAAAAAAATAAAAATAAATATGACAGTGTAATGGGCCAACATAACATTCACCTAATCTCCCACTGAATCTAACCTCCTCTCAACCCTTCACGAGACGGCATCGTATAGACGGATATTCAAATATTCACTACTCTCTCTCTCTCACCTGTTTCTCTCTCATCACGGTCCAAAAATAATAATGGCATAATCATTTTCACCGGATCCATTGCTGTAAAGACAATTCACTTTTTTCACAACTTTTTGTGACCTAAGTTGATTCTGCCTTTTACTTTCACATTTTATTGTCCTCTCGATTCTCGAGCTATTTGCTGGTAGTTGCGGTAAAAATGATTATTTGTATATTATTTTGAGATTTGTCAAATGAATGTTTATTTATAATCAAGAAATTAATTTTCTTTAAAGTAGAATGTATGATTAAGCCCCTATTTCGTATAACTAAAATTTTAGATTTTAATTTAAGTTAAAGTTAATATTTAATCCTAATCATATCTTTTATGGAATTTACAAGTTTTTCAAACATACATTTCATTTTTTTTAATGAAAATCTACTAGAAATTTGATTTTTATCTATATCAAATAGGGGCTAAAAATTATTTCGAAAAATGTTTTTTATTCAAAAGTGGTTTGGAGAAATATGAAAACTTATAAACAAGTTTACCAATACTCGTTAAATTAATTTTAACACTTTAAAATTATAACGATGTATAAAAGATTTACTGATATGAGAACCATGAGTCAATCAAATTGTGGCGATAAATTTGAAATTATTTTTAGTTTTGCGATAAAATGTGGAAGAGTCGCAATAATGAATTTTATAACATTTATATTGTATCACCTAGGCCTTGGATTGAATTCTAAGAACTTTCATTTTTTTTTTTATTTGCAAATAGTTTTTGTATGCTTGAAATCGTATTAGCTATAACTATTTGATATTGTGAAGAGTAATGTTATGTAGTACGTACAACTGAGGTTTAATACCGGTCCAAGTGTCATTAGAGCCACTATATATCATAGTCATATATAAAAATGCAACACAATTGACAACGTTTACGTGACAATTATCTTCCGGTCAGTAGTAAATATTAGTTGTGCTACACAACATTATCTATTAAGAATTCCTTTTTAATTATGAGTTAGCAAGTGTACACTCTAATAGTAGAGCTAAGTTACATTTGTTAGATGAAAGTTGTACCACAAATTTTTATTTTTAACTATGATTTTTGTTTCGTAGTGTCCATTTTTCGACGAAAAAGCACTATGACTTTCTTTGATAAATCTTCATCATTAAAAGAAATTTTTTTTTGTAGTGCAACTTTCTTCTCTTATTTTAATGAATTCATTACTTTTATTTTGGCCCAATCTCTAATTCATTTGAGACTAATCATTTAACATTTCACCCTTTTATCTTTTTCAACTCAAATGTTAAGAGGTCATTTCAAAACATCTGTTAATTATGCTAGCTAGTAATAAGATATGCAAAAAATGTTAAAGAGGGGTCCAACTAAGTCTATGGCTGACCGACTTTAGAGAAGATAAGGAGAGAGAGTGAAGGAAGAGAGAGAAAAAGCAACATTCTCTCTTGAACTAGGTTTCACAGTAGATGTGTATTTTCTGCTAAGATACAAACATGCAGCAAAGCAAGACTTCACCACTACAGATGTAATCAAGTTTGGTTTTCCATTTTCATTTAGTTTTCAGTGAAGTTACAAGATTTTTGGAGGGATTTAGCTATTATTAGCAAATTCTCGTTTCTATCTTCTTGTTGCTGATAATATATATCAGATATATATAGTTTACAGCAACTGCATCGGCTCTTAAATTTTGCTAAGATTTAGTTCGAGTTTCTGTAGTCTCACAAAAATGATGTCTGATGATGGGATTTCTTCTTCCAATAGAGGGTTCATTGAAGATCCTAATCCAAACCCCAATCCTAACAGTTCTAACACAAACCAGGCCAAGAGGAAAAGAAATCTTCCAGGAACCCCGGGCAAGCATCGTTAATTATATCACAGTTTTCTGTTTCATTTTTGTAAAGTTGTTTTGTTGATGTAATTAAGATTTGGTTAAATTATATGCAGATCCAGATGCAGAAGTGATAGCACTGTCCCCAAAGTCTCTGATGGCAACGAACAGATTTTTATGTGAAATTTGCAACAAGGGTTTCCAAAGGGACCAGAATTTGCAGTTACACAGAAGAGGTCATAATCTGCCATGGAAGCTCAAACAAAGAAACAACAAAGAAGTAATCAGAAAGAAGGTTTATATTTGCCCTGAAAAAACCTGTGTTCATCATGACCCTACAAGGGCGCTTGGAGATCTTACAGGAATCAAGAAACATTACAGCAGAAAGCATGGAGAAAAAAAATGGAAGTGCGAAAAATGCTCGAAGAAATACGCAGTTCAGTCTGATTGGAAAGCTCATAGTAAGATTTGTGGGACTAGAGAATATAAATGTGACTGTGGAACCCTTTTCTCCAGGTACTTTAATTGAACTTCTTCATCATATTCTATTTATTGCAAAATCACATGTAGTATTCTGGGATTAGATTGTTGTGACATAAATGCTTGAGATTCATGTGAATTCAATGCAATTTATGAATGTCTGGAAAATTAAATTGAGTTAATTTGTTTGGTTTGTATATATCAAACAGAAAGGATAGCTTTATCACACACAGGGCCTTCTGTGATGCATTAGCAGAAGAAAGTGCAAGATTTACTTCTGTTCCTTCTGCAAATGTGAGTTTCAGAAACGAATTGCTTAGTAATATTCAAAATGCTGGTAGCTCGCAGTTTTCTGGTGTGTTTAGGCCAGAACTTACTGGATTAGAACAAGAAAACCAGCTGAATCTGGATTTACAAAGACCGAGGCTGCCACTTTGGCTAGAAAATGCCAATTCTCATCTGAATTCCATTGGAAATCCAACTGGTTCTAATGCTTTCTTGGGTTCAAGTTCAACGAGCTTGCCTGAATTGGTGCAAATGGCTTCACAGAATCAGTGGTTCGGTAGGAACCAGGAGGTATCATTTGCAGGTGGGAATTCTTCATCTTCTGCATTGAATAGGGCACTGAAAGAGGAAGAAGAAAACCAAGGAAATTTGACTGAATCCTTAAGTTCATTGTATTACACGAATACCCATAATCATCAACCAGAAACAAGTCTACCAGCTCCCATGTCTGCTACTGCACTATTGCAGAGAGCAGCCCAAATGGGATCAACCAGAAGCAATTCTGCCATTTTCGGTACTGGTTTTGGGCTAATGAGCTCATCTTTTTCTAATCTTGGAAATTTCAGTTCTTTGAACCAAAGCAGAAATGAAGTTCAGAATCTTGAAAAAGCTGAGAATTTGAATGGATTAATGGCTTCCACTCGTGCTTCAACAATGTCTACTAATCACGGAGGTGGATTGTTCCTTGGTGATATACCCACTAGCCCAATAATGGGCAGTTCAAGAAACTCAGACCCCGCAATGATGATGCCAAAGATTTCTGGAAATCAAAACCAATTAACTGGAACTGAAGCTTCGAACGGTCTCACTAGAGATTTTCTTGGAGTAGAAGGAAGTGAACACAGACAATTCTTACAACAGAATGAGTTATCAAAGTTTGCTTTAATGGGTTCTGGAATGGACTTAAGCCATTACAGCAAAAATCAGTAAGCTCTCCAACAATGGTAACTCCGTAAATTTTACAGAGAGGTAAATTCAGTAGACAAAAGCCTTCATATGAGGGACTGCACCACTGCCAAAGCTAGAAGAAGAAGAAGAGATCTTGTGAACTGTCAGAAGGAGGGTGGTGTGGGGTCCACTGCATATTTGAATTGAACGAAACATTACAAAAATTGACTTGGAATTCACAAGCAAGGCATTCGTATCACTGCATGTAGAAGTTGCCTGCTCTTCTTTTTTTCTTTTTTTTTTTTTTTTTTTTTCCTTTTTCCTAGGGTTCGATGGACCACTCCACTGTGAAGCCTGTGACTATTATTCAGTACATTTTTATTCGTGGAATTTTGAATAAAAGTGAAACTATTAATTGCCAGCCATAAGGAGAAAAGTATGCAATAATGTTGTAGCTAGAGCTAGTCCATTTAATTAAACTCTAAAAAAGCAATTAGTCTTTCAATTTTTAATTTTTTTTATTTATTTTTTATTTTTTTTTGGGGTGGGGGGGTGGGGTGGGGTACTCTTTAGCATATATTTGCTTCCATTTCTTGGCACTTGGCAGGATGAGGGGTGACAGTGATTCCCAACAAAGGATCTTCACCTACGATTCCATGTTCACATATGTAACTCATGTTTGACCTCTCGACCACTTATAAATTAGGCAGTTTATTTTCTATTTGGTAAAAGATTGATTTTTGTTTATAAACAAAAAAAAAAAAAATGATGTTTTTGAAGTAAAATATGGTTGAAAAGTGATTTGAAAAAATGTATGCCATTAAAAAGTGGTTTGAAATAATGTGTTGTTTATAAACAAGTTAACAAACGACGATAATAATCACAACTTCCATATATTTTAATAAAAGTTAATAGAATGTGTGACTTAAAAAAAAAAAATTGTGAAACTTATAATTAAAATTAATTGTTGATTTTAATCTAAATTTTAAACACATCTTTTAGTTGAACCAAACAGAAATTTGAATTGTAAGCGCTTGCACCCAAGAAGTGCTATAAATCAATTCCGAGATAAAAGGGGGAAAAATATTTCTTTTGAAAAATATCTAATGGGTCAGTTTTTTTGTGATGCTCCTGAATTCTGCCCCTTTTTTCATTGACTTATAGTTAGGAAAGGAAGATAGATTGAATTGATGACATAACATTTTGATTTACATGTAAAGGACACCACCTATGTTATCTATTTAAAAGTAATTTGAGATGTTTTTCATTCTTCTTGAAAATAATAACATATAATCATAACATCGATCTCAGTTCGAATTCCTTACCCATTCAGGTTTCTCATACATGTAAGGACATACAATATCCAACGTGGATAAAACATTATATATATATATATATATATATATGAAAGATTGAGCTACTTTTCTTAAGAAAATTGATCTTTTAATATGAAATTTCAACTCTTCATATGGTACTAATTAAGGTCCATTAAATTCAAACAACTAAATAAATCTATTTAAAAGCTTAGAAAAATCAAAATTTAAGAATAGTGTTCTTAAATGAGTTAGCATCTTAATGTTAAGAAGATATCACATACCCCAACGGACATGGATCAACGGTAAATAGAAGGAGAATGACGGTTCATAATCATAGGAAGAAGAATTATTGATCGAATATTGTTTACTTTAGGTGTGTATATGATGTATCCGCATCCATATTCATATGAATCATGATACATATTCAATTTTTTTGAAAAACTTTTACTTACAATTTTGATTTGGCACAATCCTATTAGTTCATACATCACATTATCTTCAAAATCAATATATCACAATTTGTCACATCATACATTGTAAGTAAAGTTATACAAATATCATAATCCTATTCGTATGGAGGGTGAACCAGGGGAAGATCGCTTCCCTAATAATTAGTCGGACGAATCTTGGACATCTAAGTTATAAAAAATATCCCACTCGATTAAAGATGAAATAAATGAAAAACAATAAGGATTTAAATTTTTATACGTTTTTAATAAAAATTGCAAATTATCATACCAAGACTCAATTTACAGTACTAATATTGTCCCCGGGGCATAGCTCAATGATTGAAAGGTGAGAGCGAAGAATTTCAACTGAGCTGACAGTTGTAGGGTGGGAGTTCGAATTTTATCTTCGAAATGGATGAGACTTTTTATAAGCGCAATTAAACAGTAAACTTTTAATCCTGCTCCATTGAAATACATCCTGAGATTACTAAGGCTCTAGGACAAGGTCGGTGGGACTCTTAAGATGGGGGTTCCACTTCTTTTTTATTTTTAACAATACTAATACTACATAAAGTGAAGCATATTTTAGTCAACCACTTTTGGATCAAAGCATTCGGATCTTACCAAATTGAACGACATATATTCTGTTTTAGTCACCTCGGTCCCTGAAGAATGTTGACACACCCACAAATTTCTATAATGTAAAAGATTCTCTCCTAAATTTTCTAAACCCTACTTCTCTAGGGAAAGCCATATGCATGTTTTCTTATACATTATTTTTGATTTTCAAGGTTGCAATGTGATTCTCGTCGATGTAAAAATTCCTCTTGGGTACGTTATGGCTAACAAATCGAAATGAAAATAACTAGTAATCTCGCTACACCAAGTCCCCTTTTTAATCGTTATATATCATTTTTTTTTCAAATTTATTTTCAATCACATATTTCATTAACTTTTATCGAAATTTACTAAAAATCTGTTGTTTAACTAAACCAAACATTTACTAAATTAGCTTCCTAATAAGCTAACACCCAAAAAGAAGAAAATGACATAAGCTTAGCTCATGTTTTGGTACTGGCTAAAATCTAGATTTTAATATAAATGAAAGTCAATATTTAATTTTAACTACACATTTCATATGATTCACAACTTTTCAATCATATATTTCATTAACTTCTATCAAAAATTTTAAAAATATGATTTTAATCTTCAACAGTGACTTAAAAGTAATATTTTATTAAGAGAATATGCTTTAAAATAAGTTAGATTAGGTGAGAAACTGACTTAACCTCCTTTCGAAAAATTTATAAATCTGTAATCTATCTTATATAAATCTGTAATCTATCTATAATTTATAAAATACATAAAAGTGCACAAGTTGAAAAAGCACTTTGGACCATAATATCCTTAAGTCAGAAATTTTAAATTTATCCTTCAGTTTAACGTGGTTTAAAATTTATTCTTTCTAATATTTTGCATTTTTAAGTATTAAGAATGTTGACGTCGAAAATCGCGGTTGGACACGACAATTTTCTAGTGATCAACTTATGTCGGATAATTTTTATAATCAAATAATAACTTAACGAGAATCTTTGGAGAGAAAATGCGGAAGTTTTTGAAAGTATAGTGATGACCTGATTTAAAATTTTGCATGCATTAAAATAGTGTTAACCCTTCTATTTATAGAAGATCATTAGGGTTTACTATAACTAAATGAAGATATTTTCACATTAATCTATACAAATAATGATTATTACTTGTTGAAGAAGTGTTAACGATGCCTTGGTGGATCCAATGGTATAATATTCCTTGCAAATATGTACGGTAGGCGTCGTCTTTACTGGGATATTATCTAAATTGTTTGGCTGATTGGCTCTAAGCAACCCACTTGCTTTGAGGTAGGTATTCTTTGCACCAAGTAGAGCTCCCTTTAGTCCAAGTATTTACCGATGTGAACATTTTACCACCCTTAGGAATATTCCTCTGGATGATAAAGCACAAAGACTATAGCTCGGAGTACAAAACATATACACTGAAGTTCGTTGCTCAAATGGAAGACCTGATATGGTCCAAGCCCATCTATTTTGAAGCCTTCTCACATGGGCCAAGTCCGTTTTACCTAAAGATACTGGACTGGGCCTTTGCGTAATTTTCTTTTATCAACAATTGTCTCCCAAGGTCTGCGACGAACAAGTTCGGTGGAGACCTCTAACCTCTTAGCTTTCTTTAAACAGCTGTCTTCCTCGTTAGCTTCTTCCACAAGTTTTGATTCTTTCAATGTAATTATTAGCCATCAAATCATGCCTTTCCATGGTTCCAAGATTAAGGGAATGTTTGGCCCTTTTAACTTATATTGGTGATATTCTATCCGTTAGATTAGATCCAACAGTTAGGGGATCTTCATTGCAAAAGGTTAAAAGGCCAACATCTTTCCCTTTTCCCTTTTACTTTCCGGCGATTTGTGCAACCTTTCTCTAGCGAAACTCCATTTTTACTGATGACCATTACCTTCAACGCTTTTCCTTTTCCTGAGGTACTAAGAACACAAGCTTCTCTTCTCAACTCTTTCTCCTTTCAAATTCCTTCTACTTAATCTTTGCCTAAAAATGTTCTTGAAGTTTTCCTTTTGCAATTTTTTCTTGATAAGAATCATAGCGGGCTTGACAGAAAGATTAAATATTCAAGCCAAACAAAGTACAATCCAGTCGATCAGGTCAGAATTAAATGCATAATATATATTTTTCGAGTGGAAAATGGCCACTGAGCAAAACTCATGGACTAAAGTCCTTGATCCCACAAATTTTATGGTTAAATTCCATCGTTTGGGGATTCAGAACAACAAGTCAAATATGCATACGAGAATTAGGGTTTCGTGCATTTTTAGGTTAAATTTCGTTTTAATTATTTTGTTAGGGTTTTGTTCCTTTTTAGCAGCCACCCTAGTTGTTAAGTCATTTTTTTTACTTATTTATATGTTATTTCTTCATTGTAATAATTAGACTTTGATTAATAAAAATTGTGTTGAATTATCTCTCCCAAATATTGTTCTTGATGAACATCCCCGAACTTATCAAAGATTATTCGAATCTTTGTGGCGTTCACCAAACACGAACTTATCAAAGGCGTGAGCAACCTTTGTGACGTTTAACCCATGTGGGTTCTTGTCACCACATCTTAACGGGTTTTGTATTGAGTTATTTCTCTCCCAAATATTGTTCTTGATTGAACACTTTCGAATATATCAAAGATTATTCGAATCTTTGTGGCTTCACCAAACTTGAACTTATTAAAGGCGTGGACAACCTTTGTGGAGTTCAACCCATGTGGGTTCTTGTCTCCCCATCTTAACGAGTCCAAGGTTTAATATACCTTGGGTTCTTGAGTCGTGAGGCTCGAGTCTTCATGTCACCGTCCGTCAACAACCTGAATTTGAAATTTTCTCGACGTTCAATCAATTATTCCGCGAGGCTCCTTCATCGGGATCACATCATTTCTTTTCCCTTTATACTGGTAAGAATTTTTATACAGCATTTTCAGATTTGGGTAGATATGAGTGAAAAAGTGGGGACTAGGGTAAGTTCTAGCAAGCTTCCCAAAGAAGCCCTAAGGGCTGATCCGTTGACGACGATGACTTCTTCTAGAGAAGAGGTCACTTTAGCCTCGCTAGAGACTGGAGAAAATAGGCTGGTTCTTGCTGAGGGGATGAGGGCTATTCTTAAAGATAGACCGAAGTGAGAGATGCTAAGAGGTTTGTGATAGTGGTGATGGAGAAAGACCTGGTCTTATGGAGGAAAAAAATATAGGATCCCAGAGAAGGTAAAGTTGGGGGTCCCTCTTTTTGACAATAGGTCATGTGACCCGCCCATAGGTCGTATAACCACATTTATGTGGATATATCCACATAGATGTGGTTTTAACCATATTATATCTTCATTTGGCTAACTCCAACATTACGCTGTATCAGTTTGGAGTTAGCATAATCAACTCTTATAGAGACAAGTTGATGTTCTTGGAAACTCGTATAGTAAAATCCTGTGACCAGAGTCGGCCCTGGCATAAGGCCACTAAGGCCGGCACCTAGGGCCTCTCAATTTGAGGGGCCTCAAAAAAATTTTGGCCAAATTGTTTAACCAATTTTTTGAGACTAAATGCAACTGGAGGCAGTGTAAAATCTATAGATTTGAGTTTTTTTTTTTTTTTGAAGAAATTGATTATTGCAGATTCAAAGCTCTTCCACTAAATAAAAAACTAAGAAAAGTCAGTAACTTGTTTTATAAAATGAAGTTTGAGACCTATGAATTATTGAATGATTTGGGGATATATGTTCGGACCTTCACTTTTGCTTCCAAAAAGCACTCCTCGATTACCGAAGTTTCAAGTGGGTGAAAATGGAATAAGCATTTTGATTAGCAGAATGCTTAAGCTACATTGGAACATGACTATTTTTCCTACATTATGCTGATTTTAGGAATTTCATCTTTTGGATGTTATAAAGTCATTTTTTTTAAATAAAATACATATATGTTATTCATTTTAATTTTTAAGTATTACTACACGAAAAAATATACATATATTTAAGGGCATCAAAATAATGAATCGCCTAGGGCCTCTCTATTCTCAGGGCCGGCCCTGCCTGTGACGCATGAGTTATCACTACTCCAACTAAAATCATGTTGGTGCAATAGATATTTATGATTAATAGAAATGAATCTCAACTCAGTTGACACATTAATTAGGAGGTACCTTGTACATGTGCAAATGAACATTTTTCAATGAATATGTGCTAATTAGAGCACAGATTTATCTCTATTAATAATAAATAGCATTACTACTCCATTGTGTGAAGAAAAGATTCTTTGACTTCGGGTAAGCAAAATGCCACGCAAATGACAAGAAAGGCAATGAGACCATCTACCGTGATTGATCTGAGCTATGGATTGCTCCAACTTGATGGACAAGCTAGTGGAATTTACATCTAAGAGTGCGTTCTGATAGATTTAATTTGGAAAATTAATTGACTAAAAGATAAAAAAGACAATAAATTTAATTTACACAAATTTTCAAATCACTTTTTAATCATCCATATTTTCTCTCTCCAATTACACAATTTTCCAAACTAATTTTTAACTTCACATCTTACCTAAAAAATACAAATAAATCAACAAAATAAATTAAATTCCCCCCCTCCCACCGCCGAACAGACCCTAACTTATACTCCGTTCTTTAACATAATTATTATAATTTATAAATCAATTTATAAATAACACTATTTCTCAAAAAAATTTCACAACACACATTTTCTCTCTCTATTTTTTAATCACACATTTTACCTTAAAAATAAAAATAAATCAATTCATAAATTGATTCGGTATTAAAGGACTCAAGGGTTCAGTGAATGGTTCGGTTGTTCACCTATTCACCGTGAAAAGGGTTAGTTAATTTTGCGTCTACTTTTCTCCACTCTAGTTGGTTCCTTAATCATTTTACGATAACTGACTACGAGTTCTATCGAATACTGTATACACTATTATCTCTGTTAAGTAACAATTTCTATAATCTACTAATATATAGAATTCATACAATCTTGGTCATTAACTTATTATTCTCTAAAAGACATTTATATTATGTTATGCTGACATACTATGGTACCACGTAAGATTTGTACACTCTTCGCACGGGCATTTCAATTAGTGTCGAACTCGTGTTGTAGCGCTCCGAGTTTTAAATACCCGGTTCACCACGTCATCATCTGATCTAACTTTTCAAATAATATTTTTGCGGAAGAAATAACTGAAATTCGTTTTTTTTTTTTTGCAACATTAAATACTGTAATGGTCGATAAAATTGAAAACATTTATGAAACAATTCGAAATAATAAATCGAGCCATTAATATTGTAAAGCAATTGACAATGTCATAATTTCTCAAATAACTGGAATTTTCAAAATTATCCAATGTTTGAAAATAGGGAAATCATTAAAATAAGGTTTTCAACCATTTAACGTCTATTGCCACAATCATCCATCACTTGCCACCCTCTCCGAGATCTGCAAATGTTGTTAAAATAGACATGAGCATTTCATAGAAATACTCAGTAGACTTATCGCCCATTAATTAATTTACAATATAATTGAACACATAAATGCAGGCTCTTTAGAAACATAGGGTGTGGGTAGTCTCTTCTTGTGCATTAAAGCACGGGACTTCTCTTTAAAAATCATAGGCTCTTTAAAATCATAGGGTGTTGGTAGTCTCGTCTCGTGCACTTAAGGCACGTATGTTATGCATAACATCATCATCTATCTTGCAAGATATTCTCTTCTTTCTTTCTCATGCATTTAAACAAGTAAGTTATGACAAGCATAACAACATAATTATTTTCGAAGAAATACGTTCTCGTCTCTTTTCATAAAAATGATTTTCACATAAGTCACATAACATACACATTCACATGCAATCATAATTTAAATCAATTAATAGGGGCGAGTCTACCTTAAACTTGACGAGTGCAAAGTTGAGCGGGAAACGACTTCAATTCTTTAATTCTCCGTACGCTTCGTCTAGTCAATTAGAAGATTAAATCGAATTAGTCTTTTGAAATTTATAGTTTAAAAATGATAATTTACAACTTGGGGGCTGAAATTGATGATTTGAAAGTTGAGGGGCTAAAATGAATAATTTGAAAGTTGAGGGACTAAAATGAATACTTTGAAAGTTGAGGGACTAAAATGGATAGTTTGAAAGTTGAGGTACTAAAATGAATACTTTGAAAGTTGAGAGATTAAAATGGATAATTTGAAAGTTGAGGGACTAAAATGAATACTTTGAAAGTTGAGAGATTAAAATGAATAATTTGAAAGCTGAGGGACTAAAATGTAAATTTTCAAAAGTTGGGTCGAAGCTCAAAATGAATATTAAATTGTGAGGATCGAAATAATCTATTTTTAAAAATGAAGGGCTGAATAAAATCATTTAAAGACTTAAGGACTGAAATTATAAGTTTTAAAACTATAGGGACTGATTTAAATCATTTTGCAAACTTAGGGACCAAAGTGTAAAGTCTGAAAATCAAAAAAATATTAAAAACAATTCTTACTCTCTCTCTCTCTACCACTTTCAGCAGAGACGTGAGAGGGAGGAGAAGGGCGAGAGACAGGTGGGCAAGACGGCCAAACCGGTGAGGCTCTGCCGGCGATAACGCTGCGTTATCACCGTCGTCTTGTGGCGGTGATCAAGAGGGAAAGAAACGGTAGCAAGAGGCGAAGCTTGGTGCGAGAAATTGAGGAAGAAACGAGGCGTGGAGGTCACAGTTTCCGGTGATAATCCGGCTGAAAAGGGTTCCGCAGTTGAGGTAGGTGACTGGGTTCATCTATTATTGGGTTTTTGGTTTGATTTTGGGGTTGATTTTTGAGTTTGGAAGTGGGTTGGCCGCGTGCGGTTGTGGTGGCGCGGTCAAGGTTATGATGATAATGAATTTGGTGATACTGTGGTGGCGTGGATTGAGGAGGTGGCGGTCATGGTTTGGAGTTGGGTTTGTAGGCGGTTTTGGGGAGGTTGTGGACGAGGGGTGATGATGACGGTTTGGAATGGGTGGTTTGGTAATGGTGGCTGCGTGAGGTTGGTGGTTTGGGATAGATTTGGGTAGTGGTGGTTTTCTTGGAGGTGGCGGTTTGGTTGGGGTTCATTGGTGGTTGGTGGTCTAGCTGGGAGAAGGCAGCCAGGGGAGATTTGTGGTTCAGTGGAGGGCCGTGGTGATGGATTGGTGTGGCTTCAAGCTGTGGTTGCGGTTCATGGGTTGTGCTGCAGGTGGTTTGATGATTGAGGTGAGTTGGATTTTGGCTATGGCAGTGGAGGTGGTTGGTCGGCAGCTGCAGTGGCTGGAATGGAGATGGAGGTGGTGATGATGAGGAAGGAGGAGGAGGACTTGGCTACAACTGAATTTTGAGTTTGAAGTTGGATTTGGAGAGGTTGGTAATGTAGAGGTAGGGTGATATAGGGCTATGGTATGGTATGTGATTGATGGATGTTGGTAGTGTGAAAATCAAGACAAGCATTGCACGTAGCTCGAGATAAATTCGCACGCGGATTCAACTGGGTCGGAAGAATGAAACTGATAAAATGAGTTTGACGTAATTTGGAATTTAAAATGATTTTGAAAAGAATAATTTAAATAATTAAATAAAATAATAAAATTTTGAAAATTCGGAATTTAATTAAAATTGAATTGACTCGATATTTCTCGACTTGGCTAGACGAACGCGTCGCGACGTTAACGTAAAAAAAAAGGGTGAGATCGCAGCGACACGCTTTTCGAAACTTTGAAATAATTATTAAATTGAGTGAAAAATTCTTGGTCGATACACGTGTCAAATACGACACTCATCTAACACTCTACTATGATCATTCTTATTTTTTTATAAGAAAAATCATATATTTTTTTTAACTCAAAATTATTATTAAATAACAAATAGGTATTCAAATTTAAAAGATTTCAAATAAAAAAAATTAACAACAAATATAAAATTTAATATATAATATATAAATGAAGAATTTCAAGATTAATCGTATCAGTAATTTTTTTAAAAAGTATGTGTCAATGTGTCTGACGAGTATTTTTTCGGATACACGTGTTCGCGTCAACACATCAAAGCTCGTAAAACAAATTCTATTTTCGAATTTTGCCTCCATGATATTTCTAAATTATATACCCTCTGGCTCTTATCAACATATGATTTAAAGATTCACACAGTCACTTCGTCAAATATTCTTCAGAGACCGAGTCTTGTTAAGCTATCATTTGCAAATAGTTGAGCAATTAAATAACACAATAAATCATATCTTCCCTAGGATTCTTATCATTTTTGTCGCACAAAACGGCATTTAGTTCGATTTTAACAAGGTTTAAGGCATTTTTATCTCTAACACTAAATCTAAATCTGTAGTCTTCTGCTAAGAGACAACATCAGACATGGAAAATATCAATTGTACTGCTGAAAAAGACTATAGATACAAACATATACAACTTTGACATGCAAGTTTATCACAACCGTAGAAGAGCAAGAATTCACTTACAATAGAATCATAGAACTATATAATGTACATGTCATGTGTTCATAACATGCACATGAGCCTAAGAATAGGGATACAAAATAAACAAAAAATGTCAATGAAAAAGCCAAAAACTACATGCAATATAATGAAAGTAAGAGCTTTTTTGATCCCATCGCCTTTTTCCATTTTTCCCTCAACCTCATTTCAACCACACATTTTTCTACGAGACCCATCGTTTTTTACACTTTTCAACCACACATTTATGAAATATCTCCAAATCATCTAGTACCAAACAGGCTCTAATCTGGGTCGGCAATTTGTGCGGCTTTTAAGCTTGTTCTATCAAGTTAATGCACAAAACGACATGTATAACTCTCCACGAACCTCGTCTCGGAGAATAATGTGAGCATTCAGGATCAGATAGATTAAGGAACAGCATCCACAGAAAACACAGCTGAATCATATAAACTAGTGTTTAATCAATCTGGTTTTTGGACCTGGAAGTGAATTAGACAGAGGATAAATTAGCATTTTATTCACTTCTTTTGCCCCTATGATGCGATACAAGCTACTAAATTAGGATTTAAGAAAATATATTTGTGTGAATTATCCAGTAATGACCATTTTATGGCTCGTTAGAGAAGGATTTTCATAAATTGAAGATTTCTATATACTAGAGATAGAAATGTTTTACAACTTCTCTTTCAACTTTGATACATTAACTGCACATTTTCATAATAACAGGTAATAACAAACTCAATACAAAATCCATGGGAATGATCTGGTATCAATGCAGACACCACAATGACATGATAAATTGAAGAGTAGCGACATAAAAATACAAACGTAAAATAATAACAAGCATTAAAAAATTTGAAAGCTTCTTTTCAAAGGAAGAGACAGGAAAATTCAATAAATCCCGTTCCAACACATAAAGCAAAACGTTGTTTTCCCGATCTATTTATTTAAACATCACATAAGTTATCTCATCTCCATATATTCAATATTTTAAGGAATGTCAGCATCTGCATGAAGCCATAAACTCGCACCTTATATACTGTAGCACCGTGCTTGCAAGAGATACTATTGGCCAGAGTGTCCTCAGGAGGGGGGGAAAAATTAAAGAAAGAAAGAAAGCTTCAATGGATGAAAAGTCCGTCTCCGATTCCCATTTTCCTCCAGGAATCAGATTTCATCCATCTGATGAAGAACTGATTATTTATTACTTACAAAAGAAAGTGAAGTCTCTTCCACTTCCAGCAAACCTGATGGCTGATATAGAGCTTTATAAGTATAATCCTTGGGAACTACCAAGTTTGTTCTCTACCCACTTCTCTTCGTTAGTGTTTTTTATCAGTTAGAGTATTTAGAATTTCAGGATATTATAGTTCTTTTATTTATGGTTTTTGAAACATACAGGGAAGGCTGTGTTTGGTCTTGGAGAAGATGAATGGTATTTCTTCACCCCAAGGGATAGGAAGTACCCAAAAGGGGGAAGACCCAATAGAACAGCAGCTTCAGGTTACTGGAAGGCTACTGGCACTGATAAGCCAATTGCCGGTTCTTCTGGATCAGGCAGGATAGGGGTTAAAAAAGGTCTTGTCTTCTATATAGGTAAACCCCCAAAGGGGGTCAAGACAGATTGGGTCATGACTGAGTACAGACTGCCTGGCATGACATCTAGACCAAGGTCCATGAGGGTAAGAACTTTCACATTTATCATTGATATCCAATTACCTATTCTTTCATACAAAATTTCATTATTCCTGAAATTGATCATCTGTAAAAGCTATTATGCCACAAAATAGTTTTCCAACTAAACTCAAGCACCTCACACCAGAAGCATATCGATAAATCAATGATTTATGAGTATGAAATGCATAGGACATTCCGTTATATTTCCTATTATCAACAGTCTATTCAATCTACATCTAATTGTTTTATGAAGTAAATTATTGGTGTCCTATCTTAGCTCTGTACACAAACAGTTTAGATTAGGAAACTCTTCAGCTGCCAAAAATGTTCTATGCCATGTGGTCCATAATTTTCAATATCTAACATGACACAGGAGAATACTAATTTGACAATGAACAAAGAAAGGAACGAGAAAGAAAGAGGGTCAAAAAGAAAAGAATTGAGGACACAGGAAATCAATTTTGTTTATATATTTTGTGTGAATTATAAAGATCGAGCCCTCTTTATATAGAGCAAATAAACTAAAAAGAAACTAAAATCAAATGAACTTCTAATAAACTAGAATCTTATCAAAATACCGTAACTAATAAAATATAAATAATTATATTTTAATCAAACTCTACTTTAAAATCTTAACTAAAATCTCTCTGTATCTTTCATCTCCATCAGCACATTGGATGATGAAATGTCTAAGCAAATGATTACATATCATAAATTGCGCGAATATGTACTTAAGAGTAAGGAATCATGCATAATGGAAAGTCGTCATTTCTATGCAGCTGGATGACTGGGTATTATGTCGCGTTCAACGAAAAGGCAACAAGTCAAAGAATGAATGGGAGGTTCAACAGAATCCTAGTGAATTTCTAGAGTACCTTCCTATGACTGAGGAGCTCCCTTCAGTTTATATAGATGATGGCAGAGACATAATTGCAGATTATTTTTTATCAAATGAATGTCATCTAATAGGTTCCTTACTCAATGGACACAACACGACAATTGAAACTAATCATAGATCAACCTTTCAGAGCAATGACAGCGAAACAATTAACAGTCACTGGCTGGGAACAGTAAATACTGGGGAAACAAATTCTTTGTTTCAGAGTTTCTTCAATTCATTACAAGGCCAACCTAACAATGAGAATTGGTGTCTGAGTTCTCAGCTACCTACAAAGATGACATCTAATGAACACAAAGATGAGGATCCTCCATCAGGAGGAAACATGGTAGCTGCAGGAGTTACAACCTTATACATTCAACATATGTCTGAAGGAGTCAAGATCAACTCTAATCAGTCAAATATCATCATGAACTCTCAGCATCTTGGTTGGCCAACATTATCCAAAGATTTCTTCAGTGACAGAGAAAACTTCACCCCAAAAGGAAATTGTTGTTGACACTTGTGTGCAGTAACAAAGCTACTTCCTTGAACACCATAGATTTGCACCTTCAATAAGATGCCACAAAGCAAATCTTTCTATATGCCTCAGCATCATCAACTATTAATACAATCAGAATTTGTAATTCATGCTTATAAGTCTTTGTGTTAAGGGATATATACTTAATAAATAATCAAAAGCTATGTTTCTTTGTTTTAAAGTTATTTTTATTGCTATACTTTGGTTTCTTTTAGTTGTGATGTTAATACATGAATAATTTCATGAATGCCTGCAATCCCAAAACAAAAGGTCTCCATAATTTTAATTTGTTTTTTCTTATGTTAATGTTGTATTTTATCTCTTGTTCTGGGTTTCCAACAGCCAACGTGGCAAGTTACTAAATTACAATGTACTGAATACTAAAAATAATAGGACAAAATAAGGTTTCATAAACTGCTGTGTCTGATGCAACCTGAATCCTTTTTTGGAATTTACTAGCTCTATTATAGAAAACATGGAACAGCCAAAGAGAAAAGGCATGGTTTTCATTTAGGATTTTGTCTACCAGAAGCAACGAGAGCTTGTAATTTAAGCGCAAGTTGTAGAAGGTTTTCGTTAGGATATTGGAAACATAAAGAAACCAAATCACCATTTTCGAAAGCACATTGGAGAAGTCCTGCTAGTTAAACGAACCATGATTTCTAAGTTAAAAAGTTCTCTTAGTTCATCTGAAGCATAAAGTTGGCTCGATCAAGCAGATTATTCACTGGATAGGGTAATATTTATTCGGTGTTAAGAATAAAAAGGAGAAGGAAGTTGCATTTGGGGACTGTACAAAAATTAAGAACAAAATTAGAATGGATAGTAGTAGGTGGATGGTATTATGGTGGATTAAAGTCGGATAATATTCTTGATCTTTTTTAAAAGAAATAGCATTTATACTATTTATCTTATCAGGTCTAAGACCATCTCCACCCTCCGCATTGAGTTATATGGTTGATAATGTAAATAAAATTGGTTTGACTAAAAAATTAAATAATATTATCCACGTTAATCCACCGTACCATTCTAATTTTGTTCTTAATTTTTATACAGTCTAATACAGTGCACCAAATAAAACCTTAGTGTTGGCTCTATCACATCTGAGCGGTGGAAGGTATAGAAATTCACGATTCACCAAAAGCAGATTAATCTTACTCAACGATAAGTACAGGTAAAACATAAACAGACTGAGCAATATAGTGCAGGTTATGAAGCTGGCCAACAAAATACATATGGATTAGCACTGAATAGCGTTGCAATCTAAGATATTACTCTAGTAGTGATTATAATTCAAAGCCATTGAATGCAGGGGAATAGAAGAGTCTTAGCTGAGACTAGACAGTAGTAGTTATAGGGTGATTATCATTGTTTCAGCCATTTATGTTTGTTATAATGCTTGTACAAATCCTTTATCTTTCCTTTAGCAAGCAGCCAAAGCATGTTAATACATTCTTGCAACAAAATCATACAAGACAGAGAATAAACTAGCGCTGAAAATAGATGACACAAATCAGGAGGAGGAAATGAGGAAATTATGGTATACATTGGAAAAACTTGAAAACTTCTTGATCAGAATTGAACTCAACAAACTAAGAATGTGAACTTTCCATTTAAAAAAGAAGGCTATTCATTCACGGAAGAAAATGGCTTTCACTATGTCGATATACAAGTGAAAAATTATATTGAAGAGAACTAGTAAAATAGAAATATTAGTCTTCACTGTTTAAGTCTAATAATTTACGATAATTCCGAAGATAAGGATTGATGCATCAAACATACAGGTGCTCAAGACAACTGGAATTCACAATCAGCCGATGAGGTACGAACGTCTTCTAAATCGTTCATTTCAGTATACTGCATAAGATTGAAGCAGCATGCTATTAGAATAACAATTTGATTAAATGATTCTGCAAGGTCAACAATTTCATAATTTCACAAGCAGAGTTTGGTTTTTCAGCAATTTAGGTAAACTTTGGACAGTTAGCAACAAAATAAATCCTTAAATGATCTAATTTAAGATTTGCAATAGTTCACAAACATAATGCTTTGGGGTTGGGTGGGGGGAGGATGCCACTTCCAAGATTCCCCAGACATCAGTCTGTGAGACCACTGTAATTTATTTGCTCAGTGCTCACTCTGGTTTATATAGACAAGCATTGAACAAGTGCAAAGCATATAAAATTTTTTATGAAGCCGCATGTAAACACAATAAAGGGTGAGCAAGATATACTATAAAACTAATAATCACTTCCTTTTCAAATCAACCTACATGATGATATTTGCAATGTTGATAAATGATAATGATAATGACAATGATATAATTCATTAAATATCACGGGTGTTACAGATGACCATAAGTTCAAGACCCTCCATGAAGTATCACAAATTCAAAGTTGTTAGACATAATATGTAACATGAATCTTAAATCATGATTATAAATGAAAAGGACTAAAGCTCACTTGTACAAATAGGAAGCAATTCCCAGAATAATACACAGAAGAATTATATCCATGCAGAAGTTTCTACTGGACCTTATCTGTAACAAATGATTCCAAAATATAAAATCAAAACAACGAGAATGCCAATCGGAAGTACTACAGTTTTACATTTAAATTTAAGAAATTACTTATACAATACCTTGAAAACTGTTTCTTTCAGTCTAACATTAGTATTTTTTAGGTCAGTTGTTGCCCTGTCCATCTGCAAGAAACGATGAACACAAGTTCAGGACTTTTTACTTATGCGACTAGTTTTGCATAGTGAACAAAATGCTTCAGACCTTTGTATCAATTTCATCAATCAATGGAACCTGCCTGTCCAATTCCTAACCCCAAGGAAGAAAAGGGAAAAAGGTGTAAGAAAATCAGTCTCGGTATTCTTCATACGCAACAAATAAGAAACATAATGCAACCAACAAACCTCATTCATATCAGCAGCCAAATTCTTAAGTGTATCCAGACCTTCTGATATTATGTCTAAACCTTGATCCTGCAGGAATAAAATTCAAACACTAGAAAATATTGAAATGTAGGGTAAGAATTTTGTAAAGAGAAAAAGCAATTGGATCAGGTGAGTTACAAGCCTGCTTTATCTTCCGCATTTCATATTCTTGCCTGAATTGATTGGACTCTTCACTTTTTTGAAAGAAATCATCACCAAACTGTGCATCTGATATTTCATTTAATATCATTTGAAAAGGTTACGAGAAAAACAATAACAGAGAGATTGACAGTTCACTATAAATCCAGTTTATACAAATCATCCAACCAACAGTATCACCAGAGTCAAATTTTATATTTTTGTGAGATGTTGAAGCCACCCAGCCTCCGGTTTGTTTCGCTGTGGTTCCATCAGGTATTGCTTGAATTCTCTCTGGAAGTGCAAGAACAAGGTCCTTACGAACTTCTAGTTCTTCTATGGAGAGACCTTTGACCTGTTAACAAAGTAATCATCATCAGAACTGGAACTTTTGGGCACAAAGTAAGCTGCAATTCCTGTCAATTGACCCGAGATGTCTGAAAATTACTTGGTTCAAAACTTAAAAGTTACTTTGGCCGATACTGACTCTCTGATGCATATGCACTGATTTGAAGACTCGCATGTCTCTAGGAATATCGAGAATGGGAGAGATGATCAATTCTCCAAATGCTCCAAAAATCTTAGTATAAGTGAAAATAAAGACTAGGGCAAGGAGATTCTTCAGAGATATTATACAATTTAAGGAAACAAGCCACAATTGCCTCGAGACTAAACACCACACCACATCTTAGAAAAGATTTAACATATAATCTCTTTGGATAAAATTCAATAATATGGGGTCAAACATGTATAAAATAAAATGTGTGGTGCTATCTTAAGGATTTAGTCAATAAAGTGATCCACTAAAGATTATTCAGGACTAATGAGTATTAAGTGTTGTGAGATTAAAGTGTAGAGACGGATTCAATGTTTTAAATTGATGATGGGCCAATTTAATAACATTGAAACACGATAATTGCCCTACAACTATTTATACAGGTCATGGTCCCCAATTGAGCGTGGCTTTTCATAATTCTCTGCATTCTCGTCAATAGAGAAGAAATATAAAGAGAAAACCACGAATCAGTTGGAAGACCATAACCCCATTCAATCAAACGCAATAATGGATTCAGGTACGCTTCCGCTTCAGTTTGGATCTTGATAATTACAGCATGATGTTTATGAATTTTAGATGAACATTCATCTATATTAAATTTAATTTAACAAGTGGTATCAGAGCCAACATCGTGTTGAATTATCAGATCAATTTTGAACGCATATATGTGAAACCTTAATTTGTGCGTATGTATATGCGTATAAGGCTTAAAAATTGAGAAATATGCATACATGCGAAACCGGATGCTGATTTTGAAATATATACATACACAGCAAATTGTAAAATTGGAAATATGGAACCAGCAGTTCGTTATCTCTGTGTATGTATATGTGCGAAAATTTTGGCTTAATAAAATTTGATTTTCAGTTCTGGGTTTTGTTTGTTTCGAATTGGGTTTTGAATCTTATTTTTGGTATGATATATAAGTTTTGTATATTTCGAATTTGGGATTCAGTATGAATTGTGGTTGAGTTGTAGTGTATGGATTTATGTGGGTTATGTGGTTGTTGATGGCGAATGGAGGTCGGAGATGGGGAGCCGCGCGCGCGATGGCGTTGCAGTTGGTGGGAACGCCACGGGCTGTGGTGTCGGATTTCAACTTGCGGCGGGTTCTTGGCTGTAGCATCGGTGATGGCGCTGCAGGCGACGGGGCGGCGCCAGCAATGGCGCCGCGTTCTTAGGGCTGTTGTGCGGCGGGGCTAGGGTTTGTTCCAAACCCTAGTTCTTTTCAGTTTTGATTCAGGGGACCTCAATCGTAAATTTGAAGTCTTGAGGGACTTTTCTGCAATTACGAAAATTAAGTTTATTTCACATTAGGTCCTCCTAATTTATTTTAAATATCATTTAAAATCCTAAGCTTATAAAATATTTTAAGTTAGCCCTTCAAACTTCTAAATTTACAAAATAGGCCCCTGTAGTTAAGAAATCATTTAAGTTGGGTTTTAAAAGTTCTGAATTTTACGATTCAGTCCCTAAAGTTTCCGATTTTAATTAATTGGCCGCTAAAGTTTGGAAAAATTGCAATTTAGTCCTTCAAGTTTAAAAATATTTCATAATTGGCCAATCAAGTTTAATTAAATTGCAATTTAACCATCCAACTTAATGATTACTTAATCCTAAAGTATTGAATTTCATAATTCAAATCCTATAGCCATAAATATATGCAAAACATTCAATTCAAGTTCAAATTTTGGTATGACAGACTCTTTTGAGAAATATAATATTTCGAAGTGAATTAATTGAAGCAACATGTTGCCAAAGCAACCTCTCTTGTGGAAATTAATTAACTTAGAATATTAGAAGGTTTTGTGTGTGTGTTGTTCATGCGGATATTGATCGGCCCAAAGGAAGGTCAATATTTAGCTGGAATTTCACATGCACCTGTGGTGATAAATACGTGACGATTATTTGGTTTAACGTGCGATCAATAAATCGGTCCAAAGAAAGGTTTATTGGTTGACATGTCTTATTGTCAGTGTTTGATTACTACATCGAGAGTACCACTTACAAGTTAATATTTCTGTCCAAAGACTAAATATTGATGTTGTGCTGGGTATCTTGTGATGGGCCTTACCATATTTGAAATTATTATTTGCATAATAAAGTACTAATGTAAGTTATTTCCATCTTCTTCTCTATACAGTTAATTCATCTGCTACCACAATATCTGCAAACCTTAATTCAATTCCCATGCTTGATGGGTCAAACTTCAAGGATTGGAAAGAGAACGCACTAATTGTTCTCGGCTGCATGGATCTCGACCTTGCTCTCAGGATTGAGCAACCGGCTTCTCTTACGGATGCAAGTTCACCTGATGACAGGAGGAACTTTGAGAAGTATGAACGCTCGAATCACATGAGTCTAATGATCATTAAGCGCGGCATTCCGGAAGCCTTTGGGGCGCAGTATCTGAAGAGGTAACTAATGCCAAGCAATTCCTTGCCAAACTTGAAAAGCGTTTTGCTAAAAACGATAAGGCTGAAACAAGCACGCTTCTACAAAGCTTGATTTCAATGAAGTATAGAGGCAAGGGGAACATAAGGGAGTACATCATGAAGATGTCTCATACTGCTTCAAAACTTAAGGCACTAAAGCTCGACTTGTCTGATGACTTGCTCGTGCATTTAGTATTTATATCGCTTCCTGCACATTTTAGTCAGTTTAAGGTCAGTTACAACTGTCAAAGGGAGAAATGGACTCTAAATGAGCTCATTTCATATTGTGTGCAAGAGGAAGAAAGGTTGAAGTAGGATAGAACTGAAATTGTTAACTTGGCAAGTACCTCTAAAGATAAGGGCAAGAAAAGAAAAACAGAATATGAAGCTGCTAAGGGTCCAGATCAAAAGAAGCCACATAAGGACAAATAGGGTTGTTTTTTTTGCTTGAAACCTGGACATTTAAAGAAGGATTGTACCAAATACAACGCTTGGCGTGCAAAGAAAGGTACATTTCTTAATTTGGTCTGTTTTGAGGTTAATTTAGCTTCAGTACCTAGAAACACTTGGTGGTTAGATTCTGGTGCTACTACTCACATAAGTGTTTCTATGCAGGGTTGCCTGTTCTGCCGAAAGCCAAGTGATGCTGAAAGATTCATCTTTGTGGGCGATGGAAAATCGGTGGAAGTTGAAGCAATAGGTTTAAGTTATTATTGGGAATTGGTTTTTATTTGGATTTGAAAGACACTTTTGTTGTGCCGTCATTTAGACGGAATTTGGTTTCTATTTCCTTATTGGACAAATCAAGATATTATTGTTCTTTTGGAAATTGTCAGTTTAGTCTTTTTTTAAATTCAAATATTGTTGGTACTGGTTCATTATGTTCATACGATAACCTATATTTGCTTGATACTATTGCATCATATAATGAAACCTTGTATGTGGAATCACGTGGTACTAAGCGAAAATTAAATAAAGAAAATTCAGCAAAACTATGGCGCAAGCGCTTAGGTCACATCTCAAAAACTAGAGTTGAACGACTTGTGTCAGATGGAATTTTGGATTCTCTCGACTTTACGGACTTTGATGTTTGTATTGATTGTATCAAGGGAAAACAGACCAAAACGAAAAGGTTAGGTGCTAATAGAACTTCGGACGTCTTAGAATTGATACACACGGATATTTGTGGACCATTCCCTACGGCTTCCTGGAATGGTCAACAATACTTTATATCATTCATAGACGATTACTCACGTTATGGGCATCTATATCTTATTCATGAAAAGTCTGAGTCATTGGACATGTTCAAAGCTTTCAAAGCTGAAGTTGAGAATCAACTCAACAAGAAAATTAAAAGCGTTAGGTCTGATCGTAGTGGTGAGTACTACGGCAGATATGACGGTTCAGGTGAACAACGTCCAGGACCATTTGCTAAATTCCTAGAGGAATGTGGAATCGTCCCACAGTACACCATGTCAGGTTCTCCTAGCATGAATGGTGTAGCTGAAAGACGAAACAGGACTCTTAAGGATATGGTAAGGAGTATGATTAGTCATTCTACTTTACCAAAATCACTCTGGGGAGAAGCATTAAAGACTGCAGCTTATATTCTGAATAGAGTACCAACTAAAGCTGCTGCTAAAACACCTTATGAGCTTTGGACAGGCAGAAAACCCAGTCTAAAGCATTTCCACATTTGGGGATGTCCAGCTGAGGCAAGGCCTTATAGGCCGCATGAAGATAAATTGGACTCCAAAACCATTAGCAGCTACTTTATTGGTTATTCTGAGCGATCAAGGGGCTACAAATTTTATAATCCTACGCTTAAGTCAATTTTTGAAACGAGAACTGCAACATTTTTTGAGGATGTTGAGTTTGGGGGGAGAAATAAGGTTAGAGACATTATCTTTGAGGAAGAAGCTGAGGAAGGATCGATTTCGATTCCTACTGTTACTTTTGACAATGTGCAGGTTTCTATACCTGTCATTGATCAAGAAGTATATCCGGAAACTCAGCATGATAATGTTAAAGAAACTCCCATCCAAAATCCAGAAGTACAAACTCAACAACCTCAACAAACAATACTATTAAGGAGATCCACTCGAGAAAGGAAAAATGCTATTTCGGATGATTATATAGTATTTCTCCAAGAACATGAGGAAAATAATGGAATGATGGAAAATGATCCAATCAATTTTCATCAGGCCATGAAGGGTTTGACTCTCAAAAGTGGATTGATGCCATGAATGAGGAGTATAAGTCTACGCAAGACAATAAAGTTTGGGATCTTGTTCCATTACCAGAAGGTGCGAAACCCATTGGTTGTAAATGGATTTTTAAAACCAAAAGGGATTCGAAAGGTAATGTGGAAAGATATAAGGCTCGTCTTGTAGCTAAAGACTTTACACAAAAGGAAGGTATTGACTTCAAAGAGACTTTCTCTCCAGTTTCAACGAAAGACTCTTTCAGGACAGTCATGGCACTTGTTGCACATTTTGACCTTGAGTTAAATCAGATGGATATAAAGACGACGTTTCTCAATGGAGACATTGATGAGACGATCTATATGGTGAAACCAGAAAACATCGTGTCAGGAGACTCGAAGAATATGGTTTGCAAATTAAAGAAATCCATCTATGGACTCAAGCAAGCTTCTCGTCAGTGGTACTACAAATTTCATCAAGTGATCATCTCGTTTGGTTTTGAGATTAATGTTGTTGATGATTGTGTGTATCACAAGTTCAGTGGGAGTAAGCATATTTTCCTGGTTTTGTATGTCGATGACATACTGCTTGCCACTAATGATATAGGCATGTTGCACGAAACCAAGAGCTTTTTGTCAAAGAATTTTGAGATGAAAGATCTTGGGGACGCCTCTTTCGTATTAGGAATTCAGATACACCGGGACCGCTCTCGGGGTATTCTTAGATTATCACAAAAGAGCTATATCGATAAAGTTCTTGTAAGGTTTGGCATGCAGGATAGTAAACCAGGGGACACCCCTGTTCCTAAGGGAGACAAATTTAGTCTCAATCAGTGCCCGAAAAATAATCCTGAAGTTAAGGAAATGCAAAAGATTCCCTATGCATCATCTATTGGGAGTCTGATGTATGCTCAAGTTTGTACACATCCGGACATAACGTTCATTGTTGGAATGCTAGGCAGATATTTAAGTAACACTGGGATGGATCATTGGAAAGCAGCAAAGAGGGTTATGAGGTACTTGAAGATAACAAGAGATTGCACGCTTACATACAGCAGATCGGATCAGTTAGAGATCGTAGGATACTCCGATTCTAATTTTGCGGGATGCCAAGACAGTAGAAGATCCATATCAGGCTACATATACCTGCTAGCTGGAGGAGCCATTTCCTGGAGGAGTGCTAAGCAGACACTCGTAGCTTCTTCCACTATGGCAGCAGAATTTGTAGCTTGTTATGAGGCATCTAATCATGGGATATGGCTGTGAAATTTTGTCACCGGGCTGCGCATTCTGAATGGAATTGAAAGACCATTAAAGTTATATTGTGACAATAACTTTGCAGTGCTATATTCCAATAACAACAGGAGTTCAACTAAGTCAAAGCACATTAACATTAAGTTCCTGGTTGTGAAGGAAAGGGTACAGAGTAGACAGATTTTCATAGAGCATATTGGGACAAACTCCATGATTGCGGATCCGCTCACTAAGGGATTAGCACCCAAGGTCTTTCACGAGCACACTGCTCGTATGGGTGTAATATTTCTTGAGGATATCATGATTTAGTGGGAGTTTGTATTTTGGTTGCTTTATCTTTTGGTTTTGGACACATTTGTATATTTGGATAATTTTCTGTACAGAAATAAAGCATTTAGTTCATTCTACTCTGTTACATTATGTTTGGTATTGATCTCACCTAAGGAATAAAGTCGGACCAATTGAAAATAGGCATGTTTGGATCACATAACATGTAATTTTCATACTACACTCTCATGATTGATCTATGTCATTTGGTTGTATTGGTATACGTGACCATTAATGGATTTAGTTACGATTAATGTAACGAAAGTCGCTTTCATCCTATATTGATATGATTGATGGACGAGATTGTTTGGAAATACCCTTAATAATGGTAGCACATTTTTGAACTCATAAGGTTGTACACATTTGTAAGGATACATGTATGGCCCAGTGGGAGATTGTTGGATAAAATTCAATAATGTGGGGCCAAACATGTATAAAATAAAATGTGTGGTGCTATCTTAAGGATTTAGTCAATAAAGTGATCCACTAAAGATTATTCAGGACTAATGGGTATTAAATGTCGTGAGATTAAAGTGTAGAGACGGATTCAATGTTTTAAATTGATGATGAACCAATTTAATAACATTGAAACACGATAGTTGCCCTACAACTATTTATACAGGTCATGATCCCCAATTGAGCGTGGCTTTTCATAATTCTCTGCATCCCCGTCAACAGAGAAGAAACATAAGGAGAAAATCACGAATCAGTTGGAAGGCCATAACCCCGTTCGATCAAACGCAATAATGGATTAAGGTACGCTTCCGCTTCAGTTTGGATCTCGATAATTGCAGCATGATGTTTGTGAGTTTTTGATGAACATTCATCTATATTAAATTTAATTTAACAATTTCTTCCTCTTTGTTTAGTGTACTATGTGAAGTTCTCTTTGTCAGTTTTCTATATGTTGTTTCTTTCTTTTCTTGATTTGTTCATGGCAGTAAGAACTAAGAAGGAAAAGGACAATGTTAACTAAATTCACGTGGTGTTCTCCAAAGCTCTTAGTCTTAACAGAATTTCCCATGAGGTGAAATTATATCTTTGTGGAGACAGTTTCTTGTAACTTCCATCAAATTATAAAAGAGGGGAGATAGAAGAAAAAATTACTCCTTTCCGAATTCATCCCCCCCCCCCCCCCCGCTCAATTACATAAATTTTCAACTCAGAGAAGATTAAGTAATTTAATATCCAATGAATCGAAACAGAGAAAACTAAAATATTAGCATGAAATCAATTCATAAACAGTTCATGCATCAATTCCAAGTGAACTCATCTCCATTGCCGTTTACCAACATATTGAGTTAATTATTCCATTTCAACCGAATTGAGCCTAATTAATTATCTGAGATAACCCCCTATATAAGAAGAATAACTGGAAGATGTCACTTACCTTCGATACTTGAAAGCACAATTAATAAAAATATCCACAATGCAATAAACATATAAAAAAATTCCATAAAGTGAACTCAAAAAACACAAAAGGAGAAAATAAAAACAAACTCACTCTTTTTTGAGCAAGTTTCTGTAACTTAGGAACTTCATCCATAAGCCTCGCCTTAGTTCGCCGCACCTCAGCATACATCGCCACCACAGCCGCCCTGTTTGTCTCCAATGCTCCCATCTCTGATTTCTATTCGTGAAAAAGAAGATTGATCATCAATTTATGGAAAAAAACAAAGAAAATACGTATCAATGATTATGGAAAAAATTAACAACATGCAGGACGGCCTCAATTTGGGACTCAAAGGAACCGTAGAGGCGGGCAAAGGTATCGGAGGAGGAGGCATTCTGCGAACGCTGCTTTTCGACATCATACTTTTCATATTTCTTGCAGATGGAATCGACCCTGAAACGAATTTCAATCACACTCATCTTGCCCCTTTTGTTCCAAGCTTCTTGATATTTTTTTGGGTATTGACAATTTCGCTGTTATGGAAGAGAGGATTAGAGAATGGTTCTGGAGAGGGAGAAGAACAAGGATTTTTTTTTTCTTCTGATTCTGCCATTGTTTGCTTCTCATTTACGAAGGGTTCACCGTTAATAGCGGCTAATGTATGGGCTGGCGTTCGCGGGAGAAATAACACTTTCCATATTTAGGTATAACGGCAACGGCAGTAGAATTGGAATTTTGTTAATTGCCTTAGGAACATTTCATTATTGGTCCTCGACGTATTACTTAGTATCATGTTAGTCTTTAATTTAAAAAATATAGCAAGGTACTCCTCATAACTTTTCATCCATATACATGTTAAGAACTTCGTTAAATTGTTAAGTAGCCCTCATAAAAATGAAAAACTTCAAAAAATTTTTTACACCAAATGACATAGCGAAAGCTTATAGGATGAACAAACTCTCAAGTGAAAGCTCAAACTTAATGATTCGCTCGAGAATGTTAAGAAAGAGATAATATTTGATAGAGACTTTTCTTACAAGTTTTAGTAGAGATTTAGATAATTTTCATAACTGATGATTAAATGTGCATATTTATGAAAGATTGAAGGATAACCATAGTAAAAATTCATTATCAGACTCAAAAAAGACAATCATTTTTGAACACTATGAGCATGGGTAATGGATAAATAAATTTGCATTGAAGCGCTCATGAGATATATTCAGATTGAGAACGTAATCCATATCAAATCCCGATATTTATCTATTGAAGTTCGACAAGAACATAATGTCTAAAAAAAAATATTCCCGTAGTGATCGACATTTGGATGGATGCACAATGTGCTTTTCTCCCATTTATCTAATTCGTTTCAACACGAGTATTGAGTAAAAATGGAAGTCCATAAAATGGATTTAAATCATAGCTTGTTCATCAATTTATTTTGTTCTTTACTTTTGTTAGTTTTGTATATCTTCCAATTGAAGCCAAACTTAGAGCAACAAATTTATCCAAAAATTTGAGCTGCACAAAATAAATATAACACCATGAAAATCAATTAAAACGCCAAGCCCAAGTGCAGAAAATTGAGCTAAAAATAAATCTGATTAACAACCACATACCATGAGAGCCATCATCAGCTCCTTCTGCAACCTGAGAATTCGACCCTAATAATCTAATTCAAATTTGGGTGGGGTCCACCCAAATTCCACCCTAAAAGGGTGTAAAGTAATTGGACCTGTTTTTAGGCCCAAGATGCTCCCGCCCATGATGACTCAAGATGCAGCCCAGAACATAAGTGAGCAGCGCAAACTATGGTCCATTCCTCATGAACCATTCCTCAAACCGGGTCAGCCCACAATTAACTAACTTGGCTCCTTACCGTTAGATCAGCTGAATGGCGCGTCTGTGACCATTGGATCACCAATATAAATAGTCCACTTTGCTTGGTTTAGCATCTCCAATGTATTCCATGGATTGTGACTGACATGACTATGAAATAGACGAACTTTTAAAGAATGTGGATAAATAGACGGAGAAGTTTAAAATTTACTCTAAAATGATTCTTTCTACATTTAATATTTTTTTATTATGTGACATTTTTTCTAAATTTAAAATTAATAACTTATTCGCAAAATAATTAAAATAATCTTAAATTTTTCTTTATTATAAAATATAAATGTTGTTTTCTTGAACTAATATTTTTATGTAACTTTATTTAGCAACAATTTTTATTGATAAATTAAATTTATTAAAAATACATATATATTTTTTAATTATTAATCTTTAAAACAATGTTTATTAATATATTCAAACTTTTTAAGTTAAAAAATAAATTTTATTCCAATTTTTTGGACGTTCCAAATTTTGAAAGCAAACTCTCAAGTTCTTATTATAGTTAAAATAATTATAAAATAAAAAGCAAACTCCCTATTTCGAACTTCAAGATTTAACGTCTTTTATTATAGTTAAGATAATTATAAAACTAAATAAAATGTTGAGTCATCAAGTCTCATGGAGCGTCTACATCTAGACGGAGCATCCCACATTATCTATTTTTTTAAGCCGTGTCAGCTTAACATTGTAATTCATGGAATGCATATGAGAAGCATTTTTAACTAATTCCATCTATTTGTTGATGTGTCACATATTTTCACTCAATCCATGCACTAGTACAGACACACTCATTCGCATCGGTTGTAAAAGACAATACGCGTTGGTTGTAGAGACGATGTATATGACACAGATGCGTAAAGTTAAGACTTTACGCATCGGTTTATCTTAACGTGGCATGCAATAGCCTAGGTCGATGCTGCAGGTCATGACCTGCAATCACTTGAAAGCGGCTTGCAATGACCCAAGTCACTGCAAGTCATGTCCTGCAATGACCCTGCAATCACTTGAAAGTGGCCTGCAATGACCCAGGTCACTGCAGGTCATGACCTATGTCACTGCAGGTGCAATCACCTAAATGTGACTTGCGATCACCTGAACATTCTCCACATACGTACATCACCAAATATAATCGACATATTCGTAATAGAATTAAATAAAAATAATTATATTTACAAGATTGTTAATTTTTTATACAAATATGTAAATGCAAATTTTAATGAAAAAGATTTACATATACACATCAACGAAGTATTTTGCCCATAAGTTTTGAATCTCCACAATTTCCTCCGTTGAGTAATATTCTTTAAATGCCTACAACCAATTAAAATGAACAATTAGTTATTCATTAATAAAAGATAAAGTCATAATTAAAAATTCGCATTCTTCTAACTTATACCTTTTCTAACGACTCGAGTTGAAAGTGATCTGTGACTATCTCATACATATTTCTCATAACGTAATAGCCACACTCAAAACCCCCAGGTTGCCGAGGACACTGAAACTCTCAAATTGTAAACCAACATTAATAATCAAACTACATAAAATATTGAAATAATTCAAACATCTGTAATAAATTTTAAGTCTGCATTCTCATACATTTATATTTTTCCACGTTGTATTCATTTTTGTCCTGAAACCTCCACATGCCCAATACGTTTTGATAGCCCTAAAGTTTTAATAAATTATATGAACAAGTTACAAATAATAATAAGTAGGGGTGAACATTAACCCACCTAACCCGCTAAAATCGCCCAGCCCAATCCAACCGGTTTGGGTCGATTTTTGATGAAAATCGGGTTGAGTTGGGTTCTACAAAAAAAAATTTGGTCGGGTTGAGTTGGGGGTTGGGTGAAAAACCCGACCTGACCCAACCCAACAAATTTTTTTAAAAAATAGGACCATTTAAATTTCAAGAATCTCAAGCACTTTTTATAATTTGGATGAAATTCAAATATGGTTTGAACATATTTTAGTTTTATTAGCAAGTATTCAATTTATTATATTTGAGCTTATTATATTGTACATAATTAATTTGAGTTAATAGTTGATTTATAGGCTTAATTTTTTAAATTTCAAGATTTTTTGCTAATTGGACCAAAGCCCAAACCACCCAACTCAACCCAACCCAACCCGATCGAAACTTGATTAGGTTGAGTTGAGTTGGGTTGGGTTCGGGTTGGGCAAAAAATCGACCCGACCCAACCCAACCCACGCCCACCCATAATAATAAGACTCAAATTTTCTACAGAAATCTTGTCAGAGTCTCCCCTATAAATTGAACTTATCCAACCTGTAGAGAGACTCTGTTATAGAAAACTATCACAACTTCTCAACAATCACAATATAAATGCATCAATATCACCACAACTCCAGAATCAACTTCACCACAACTCCACAATTACTTCATGAAAATTATCATAACTTATCCACTTATATACGAAAATCATGATCATGGAAATAATTACTTACGTGTTCAATATCGGCATGATATCAATGTCACGCTTCGATGCAACAGCTGAATCCAAGAAGTACACCGTATTATTTTGAGGAGAAATCACTAGCAATATCCAGTGGTTCCTGTTGAGATCGTACCCAAAATGTGGCACATTGGGCCACCAGTGAAGGCCCAATGAGGGCCCTGGACTTTAGCTCATGATTAAAAGTTTAGGATATCTCACTGGGCCAATGGCCGATGTGGAAAAGCACACGAACTCCTCTGACCGAATTGATTTGTGCCTAGCAGACACGCTTTATGCTCAGCCGAGGTGCTTACGGTGGCTACTCGGATGTAAAGATGGGACAATGGATGAAATCAGAGATGTGACACCGCCTTTACCAAGATGTGACAGGCGCCCATCCCTTACGGAATGTAGCAATGATTACGGTCAAAAAGCAAGATTGTCCCCTCCAAGAGCTAGGGTGAATACACGTGTAAAGGTCCGCCATGTGTCACAATAAAAAACAACGAATCATTCAATAAATAGAGCACACTTGCCTCCAAGGAAAGGGTTAGCATTTTACTCTCTTAACTGAATATTTTACTCTCACTCCATTTTCTCTTTTTACACACTTATATTTCCCGTATTCAAATTACATTTTCTTAACATGGGCATTGATTTTGGCATCGGAGTGCAAACGGGAGCCATCTCGGCCCCCTTTGCAAACTGATTTTTTGTCACAGTGCGCAAGAGATCCACGTGTTCAAGAGGAAGGAGCTGAGACGTGTTGATCCAAGGTCCAGCCGGATTTTGTGGTCAACATTTTGGCGCCGTCTGTGGGAAATCATACTGCTAACCACGAAAACTCATGATGAAAAGCCACACATAGAAATGATGTTTTGAAAAAGGACGAGTAACCTCTTGTAAAAGAGCGGAGAACTGCAAGAAACTTTGAAACATAAGTTTATTAACCTTGAAAAAGGCGTGAAACTTTGAAATATAAGTTTATTAATCTTGAAAAATGTAAGAAACTTTGAAACATAAGTTTATTAATCTTGAAAAAGACGTGAAACTTTGAAACATAAGTTTATTAACCTTGAAAAATGCGTGAAACTTTGAAACATAAGTTTGTTCACCTTGAAAAAAGGCATAAGAACTTTGAAACACAAGTTTATTCACCTTGAAAAAGGCATAAGAACTTTGAAACGCAAGTTCGTTCACCTTGAAAAAGGCATATAACTTTGAAATATAAGTTTGACAACCTTGAAAAAGGCTCAGAAATTTGAGATAAAAGTCCATTTATCTTTGAAAGATAAACTAAAACCAAGGAATATCTCTGAACATGAACGAAAGCGACGGTGATATTAACCCTCGTAGGAGTATAAATGACCAGTACAGGGAGAAGGAGGCTCCTCAAGGACCTCATGAGAACGCCAATGAGGGAGTGGCCCAACCAAACCCTCCACTCCGGCACCGTAATCGCCGCATGTTGCGAGACATGACTCGCATGGCGGCCCAAATGCTAGAAATACAGAAATAGCAGATCGAACAGACTGCTGTGATGAATACCTACATGGCTAGAGGGTATGTTGTGAACGAGCTCATGATGCCTTCACAATACTCGCAGCCACATTACTCCATCTGATGCCGCCACTATTTCTTATTATTATCAAGATCCACGAGCATATGCTGAGGTGGATTCTGCTCCTTTTGATGAAGAGCTCCCAGTGCATGAAACATCTGGAGCACAGGACCAACCCCCTATTAGACGAGGAGAGGCTTCGCCATCGAAGTCCGGTAGCGTTTTTAGCCGAATAGGAGGATTATTCCGAGGCAAACGGGAAGACCGGAATGATCATGGCCGGCAAACATGCAGCTGAGCCTAGAAATAGGCGGGAGCGACGCGCTGAAGAAGCGTTGTCGTGGAGTCAAATGCATAAGGACCAGCAGGGTACCGGAGGAGAAAAGTTGGCCCCCACACATGAGCCTAGGAATAGGCACGAAAGGAGAGCTGAAGCAGCTCGGACCAAATCTCATAACGATTTTCCAACCCATGAAAGGCCAAACTACGGCCGAGTTCTTCTGCCACAAAGGCAGGAGTACGCTTCATCGCCCTATGACCAACACCATGACCCAATGTATTCCGGTCATGACGAGAACAATGAACTACCCTCATACGAGCTAGATGACGAAGAGGAAATAAGTCCCTTCACGGAGGGCATACGTAGGTGCCCAGTGCCTCATGACTTCGAAATGCCAGAAATAGCAAAGTATTCTGGCCGAGGTGACCCTGACGATCACCTGCTAAACTACCGCGCTAGCATGGAGATAGCCAGAGCCACTCCGGCTCTAAAGTGCAAAGCTTTTGCTTTGACCCTTGAGGGAAGTGCGATAGATGGTACAAAAAGCTTCCACCTGGTAGCATCCACAGTTGGAGAGATCTGAAAACAACCTTTAACAATGGATTTGTTTCCTCCAGGCCTGGTCAGCTCCCACTCTGATGAGATCCCAGTCGTGGAATCTCGTCGAAAACGCGGAATAACGAAATTTAAAACCTAGAAAAGATCTAGATCAGATTTAAACACGAAAATAAACAAGAATTAAAATACTGGAAAGATAAAATTGACGATAGGACCTTGACCCAAGATTCACGACGCAAGAAATTGATGATGCGGAATCGAGATCCAAGGTTTTCGAAACACCACAAGGACTTGTTAATTTCCTTGATAAGAATCTAAAGTTCAACGCCACAAATATTTCACAATATTTGATAAGTTAGATTTGTTCTCGAAGAACACAAAAGGGACTCCTCAACCTTTTAATTGGAGAAAACTCTCTCAACTTTATTAATCTCAAAACTCAAACTTAACTAAACTGTTTTTTACAATGAATGGAAAGGAATATATATAAGCAAAATAACCTAATTGCTAATTTACTCAAAATATAATTCTAATTAAACTAGAATACTAAACTAGGCAAACAATTAATTAAAAACGGAAAAATAATCAAAAATCCCCTAAAATTCGGAAAACCTCAATTACGGCCGTGATGAACACTTTTACGGCCGTAAATGACTTTCTGCTTAAGATTTACGACCGTGACCATATTTCTTACGACCGTAAATATGAAATTCTGCAATTCTTCATCTAAACCCGAGGCGGAGTTACGGCCGTGATAATAACTTTTACGGCCGTAATTATAAGAGTTACGGCCGTGACAGATCTTCGTTACGGCCGTAATGACCTTTCTGGCCAAATAACTTCGATCACTCGACTTGGCTTGATCCTTTCGCCTTCTCGGCTCGATTCCAATATGGAACTTGCTCCATTTTCCACGTAGATCACCGTCATACTTCCGATGTCTCGACTTCGCCCTTCGACACCTGGTCCGGATCATATCATACTCCCTCTCTTGAAAAGGATTCGACCTCGAATCCAAATTTGGTAGGCTTTTCAAACTCCTCCTACTTTTCTGGTCTCGATGATCATGCTTATGCCTCGTGCTTGCTTTCAACTTTTCGGGCTACCCATTTTTCTCCTTCAACTTTCTCGGCTTTTTGGGTTGCTCATTTGTGCCAACAAGTTTTTTTCCTGTTTTAAGCTCATGGTTTGACTTCGGTACCTGTAAAACAGATTTTAAAGAACTGGGGAGGGGTGTGTTAGCGTAAGTAAGTGCAAATAGACTCATTTTTGTGGTAGACTCTCTTTTCTTTTGCTTTTTGCACTCAGTCTCTCCTTTTTCTGAGGTTTGAACTTCAACCCTCTTTTCTTTATTTTTCACTCCCTCTCCTTTTTCTGAGGTCGTGGCCTCAACTCTCTTTTCTTTAATTTCCACTCCCTCTCCTTTTTCTAAGGTCGTGGCCTCAACTCTCTTATTTTTCCCCTCAAACTCACTTTTCACTTTCAATTGATCTTTCAACGCTTCAGTTGGAGATAGTGACATTAGAGTAAACTTTTCCCCCTTTTTACCAAGCTGTATCTATTCGTATACCCATCATGTAGCACAGCCCTTTCATGTTGTCAAGGTCTCCCCAACAGTATGTGACTAATTTGCATTGACACTACGTCACAAATTACCTCATCAGAATACCCACCAAAAGAAAATGCCACTAAAGCCTGTCTCTTCACCTTAACTTCACCTGACTCAGTCAACCATTGTAATTTATAAGGCATTGGATGTTTCGTTAAAGGTAAGCCTAATTTTTCCACCAACATTGTACTAACTACATTAGTACAACTTCCCCAGTCAATCACCAAGCTACAAACTTTTTCATTCACTAAGCATCTAGTGCGAAAAGTATTATCCCTTTGCCCATCCACATTTTCCAAAATATTCGCCTTACGCTTAACACTAAGAGCATGCCTATCAATAATTGACTCATTCACCACAACACTTTTTTGCCCCTTCACTATCACACCTAACCATTTTACATGGACAATCAAGTGCAATGTGACCCTGTTGCAAACATTTAAAGCACTTAACATTTTTATCCTTAAGAGGTTTGGAATCAGAATTATTTTTACCTTTGGTTGTCGGTTCCTCCCTCCTTTTGTGAACATGATCACTACTCTCCCGTTTTGATATCTCTTTTCGCTTTAATGACTTTTCATCCATCCCATCTCCGTACCTAGCATGACATTCACGCTTACTAATCCTCCTAGCCATAGAGTCTGCCCGCGATTGCTTCTTTTTCAATTGGGCAATCATCGCATCTCTTTTATCCATCCTAGCCATTACCTTCTTCAATTTTGCTTGCATCTCTGCTAATAATTCAACACCCTGCTCCAATATCCTATTCCCTCTTTCGGGGCGTTTGTTGTCACCTATTGATGAAGATCTCTCCCCGCGAGACATGGAAATTTGGAATATGAGAAAAAAATGAAATTTTCAATTTTTTTTAATCTTCTTCCAGAGAATTGGACTACGAATATGGCGGAAAAAACGGAATTAGATTTGGATAAGAATTGACTAAGATAAACAAGTTTGAATTTTTTGTGGAGTTTTATATGAATCAAACAAAGAAAAAATTTACTGGCACGAAGAACAAGAAAAACAAGAACTGAATCTAGATCCAAGCTCTGATACCAGATGATGAGATCCCAGTCGGGGAATCTCGTCGAAAATGCGGAATAACGAAATTTAAAACCTAGGAAAGATCTAGATCAGATTTAAACACGAAAATAAACAAGAATTAAAATACTGGAAAGATAAAATTGACGATAGGACCTTGACCCAAGATTCACGACGCAAGAAATTTTGATGCGGAATCGAGATCCAAGGTTTTCGAAACACCACAAGGACTTGTCAATTTCCTTGATAAGAATCTAAAGTATAAGAATCTAAAGTTCAACGCCACAAATATTTCACAATATTTGATTAGTTAGATTTGTTCTCGAATAATACAAAAGGGACTCCTCAACCTTTTAATTGGAGAAAACTCTCTCAACTTTATTAATCTCAAAACTCAAACTTAACTAAACTGTTTTTTACAATGAATGGAAAGGAATATATATAAGCAAAATAACATAATTGCTAATTTACTCAAAATATAATTCTAATTAAACTAGAATACTAAACTAGGCAAACAATTAATTAAAAACGGAAAAATAATGAAAAACCCCCTAAAATCCGGAAAACCTCAATTACGGCCGTGATGAACACTTTTACGGCCGTAAATGACTTTCTGCTTAAGATTTACGGTCATGACCATATTTCTTATGGCCGTGAATATGAAATTCTGCAATTCTTCATCTAAACTCGAGGCGGAGTTACGGACGTGATAATAACTTTTACGGCCGTGATTATAAGAGTTACGGCCGTGACAGATCTTCGTTACGGCCGTAATGACCTTTCTGCCCAAATAACTTCGATCACTCGACTCGGCTTGATCCTTTCGCCTTCTCGGCTCGATTCCAATATGGAACTTGCTCCGTTTTCCACGTAGATCACCGTCATACTTTCGATGTCTCGACTTCGCCCTTCGACACCTGGTCCGGATCATATCACACTCCAACGCCTTCAGGATTTAAGGCAAGGAAGAGATGAATCTCTGAAAAGTTACCTACCTCGATTTACTGAAGAGATGCACATTTGTGATAACATCACTGAGGCGGAAATGTTTTCCGCATTGAAAGGAGGGCTAGATATGACGAGCATGTTTTGGAGGGATGTCCGAAGCAGAAAACCTAGGGATTACAACGCCCTAGTAGATCTGATGAAGGAGGAGATCGTATAAGAAGAAATTTCTAGGGCCAGAGAAAACCATCCTCAAGGGAGATACAATCTGGGGTATTCTAATGAAGTAAACCTCAAGAAAGGAGGTAACAAGGATATATGCGGCTGTAACCGAAGTGGAGCGCCATGCCCATTTTCAGGGGACAGGGTCTAGCTATGCAGCAGAAATCACGGAAGCTATCCCCAACTTGCATTCCAACGCTCCTTCTCAGAATCCTCCTACGGCTCAAGGAAGGATGGAGAGTAGCCAAAGTGGAAAGCAGCCCATATTGGGGCCTACTGCGCATACCACAGGTATTACGGTCATGCAACGGAAGATTGCAGGGAAATTCACATGTTAGCAGACCAAAAGGCACATGGAAGAAGGGGAAGTGATTTTTCCCCTGACAAGGAGAGAACTCAAAAACCAGGTGGCCAGAAGTTTAACCGAGCTGACAGGAGAGCTCTGTGGAAGAACTCAATCAAAGAGAGGATTGACAATCGTCAAAGAGACAGGAACAAGGGTCAGGATACCTCCTTGGCGCATGCTAAAGATACACGGGAACCGCCTATGCCTGTGGCCGACCCTCCTATTCGTGAAATCGACACAATATTGGGAGGTCCCCACCCAGGTGGGAGCACAAATAACTCCCAAAAGAGATATATCAGAGAGGCAAAGCAGTCTGCCAACGTGAATTACCATATCCATTCACATCCTATTGGTTGCCTCGGATAGAATCTATCACTTTTACCCAAGACTATGCTATCGAAGTACACTTTCCACACAATGATGCATTGGTTATCAGGGTAGTAGTAGCTCGGAATGGGCTGTCCCGAATGATGGTGTCTCGGTAAATGTGATTTACGGGGTAACCTTTGATAAGATGGGGATCAGCACTCCGCTCATTCCAGTCCCAGATCCGATATACGGATTCACTGGGAATAGCATAACTCCCAGAGGATCCATAACCCTAATGACTGAGGAAGGGCAAGCACCAACTCTTTCCAGAATCCCCATGGAATTCTTGGTTGTAGACAAAATCTCCTCCTACCATGGCTCAATTGGATGCCATGTCTCATTGACCTAGGGGCTCCAACTCATACAAAATACATTTGCATGAAATTCCCTACGGAGCATGGAGTCGCGACTGTAAGGGGGAGCCAAACTGAATCACGGGCCTGTTACACAAACGCAATCCGGAAGTTTCAAGACCGAAGCTTGAACATGATTAGCGATGTGGCAATGGCCGAAATTGCTCCAGACCCTGAAAGAGTGGGTGGAGGACCCTCAGAAAATGAGGATGTTACAATGACGATGGAAGAAGATCTGGCAGATCTGGACCTAAGAATGGCAGGAGGCAATTGCTCTACCCCGGCTGAGAGGTTGGAATGCTTCGGTGTAGATCCACTTGACCCAATCAAGGAGTTGCAGATTGGACTGGATTCACCAGTTGAATACAAAGATCGACTGAAAAGCTTCTTACTTAAAAACCTCGATGTATTTGCGTGGAAACATGATGACATGGTTGGGATTGATCCTAAAGTGGCGTGTCATAGACTCCAGCTTGATCTCAGAAGCCCTGGGTACAGGAAAAAGAGAAGACCTATAAGTTCTGATAAATATGAGGCCTTGAAAGAAGAGGTGACAAAGCTATTGAAAAATGACTTTATCCGAGAATCCCAGTATCCGAAGTGGGTATCAAACCCTGTTTTGGTACCAAAACATTATGGGAAGCTAAGAGTATGTATTGATTTTTCGAATTTAAACTAGGCATGTCCCAAAGACAGTTTTCCACTGCCTCGGACCGATCAGTTAGTTGACTCCATAATGGGACATGAGATGCTGAACTTTATGGATGCATACTATGGGTACAATCAAATCCCCATGTATGAATCAGATGAGGAGCATACTTCGTTTATTACAGATAGAGGACTCTATTGTTACAAAGTTATGCCATTTGACTTAAAAAATGCTCGAGCTACCTATCAAAGGTTGGTAAATCGCATGTTTTCAGAACAATTAGGAAATTCCATGGAGGTATATGTTGATGACATGCTGGTCAAAAGCATGGTCGCCACAGAGCATATCCGACATTTGTCAGAGGCCTTCGACGTTTTGAGAAAATATCGAATGAAGCTCAACCCAGCGAAGTGCGCTTTTGGGATAGCGTCCGGAAAATTTCTTGGATTCATGGTGAATAGGAGAGGGATCGAAGCCAATCCCGATAAAATCAATGCTTTGTTAAGCATGCGATCACCTCGGAATCCAGAAGAAGTGCAAAGCTTGACGGGGAGAATTGCGGTCTTAAATCGATTTGTTTCCAAGTCAACTGAAAAATGCTTTCCATTCTTTAAGGTCTTAAAGGGAGGGAAGCGACTTCAATGGACGACGGAATGTGAGCAGGCTTTTGCCGACCTGAAAACATTCTTGGGACAGGCCCCATTACAATCAAAACCAAAGGCTGACGAACTTCTCTACTTGTATTTAGCCGTATCAAAAGAGGCTGTTAGCTCGATATTGGTCAGAGAGGAGGACGGGAATCAGTTCTCGGTGTATTATGTAAGCAAAGCCATGCTGGATGCTGAAACACGTTACCCAGATATGGAAAAAACTTGCTCTCTCGCTGATCACAACATCTCGCAAGCTCCGTCCCTACTTTCAGTCGCACTCCATACACATGCTCACCAACTTTCCTATGAGACAGGTGTTGCAGAAATCGGATGTATCTGGAAGGTTGATGAAGTGGGCGATTGAAATTAGCCAGTTCGATCTACACTATGAGCCTCAGACCGCTGTAAAGGGTCAAGCATTGGAGGATTTCATAGTTGAGTTCACACATCCGCCGAAGGTTGAGATGGTTGGTAACACGGATGACAGCCGAGAGTGGAAATTGTTCGTTGATGGGTCCTCGGCTGAGGGACGATCCGGTGCGAGAATATTGTTAATAAGCCCAGAAGGGTTCAAATTGGACAGTGCGATCCGTTTTGACTTTAAAGCCTCAAACAATGTTGTTGAATACGAGGGGCTACTAGTTGGGCTGAGACTTGTGAAAGCTTTGAAGATTCAGTCTGTAGTGGTGAATAGTGATTCGCAGCTCGTTGTGAGTCAGTTTAATGGACAATTTTCTTCCAAAGAACCAGCTATGGTCACCTACTTAAAGAAAGTAAGAGATTTGGCTGTACACTTCGGAAAAATGGAGTTACGGCACATTCCCAGAACTGAGAATTCCAACGCCGATGCTTTATCTAAACTAGCAAGCAGCAATGATTCAGAGCTCCATAATATGATCCCAATTGAGCACTTGTCGACCTCTTCTATTGAGCCAGGGATGGAGATTTTGGAAATAGAAGAAGAAAGGTCCTGGATGAATCCTATACTAGCATACTTGAAGCATCAGACAGTGCTAGACGAGCCTAAAACAGCTCGGAAGTTGCAAAGATATGCTGCAAATTTCGTACTTTTTGGATGACCTGCTCTACAAACGGAGCTTTACCTCCCCTTTGCTGAGATGTGTGGGGCCGGAGGAAGGACGGTATGTGATGAAAGAAATCCACGAGGGCAAATGTGGCAACCACGTCAGGGCGTTATCACTAGCTCGAAAAGCCCTTAAACAGGGATATTTTTGGCCGATTATGCGAAAGGACTCTCATGACTTCGTGCGAAAATGAGATAAATGCCAAAGGCATGCAACCATACCGCATCACAAGCTAACTGTGGTGACTAGCCCTTGGCCTTTTGCGAAGTGGGGGGTTGATATTATTGGTCCTATGCTTAGGGGTGCTGGTAATAATTGCTTTGCAATAGTGGCAATTGACTACTTCACCAAGTGAGTCGAAGCGGAACCCCTGATGAGGATTACCGAGGCCAACACCACAAAGTTCATCTGGAAGAATGTCATATGCCGGTTATGGAATACCGCACTCACTGGTTAGTGATAATGCAAAACAGTTCAAAAACAGAAGCATATGATTAAATTTTTGAACATTTTTGTCTTATACTCCGTAGCACCTATGTTTACAAATTTGTATGAACTCCCCTTGATGGTGTTAACACTTTCAACTCATACGCAGTGATCGCAGTGTAGGCTTATAAGAGTCCCTTATTTTTAAAAAAAATTATGCATGGAGGAGACATGTGGTCTTATACCCAAAATAATTTAGGAATTTGTGTTTATCCGTTATGTTTGTCTAATCAGTAATTGGTACAACCCTAAACGTAACTAATTTAGGATTTTATAAAATCATATGGTAATGTTGTAACCACTGAAGAGGAATTTGATTTATTGAAAATAGCGACGAAAGTGATCCGTGTTCCAAGGATTACATAAAGGTACCCCAGATAAGTCCTCGATCATGTATGTTCCGGGTACCACCTCGACAAAGACTTTGTAAGGGCCTTCTCAGTTAGGACCTAAAGTCCCTACTCCTGATTCTTGAGTTGAAGGAAGAACCTTTTTGAGGACTAAGTCCCAAATATTAAAGTGCCGACTCTTAACCCTTTTGTTGTAATAGCGAGTCATTTTCTCATGGTACTTGGTCGTTACCACTTGAGAATCATTCCGTTTTTCTAGAAGGAAATCCAAATTAGCCCTTTGTGTTTCTTCGTTTCCCACTTCATCATAGTGGATTTGACGAAGAGAGTGGACCCCAATTTCGACCGGACATGTACACCGCCTCGGATCCATATGCTAAGGAGAAAAGCGTTTCACCAGTGGCAGTGTGCGAGGTGGTTCGAAGTGCCCATAACACTTGTGGGAGTTCATCTACCTATGCGCCCTTTTTGGACTCCAGCTTCCTTTTTAGGGTATTCTTTATGGTCTTGTTCACAGCTTCGACCTATCCGTTAGCCTGAAGGGTGATGTGGAGATGAAAATAATTTCTTAATTCATCTATGGGATAAAGGGTAGCCATAGATAGGAATACCAGCCTGTCCACAGAGAAAAGTTCAAATAAATAATTAAACCAAGAAATAATATTTAAAATTTTATTTACTATCCTATGCTTTGTCGAGTCCAGCTGGTCGAACTTACGGTCGCGATATAAATAAATAATTTGTGTTGAAGTGTAATTTTGCTTATGATGTACATGTCTAAAAAAGTGTTCTATGTAGCATGCGACGTCCCAACAAAAATGAATTGTTATCTGAGAGAGATCATCCAACAAATCTCATAAGGTTGAAGATTCGAATCACGAGAGAAGTGTCCAGCTAAGTCCGGGACAAAAATCATTCTTTGAGGACAACTTTTATGTTACGGGACACCACATACTACCATCAACAATTTGCACACTCACCATGTGTATTGAAGAGCAAGAAGAGCACAGCCAAGAACCAAATTACAGGACTGGAAAAAACAATTAGAAGGAGATGAGTATTTATTTATCTCAGAAAAGAAGGAAAACGTCGAAAAAGCGAACGCGAAAATGATTCCCAACCTAATTCCGACTACTACTTTGAAGTCCTCTTCCAACGATCTGTTTATATACTTCTGAAAATCAAATTTGTTGTGGCTTTGAGGTGCCAAGTGAGCCTGAGACGGTCGAAAGTTGAAAAATGATTAATATTGCAATCTAGCTAATAAGACTGACGTATTATGGCAAGTTCGATTCATTTTATATTTTCCATTTCTAAATTTATTTATACATGCATACTATTAAATTTACTTTTGTTAGGCGCAAAGAATATAAATAAATAAATAAATTTACCATGATAAATCCGTGTCGTAGGGTTAAATAATCAACTTTTGGAACGGACCTAACAAATTGCCTGAAGAAACAAACCTGCAAAAATAGAAAAGACAAATCGAACGTCACAACAGCATTTAAGTTATGAAATTTACATTCTACTGAACATTAAAAGCGACCATTAATAATTTTGATTCAAAAAAAAAAAAAAAAAAGCAACCACTAATAATTTACATTCCATATTGTAATATTGCGCCCCAAGTTTCGGACAATCTTAATGAATGAGAGCGACCATTAATAATTTTGATGAGGGCATAAAATGATTGATTTTGCCATTCATATTTTTAAGTAAAAAATAAAATAAAATAGGGAATTGTTTGACAAAACTTTTTATAAAAGTTTTATATTTCAATAAAAAAAAACGATGAAGTGTAATTAAACCAATTGATAAATATTCTAGTTCCCATGAAATATTGAAATTTAATTAGAGACCATGTACTATGTGTGTGTGTGTGTGTGTGGGGGTGGAAAAAATGCAACAAAAAAGGTGGAGAAAATTAGGAAAATTGAGGACCTTTACTAAAATTAAAAAGTTATTGTCAATATATATAATCACATAAAAAACTTCAAATTTTATGTGAATTAAAAAGCTCATTATCTTCCGGAAGTATCTCTCTTAAAAGTATCAATAATGCCGTGAAACTCTTATAATTCCACCTAATTTTGCTTTCAAGTTATACAATTTAAGTACAGTAGATAATTTTGTGAATTTATTACAACTAGAAAACAAAGACTTCTCAGAATCGTTGAACAAACTATCTAATACATGAGGCTTTTCAATGAGTTCCCCTTGTATATCACACATCATTTCGTCTATTATATCATTCTCATTATTTTCCACATCATTCTTACCAATATTGCTCAAATTATTCTCCTACTGATCACCAACAACGTCGACAGTGCTTGTCCTGGGAAGCATACCATGCCATATCCATCGTATATAACCTTACTTAAACTCACGACAAATCAAATGACTCTTCACTTGATCAAAATTATAAAACTTTCTCAGATTCTTACAATCATAATAAGGATACAGAATTATTGCTTAACCTTTCTTTCTCTTGTGTTCATCCGTACATTTCATAAATTCTTCAACACCGTTTACATATTCATATCTATTACGTCTACCATACATCCAACCTCGAACCATATCTAATGGCCTATATGTGAATATATAATTAAAAAAAAATTATTAGTTTTGAGTTAATATTTTTCAGGATATAATCTTAAACCAACTATATATTAATAATTGAAATCAAATACGATAATTTATTAGGTTGGAAACTTCATAATTTTATTATGATGATTATATTCTATGTAATTATTTATTTAGTACGGTCAATTCTATACAAGTGAAAATCACTTTAAATTATAATTTTCATTTTTTATTTACAAAATCCTACAAAAATTTCGGCAGAACGAACCTCCCCTATAAATTGAACTTAGCCAACATGAAGGAATAATCAAAATACCACAATAAATCAAAATGTTCAACCTCGATATATTCAAAACTCAAACACAACTCCAATCAAACTGCATCAACTACTCCAAAATTAATCCAAAATCCATTCCCAATTTCTAAAAAGTCAAGCTAAGATTTCATAACTTAACATCTCATAATTTCAATAGAACTCCAATAATTAAAAAATTACAATATATCCATCTACTAACTCAAAATCAACAACATAAAATTAACATCCAAACTAAACTAATAAAAAAGTCATTTAAATCAATTAGCATATATATAAAATCATAAATTCAATCAAAAACTAATAAATTAACTATTTGAAATACCAATTATATATATATATATATATATATATATATATATATATATATATATATATATATATATAATTAACACATTTATACGTGTTGATTTTACTAAAGATCGATGTGTATTCCCACTTTTTTTTGGACAATTTTGTACTAGTGATGTACTGTATTGGGGATGCTCTTTGAGTATGACAAACATACTTTCTTCTTCTAAACCGTTTCCTCTCCTTTCCTTTGAGCGAGAGAGAAACTATACAGTTCTCTCTTCTTTCTGTAATTATTTTGAGAGATTTTGTTTGTATTATTAGTTCATACACTATATATATTGAGAAAGTCTTACAGTTTGTATGTATAAATCTTTGAATATTCTATACTCTGGTTTTTGAGGATTTTGATCATAAACTTCTTGAGGTTTGTTTTTGGGAAAATTCGAGTTCTACTAAGTAATAAAATTACAGTTCATGTTTCTGGGTTCCCTTACACCAACGGTGGTATTAGAGCTTTAGAATTCATGTTGTTTTGTCAAAGGAAAACCTAGGGTTTTCGAGTTTTTAAAACTTTTTAAGGGTTTTTTTACAAAGAACTGAAATTTCTAAAGGAAAAAGGTCAGATCTTGAATCTCATAGATGAAACTCTCAGATACCTTTGAGATTGGTTCTTGTTCATAGATCTGCTGAAGAAGTACACTTGGAATAAAGATCTGGAAGATATGCAACTAGAAGTTTTTAAAGACTTCGAAGAGTTGTCGTTAGGTAACAAAAAGAAATTGGTTTATAAATAAATTACATAATTTCACAAACTACTTTTTAATTACGCACATTTTCTTTTCCTAATTTTCAACCACTATTTTTTACCTCAAAATCATAAATAAACTAGTTTATAAATCAAACAGTGTTACCAAACAAAGACGACAATTATAAGTATTTTAGGATATGATATTGCTAATTGTAGGTTGAGTTCGCACATGACCTGATAATTTACTTACAATGCGAATAAAATCGTGCTTGGTTTTGGACTCAAAAAATGCACAATGTGAAACCATTAATCCTTCAATTACAGTAATATAAGCAAAAGTAACTATAACACAAAAAAAAAAAAAAAAAAAAAAAAAAAAAAAAAAAACGGTTTCTTGTACTCCCTTTAATTTGTCCTGTAAGATAGACCTGCTCCTATTTTCACACGAATTAAGAAAATATAATTAATATAGTTGAAAATATAATTTTTTTTTTAATTTTCCTAATATACCCCTACATTAAACAATGATATAAATAGAATTAGTTTATACTACATTAAATAAGAATATATTAGAATACTTAAAAATATTTATGCTTTCAATGAAGAAAGTAACCTATAATTTGAAACAGATAAAGAAGAAATATAAGCCTATCTTTATGGATGGTGGGACTATTATATATCTCAACTCACCATCAGATTTTTCTAGGCATAAGCCTAAGAAAAATTCACTGTAGTTCCATTTTCTCAACTGTGGCTATCATTTTCTAATTACAATTGGCAACTCGGAGGATATGATTTACAAGCAAGATTTGCCTCGTCTCCTTTTGTAAAATTTATGCGCTTGTCCTTTTATCAAATGAAAATTCCTTATTAGGCATGCCAATACTGATCTCCTCTGGTGGCTGTGGCAGCGGAGCCACCCTAGACGAGCTCGGCTCATGGCGGAGGTCAGCCTCGTGTTGAATATAACCTAGCTCAATCTGGTGGTGGGAAGTCGATGATCCATCTCCTTGGTGGAAGCGCGTAGGAGAGGGCGATGGCGAACCGTCATTATCCCAATTATCCATGTCAAAGTTTGATTTTCTGGGAGATGTTTGGAGACTGTCTATTTCGCCCCTGTAGTATCGCAAGAGATGGATGGGGGACGTGCCACGAGAGGGTGTGGCGGGCCTGCTTGACATTGGTGTAGCCATGCTCGAATGTTTGCTTTCCTTGACGTGTTTTTTTGCAGTGTGGTGCCAGTTTTTTAGGGCTGTGACCACTCTTTCATTGAATATGGTTGGTTTCATTGTTGATCCCATCTGTTCAACCATGCTTACAAGAGTTATTATTTAAAGAACCATGAAAATATTGAAGGAAAAAAAAAAGTAAAATATCATTTAAATGAATTCTAGGTCAAATGTCCCCATCCTAAGTTTGTTTTCTTAACAAATATGCATGCTTATACTTAATAGTTCCTAAATTTCTGTGAAGTATTCTACTGTCAAACCTTCATGTGAATTCAAGTACATACTCCGAAAATTTTTGCTCATTCAATGGAAATTCAAGTGTGAAAACCTAATTAATCTATCTGAAACTTTGACTACCTTAGTTTAATAATTCAGATAGTATATAGAAAATGTTATCAGCATTCTAATTTTTCTTCGTCAAATAATAAATTCTATTTTGACGCAATATTAATTTAAATATTGGATATTGACTAATTCAACTATATAATTAATTACCTGAGTAACAAGGGCATATAGTGGGAGAGTTACGTAGCTGCAGAGAATCTGAATGAGAACCCTGTGGAAGAAATCAATTATAAAATAATTATTAAACGGCAATTGAGTAATATTAATAGAAAAATAAAGTTAAATATCAATGAATCGAGTAATTTAATATCTATACGCGACCGCGAGGCTCACCCCATTGTAATTCTGATGACGATATCCTCCACATGTTCATGGAAACAAGACCTGAATCCAAATTCATACGAGGTCCAGGCAAAGAATGCCAATTGAAATGCATTCTGCAATGGTGAGGAAAGATTGAGATTATTGAATTCACTTATAAGTAAAGAAGTAAGTATTAAAATTAATTCCTTTTTCTTTTGCCAACGTTGGTTATATATATATACTTATAACTTACCTATATTTAATTAAGTAATGTTCTAAAAAAGAAGGGGAAAAAAAAAAGTAACATATAAGAACTTTAATAATGCGTTTGATTCGTAAAGGTGAAAAAGAAAAGGTGATTAAAGTGATTGTACCATGAAAAACGAATTCAATTTTCAACTTGCAGTCAAACAAAAAAAGTAAGAAATTATTTTCACGGATGTGACGTTATCCCTGGAAAATAGTGTTATGTTATCAAACACATAATTACTTAAAAGTATATTTCATTTACTTATAATCTTAGTCAAATAAGCCGTTAGTCTCATGACATGATTTTTAAGTTTAAGAACTAAGAGTTTATTAAATAGTAGGTCAACTTTAAGAAAGAAAAAAATCGGTGTGAAATGAAATGAAATTAAGGAAAAGACGTACTTGAAATAAGACGAAATTAATGAGGAAGAGCATGAATCGTGGGCTATTGAACCAGAAGAGATCGTCCCCAGGTTGAACCACAGGCACGCCTTTAACAACTTCACCTCTCTCTTGAATTCTCAGCCCCATTTTTGTTATTATCACTTGTAGTTTGGTCCCTACCAGCAAGATTATCTGCCGTTTCATTCAAGTTATTTTCAGATCAATTGATTGATTAAAGAAAATGTAAAAAGTCAACATAAGGACACGTTTATGCAAACTGATTACTCACAATCAAAGGGATAAGGGGTAGCCATAGATAGGAATACCAGCCTGTCCACAGAGAAAAGTTCAAATAAATAATTAAACCAAGAAATAATATTTAAAATTTTATTTACTGTCCTATGCTTTGTCGAGTCCAGCTGGTCGAACTTACGGTCGCGATATAAATAAATAATTTGTGTTGAAGTGTAATTTTGCTTATGATGTACATGTCTAAAAAAGTGTTCTATGTAGCATGCGACGTCCCAACAAAAATGAATTGTTCTCTGAGAGAGATCATCCAACAAATCTCATAAGGCTGAAGATTCGAATCACGAGAGAAGTGTCCAGCTAAGTCCGGGACAAAAATCATTCTTTGAGGACAACTTTTATGTTACGGGACACCACATACTACCATCAACAATTTGCACACTCACCATGTGTATTGAAGAGCAAGAAGAGCACAGCCAAGAACCAAATTACAGGACTGGAAAAAACAATTACAAGGAGATGAGTATTTATTTATCTCAGAAAAGAAGGAAAACGTCGAAAAAGCGAAAGCGAAAATGATTCCCAACCTAATTCCGACTACTACTTTGAAGTCCTCTTCCAACGATCTGTTTATATACTTCTGAAAATCAAATTTGTTGTGGCTTTGAGGTGCCAAGTGAGCCTGAGACGGTCGAAAGTTGAAAAATGATTAATATTGCAATCTAGCTAATAAGACTGACGTATTAATTATGGCAAGTTCGATTCATTTTATATTTTCCATTTCTAAATTTATTTATACATGCATACTATTAAATTTACTTTTGTTAGGCGCAAAGAATATAAATAAATAAATAAATTTACCATGATAAATCCGTGTCGTAGGGTTAAATAATCAACTTTTGGAACGGACCTAACAAATTGCCTGAAGAAACAAACCTGCAAAAATAGAAGAGACAAATCGAACGTCACAACAGCATTTAAGTTATGAAATTTACATTCTACTGAACATTAAAAGCGACCATTAATAATTTTGACTCAAAAAAAAAAAAAAAGCAACCATTAATAATTTACATTCCATATTGTAATATTGCGCCCCAAGTTTCGGACAATCTTAATGAATGAGAGCGACCATTAATAATTTTGATGAGGGCATAAAATGATTGATTTTGCCATTCATATTTTTAAATAAAAAATAAAATAAAATAGGGAATTGTTTGACAAAAAACTTTATAAAAGTTTTATATTTCAATAAAAAAAACGATGAAAGTGTAATTAAACCAATTGATAAATATTCTAGTTCCCATGAAATATTGAAATTTAATTAGAGACCATGTACTATGTGTGTGTGTGTGTGTGGGGGTGGAAAAAATGCAACAAAAAAGGTGGAGAAAATTAGGAAAATTGAGGACCTTTACTAAAATTAAAAAGTTATTGTCAATATATATAATCACATAAAAAACTTCAAATTTTATGTGAATTGAAGCATTACCAAACTTTATGTATGCACAGTAAGGAATAAAACTTTGGATGTGAAGATAACTTTTTTATATGAAAAGACAAAATCCAAATATACAGAAGGCTCGATGGAGAATCTTACTGTATGATAACTTTATTAACCTAACCTCATGCCCAAACATCAAAGGTAGTTAATGTACGGTAAATTTGTAATCAAGAAAGTACTTACAATCCAAAGTAAAACTGGGGATTTGCTCCAGAAGCTCATATGCCTTCTTCCAAACGACGTTTCTCTAGCGAACCTAAATCTCTCGGGATCTGTCGTGACATTTTAATTAGAAACTTGACATAGTTGACATTTGAAAGATCCTACTCGAGTTTTAGTTTCATTACCATGTGAATATTGGTACTCAACGGTTCTCGTTTCTTTTTCCCATGCTTTCCATTTTCTCATCTGAAATCGACAAGTACACGTTGTTAAGAATTAATGTAAAATTGTATACATGTATTTTTTTTTTTTTTTGTATAAATACAAACTAATTATACTGATAAATATTACACATACATAGTAAGATTAAAATGTTGATACCTTGAGTCTTCCCAAAGCCATAGTGAGTACACAATAAAGGACATGAGAAACAGCCAAAGCAAAGATGAAAATATGCAACTGGTGAATGCCATCCGTTGACATAAACGAGACTTTTCCCTGCAAGATTATAGTATTCTTAGCAAATTTTCAAGCGTTTATTAGTATTATTCAAAGTGGGAAAATATTGAATTCTCAAAGTAAACGAAGTCGTGCCTGCTCTGCGCATTTGTCTGTTCCGCCACCCGCCAGCACCCGTCTAACGCTGCCGCCGCCAATCATCAGAAGTTTCCGGCGAGATTCATCTTCATTGTCATCAGTGTTTCCATAATTAACAGCCTCTTGTTTTTTGCTGCATGGGTGCCACGTGTCACCTACTTTCTTTGATATACATATGTCAGCAATTGGACCTTGTCCTACTGTCAGCAGCAAGGATATAAATCCCAGCAGCATCAACTCTGAATCCACCAAAAAATTAAAAATATAAAATTATCACCGTATTTTTCAATAATCAAATAAAAAAAATAGTGCCCAAAAGTTTGTTCATTTACCAGATTTGATCTTTTCAAGTGATTCATATAGAGCCCTTTTATGTTTCTTCTTCAACCACTGCAAGTATTTGAGAAATTGATTATTTTATTAGCTTATGAAAAAGCTTATAGCTGATGAGATATTGAGCAGTTCATGCATACCTTTCCGATAAGATGAATTATTTTATTAAGCAGTGAATACATACCTTTCCGATAAGATGAATTATATGTTCGATGACAATGGAAATTGCAACCAGAACAAAACAGACTACGGCGACAGCCCAAGTCGGTGTTTCCTCCAGCGACCTTCCTCCGCTTCCTCCGGCCATTTTCTACGTTTCTCTATAGCTAAAACGCCAAAAAAAAATCAGTCCCGTCTTAAAAAATGAACAGAATATATCCGTCTTATGTAGTATTATATTTTTTACAAAATACAGAAAGAATTGTCGTAAACTCTAGAGAGATAGAAGAAGAAAGATTAATAATAGTTTAGTTATGACTTATGAACATAATGGTTATTTATATATATATATATATATATATATATATATAGTATTAAAGATGTACCCAGGAAAGAAGGTTATAAGGGAGAACTGGATTCAAGACTTTGACTAACGCGTAAAGGAGATTGGAAATTGTTGACTTACTCAAACTATTCAGCATTATTTTTATTTTTTTAAGTAAATCAAGATTAAAATCAAATTTTTAATAAATTTTAAATAAAAAATTAAGAAATATATTGTGTGTTTGGCATTGTTTAAAAATATTTTTTTGAAATGAAAAATTATTTTTAGGAGAATGAATGGTTGAAATTTGGTTGAAAAGTCAAATATTGTGGGCTTGACTTTTAATGAATGATTGAGATTGATTACTGTAGAAAAAATAGAAAAATTAAAGAGTACCAAACAAATGCTAAAATTAAAATTGTGAATTTCATGAAATTTATGATTAAAAATAATTATTAAATTTGACTTAAATTAAAATTAAAATTTTAATTTTCTAAGTATTTTATATATTTTTTTAATATTAGGAATCCCCTACATTGTTGACAAACTAATATTTATAATAATACCGTTAATCACTTCCCTAGTCAAACACATACTTTTTAGATTATTAAATTAATTACTAATTTTTGTAGAAAAATCTCTGGCCATAGGATTTATCAGTCTGTTAATTAGATGATTAACGATTTGACCACATGAACTTGATCGATCAGGTTACGACAACTTAGGATTAACGTAAAGGTTGAGCTGCAATCTTGACGATCCTCATTTGTCCTGTCATGTATCTTGGTAAAGGATGTAAGTCACAAATTATGTCTACAAGAGTACATGGTAGAAGGCTGCTTGGACAATTACACTTATCCAGCTGCCTTAAATGTTAAGACTATTTGGTTATAAATGGTATGTTTGGTTATAAAAGATACGTGACAATAATTATTAGATAATTATTTTGTAAGTCAATAATTTTGTTTGAACAAAGATTCCTCTACCACTACTTTTACTTTAAAAAGATGTATCAACGAAATATTATCATATCATTATTTATAAGCAATATTTATAAACGATTTACCAAGCAAGGGCTAAGTTATTCGATTTGTGTGCTTTCCCTTCTTTTAGTACTTTCAATTTGTTATAATTATAATTTGTTTATAAACACAGTTACTTGATAATATTTTATTGAACAATTTTTTTTTTTTTTAAAAAAAAAAAATCAAATTCGACTTGTCAAATACTCTAATCCATTATTTTTAATTTACTTAAAAAAATGGACTAGTGAAGGATTGTTATGTGTCACCATCTATAACAATTTACCAAACAGATATTTGTTTACGCGTCTAATCCTATCAATCCAATCATTGCCTTGTGAGATAAAGATAAAAGATCTATTTTCGATAAGAAACAAGAAATGAACCTAGAAAGTAGAAAATATTTGCGGATTGATTTTGGTTGTTCTTTAGTGGCAGGGAATTTACTCCAACGTTTAATAATGACTAATGGTAGAAATATATGTACTTGATGCTATTGACTGTAACAGATTGATCGTACAAATCATCCTTAATTAAGAAGATTTTTAGTCCTTTTTAAAAAAAAAAAAAAAATCTCTTTGTATTTTTTATTTATTTTTATTTGATGATTGTAGAATGACTATTATAAAAGTATAAACCAGAAAATTTCAATATGTTGAATATTCATAGTTTCATTGGAGTGCTTTATGAAATGCCTGACGCGTCCAAAATCACACGTTCGAAAAAGCAAATGATTTGGGGCTCTTTTTTATTTTTGTTCTTATTTTTGGCCTCCTCTGTCTTTTTCATTGATCAGATCACATATTGACCTTTATGGGTGACAATTTGACAATGTATAGCTTGTCGATCTTAAATCTCGAATTGATGTTACAATATTTAGTGCTCAGCCAAATTTTCTGTATTTGGTTTTGTTAGTGCAATTTCTCAGAGATAGAATAGTAGTTTCAACTTCATTAATTCCTATTTTGTACGGTTTATGGAATATAATCAACAAAGAAAAGTGTTGAAATTGTTGTTGAATCCTCGATACACCTCCGGGCTCAGTAAGCACTCCAAGATCGACACCTCGATTCCAAGCTCGACTCAACAACACACTACTTTTGGTTACACCAATGTAAGAAGAAGAAGAAGAAAGTGAATAACAATGGAGATTACCAAGCAAGGCTCCAAGATGCAGCGGCTCACGTTCTCTCTCTCTATCCAATTCTAATTCTCAGGTTAACTTACCAGGCAAATGAGCATGAAGGGTTATATTAGGTTTTGGGCTAGAGCACCAAATAAGTGGACCAAACATATAAGGGAAAAGTACATAACTATACAACTAAAACTTTCACTTTTTAAACATAACAAACTTAAATATTTTTTGTAAAAATCAGGTCTTAATATGTTAATTAATTAATACAATATTATAATAATTATAATAAGTTGACAAAGAAATGTATAATATTAAATAATAAAATAAAAACAATATCTAATCCACAACCACTCCATCCCAATCTAACCCTCCACTCACCCCACCCACCCCGACACCCACCCCACCCACCCCACTGGCACCCACCCCCACCCACCCCTACCCCACCCCACCCCATAAAATAACTTTTTTCCTTATACTTTTCCACACTCACCCCCACCCCCAACACCACCTTACCCACCCCACCCAACACTCCTCCCCAACCCCACCCACTCACGCACCCAACCACCCCGCCACCACTCACTCACCCACCAACCCCACCCCACCACACCACACCACAAGAACGATGTTACTTCTATTTTTTTCTCCCCCCACCCACCCACTAGTCCAATCCCATCACACCCACCCACCCAACACTCCATCCCAACCCAATCCAACTCAACCCCGCACTCACCTCACCCCACCCCACCAATATCCCACCCACCCCACCCACGACCCCACCCACTCCACCTCAACTCAATAAATGAATTTTTTCCTTCTACTTTTTCACACTCACCCCTACCCCCGACACCAACTTATCCACCCCACCCCATCGCACCCCTCCCCAACCCCACCCCACCCCACCCACCCCCCCCACTCACACACCCCACCTCAAATTAATAAATGAATTTTTTCCTTCTACTTTTTCACACTCATCCCCACCCCCGACACCAACTTATCCACCCCACCCCACCCCTCCCCTCCCCAATCCCAACCCAACCCACCCCACCCCCACTCACCCACCCACCCCCACAAAACCACACCACAAAAATAATTTTACTTCTATTTTTTTCTCATCTCATACACCCACCCGTCCCATCCCACCCCACCCCACTGCTCCCCAAACCCAACCCACCCACCCCTAGTCCCACCCCACCCTATCCCATCCCCACCTCACCCAAAATGATTTTTTTTCTACTACTTTTCCACAACTCGCCTAGACCCTACCATATCCTACCCCGCCACCTACCCCAACCCCACCCAAAATTAATTTTTTTGCACTAATTTTCGACTCCCCCATCAGCCTTGCCCCAGACCCTACCCCAACCCACCTCATCCAAAATGATTTTTTTTTACTACTTTTCCACGACTCACCCAGACCCTACCTCGTCACTCATCCCCAACCTCACCCCACCCAAAATTAATTTTTTCTCCTAATTTTTCACTCCCCTACCCACCCCCGCCCCGACCCTACCTCGCCACCCATCTACGCACCCCACCAAAATATGATTTTTCTTCTATATTTTCACACCCCACCCTAACAACACCACCAGACCCCACCCTAGCAACCCCACTACAACCCACCCCACCTAAAAATGATTTTTCTTCTATTTTTTCACACTTCACCTCAACCGCCCCATCCTATCCCACCATACCCCCATCCAAAAATGATTTTTCTTCTATTTTTTACACCCCTCCCAACCACCTCTACTACATCCAAAAATAATTTTTCTATTTTTTTACACTTCCCCCCAACCGCCACACCCCACCCCATCACACCGCACCTGTAACGACCCGGGTCCCACTTAACGGGCTGTCCCGGCCGTTAGATGACGGTGTACTGTCCTCAGTGTATCAACACGAGTCTTTTCAGCATGCTTTGTCCTCACTCGCACGCTCCCCGAGAAAACTTCCCAGGAGGTCACCCATCCCAGAATTGCTCCAAGCCAAGCACGCTTAACTTTGGAGTTTCTAACGATGGACTTCCGGAAAAGAAGGTGCACCTTGTTGGTATGAGTAGTACCTATCAATTCTCTTAAGCTTTCTTAGTCGGGGTATTACAATCACCCCCTGTTAGACTCGCGACGTCCTCGTCGCGCTTAACCCATCTGAGGATCTGTTGCCAGGCGTTGGGATTCTAGAGGTGGCTCCCGCCCTATGGCGTAGCACTTAGTTCCCGATTTCCGGCTGGCGAACCTGTCTCTGATACCATTTGTAACGACCCGGGTCCCACTTAACGGGCTGTCCCGGCCGTTAGATGACGGTGTACTGTCCTCAGTGTATCAACACGAGTCTTTTCAGCATGCTTTGTCCTCACTCGCACGCTCCCCGAGAAAACTTCCCAGGAGGTCACCCATCCCAGAATTGCTCCAAGCCAAGCACGCTTAACTTTGGAGTTTCTAACGATGGACTTCCGGAAAAGAAGGTGCACCTTGTTGGTATGAGTAGTACCTATCAATTCTCTTAAGCTTTCTTAGTCGGGGTATTACAGCACCGCACCCCGCCACCCACCATACCCCATAAAAAAATTATTTTTCTTCTATTTTTTCACACTTCACTCCAACCACCTCATCTCATCCCACCCCACCCCACCCCACCCACCAAAAAATTAATTTTTTTCTTCTACTTTTTCCAACCCCCAACCCAACCTAAATTCCTACACCTACCCACCAACCCCACCCCACGACATTCCATTATTCTATAAAGGGTAATAGGTCACACAAAGTCGCAGTTTGGTCAAACGAGATCACATTTAGGTCACAGGAGGTCACAATCAGGTGAAACGAGGTCGCGGTTAGATCACACGAGGTCACATGTCGATCACATAAAAGTCACACTTCGTTCTTACAAAGTCACAGTTCGGTCACACATAGTCATATTTGACACAATTGTAGGTCACATCACGTCCTCGTCCAATGGTCACACCAAGTCACAGTTGGTCACAAAAAGTCACAGTTGATCACACAAGGTCACAGTTGATCACACAAGGTCACAGTTCCATCACACAAAGTCACAGTTAGGTTACAATTGGTCACACAAAGTCACAGTTGGTCACACAAGGTCGCAGTCCAGTCACACGAGGTCACAATTCGCTTACATAAAGTCACAGTTCGATCACATAAGGTCACAGTTCGATCACACGAGGTCACAGTTAGGTCACATAAAGTCACAGTTCGATTGCATAAGGTCACAGTTCGATCATACGAGATTACAATTTGATCACACAATGTCACAGTTAGGTCATATAAAGTCAAAGTTCGATCGCGGGAGGTTACAATTTGCTCACAAAAAGTCACAGTTCGATCACACAAAGTCATATTTAACACAACTGTAGGTCACATCACATCATCATCTAATGGTCACACAAAGTCACAATTGATCGTAATTAATGAATATTTTGGTCACATTTACCTAATAATTGGTCACATCCCTTACTCGTCACAAGTCGCACAAAGTCACAATTAGTCAATATTTTGATGACATTTACCTAAAAATTAGTCATAATCACCTATAATCGATCACAATATATCACCCCACCCCCCACAAACCCCCACCTCACTTACCCTACCCCAACCCCTCACTCCACCCACCCCACCCCACCCCACTCCACCCCCAAAATCCCTCAGCCCCGTATCGCTAGCAACATAAGAAATCTAATCCAGATCCTCGCCCCCGCCGTCAACCCCGTCACTGCCGCATCCACCGCGGCACCGACAACACCATTACAATCAATAGACTGCACCAACCATCGAAGCCACAACGCACCACATATCCCTATCAACACGCAGAAGTCTAAGTTCTGATAAAACCACTGTCGGAGAGCATGAGGCTCAAGCCAGCACTTGATCGATATAGCGATGCCTCTCCTAGATCGATGCAGCGGCACTGCTGCTCCGATTCCTACCAGCTTCAATCACTGCCGCCGCTACCCTGCTATTAAAATCAAATTCTGCACCATCGTAAACCACAGCACATACAACCAAACACTGCAAACCATCGCACACCCTAACCCGCAACCCACCGCCTACACACCCAAACCACCCACCGCATACCCATAGCCAAACAGCCCACCCAATCTAGTCATATTGTGCGACAGAGCTGAAGCGGTTCTTCGCGCAACCGCAATCAGTGGCTGTACTTTGCACAACCACTAAACACTGGAGTTGAAGTCACTTATGGTCGCTGCTTCTGATTCCGGTGGACAGAGCTCCTGCTGGACTCTGGTGGTGGCCGGGGGGCGTTGTGGAGAGATGAGGGGAAAAGAGAGAGAGAGAGAGAGAGAGAGAGGATACTGATTTTGTGTTTTGAACGATTTTATTATGTTTGATTAAATGAATTAGGTATAAAATATTTGGTAATATTAATTAATTAGGACCTGATTTTTACAAATTGAAACTCTTAATCTTATTATTAAAAAGTGATCTTTAAATATAGGGTTTCATGTAATTTTCCCAACATATAAATCCTAAGCCCAAGGCCTTTATCCAAAATATTCACAACAAATGGGCCGTCCAAGTGGGTCACGAGTGACTACCAATTAAGTCACTTCGAGTGGCCCCGAGTCGTTATCGAGCCGAACTATCTATCGAGGTGTTGTTATATTCCCACAACTATTTTACATCATCGGCCGGATATATTGGGTATCAAAAAATCCAACAAATCTCCACCTTGATACCCAATCAACCTGCAAGAAAAACAACACAATGTTTATACTTGCGCAATCAAGGTAATCCAAACAAAATTTGAATCACAGACATTACCTCGTGAAAAGACCCCACACAATTATCCTATCCCATTTCGTGCATCTCCCTCCTCGAGAACACATATCACACACATCGCTACATATGCTCACTAGATTGGTCAGCACATATACCTAACTGGCAAACAAGAATAGATCATAAATCTTATGGGATGCTCCTCTATCAAAACTATACTTCTCTCAACCTAAGGGGATAATGGGTCTCCACCTAGTAGAAGTGATCTAAGTGTCTCTAACACTCCACCCGGCCAGGATTCTCGAATAGAAGATTTACAGGACATTCAAATGTCACACTCACCCCCCGTACATCTCATCAATGCACTATCAGGCATCTACTCCACACATTACCAAAAAACATACTCACACTCACACTCACACTCACACTCACTACTAATGCATTACAAACCTACTATGCATGCCAACACATTATACCAAAAAAATTGATTACACACAAGTTCATGCAAAATAACACATATCAAACAACGTGAAATGCTACACAAAACAATGCATTGAATTAAGTAATCACACACATGCAGAAATGATCACACAGATGCACATGCAGTATCTAGGATCCCTATCAATAAGGGTCACCTTCAATCACACTTGGGTCATTCGTCTCACCTCTCCGCTTATCCTTCTTCTTAGGACAGTCTCTTATAAAGTGTCCACTCTTACCACAGCTGAAACATCGCTTGCCACCCATACTGGACCTTGACTTGTCCCAACTCTTACCTTTATGCTTACCACCATATTCACCCAAGTCATCACTCGAGTCACCACTGTTTTGAATATGACACTTTTGCTTAAAATGACCCCTCAATATATGCAATTCACCACTCCTCTTAACCTCGTTCTCAGCCTTAATTTCCATCTCCTTACTCCTAAGGGAATCTATGACAATCTCAGGTGTTAGGTTGTCCCTACCATACTTAATTGCATTCTTAACCTCTCTAAATGATTCAGGTATAGAATTAAGTAAAATAATGGCCTTGTACATTTTAGACACCTCTTCATCACAATTAACAATATCTTGTACAAGTTTGTTAAACACATCCAGATTGTCATCTAAATTCTTTGTAGGGTCCATTTTAAAGCTGGAAATTTTTTCGAGTAAGTAAATTTCGTTAGAAGTAGTTTAAGCAAATACAAGTCCTGTAACTTTTTCCAAAGTTCTTTCGTGGTTTTAAGTTTACCGACTTTTCTCAAAACAACATCAAATAGGTGTAAAATAATTGAAGTGTATGCTAACTCATCTAATTCTTCCTTTTGTTCATTTAACAAATCACCGGGATAAATGCCAGTAATAGCTTTTGAAACTTTTTGTTGAACAAAATTCCCTTCATTTTTTGTTGCCAAATGGAAAAATCTCCTTTCCCATCGAAAATCCCTAATTCAAAACGTGTAGTTTTAAGACACGAAATGAACAAGAAATCACAAATTGACAATTAACCACAACAAGTAGTCCTAAAGTCAAAAGAAATCTAACAGGATTAACAAAAGAATACAACAAATAGGAATTACGTCAATACACAATCAAAAGACCGAACAAACAATTAAGAGTAGCATAACACCTCAAGCACGAAAGCAGGTAAGACAGTTAAAACCTAAATTCTAGCAACATGCAATGATTGTCAAGCAATGACAACTCCCAATCCTAATGACCAACCCACACGATGGTCTGCTAATGCAGGAATTTAAAACAGTTTCAGCCAATTTACCAGAGCGTACCTTTCAATGTCCGTAAAATCGAGAGATGCGAAATTTTATCGAACTTAGGACCACCAACTTTGTCCCAAATTCAATTCTAAAACCTGAAATAAAAATCTAACAACGCCAAAATGTCCGAAATATCGAAAATAGCAAACTGCCTTAAAACTACCTTGCCGGAAGCTGCCACAAGCGCCGCCCCAGAGTCCACGCGCCACCGCCCGAAAAAATGCGCTGCACTGGAAGATGAGCCCCAGCTCGCTGAGTTCACCGGTGGTGGTGATTTCTCCAACAGGTGCGTCGTTTGGCCGGAATTTACCTCTTTCAGTCCGGTTTTCACCTTCTTCTCTGGTCCAAGTCTCGCCGTCCAGTCGCCGTTTTCTGTCCAAACTCTAGTCGAGAGTTCACCTCAACACGACGGTGCTTGTGGTGGTGTTATTTCTCCGGTTGGTGGCCGGACCGGTGGTTTTTGAGAACGGTCAGAGGGTAGCTCCTTTGGTTCGGTCGGAGCTCTCACTTCCACATGTTCTGCCTTTGGTTCTGGTCCGATTTCAGCCCTTAAATCACGCCCAGCCCTGATACCATGTTGAAATTGTTGTTGAATCCTCGATACACCTCCAGGCTCAGTAAGCACTCCAAGATCGACACCTCGATTCCAAGCTCGACTCAACAACACACTACTCTTGGTTACACCAATGTAAGAAGAAGAAGAAGAAGAAAGTGAATAACAATGGAGATTACCAAGCAAGGCTCCAAGATGCAGCGGCTCACGTTCTCTCTCTATCCAATTCTAATTCTCAGGTTAACTTACCAGGAAAATGAGCATGAAGGGTTATATTAGGTTTTGGGCTAGAGCACCAAATAAGTGGGCCAAACGTATAAATCTCAAGCCCAAGGTCTTTATCCAAAATATCCACAACAAATGGGCCGTCTAAGTGGGCCACGAGCTATTACCAATTAAATCATTTCGAGTGGCCCCGAGTCGTTATCGAGCCGAATTATCTATCGAAGTGTCGTTATATTCCCACAACTGTTTTACATCATCGCCTGAATTTATTGGGTATAAAAAAACCCAACAAAATGAATTCGAAATATTTGTTCATTGTTATGTATAGTTTAATTTCATTTCATGCCCGTTTGGGTTTCATAACGATTTTATGAAATGATGCAGTAAAAATAAATATAAACTAATCATTATATATGAAGTTTTTGTAAAACCGGTAATTCAAAAAAATAAAAAATCATGTTTTATCGTGTGGTCCACTCAACTCGATAAGGGCCATGGTGGACATTTTTTTGTCTACGAACTATATCGAATACCTGGAAGAGTTATATTTCATCTTTCTTGTCACGTGCTATACTTTCAACGTATCATATACATCCTTCAAAACACGTAACGTTACCATTCCAAATTTCAAAGAAGAAAGAAAAAATTCCCACCATATAGCTCTTCCATCACCCATTTCCACAATGGACGAAAAAATGGAAAAGGTCTTGAGGTGAAGGTGGACTTTGTGGATGAGAGCTTGCTAGGGAAGTTCCATTAATGGTTGAGGAGGGTGGGCATTGACTGGTCTGCAAAATCCCTATTTAATTAATCAAGAAAAACCTCAAACCTGAAATGTTTGAAACGGAACATAAAAATAAGGTTATATACTAAGTTGGTGGTGGTAATATAGTAAGAAGGTTCCCCTAGCCAAATATGTAATAAGGGTATACAATTACTGTCCATTTTAAATAAACATGCCACTTCTGTAACTGAAAAGTATTTAAACGAAGAGTTTTTCAATATTCATGAAAAATCAGGACATGTTTTGCTTAGAAGTAAGGGGGAAAAATGAGTGTTTTTCAACCCTCCAAACATGGGAAACGGAGAGAAAATGAGTATTAACTTTGACATTTTACGTACATGTTTTTGCACGTAAACTTTCAGTAATAATTTGAGTCATACTCGAATTATTTTCTCGCTTTTTACGTCACTTCAGTAAGAACCAAAGTTTCTAACAAAAATAATTCAGTTGGGTTCAAAAATAAAATTGAGTAAAATAAAAAAATCTTGATCCAAAGTCATTGGATTTTAAGTGTTTTATATATATATATATATATGCCCTTATTTGGTGTAGATTAAATCAGATTTTTATAAAATTTTAATAAAGGTTAATAAGATTTTTTGTGGTTGACAATTTGTGAGTCAATAAAATATGATTAAAATTGATTATTGACTTATAATTTAAGATTAAAATCAGATTTTAATTTATACCAAACATGATCATATATATGAAGTTTACGTGCAAAATAGATCAGGAAGGGATAACCCAATAAGAGGTACATTGTATGCATAATTGTGAAGATGACATTTTGACGATGATCATTGACATAAGGCGGCTAAAAATAGAATATTCTCCCTTAAAAATTGAATTCTGGGACGAAGTTAAAAATAGAAATTTCCCTTAATAAACTTATTAAAAGCTAAAAAGAAAAACTCCAAATATCTAATTCAAATAAATTTCCCATGTTGAAATTTTGGTTGAATCCTCGATACACCTCCGAACTCAATAAGCACTCCAAGATCGACATCTCGATTCCAAGCTCGACTCAACAACACACTATTCTTGGTTACATCAATGTAAGAAGAAGAAGAAGAAAGTGAATAACAATGAAGACTACCAAGTAAGGCTCCAAGATGCAGCGGCTCACGTTCTCTCTCTCTATCCAATTCCAATTCTCAGGTTAACGTTCCAGACAAATGAGCATGAAGGGTTATATTAGGTTTTGGGCTAGAGTACCAAATAAGTGGGCCAAACATATAAATCACAAGCTCAAGGCCTTTATCCAAAATATGCACAACAAATGGGCCGTTCAAGTGGGTCACGGCGACTACCAATTAAGTCACTTCGAGTTGCCCCGAGTCGTTATCGAGCCGAACTATCTATCGAGGTGTCGTTATATTCCCACAACTGTTTTACATCATCGCCCAGATTTATTGGGTATCAAAAAACCCAACAAATCTCCACATTGATACCCAATCAACCTGCAAGAAAAACAACACAATTTTTATACTTGTCCAATCAGGGTTTTCCAATAAAATTGGAATCGCAGACCTTACCTCGTGTCTCGCACTCGAAACACACACCATACCTGCTCTATTTACTCGCTAGGACTAAGGTCAAAAATATCCAAGTAGAAGACAGAGAATCACAGTAATCAATCAAGAACATACAACATGCTATGACAGATACAACCATAAGATAATGCATAAACTTTTCCAAAACATGCACACAAAGAACATAAGACTAATACAAAGTTAATCAAACACGACGGCCAATATATATACACCACAATGCATAAATAACCTCATAAAAGACCTCACACAATTATCCTATCCCATTCTGTGTATCCCCCTTCTGGAGAACACATATCACACACATCGCCGCCACCTATGCTCACTAGATTGATCACCACACGTGTCTAACTGGTAAACAAGAATAGATCCTAAGTCTATGGGATGCTCCTCTATCAATACCACACTTCTCTCAACCTAAGGGGATAATGGGTATCCACCTAATAGAAGTGATCTAAGTGTCTATAACACTTCACCCGGCCAGGATTTTCAGATAGAAGATTTACAAGACATTCAAATGTCACACTCACCCCCCGTACATCTCATCAATGCACTATCAGGCATCTACTCCGCACATTACCAAAAGACATACTCACACTCACTACTAATGCATTACAAATCCACTATGCATGCCAACAAATTACACTAAGTAAAAAATGATTACACACAAATTCATGCAAAATAATACATATCAAACAACGTGAAATGCTACACAAAACAATGCATCGAATTAAGTAATCACACACATAGAAAGGATCACACAGATGCACATGCAGTAACTAGGAATCCTATCAATAAGGATCACCCTCAATCACATTTGGGTCTTAACTAGATCCAATCACATTCGCCTCACCTCTCCGCTTATCCTTCTTCTTAGGACAGTCTCTTATAAAGTGTATACTCTTACCACAGCTTAAACATCGCTTTCCACCCATACTGGACCTTGACTTGTCCCAACTCTTACCTTTATGCTTACCACCATCATCACCCAAGTCATCACTTGAGTCACCACTGTTTTGAATATAACACTTTTGCTTAAAATGACCCCTCAACATATGCAATTCACCACTCCTCTTAACCTCGTTCTCAGCCTTAATTTCCATCTCCTTACTCCTAAGAGAATCTATGACAATCTCAGGTGTTAGGTTGTCCCTACCATACTTAATTGCATTCTTAACCTCTCTAAATGGTTCAGGCATAGAATTAAGTAAAATAATGGCCTTGTACATTTCGACACCTCTTCATCACAGTTAACAATATCTTGCACAATTTTGTTAAATACATCCAGATTGTCATCTAAATCCTTTGTAGGATCCATTTTAAAGCTGAAATTTTTTTTCGAGTAAGTAAATTTTGTTAGAAGTAGTTTTAAGCAAATACAAGTCCTGTAACTTTTTCCAAAGTTCTTTCGTGGTTTTAAGTTTACCAACTTTTCTCAAAACGGCATCAGATAGGTGTAAAATAATTGAAGTGTAAGCTAACTCATCTAATTCTTCCTTTTGTTCCTTTGAAAAATCAGTGGGATAAATGCCAGTAATAGCTTTTGAAACTTTTTGTTGAACCAAAATTCCCTTCATTTTTTGTTGTCAAATGGGAAAATCCCCTTTCCCATCGAAAATCTCCAAATCAAAACGTGTAGTCATTTTAAGACACGAAATGAACAAGAAATCATAAATTGACAATTAACAACAACAAGTAATCCTAAAGTCAAAAGAAATCTAACATGATTAACAAAAGAACACAACAAATAGGAATTACGTCAATACACGATCAAAAGATCGAACAAACAATTAAGAGTGGCTTAACACCTCAAGCACGTAAGCAGGTAAGACAATTAAAACCTAAATTCTAGCAACAAGCAATGATTGTCAAGCAATGACAACCATCAATCCTAATGACCAACCCACACAATGGTCTGCTATTGTAGGAATTTAAAACAGTTTCAGCCAATTTACCAGAGCGGACCTTTCAATGTCCGTAAAATAGAGAGATGCAAAATTTTATCGAACTTAGGACCACCAACTTTGTCCCAAATTCAATTCCAAAACCTGAAACAAAAATCTAACAACGCCAAAATGTCAGAAATATCGAAAATAGCAAACTGCCTTAAAACTACCTCGCCGGAAGCTGCCACACGCGCCGCCCCGGAGTCCACGCGCCACCGACCGGAAAAACACGATGCACTGGAAGATGCGCCCCAGCTCGCTGAGTTCACCGGTGGTGGTGATTTCTCCAACAGGTGCGTCGTTTGGCCGGAATGTACCTCTTTCAGTCCGATTTTCACCTTCTTCTCCGGTCCAAATCTCGCCGTCCAGTCACCGTTTTCTGTCCAAACACTAGCCGAGAGTTCATCTCAACATGGCGGTACTTGTGGTGGTGTTATTTTGCCGGTTGGTGGTCGGACCGGTGGTTTTTGAGAACGGTCAGAGGGTAGCTCCCACTTCCACAAGTTCTGGTCCGATTTCAGCCCTTAAATCACGCCCAGCTCTGATACCATGTTGAAATTTTGGTTGGATCATCGATACACCTCTGGACTCAGTAAGCACTCCAAGATCGACACCTCGATTCCAAGCTCGACTCAACAACACACTATTCTTGGTTACAACAATGTAAGAAGAAGAAGAAAGTGAATAACAATGGAGACTACCAAGTAAGGCTCCAAGATGCAGCGGCTCACGTTCTCTCTCTCTATCCAATTCCAATTATTAAGTTAACGTTCCAAACAAATGAGCATGAAGGGTTATATTAGGTTTTGCGCTAGAGCACCAAATAAGTGGGCCAAACATATAAATCCCAAGCCCAAGGCCTTTATCCAAAATATGCACAACAAATGGGTCGTCCAAGTGGGCCAGAGCGACTATCAATTAAGTCACTTCGAGTGGGCCCGAGTCGTTATCGAGCCGAACTATCTATCGAGGTGTCATTATATTTTCACAATTGTTTTACATCATCGCCCGAATTTATTGGGTATCAAAATACCCAACATCGATGTTGCCAAAGGGTAACCCTTTGGCAACGCGCGTTGCCAAAGAGGACCTTTGGCAACGCACATTGCGTGTTGAAAAAAAAAGAACCTTTCGCAACGCGCAGCGCGCGTTGCCAAAGTGGTACCTTTCGCAACGCTCAAATGCGCGTTTCCAAAGGGTAACGCGCGGTGAGCGTTGCCAAAGGGTAACCTTTTGGCAACGCACAACGAACGTTGCAAAAGGCTATAATTAGCAACATTCACTTGCTGAATGTTGCTAAATGTCAAATAAATCAACCAATGGCAACATGCAACCACTGAATGTTGCGGACCTGCGGTAGACCCCCTTTAGCAACATGCAATTAGCGAATGTTGCCGTTTGCATGTTGCAAAAGATCATTTTTCTTGTAGTGATCCCATACATTCAGTGATGGTCGGATGGATTTATGACTCAACCTAGGATTTGTTGAAAAGGATAAGTCTAATTTTGTGTCTCTCTTATATAAATCATTGCATGGGTTGAAGTAGCCTCCCAGACAATGATACAACTTACAAGAGGCGCGATACGTTTGTTCAAGATCATTAGATTTCAAAAGAAACAATTTTGATCGATCATTGTTTATATTACAAATTGAATCTGATAAGTCTACCAGTTACATTGTGTTCGGTAAAATTTAGTATAATCAACACAATTTTCAATACAACTTTTTAACTACACATCTTTTCTCTTCAATTTCTAACCACATATCTTACATAAAAAATATAAATAACACTAATCATTACATATTATAACAGTTTCCGAACACAAGCTTATGTACTCCTGGAAATGGATAATATGCTACTTATAAATCCTAAGTTGTAATTTTGACAAAATAAAATGTGCTTTACTTTCTGAATTTGATATGAAATATTTGTCTTCGTTTGGTAATACTGTTTGGTTTATAAATTGGTTTATTGATAATTTTGAGATAAAAAATAGTTGTTGAAAATTGAAGAGAGAAAATGTGTGCGATTAAAAAGTGATTTGAAAAATTATGTGATTTATAAACTTGTATATAAATCATTTTTAATGGTTATCGAACACAGACGATTGTCCTAAAATTGATGAAGATCTTCAATATGCCCAAAATGTTCCTTTTGCCAATGTTGTTGTGTCTTTAATCTATAGACTAGTGTGTACTTGGCTTGATCTTGCTCATTCAAGAAGAGTTTTAAGTAAATATATATCTAATCCTGATAAGATACATTGAGAAGCATTAAAATAAGTTTTAAAATATTTGAAAGGAACAATAGACATATGTTTAACTTTTAAACATATATAATAGTGAATGAATAAAATTGAAAGGTTATGTTATGCTAATTATGCTAAGTGATAAGGATAATATTCTATAACTTCATATGTGTTTACTGTTTTGGATGGTTGTGTAAATTGGAAATAGTTGCAGCATATTGTGGCATTATCTACCATATAATCTAAATCTATTGTTACTACAGAAGCCATCAAAAATGGTTTGTAGTTGCAGGGTTCGTTAAATGAGTTTTTTTTTACATGGTGATGTAACTGTATTTTCAATTAGTCAATTTGCTATTCATTTGTGCAAAAATCAATATTTCTTGAACGTACAAATCACGTTGATGTAATGAACTGATCTTTCTGAAGTTTTTGTCAAAACTTAATTGAAAAAAATAAAAATCATGACATGTTGTATCTAGTGGTCCACTCGATTCGATAATGGCCATGGTAGACTATTTTGTTCGCGAACGATGTCAAACCTCTAGAAGAGTTCTGTTCCATGTATTTTGACGCACATTGAACTTCTAGCGTATCATAAAACATCCTTCAAAACACACATTGAACTTCTAACGTATCATAAAATTCACATCCTTCAAAAAACGTTACTATTTCAAATTTCAAAGAAAGAAAATGTCCCACCACAATAAAACTCTTCCCACACCCAATTCCACGATTAACAGAAAAAATGGAAAAGTTCTTGAGGTGAAGGTGTAATTTGTGGATGAGAACTTGCTAGGGAAGTGACAATGGTTGAGGAGGGTGGGCATTGACTGGTCTGCAAAATCCCTATTTAATTAGCCAAGAAAAATCTCAAACACGTGAAATGTTTGAAAATGAATCATTAAAGTAAGGGTATATTTATATTAAGTCGGTGGTGGTTATGTAGACGTACGGTTGCCCGTTCCGAATATATCAATAAGAGTATATAGTCAGTTTGAGTTATTGGACGAGAATTAATATTATAAATAAAATTTAACATGTTATAAATATCTTAAGTCTAAATAATCCATTATACCCTTGTAAAGTTTATATTATTACAATTGTACCATTATCTACCCCTATAAATAGGGTACTTCACTCCTTAATTTAACATACAATTGGAATACATAAATTCTCTCTCTATATCTATATTCTCTCTAATATTTTGATAGTCTTGTTCTCTCTAATACTTTGGTATTTTTACAACACATTATCATCACGAGATTCTATCCAACTGAGTTAACAAAGGTTCAATCTGTATCAAGAAGGTAATAATTTTAAATATCTTTTATATATTATGCTACCACCTACAAGGTTGGTTTTACCACCTACATGGTTGGTTTTACCGGTTTTAATTATATTATACTACCACCTACATGATTGGTTTTACCACCTACATGGTTGGTTTTACAATTTTTAAGTATATCATACTACCACCTATATAATTGGTTCTACTAATTTTATTATCGTTGGTTCTACTGGGTTTCTTTAAATATATGGTTTAAATAAAATCACATTTTATGTATTTTCTAAAAAGATAAATTTATAATATAATCAATTCATCATTCCAATAAAGTGTACTTACAAAAGCAAAAGTTATTTTTCTTTTTGAAAATTAAAATCACAATTTCAAAAGATGTAATGATTAAACATCACTTTATGAAACATGGTTACATACATACCACATAATTCTTGAAATGCAATTTCTGAAAAAAATTTTTGTTAATGTCACTCTCATTATACGTATTAGTCATTTGTTAATTTATTCTTGATAATTATTATCGGGATTAATTGATACCACAACTTAGATTTGCACATAGCAATTTCAAAATTTTGTTTCATTGCTACAACAACTTAGAATTATAATTAATATTCCAGAAGAATAAAAACTCGATATAGAAATCATGTCATTAATTCTTTACTGAGATTTTTCAAGGAATTAATTATTTCTCATATTTGATTGAATAGTTATCCTAATGGCAAATATCATAAAACTCGAGTTCATTGCACTAGATTTATTCGAGAAAAATTATCTATCATGGATCCTAGATGTCGAGATCCATCTTATTTCAAAAGGGCTTGGAGAAACAATCAAAGAAGGAAACAACGAATCCCTACAGAATCGTGCAAAAGCACTTATTTTCCTTCGTTGCCATCTTCATGATGGATTGAAAATAGAATATCTTACTGTAAAGGATCTACAAGAACTCTGGAAAAATTTAAAAGACAGATTTGACCATCAGAGGACTGCAATCCTCCCAAAAGCCCGTTATAAATGAATGCATCTTCGTTTACAAGATTTTAAAACTGTGAGTGAGTACAATCTGAACTATTCAGAATATGTTCAAAATTGAATTTATGTGGAGAAAAAATCACTGAAGCAGATATGCTAGAAAAAACATTCTCCACCTTTCACGCCTCAAATGTGCTCCTGCAGCAGCAATATTGTGAGCGTGGTTTTCAAAGGTACTCAAAACTCATATCTTGCCTTTTGGTAGCCGAACAAAATAATGAGTTGTTGATGAAAAAATCACGGATTACATCCAACCGGTTCTGTACCATTTCCTGAAGCAAGTGGTACTGCATTTCCTGAAGCAAATGTTATATCAAGAAATAGACACGGATACAAACGTGGCCGTGGGCACGAACGTAGGCGTGGACACGGACATGAACAAAGACGTGGACGTGGAAGGAATTTTGGACAAAATCATCAACAACATGGTCACATGGTCAAAAGGCATAAGGCAAATGAGAATAACATAATCAAACGGCAACACGAAGAAAGTTGCTTCCGATGTGGCATGAAAGGGCATTGGTCACGTACCTGTCGTACGGAAAAATACCTTGTGGACCTTTACCAACAGTCTATTAAAGGAAAAGAAAAAATAGAGACAAATTTAGCTGATTATCCAGTTAATAGGACACACTTAGATGTCTCTGATTTTTATACCGGTGATATGGAAAATATAGATTAGTTTGCTCTATCAGAAAGTCACGATATTATTTTGAAATCTTAATATGTATTGTCCGTTTGATGTTAAATTATGTTTAACTTTTTTTTTATCATAAATTCACTTTTCTAAATGATCTATTTGATTATATTTTAGATGAATTTCCAAGATACATGTCTTGTTAATAGTGCAACAATACATACTATTCTCCGGAAGAAAAAGTATTTTCTGAACTTAACATTAGCGGAAAATAATGTTAATACAATATGCGGCACATCGAAGATCGTTGAAGGCTCCGGTAAATCCTATATTATTTTATCAAATAATACACAACTATGTATTAACGATGCACTATACTCAAGCAAATCCAGAAGAAATTTGCTCAGTTTTAAGGATATCCGCTGCAATGGATATCACATTGAAACGATGCAAGAAAACAACATTGAATATCTTTGCATTACTTCTTTTGTAACTGGCCAGAAGCAGATAAAAGAAAAACTTCCGGCACTTCCTTCTGGAATGTATTATACATCCATAAAAGACGTCAAATCAAACAACGTCACGAACCTGAAGTTCGTGGACTTAAAAAGTTTTATACTTTGGCATGATAGAATTAGACATCCAGGAGCGATAATGATGCGTCGAATAATTAGCAACTCACATGGACATCCTTTAAAGAACCAGAAGATTCTTTCACCTAACGATTATTCATGTGTTGCTTGCTCGCAAGGGAAATTGGTCATTAGACCTTCCACTACAAAGGTCAATGTTGAATCTCCAACTTTCTTAGAAAGGATTCATGGAGATATATGTGGGCCGATACACCCACCATGTGGACCATTTCGTTATTTTATGGTACTAATTGATTCTTCTACTAGATGGTAATGTGTCTGTTTACTGTCCACAAGAAATGTAGCATTTTCTAGACTACTTGCTCAAATAATAAAATTACGAGCTCAATTTCCTGATTACTCAATCAAGACAATTCGTTTTGATAATGCTGGTGAGTTTAGATCACAGAGATTCAATGAGTATTGCATGTACATTGGGATTGCAACAGAACATTCAGTTGCTCATGTTAATACACAAAATGGGTTAGCGGAGTCATTTATTAAACGTCTACAATTAATTGCTAGACCACTACTCATGAAAACAAAACTCCCAGCTTCTGTTTGGGGTCATGCCATATTACATGCTGCATCATTGATTCGCATAAGACCAACTGCTTATTATCAATACTCACCTCTGCAACTTGCATCTGGTCATGAACCTAATATTTCTCACCTAAGGGTTTTTGGTTGTGCTGTCCATGTACCAATCTCTCCCCCACAACGTACCAAAATGGGTCCCCAACGTAGACTTAGGATTTATGTTGGTTTTGATTCACCTTCCATCATTAGGTACCTTGAACCCTTAACGGGTGATTTGTTTACTGCACATTTTGCAGATTGTCATTTTGATGAAATGAACTTTCCAGCTTTAGGAGGAGTAAAGTTGCATCTTGAAAATCAAGATAAAATTTCTTGGAATGAAACAACTCTATCTCACTTTGATCCCCGAAGTAATCAATGTGACCAAGAGATTGAGAAAATTATTCATTTGCAAAGAATTGCAAATCAATTATCTGATGAATTTGTTGACACAAGAAAAGTGACAAAGTCATTAATACCAGCAGAAAACACTCCGACAAAGATTGATGTCCCTGTAGGACAAACTGCTATAGCAAGTTAACCTCAAAAATGCCAGAAGCGTGGTCGACCAGTTGGTTCAAAAGACATCATACCTTGTAAGAGGAAATTAAACCAACCAAAGACTCCTGAACGAGTAATAATAGAAAAGATTGATCAATCTAATAGTGGTGACATGGTTCCCGCAGAACCACAGATTTCAATGAAACAATCTAATAGTGGTGACATGGTTCCCGCAGAACCACAGATTTCAATGAAACAATCTAATAGTGATGACGTGATTCCTGCAGAATCACAGATGTCCGAGAATAATGAGATTTCAATAAATTATTTGTTATCTCATAAATTATGGGAAAGGGAGAATGTTGTTATAGATGATATTTTTGCCTTCCAAATGGCTCTTGAAATAATTCAAAAATAATGATCCTAAGCCACTGTCTGTTAAAGAATGCCAACAGAGAGAGGATTGGCCAAAATGGAAGGAAGCTATGCAGGCGGAATTGAATTTCTTAGAAAAACGAAAAGTGTTTGGACCAGTAGTTCGAACACCTGAAAATGTAATCCCTGTAGGATACAAATGGGTCTTTGTAAGGAAAAGAAATGAAAATAATGAAGTTACAAGGTACAAAGCCCGGCTTGTAGCTCAAGGTTTCTCACAAAGACCTGGAATTGATTATGAGGAAACATATTCTCCCGTCGTGGACGCCATCACATTCAGATTTTTAATTAGTTTGGCTGTGTCAAAAAGGCTCAATATGCGCCTTATGGATGTAGTAACTGCCTATTTATATGGCTCACTTGATAGTGACATATACATGAAAGTCCCTGAAGGACTTAAAGTGCCAGAAATAAATGATACATACCCGAAAAGTATGTTTTCAATCAAATTGCAAAGATCATTATATGGATTGAAACAATTTGGACGTATGTGGTATAATCGCCTCAGCGAATACTTGTTGAATGAATGTTACAAAAATGATGATATATGTCCATGTGTTTTCATAAAGTAAACAAATACTGGATTTGCAATAGTGGCAGTTTATGTTGATGATTTAAATCTTATTGGAACTCCAGAAGAGCTCAACAAAACTGCTGATTACTTGAAAAATGAATTTGAGATGAAAGATTTGGGAAAAACCAAATTTTGCCTTGGGTTGCAAATTGAACATATTTCAGAAGGACTATTTGTTCATCAATCTTCATATACAGAAAAGGTTTTGAAGCGATTTTATATGGATACAGCACATCCATTGACATCCCCAATGGTCGTTCGATCACTTGATCCAAAAAATGATCCATTTCGCCCACTTGAAGATGGAGAAAATGTTCTTGGTCCAGAATTACCATATCTAAGTGCAATTGGAGCATTATCATATCTTGAAAATTGCACTAGACCTGATATAGCTTTTTATGTAAATCTACTCGCAAGATATAGTTTTGCACCAACTCAAAGGCATTGGAATGGTGTTAAACACATTCTTCGTTACCTAAAGGTACTGTTGATATGAGACTATTTTATTCTCACAATTTGGGATCTTCTTTAGTGGGATATGCAGATGCAGGTTATCTCTCTGATCCACATCAAGCAAAATATCAAACAGGATATGTGTTTACACGTGGTGGGACGGCTATATCATGGAGATCCGTGAAGCAAACATTGACAGCAACATCTTCAAATCATTCAGAAATTATTGCAATCCATGAAACAAGTCGAGAATGTATATGGTTGAGAAACATGACTCATCATATCCAATCATCATGTGGATTAGCTTCGACAAAAGATAGACCAATGATATTGTATGAACATAATGCAGCTTGTATTGCACAACTTAAAGGAGGCTATATCAAAGGAGATAAAACAAAGCACATTTCTCCAATGCCTTTGAGTTGGTATTGCACAACTAAAGCATTACCGACATCTACACTCAAGAAATTGATACATGAGATAGGAATGCGTCGGCTCAGCGATTTACGATGACTAATAACAGGGGGAGTAGCTGTACTCTTTTTCTTTCGCCTAGGTTTTATCCCATTGGGTTTTCCTAGTAAGGTTTTAATGAGGCAGCATTTATTTTTATACTCCACAATGACTGTACTCTTTTCCTTAGCTTAAGTTTTATCCCACTGAATTTTCTTAAGCAAGGTTTTTAACCAGGCAGGCATTGAATATTAGGTCATTCAAGGGGGAGTGTTATAAATATCTTGGGTGTGAATGACCCATTATGCCCTTGTAAAGTTTATATTATTACAATTGTACCATTCTACCCCTATAAATAGGGTACTTCACTCCTTCATTTAACACACAATTGGAATACATAAATTCTCTCTCTATCTCTATATTCTCTCTAATATTTTGGTAGTCTTGTTCTCTCTAATACTTTGGTATTTTTACAACATAACATACTTTTTATTCGTTCATGTTTTTTGGCATATGCATACAACAATAATTTGAGATACGCTCAAATGTAATTATGTTCTTATTTTTTAACGTCACTTCAGTAGAACCAAAATTTCTAACAAAAATAATAAATCAAGTTGGGTTCAAAATAATGAGAAGTCGAAGCGAATCAAATCAAATGCAAAAGATTTTGGAATCCAAAGTTACTGGAAAACAATTGTTTTAAATAATCAATTCATATTTACCACGTGCGATGCATGAAAGCTTCTTTCCGTAATATCTATTTCGATAAATATTTATAAAAATTTAATATTTTTACATAATCAATATAAATATAAAATGCATAAAATAATAATATTTTATTACAATAATTATTAAATTTAAAAAAGAACATAACTAATCCAAAATAATAAAAACTTATTTGATAATAAATGCCAATTTATATCTATACTTACTCTATATATAAAGGGAGAATAATAGGTCAGTATGAATGCAAAGTGGATTAGTGTGAATGCATTTATTGCTTATATATATATATATATATATATATATATATATATATATATATATATATATATGAGTGTGTTTGGTATTGATTAAAATGAGTTTTTTTTTAAATGAATAGTGATTTTTAGGAGAAATGATGGTTGAGATTTGGTTGAAAGGTAAAAAATTGTGAGCTTGACTTTTGATGGATGGTTGAGATTGAATACTGTAGAAAAATGAGAAAAATTTAATGAAAATCAAACGAGGGCTATATATTATTTTATGGTAAATAATAAATAATGGTTAAATTTTTTTTAATAATTTTTAATTTTAATAATTGTGCAAATATTATATGATATAATAATCCCTCGATCTTCAATATTGTTAAATTGTCATATATTTGATGAGTTAAAATTAAACACATATTTATAATAAATATATTTATATATTCTGAACAAGCATCAATATTTATACTCATAATATTACATCTAATCTAACATGATATACAATTAAAAAACTACAGAATTTGCATTTATCATTCAATGAAGTTTTCAATAATTGGATTATTTATGTTGTTTTTAAATTTTAATAATTGTTGTGATAAAAAATTATTTTTGTATCTTTTGTATTTGTGCTGATTATATATAATCATTAAATTTTATGAATGTTTATCTATATTACGGATTGCAATTTTAATTCATCGCACTTGTGAAAATCTATACTATATATAAAAGTCGGATAGTTTTGTAGAATTTAATTCTTAAATTCTTTATACTTTAGTATTATAGTAAATAATTAATATGATTTTATTATTATTTATATATTTTGGTTATAATTAGAATTATTTTTATTATTAACATTAATATTAAATGAGTTCAATCAATATTTTTAGTTATCAGTATTAAAATTATTATTTAATTATTGATTTTTTTTATTTGTTGTTCTTAATATTATAAATCTTATGTGTAGCTATCAATAATTAAATTGTGTTTTAATTATTAATGATCAAATTATTTGTTATTTTTAATATTACAAATCATATTTTCTAAATATATATTATTATTAAATATTTTAATAAATTAAGTCTCTGTTAAGCAACTATTTCGAAGTAAAATGTGAGGTTGAAAAATAATTTTGAAAAAATATGTGGTTAAAAAATGGGTTGAAAAAACATGCTGCTTATAAATAATTTATAGAAAAAGTTATTGAACGTCGGTTAATATTAAAAAGTTAATGTTTTGATTTTTTTTAATTAATAATATTAATAAAATGATTAATATTTTTTAATCATTCTTAATTTTAATAAATTTTAAAGATTATAGTGTATAATTTTCAATATAATTTGGTAATTTCCAATTTTACTCAGTTGTCGTATCATGATAATCGCGAGATTTTCAAAATTATTATTTTGACTACTTATTTTTATAAATAAAGTTTTATTGTTTAAATTCAAATATTTTGACTATTACTTTTTTAATTATTGTGATTGATGTTTTTGAATGAAAATTAAAAAGTTCGTTAAATACAATAGGCAAATGTAAAAGTTATGAGAAATATGCTAATACCTTTCACATGCATCATTATTCGAGCACAAAATATTACATCAAATATGATATATACCATTAAAAAACTACTAAATTTACATTTTCAATAAAGTTATTAATAATTCATAATTATTATTGAAATCAATAATAATTTATTATTTAAATATATAAATTGACGTTTACTATTCAATTTTTTTTTAATAATTTTGAATTACTTATGTTATTTTTTAAATTCTAATAATTATTGTAATAGAGAATTCTTTTTATGCATTTATATATTTGTTGATTATGTATAAACACTAAAATTTTAAGAATGCTTATTGAAATCGATATCGTGGATAATAACTTTCGTGCATCGCACGGGTGAAATACTAATATATTTAAATAACAAAATGATTGTAGATTTCAATAATTTTTATCAGTTATTGTCAACTTCATTGAAAATTCAAATTTATATAGTTTCTGCATTTGCCTCTCATATTTATTTATTTATTTCAATTTTTCTTAAAAAATAAAGTATTTTATAATCTCAATATTATCTGTACGGATTTAAATATGACATTAATTTATAGGAATTCAAATGAAAATATTAATCAACACGGATTTTTAAAATTAAGATATTAATCTACACTAATTTTTATTTTATTTTAGTTTTTTGTTTCCAAATATTGTAAATACATTTTGACGTGAAAATGACTTTTAATGCTTCTCTCTTCTCACTTTTACTTTTATAAAAAAAAATATAAAATAAAATAAAATAAAGATGTGATGTATATGAAGTTTACATGCACTATGTAACGCCCCGAATTCAGCTAAATCCGGGACGCCATTTCGTCCTTTAAATCTGATTTTATTGCGAAAATAATTAAAATTTTCAAACATCATATTTATTGTGTGAAACATTTGAAACAACATTTTTGCGGAAAATAACTGAATTTTTGTAAACATCACAATTATTATTTAAAAACTAAAGCGAAAACTAAATTTTAATCAATTTAATTAAAACAATTCATAAAAATTAAATCTTAAGTTTTAAAGTAAAGTAACGATAAATAATTAAATTGACGACATTTATGAAACTTGACTTAAAAGAAAATTTAACATTATTTTCGATTTGCCACCGCTGTCATTTCATTCGCCGCCATCTCCAAAATCTGCAAAAGCTATTAAAATAATGGAATGAGTATTTCGAAAAATACTTAGTAGACTCATCGCCAATAATTAATTTACAGAATAATTGAACACGTAATTATACAATCATACAGTGACCTCATCGTCATATTCTTGGGCTCTTGTATTTTCAAAATCAAGGCTATTAAAATCATATGGTGTGGGTAGTCTCCTCTCGTGCACTTAAGGCACAAAAGTTATGCATTAAATCATCATTTCTCATCTTATCTCATAAGAGATATTCTTGTCTCGTCTCATACATCAAAGAATGTAAATCACGTAATTTCACATAAGACATGCAATTATAATTTAAACTAATTAGTGGGGGCGAGTCTACCTCAAATCACGAGTTTGAAAGTTGAGCAAGAAAGTTCACGTTGTTCTTCTAAATGTCCAAGCGCTCGTCTAGCCAATATATAAAATAAATCTTAAAGTTGAATTTGAAATTCAAATGTTTTGAAACGAAAGAGGTTTAAAAGAAGAAATAAAAGCTTTAGAAATTAATTTAGAAATCAAACATAGTTGGGATTTGAAAAGAGTTGAGATGAAAATAAATTATTTTGAAAAACTATTGGATCGACTCATGATTTTTTTGAAGTCATGGGGACTAACTCTTTTATTTCCAAAGTGCAATGTTCGAATATAAACACTTTAAAATCAAAAGATCGAAATAATACTTTTAAACCTAAAGAGGCTGACATAAAATATTTAAAACTTGGGACTAAAGATAAATATTTTAAAACTAAAGGACTGAAATAACTTAATTTAAGAGTAGGGGCTAAAATAAGACATTTTAAACATTGTAAGGACTGAATTGAATGATTTTGAGATTTGGGGGACTGAAATGATCACTTTTCAAAACTTGGGGCTTAAGGGGTAATTTCCCAAAATAAAAAAAAATCCTTTTTATATAAAAAATCTCTCTCTCTCTCTCTCTCTCTCTCTCTCTCTCTCTCTCTCTCTCTCTCTCTCTCTCTCTCTCCCTCTCCCTCTCCCTCTCTCTCTCTCTCTCTCTCTCTCTCTCTCTCTCTCTCTCTCTCTCTCTCTCTCTCTCTCTCTCGTAACAGAGAGAGAGCGCACAGAGAGGGAGGCGGGCGACGCCTCTCGCCCGCTTGCCGGATACGACCGCCGGCGACAGAGAAACCGTCACGTGGAGGAGCCGATGTGTGGGTGGAGATGATTTGGTCAAATTTTTGGGAGAAAAATCGAGGCAAAATCGTGACTTGGATTTGGAAAATTTTCAGCAAAAACTCCGGCGATGAAGGCCGGAATCGAGGTAAGTCTTTGGGCTTGTTTATTTTCCTGATTTTGTGGCTGTTTGGGTAAATCTCGGGGTGAAGCAGAGGCTGTCGAGTTGTGAGGTTCCGATCGGCGGTTATGGTTCACGTGGTAGTGATTGGGGTTTGATGTTGCTGATGGAAATGGTGGCTCGAAGCTTGTTCGTGGTGATATTGAGATGGGCGGTTGGATGATAAAGGTGGAGATTTGGGTGCAGTCGTGTGTTGCAGCCGTTTGGGTGATGGCGGTGATTGCTTCGAGTGTTCTTTGATTTTGTATTCCAAATTGTTGTGGGTTCTGGAAATGTTTGAAATTGGTGATGATGGATTCATCCTTAGGTTGGTGGTGGTTGTGGGAAAAATGTGGGGGTTCGATTATTGAGGTGCAGTTGGGTTAGAAAAAGGGGATCAAGGTCAGTGAGGTGTTGATGCTATGATGATTGAGGCTCAGTCGAATGAAATCTGTAAGTGTTTCGTGGTGTATGTATGTGCAGTATTTGTTTTGTGCTATGCCAGAATGATGGGGAGGGAATGCATACCAAGAAGGCTGCAGAATTACTGTGATTGCTTTTTGTTTTTGAATGTGAGTTGTGATGGGGATGAAATGGAGTATATAATCTTTGCTGTGTATTAAATTTGACAGCTTTTTGATTTGGGAAAGATAATAGGAAAATGGAAGAATGAAATGGTTGATTGAGGGAGAGAATTTGGGGATGCAAGAATGGTTTATGAGCTGGGGAATGATTGAAGGGATATATCAATTTGTTATGGTGTGAGAGGGGAAAGAATTATTTGGAAATTGGTAAAAATTCATGGATGGAAACCTTGAGATATGGAAGGCAGACTTCTGGGAAAAGAAGAAGAAGAAAAAAAAAACGTGTGGAATTTGTAGGGCTGTACAACGAAATCGTCAAACCGCTAAACCGAAATGAACCCACAATTTCGAAACCGTTGGTTCGGATCCACACGGACCCGTCAACGTCTCGATTTTGACCCAAACCGAACCGCTTCCGAGTGGTTTGGTTTAGGTTTCAATTTTCAAAACCCGTTTGAAACCGCCAACCCGCCAAAAAAATTATAATTAATATTTAATTTTTCAATTGGAAAATTATAGAATTTTTTTTCTGATTTGCTACAATTAAAAACTTTTAAATCTTATTTTTATTACAAAATAGAGTAACAGACTAACAGGAGCTTAAAATTTGGTATCAATTCAACTCCAGCATCCAGTTCCAGCCCACTAACCCGCAGCGCATGACAAAGTCACAAAACTAAAGCCTAATGCCCTAAACCGTAAAAGATGAGCTCCAGTTCTAGTGTTTCATTTCTCCCGGACTCCAGACGCTGCGTAGTGCTCAGAAGACCTACCTTTCTCTCATTGTGTTCTGCGTTCTTCTCTGGTCATCACCGACTACGTTCTTCACTCGTCATCGCCGGTAAGTATATATCATTCTTCCAACCATTCCAAGCAGTACAGCTGCGCAACGTATGCTTGTTTCGTTTTCTGATACATATATTTTTTTTTTGTAGTTTTTGCAAAACTTTGAGGAATGATAAATATGGAACTGAGCAGAAGCTTTTCACGTAGCTAGACTTCTGGGTAAGCCTTATTCTCTCTTGTTTCCTTATTTTGAGTTTGATTTTGAATCTGATTTTTGATGGCCAATATTGTGATTTCAAGTTTATTTTTATAATCTCAAATTAGTAAGTATGGCTAAATATCCGTTGTACAATGTTTTTGAACTTTTGAAATCAAGCCAGAAATACCTCTTATTCTTCGAATAATTTATTAATCTGTTAAATGACTTCTAAAATTGCAAAAATTACAGTTTCCTAATTTCGTAATTTGATTGACAATATTGTGATGACATGTATATTTTTATAATTTCAAACATGCATAGATGGCTAAATATCAAGGTTATATTGTTTAAAGTCCTTTGAAATAAAACTAAAAACTAGTTCTTTGAGACCAAGGATATACTGTTGAATGACTTCAAAATATTTTGAGATTGTGGTTGCCTTACATAGTAATTTGGGATCTGTTTGTTAAATCTTTTGTCTTTTGTATTTAAACATTTGAAATTTTGAGATTTTGGTTGCCTTACATAGTAATTTGGGATCTGTCTGTTAAAATTTTCAAGGGTATACCTTTCTTTTAACTAATGACTCTTATTATGGACATATTTTACAGTTTAGAAGAATGGATCCCATTTTAGAAATACACAGTGATCATGACAATGACGATATTAGACCAATTAAGATTGAAAGTGTGGATGATAGTGGAAAAAAGAAAGCTCATAAGGGGCATAAATGTTAGAAAATTTTATTACAGATAATAATTTATCTATAATCTAAATAATCATCATGTTGGAATTATCAAGAATTAAATAACTGAAGCGGAAGCGTACCTTAATCAAACGTGATTCACGATAAACGATTCGGTTGGTTGGATCTTCTAAATCGATACGTAGTCCGTATTTTCTCTCTGATGATGGGATGTCAGACAAGATGAACAGTACGTAGGATTCAGGGACCATAACCGACTTTATATACTGAATTTCCAATTAACCTAATCCGGCCCATCATGAATTAGGTAATGGCCTGGTATCTACACATAAAAGCCCATACATTATTTTAGATGCATTAAAGCCCAATATACCAAATCCTTATTAGATCACTTTAAATGGGCTTAACCAAAATTGATAGCCTTTTATTCAATACACAATAATTCACATATAAGCCCACACGATTTATTAAAATCCTTACAATAAAAGGTCTGAAATTTGGGTTCACTTTAATCAGTGGGATGATGGGAATGTAGAATGTATTTATTGTGGACAGGTGTATAAGTATCATTCTAAAAATATTGGCACTAGTTCACTAAGAAATCATATAGAGGGGTTGTGCAAGAAGTATTCGTTTAGGTTTCAGGACAAAAAACAAAAGACACTGAATTTTTGTAGTAAGTCAAAAATTGATGATGGTGATAATGGTGTACATACAATCATATTTACTCAAAAAGAGGTTAGAGAAAAAATTACTAAGTACTTCATATTATCTGAGTTACCATTTCGACATGTTGATGATGAGGGTTTTCGATCTTTTACAAGATATTTTTTCCCAACATTTGTATTCCGTTCAAGGGTGACAGTAGCTAGAGATATATATCAACTTTTTCTTGAGGAGAAGAAAAAAATTAAGGAATTGTATGAGTAAACATAGAGTGTCTTTGACTACTGACTGTTGGACATCAATATAAAATCTTAGTTACTTGTGTTTGACTGCTCATTGGGTTGATGATGACTGGAGATTGCAAAAAAGAATTATAAGCTTCATTCAAGTCCCAAGCCATAAAGGTGACATGGTAGCAAAGGAGTTGATTTCTTACCTTCATGATTGGGGAATTGATAAGATCTTTTGCGTGACTGTGGATAATGCTTCATCCAATGATGTAGCAATAATGAAACTCAAAGGTTGTTTTCATGAGAAGAAGAACGGTTTAGTTCTTGATGGGGAGATGCTTCACATGCGTTGTTGTGCTCACATTCTCAATCTCATTGTTCGTGATGGTCTAAAAGAGATTAGTCATGTCATTTCATCTATTCGTAATGCCGTTAGGTATGTTAGGTCTTCCCCAGCTAGGCTAAAAGCATTTCGAGAGAGTTGCAAAGATGCAAATATTGTATCTCGGGGTTTATTGTGTTTGGATGTGACAACTTGATGGAATTCCACCTACATGATGTTGCAAGCTGCCACCAAATTTAGAAAGGCATTTGATGTTTTAAAAGGTGATGCAAACTATACTAGGTACTTTGAGGAGGATAGATCTGATGGGAGTAGTATAGATGGACCTCCTACACATGAGGATTGGGATAAAGCAGAGGTGTTTATTGGGTTTTTGAAGACATTCTATGATATGACATTAATAATTAGTGGCTCTTTATATGTAACTTCCAACACTTTCTTTCAAGAAATATGTGAAATTCATGGAGAGTTGAATGAATTGGCAAAAGAGCCAACTAGTTTGATGGGTTCTATGGCAATAAGTATGCGAAGGAAATATGATAAGTATTGGGACAATCTTGAGAAGTTCAATCAGTTATTGTTCATTGCAACCGTCCTTAACCCAAGATGCAAGCTAGAATTGCTTAAAGTTGGATTTGAACTTATATACGATGTGGAGATCGCAAAGATGTTGTTAAATAAGGTTGAAAGCACATTTCATAGGTTATATGAGTGGTATAGGGACATGATGGCTCCACTTAGTACTCAATGTAATGAAGCAGCTCAAACTAGTAGTCCAACTTCATCACTACGTGCATGTAGTTTTAGGGCCAATTTCTTCAATTTTTAAAGCAAAACTCTTGCGGGAAGCTCAAGTTGAGAAGAATGATTTGGTGGATTACTTGAATGATCGTTGTGAACATTTGACTGATGAGCCGTTTGACATACTACTTTGGTGGAAATTGAATGCTCATAAGTACAAGATTATCACCCAAATTGCCAAAGATGTCTTCGCCATTCAGATATCCACAGTAGCTTCTGAATCAGCTTTCTCCACGAGCGGTCGAATTCTTGATTCTTTTAGGAGTTCGTTGGGTCCAAAGATGGTTGAGGCACTCATTTGCACGAAGAATTGAATGCATAGCAACAAAGAACCAATAGTGATGCGTCAATATTTGGAGGAGGTTCAGGTATTCGATGACTCCGAGAGAGCAATTGAAGGTAATACGATATTTACTTTTCAATACATTTTCTCAATTTTATGCATTTCATTTTTGTTGGAACTAATGAATTCATTTGTTCTTGTTTTATTTTTATTTTTTTGGCATGAAGATGAATCATGTGTAGTAGCAGAAATATTGCACCAATAAAAAATTGAACAAGAATGTGACAGGTTAGTATACTTTAGCTAGTTCAATTCTATGTTTTGTGCTTCTCTTTGGTTGCTAGTCAACTATAATATAATTTTTTTCGATATGTAAAATGTAGGGAGACATGGTATCAAAAATTGAAGTGCTGGAGCATTACACAATGTCAAAGGAAGCTATCATTGATCTAAACATTTTATAATTGTAATGGAAGTTTCTTATTTTGTCTCTATTTTGGAATCACTAAATCTATTTTGTAATGTTGTGATCACTAGTTTTTGCTTTTGTGTTATCTATTAGGTTTTTTTGATATTATCGTGATAATTTGTTTGTGATTGTGCCTTTGTATCTATCTTAGAAGTTGTTTGTCCATATGTTTTAATTTTGTTAGTCTTAAATCTGTAATGTTGTATTGTTGTTGGGTAATTTATAATTAATTTTGATGTCTTAATTCAAAAGTCTATTTCAATAGTTATTTTAAAACGAACTACATATATTATTTTAATTTCATTTGCACCAAACCGCAAAAAATGGTTTGGTTTGGTTTGGTTTAGAAAATGAAATGGTTTGGTTTGGGTTGGAAAAACGTCAAACCGCTTTAAATGGTTTGGTTTGAAAAATTATCAAAAACCGCCCAAACCAAACCGTTTACACCCCTAGGAATTGGTTGGACTTCAAGAACTTGGGCTTAGAATTGAAATGAATCGAGATAGTTTGGATCTAAAATAAATTTAAAATTTGGATTTAAAAAAAAATGATTTAAAGTTTGGACTTTAAAATAATGAAAATGAGACATTTTTAATAAAATTGGAATTGAACTAAGATAAATTTAAATAAATTAGATTTTCACTTAAATGACTAAACGAAAATGAGTTTAAAATAAACTGGTCAAAGTCGTAGCAACACATCTTTTAAAAATAAAAATATTTATCCAAAATTAGTCATGAAAATTCTTGGTCACTACACACTATATATCTAGAAGCGATGACCCAATAAGAGGTTGATTGTATGCCTAATTGTAAAGATATATCACTTATCGGTCAAGGTTATTTATTTATTTTTATTTTTACTTTTATTTTTATATGGATTTTGACGCGAAGAAAAAAATAGATTGATCCCTTAAAAATTTACTAAAAACTAAACTCAAAATTTATATTAATAAATTCCACACACATTCAGTGATGGTCAGATGGAATATATTTATTTTATTACCTATTAAAAGAATAGATCCTAGTGAAGCTAATCGCGTTTTATCATGAATCAACTTGTTGGATTATAATGTGGCTATAGGTGAAAGAGTAATATGAATCAACTTGTTGGATTTGTTGAAAACGATAAATTTTAATCTCTTTATAGGTTGAAGCGGTCTCTCAGACAATAATACAAGAAGTTTGAAACTTTTGTTTTATCATTAGATTTTAAAAGAAACAATTGCGATTATTGATTAGATCACAAATCCGAATATGGTAATCTTCTACCCTTTATTTGTCATTGCATGTTTTTTATATGGTGATTATAAAGTCTCTGTAAGTTGTTAATTGACAAAAATAAACTGTGCTTTATTTTTTACTTTGACATGAAAGAATTGGGAAGTGTTAAAAGAACTCTTGGCATGGAAATAATTAAAAACAAACCTAAAATTAAATTAAGATTAATTCAAATTGCATCATAGTGAAAATACTTAAGAAATTCTCTACGACGAATGATAAATCTGTTAGGACTCCTTTAGCTAATCATTTTATTTTGAGTAAAAATCTTATCTTATTTTAATCTTAATTATGCCCTTGTTTGAGCCCCATTTTATGGGAAAAGTTTGTGAGTAACATGGTTTTGAATAGTGGTTTTGGGAGAATGTGTGGTTAAAAAAAGTTTGAAAAGTAAAAAATAGTAAGTTTGACTAAGATGGATGGTTGAGATTGAGTGTTGAATAAATTTTGTTTTGAAAAAATGAGGGCCAAACAGGGACTATATATAAAAGTAGAATGATCATCACCAAAATACATACATGGTTTCCCACCAAAAAACTTTCTAAATTTGGAAACTTTTTGCTAAAAAATAGTATATTAAATATTTTAGAAATTATTATTTTACATGTGTCACTAATCTTTATAATATATAAAGGTTGTATAGTTTCTAAAAACAATTTCTTGCCAATTTTCAATTTCAATATATAGTAAGTTCCCATAAAATTAAGCAGTGTGAATGCAAAGTGGATTAGTATGAATGCAAAATGGATATATACCAAATGTGAATACAAAATTTGGATAAATATGAACGCATTTATTACCTTAAAGTGTCTATATATATATATATATATATATATATATATATAGTATACTGTAATTTCTCACACCGGTGTGATACACAAAAGTTGTTATAGACAAACATATTTAAAGAGATTTTCCAAAATGATGAGAATTGTAATTTATTTCTATTTTGAACATTCGTTGACAGTTTGTATCAATAATCAAAGCAAATTATGTATTCATTTTTTTTCCTATTTTGCAATGATATTTACAGTAAAATCATTTCATATTGTTCTTCCGTGCAATGCACGGGTGTGATACTAGTTACTATATTAAAGGAGGATAGCAATAACAAGTTTTCCCTCCAAATATTCCCCCCCCCCCCCCCAAAATGTCACATCACAAATGGAAAAGTAATAAAAATCTTGAAAGTGAATAATAATAATAATAATAATAATAATAATAATAATAATTATTATTATTATTATTATTATTATTATTATTTCAAGAAAATATGTTGTTGAAAAATGAAGATATAAAATAGTTTAAGAAAATGTGTTGTTTAAAACATATTTAATTTAAAAAAGTAATGTAAAGAACTAATATGAAAAGTGTTATTGGGGAAATGTATTGTTGATTTTTTTTTTTTTTTTTTAACACCTTAATAATGATATTATAACCAATTTGAAAAAATAAATATTAAATTGTCTTAGGAATATAAAATTATATTATAATTTGTGTTGAAAACTATTTAGCTAATCTGAAATGTTTTAGTCTAAATAACTTACGAATATTCCTTATTTTTGGGTTTATAAGTTTTTCACTTAGATTATTAGACTATTTTTTTATTATTATTAACGGTAAAATAGTTTGAAAAAATGTGTTGTTTAAAACATGTTTAATTTAAAAAAGTTATGTAAAGAACTAATTTGAAAGTGTTATTGGGGAAATGTATTGTTGAAAAGTGTTTTTTTTTTTTTTTTTACTCCTTAATAATGATATTGTAACCAATTTGAAAAAAATATATATATTAATTTTTTTTAGGAATATAAAATTATTTTATAAAATGTGTTGAAAATTATTTAGCTAACTCGAAAATGCTTTAGTCTAAATAACTAATTAGGATTATTCCTTATCTTTTGGTTCATAAGTTTTCTACTTAGATTATTAGACTTTTTTTTTTCATTAACGGTAATATTGATGAATTCAATCAATATTTATATCTATCATTATTAAAATTATAATTTAATTAAACATTTAATTTATTTGTTGTTCTTAATATTATAAATCATACGTGTAGCCGTTAGTATCAAAATTATATTTTGATTATTATTATTGTTATCTTTAATATCATAAATCATATTTTCTGAATTAAATATCATAAATCGTATTAAAATTATGTTTTGATTATTATTATTGTTATTTGTATGTTTTGATATCAACTTTTTGTTATCAATGCATAAATTGAATGAAGTTTTTTTTTCCTATTTTGATTTTTTTTTTTTTTTAAGTTTCAAATTCGATGACATTTTTTAATAAAATGTTATTTGTCTTTTTTTTTTTTTTTGGATATGATTGTATAATCAAAATAAATTTTTATCGAAATCATTTTGAAAATCTAGTAATTGTCTTAAAACTGATGAAGAATTTCAGTATATACAAAATGTTCCTTATGTTAATGTTGTTGGGTCATTAATCTAAATAATGGAATGTAATATGCCTGATCTTGCTCATTCTATATGAGATTAAGTAGATATATGTCTAATCATAGTAAATCACATTGAGAAGCATTAAATTTCTCTTTAAAATAATTGAGAGAAACATTAGACTTAGGTTTAACTTTTAAACAAAGTGAAGGAATAAATTGAAAGGTTATGTTGATGCTTATTATGCTAGTGATAAGGAAAATAGAAAAACTTCGAGTGTTTACTTTCTGTGGTGGTTGTGTAAGCTGGAAATTATAGTTGCAACATATTGTGGCACTATCTACCACAGAATCATGATACATTGCTACTATAGAAGTCATCAAGAAAGGTTGAAGGGTTTGTTAAATGGATTGATGGCGATGTTATGTAATTGTATTTTCAGACAATTGATTTGCTACTCATTTGTGCAAAAATCCTATATTTCGTGAACGTACAAAACATGTTGATGTAAAGTTACATTTTATAAGAGATATTGTATCAAAATATTTGATAAACTACAAGATAATTCATTCTCATATTAATCCTGATGATGTGGGTGTAAGATCAAGATCTTACATTTGAGTAAATTTGAATCATGTTTATCCATGTTAAATATTGATAAAAGCTGATTTAGTTTTTTCATCTTGCAGGTACATGTGTGATGATAAAATAGGATGACTACTCGTTTACTAATAGAACCAATGTATAAGGTGGAGAATGTTGTTGTGAAGTTGGTGACACGGGATTATTTTCCATTTGTACTAGAGTCGCGTTTCTCATTTGACAACTTTTGGTAAAATGCATTTTTATCATGTGGCATATGTTGGAATAGTTTAAACAATGAATTAAGATATATTTGGATTTGTGTTGACAATAAATTAAGTGAAAAAAGGAGGTTACCTGATCAAACGGGGTTGCATTAGCCTAGATTTCAATTGGGCGACTGCACATCCTTATTGCTCCTGGCTAAGGTTGGGGGCATTTGAGGCCTACTGGGTGATTGCCAGGTTTCATGCTTGGTAGCCTTTTGGCCGTTGGAATTTTTAATCCCAATTGGCTTTGAGGGTTTTAGTACCTTTTCACTCAAATCTTGTATCTTTTCGTAATGGATGCTTGGAACATTATAAATATAGATGGTATGTTGAATTAAACATCATCAAAACATTATATATTATTTGTGATCCAAAAATGCAAAGATCAAACTCAAATTTCAAGTACTTGCTTTCCTTGGAATTGGACTTGTTTAAGGTTTGTTTAATCCTACAAACATATTTCCTAACATCCTTCAAGCAAACTTCAATTTGGTAGGAATTAAATATAGTTTGAGAATAGCATTTTTTACGTTTGAGCAAGCCTTCTTTTGTACAAATTGTTGTGCTTTTTCTCCATATCCTATCAACAATTCTCAAACTATATTTGTACCATAGAGAATGAATCAACTTTAGTCACCATTTAATTGATGAATCAAAATTTCGTGAGGCTCGATGACACTAATTTCGCGTGACTCACTGCCTTGAAGATTTTCTACATTCTAGATCCATATTTGGAACCTCTAGCGAAACCAACAAAGACAAATATGGATAACATAAGGACTGAAAAGAAGAAAATGCAAGAGGAAAAGTTGATTTGTTGGGGTTACATCTTGAATGCATTGTCAGACCATTTTTGGAAAGCCCAATCTAGCTAAGGTATGTAAACATAAAAAGAAATCTAATAGGGAACACAAAGTTAATTCTGTTGAAGATGACAACATTATGTCTACGGCATGCGAAGTCAATGTTGTTAAGGAAAAAGTTCAAGGATGGTGGAACGATACTTGTACTGCCGTACATGTTTGTTATGAGAAATCTTCGTTTAGAAATTATCAAAACATTGAAGATGTACATGAGATACAAATGGGTAACGAATGTCACTCCAATGTGATTGGAAAATGAATTGTGGATATCATCTTCATATCCAAAAAGAAGGTTACTCTTACAAATGTATTTCATGTTTCGGACATGAATAAGAACTTAATTAGTGTTGATTTTTTTTAAAAACCCAGAATCAAAAGTATTTATAAATTTGATACACTTGTATTATCCCTAATGTGATCGTTGTTGGTAAAAGCTACTCTAGTGAGGGAATTGTCAAATTGTGTACTGTTAATGTTGACAATAATAATAGAATGAATTTTATTTATATGCTTGACTATTTTACTTTATGACATATTAGATTATGGTATATATGTAATAGTACTATGAAAATAATGAAAAAATGTGACTTAATATCTTATGATGAAAATAAAACTTATAAATGCAAAACTTGTTTGTAATCTAAAATAATAAACATTTTCATAGTATGACTAGAAGGACTCGTTTATTAGATTTTGTACATATCGATATATATGAATTAAACGACATGTTATCAAGAGGGAGAAATATAGATTTCATTACGTTCATAGATGATTGTTTTGAATTTACTTATGTTTACTTTGTTAAAACATAAGGATGGGGATTTTCAAACATTTAAAGCTTATAAAAACGAAGCTGAAAACCACTTGAATAAGAAAATTAAAACTTATAGAAATGATAAAGGTGGTGAGCACTTTTCTAGTGATGTTAACTTGTTTTGTGAACAAAAATGCATAATTCATCAATGTAATGTACCTGAAACACCTGAACAAAATGGTTTGACTGAAAGAAAAAATAAAACACTAGTTGAGATGATTAATGCAATGTTGAATTATTCTAAATTGCCATTTAACCTTTGGAGTGAAGTTTTACTAAGTGCACTTCATATCTTAAATAGAATTCCCTCTAAAACTAATATAATGTTTCCTTTTGAAATATGAAAATGGAGAAACTCAAACTTTGGACACTTTAAAATATAAGGGTGTCTTGCTTATTACAAGAACACTCAACCTAAAAGGACCAAATTAGGTACAAGATCGATAAATGTACATTTTTTGGATATGATGCAAATATCAAGGCATGTCGACTATTGAACTTGAAAGAAAATGTGTGAATTTCGTGATCATGGGTTCTTTGAGGATTCATTATCTTCGAATAACAATCTTACTAAGGAATTACAAATAGAGATTATTAGTTCTAAGAGATCACATGGAGAAACATCATCTAAAGATGTTGATGATCCTAAAGAACTCAATAGAAGCAAAAGAGCTCGAATAGATAATAAACTAGAACCGTATGAGATCGACTATTAACTTATTTCCCTTTATTTAGTTGAAGAAAATAAAAAGAGTGTCATTAGAATAACTTTGTATGTTCTTCATATAGAAATCGATCCTAAAACATATAAAAAAAGTCATGTCATCAAGAGATAGTATCTTTTGGAAAGATGTTATAAATGATGAAATAAATTTAATTATGTCAAATAATACTTTGAAACTTGTTGATTTACAGCATGGGTCAAAACCTATAAGCTGCAAATGGGTATTTAGAAGGAAGTACAATGCAAATGGTACTCTTAATACATTCAAAGCTCCGTTAATAACCAAAGGGTATCGATAAAAGGAAGGTATAGATTACTTTGACACGTATGCACATGTGGCACACATTACTTCTATAAGAATAGTGTTTATCTTAGCTTCCATCTATAATTTGCATATACATAAAATAGATGTCAATATGACATTCTTGAATGGGGACCTCAATGAGGAGGTTTAAATGATACAACTAGAAGATTTTGTTCTCCCCAAAAATGAACATAATCTATGCAAATTGGTTAAATCATTATATTGTTTAAAACAAACACTGAAAAATGACATGAGAAAATCTACTTAGCTATTATATCTTTTGAATTCAAACACAATAGTGTTGATAAATGTTTGTATTCAAAGGTATGTGATAATCATGTTGTGATTATATGCCTTTACGTAAATGATATGTTGATAACCAATAATCACATGCAAAAATAGATGAAACTGAAAAGATTCCATTCTCCACAGTTCAAATGAAAGTGGATACCATAATAGGTATCAAAGTCATAAAAAATAGTGAGGTTTTATGCTAGGTAAATCACATTATATTGAGAATGTGATTAATAAGTCAATTATTTGAACATTAAAGATGCAAACACCCCCATTTGATCCAAGTGTCAAGCTTATTAAACGTGATGGAAGAGTTTTGGCACAACTTGAATATACAAGTGTTATCGATTCTATCATTTATGTTGTGCAATGCACAAGACCGATATAGCATTTGCAATTAGTAAAGTTATTAGGTTTACTAGCAACCCAAGTAAAAAATATTGGAAGGTTATTAGAAGGTCCTTGATTATTTAAAGAAAATCAAGAATCATAGTCTTCAATATCCCAAGTTTCGGGAAATCCTAGAAGAATTTATCGATGCTATTTGTATATCTAGTGCAGGTGAAAATAAATCTACCTTAGTTTGGGTGTTTACTCTTGGAGGAGCAGCAATATCTTGAAAATCTAAGAAACAAACTTGTATAACACATTCAAAAATGAAATTTGAGTTTGTAGCATTGGTCGATGTTGGAAAAGAAGTTGAATTGTTAAGTGATCTGTTACATGTAGGGGTGAGCATTAACCCGTCCGGGGTGAGCATTAACCCGCCCAACCCGCTAAAACCACCAAACCCAACCCAACCCAACCTGATCGGGTTGGGTTGGTTTTTGATGAAAATTGGGTTGGGTTCGGGATCTACAAAAAAAATTTTAGTCGGGTTGGGTTGGGTTGGGTTGGGTTGTGGGTTGAGTGAAAAACCCAACCCGACCCGACCCGACCCGACCCAATCCAACCCAACCCAACAAAATTTTTAAAAATATAGGACCATTTAAATTTCAAGAATCTCAAGCACATTTATAATTTGGATGAAATTCAAATATGGTTTGAACATATTTTAGTTTTATTATATTTGAGTTTATTGTATTTTACATAATTGATTTGAGTTAATAGTTGATTTATGTGCTTAATTTTTAAAATTTCAAGATTTTTTGCTAATTGGATCAAAGTCCAAACCATCCAACCCGACCGAAACTTGGTTGGGTTGAGTTGGGTTGGGTTTGAACTTATACTTGGGTTGGGTTGAGTTGATTTTTATCAACCCGACCATAGTGGGTTGGGTTCGGGTTGGGCAAAAAATCGACTCAACCCAACCCACGCCCACCCCTAGTTGCATGAGATTCCATTAGTAGTGAAGAATACAAATTCTATCTCTATTTTACGCAATAGTCAAACCACTTTAGCTATTGCGCGCAATGAAAAGTCTAGATATATGAGTCTGAGACAATGCAAGGAAATTAATCAAAAGTTGAATAATTTCACTCACTTATGTAAAGTCAAGTAAAATTTTTGAGATGTGCTTACTAAATCATTCACAAGGGAATTAGCGTGGACTACGTCTAGTAGGATGTGGTTAAAACTTCTTACATAAAGATTCACCAATAATATTAACCCTACCCGACCTCACTAAAAAGTACATTCGGGTTCAAAGGGTTACAACAAGTCATTTGATATGTGAATAATTTTTCAACACTTATACTTAAATAAATTCTCTAAAAGATAAGTGTTGGTTGTTATAGAAAATAAGAGTTGAGTTTGATTAGACTTTTAATAAGGTTCAAATCATTGGATCAAGTATCTCTATATATGACAAAGATACTGGAAAAACTTTATCTATATGTACCTCGAAATGGTACCTGATGCGAACCCCTTTGGTGATTAAACTAAAAATTCCACAACAATTTTTGTATCAACCGAAGAAAGCTAAAGTGGTAAAATAAACCTAAACTCAAGCTTAATCTAACCAAAATTCCAAGGAAACAACCTTAACCCAATGGAGAGAAATAAGCATGTTCAAAGGTTTCTTCCAACAACACAAGAATCAAAACATTCACGTGAAGTTGAGCATAATTTCTCAAAATAGAAACAAGATTAAGTTGAGGAATGTTACCTCACAAATGCTCTCCAAAGAGGCTTCATTGTTCATACATTCTAACTTGTAGGGTTTGAAAGAAAAATAAGTATTAATAGTACAAAATGAAAGGAAAATAAATAAAATACGAAAAATAGTAGAAAACACGCGTTTCTGAATGTTTCAGTAACTTTCGGTCGACCAAAATGGTCAACCGAACTCCTTTTCGGTCGACCAAAAATTGTCAACCGAAATTGACTGCAAGCGCCATTTTCAGTATTTGGGTCATAACTTTTGATTTCAATATCTGATTAAGGTGATTCAAAATGATTTGGAAACTAGAAAAAAATATCTACAATTCTTCAAGAAATACTGAACCTCAAATTCGGACTTCATCTTTGTCAAAACTTTAATTGAATCCTGAGCTTGAATCTTGACTTCTTTTCTTGGATTGATATCTTGTTTTAGCCTTGAATACTATTCTTTTGCGCATCGAGAGTCCTTCAAAATGTAATCAAATTTTTTTTGGCTCACATGATTGATTTTTCTTTGTCGAGCCTCCTACGATTCTCATCAAACCCTCCTTCTTCAGGATGATTCGTCCCGAATCATAGGTTTGTTCATAGTATCTCATAGCACCTCCTGGATCAAATGAAAAATTAGGGCCTCCATATAGCTTGATCAACCAATAGTACTCCATTACTTGGAAGACATGAATGCATTGTATTACAAGCTTGATTGACCGAAAGTGGTGCGACTCAAGCTTCCCATTATGATCAACCTGCAAAATTTTCTCAAGCAAAGTGGGGTGGGGATCACTAGTTCCTCCATGTACAAGGTAGGGGTCCTTGTACTCATGATGAATCACCATCAACTCCCCTTTCCTCACCATGAGGCTCTTCTCGTCGCAATTTTCAACCACCACTTCTAAATTTTTATCCTCAACAACCTCCTCCACATTTTTAAGCTCATGCCACACTTCAAAATTTTCATACTCGCCCTCATCTCCCACATTTTTAAGCTCACCCCTTTTTTTCATATGTGTAGGATCATGCATCCCTTCATCAACAATTTTAGCCTCCACAACAAGATTTGTAGTTTGATCAACTACTTCTAACTTTAACTCCCCTACCTCAAATTTTGTAGTTTGATCAACTACTTCAAACTTAATCTCCCTCTCCTTCTTCTCAACTTCCTTACCTTGGGACTTTTCTTCCTCAAACTCCTTCTTGAGTTTCATTTGATCTTTGAGCACTTCCTCCAAACTCAAAGGTAGGAGCACAACCTTTTTCTCATTCACTTGGAAGCTATACCGGTTCCTCTTTGTATTATGTCTCACATTCCTATCTCTTTGCCAAGGTCTCCCCAAAATTATATGAGTAGTGTGCATGGGAATCACATCACATAATATTTGATCACTATAAGTACCAATGTGAAAAGTAAGAAGAACTTGTGCACTTACCCTCACTTCCCCATAGTCACTCAACCTTTGCAATTGATAAGGATTGGGATGCTTCATTACCGGTAAACCCAATTTTTCAACTCTACTAGCACTCACCAAATTTGTATCTCTCCCCATCTATAGTGAGACTACATGGTTTATCACTCACTAGGCACCTAGTGTATAAATTATATCTTCCATGTCTTTCTCTCTCATTAGCAAGGGCCGAGAATGTTGGTGGCCTAGTAATCATATCCATCACTACTCCTTCACTTTTACTACTCCCATGGAAAAATGGAATTTTCATTTTCTCAATATCAACATTTTCATTAACTCCATCTTCACTCCTATCAACCCATTATCCTCCTATTCTAACATCCACTCTATCCAACATTCTTCCCAATCTTCATTTCCTCTCCTCTACTTGCCCAGTAAAAGTGGTGGAAAGACTTTGCAACATCTCATACAAGTCTTGAGTCATGTTGTGCAAGTGTGGAAGTGTCCTCACAAAGAATTCATTTCACTCTTGTTTCACTCAATTCTCCAAGGAATGCAATCAACTACACCGAAAAAATTAAATCTTGTGAAGCTTGAAACCACATACAAGCAAGTGATGTAGGAATGGATAGACACGAGAGCAAGTGGAATTTTCTTTACTTGCTAGGATACAAGAGATGGCTAGGAATTTGTAGGACAAATTTTCAATAGCATAAGGTCACAAAGGCTTGACAAAGAACAAGGAATTACCAAGGAAGTGTTTGGTGTAGAGAAAAGAAGTTTCTAACATGAAAGTTTTCTTTGGGGCAATTTATCAAACACTTGGTAGGCACCCTTTGGAAGTCATGGAAATGCAAGTGTTTTGGTTGTGAAAATTCCCTAACAATAGTCATGGAGATGCAAGTGTTTTGGTTATGAAAATTCCCTAACAATCTCAACAATGATAGCAATTACAATACCCAATATGTAGGAATCAAGAAATACAAATGAGCATATAAATGTTCCAATTTTTTTGTAATTTTCGATTTTTTTTTTTTGGAATGAAGAACAACAAGAACAATAATGTAAAAGATAGATTTACCAAATTAGAGCCAAGCTTTGATACCAAATGATGCGAACCCCTTTGGTTATTAAACTAAAAATTCCCACAACAATTTTTGTATCAACCCAAGAAAGCTAAAGTGGTAAAATAAACCTAAACTCAAGCTTAATCTAACCAAAATTCCAAGGAAACAACCTTAACCTAATGGAGAAAAATAAGCATGTTCAAAGGTTTCTTCCAACAACACAAGAATAATAACATTCACATGAAGTTGAGCATAATTTCTCAAAATAGAAACAAGATTAAGTTGAGGAATTTTACCTCACAAATGCTCTCCAAAGAGGCTTCATTGTTCATACATTCTAACTTGTAGGGTTTGAGAGAAAAATGAGTATTAATAGTACAAAATGAAAGGAAAATAAAGAAAATACGAAAAATAGTAGAAAACGCACGTTTCTGAATGTTTCAGTAACTTTCGGTCGACCAAAATGGTCAACCGAACTCCTTTTCGGTCGACCGAAAATTGTCAATCGAAATTGACTGCAAGCGCCTTTTTCAGTATTTGGGTCATAACTTTTGATTTCGATATCCGATTAAGGTGATTCAAAATGATTTGGAAACTAGAAGAAAATATCTACAATTCTTCAAGAAATAGTGAACCTCAAACTCGGATTTCATCTTTGTCAAAAATTTAATTGAATCCTGAGCTTGAATCTTGACTTCTTTTCTTGGATTGATATCTTGTTTTAGCCTTGAATACTATTCTTTTGCGCATCGAGAGTCCTTCAAAATGTAATCAAAATTTGTTTGGCTCACATGATCGATTTTCTTTGTCGAGCCTCCTACGATTCTCATCAGTACCGCATCAATAGAGAGTTGAAATTTTCTCTCTTATAATAGGCTAAGCACAAAGTCATAAAAGTGTTAAACGCATTGTGATAAACTTAGAATGAAATGACACTTGTGTATCCATCTCATCGGTATTGTTTCAAAGAAATAATAGGTTCAAAACTTTCATGCTACCTAGAATTTCAATGATATTTTGTGATCAATTATACTAATGTTGAATTCAAATCTAAAGATATTAATACCTTATGCATAAGTGTTGTCTAAATGAGTTTGTACTCAAATTCTTTGTTTAAACTAATGGGGGATTATTTGAATATTTTAAACAATGAATTAAGAAATATTTAGATCTATGTTGATAAGAAATTAAGTGAAAAAGGAGGTTATCGAATCAAATAGGATGCAACCCTAAGCTGCCCAGATTTCAACTAGGCGACTGCCCAACCTATAAAGCTGGTATAGGTTGGGCAGTCACCTGCTTGTCCCCAGCCAAGGCTGAGGACATTTGTGGCATACTTGGCAATCGCCCGATTTCGTGTTAGGTGACCTTTTGGCCATAGGAATTTTTAATTCCAACATATTCTTTAGGGTTCTTGTTATATTTTCACTCAAGTCTTGTATTTTTTTGTAATGGATGCTTGGAACATTCCAAATATGAGATGGTATGTTAAATTAAACATCAACAAAACATTATATACCATTTGTGATCAAAACTTGCAAAGATCAACATCAAAATTCAAAGTGTCCTTCAAGTTTTTTCTTAAGTTCTTGCTTTACGTGATATTGAACTTGTTTAAGAAATGTTTAATCCAACAAACTATAAAAAGATAAAGCCTTTTTGGCTTAATAAACATAATGGAAGAAAAATGTCAATTTGGAATTGGCTTCATGCATTGGCGGTTGATGAATTAATTATCAAATTGGAGTTGGTTTTTTCCCAGGAAATATACATATGGATGGTGGCTTCACACATTTGAAAAGTCAAAATATCAATTCAAGTTGGAATTGCTTTCTTCTCCAAATGGTGGTCTTGCATGGCGGTTTAAATCATTATTTCTCCATTTTTCTCATTTCTATTTCAGTTGTAATTGTGTGCCCCGAACACAACATTCTTAACAAGTGGTATCAGAGCTTTGGGTTTATAGCTGGTTTTCGTGCTACGATCAGATCCAGTTAGTGGAAAGGAGGCATCTTCAATAATGGCGACGAAGTAAGAAATAGAGAAATTCAATAGGAATAACTTCTCATTGTGGAAAATGAGAATAAAAGCAGTTTTGAGAAAAGATAACTGCTTGGCGGCAATTGGAGAAAGGCTAGAAGAGATCACTGACGAAGACAAGTGGAACGAGATGGATGGCAATGCTATTGCTAATATGCACCTAGCACTAGCCGATGGAGTATTGTCAAGTGTGGCGGAGAAAAAGACAGCAAAAGAGGTATGGGATACTCTGACAAAATTGTACGAGGCCAAGTCACTACACAACAAAATCTTCTTGAGAAGAAAACTTTACACCCTTTGGATGATGGAGTCAACCATGGTGACTGACCACATCAACACCCTTAACACTTTATTTTCACAGCTTACAGCAATGGGGATTAACATAGAGACGGGTGAACGTGCTGAAATTCTACTTCAAAGTCTACCTGATTCTTATGATCAACTCATCATCAACTTAACCAACAACATTGAAATTCTAGTCTTTGATGATATTGCAGCTGCGGTTCTTAAAGAAGAAAGTCGGAGCAAGAACAAAGAAGATAGATCGGGAGGCTCATAGCAAGCTGAAGTTTTAACAATGACGAGAGGAAGATCAATGGAACGTGGCCCCAGTGAGAGTCAAAATCAGAATAGATCAAAATCCAGAAGTAAGAAAAATGTCAAGTGTCATCACTGTGGTAAGAAAGGGCACTACAAAAAGGAGTGTTCGGATCTCAAGAAGAAAGAAGAAGCCAAAGGAAAAAGACCCGAGCCATCAAATGCTCAGGGTTGTGTAGCATGCACCTCAGATGATGGTGAAATTTTATACAGTGAGGCAACAACTGCTACTAAAGGCAAAAGACGATTTGCTGATGTCTGGCTTATGGACTCAGGAGCAACATGGCATATGACTCCCCGGAGAGAATGGTTCCATCAATATGAACCTATCTCAGGAGGATCTGTGTTCATGGGAGACGATCATGCCTTGGAGATTGCTAGTATTGGTACCATCAAATTAAAAATGTTTGATGGTATGGTTTGCACCATCCATGAGATACGACATGTGAAAGGCCTAAAGAAAAATCTATTATCATTAGGACAATTAGATAATGTGGGTGCAAAATCCATTTCCAAAATGGGACTATGAAAATAGTTAAAGGCGCGCTTGTAGTTATGAAAGCAAAAAAGATATCTGCAAATCTATTTATGCTTAAAGGAGATACTCTACAAGAAGGAGAAGCATCTGTTGCATCAGCAAGTTCGGCGGAAAAATTGACGATGATATGGCACCGAAAACTTGGCCACATGTCTGAACATGGTCTGAAAATTCTCTCTGAAAAAATCTTCTTCCAGGGCTCAAAAGGGTATCATTAACCTTTTGTGAACATTGTGTCACTAGTAACCAACACAGATTAAAGTTTGGCACTTCTACTACTAGAAGTAAAGCTATATTGGAGCTGGTTCTTTCCGATGTTTGGAAAGCACCGATTTTGTCCCTAGGAGGAGCAAAATATTTTGTATCTTTTATTGATGATTACTCCAAGAGATGTTGGGTGTATCTAATCAAGAGGAAGGCTGATTTGTTCGAAGTCTTCAAAATATACAAAGCGCCGGTGGAACTTGAATCTGGAAAGAAGATCAAGTGTTTGAGGACAGACAATGGAGGAGAATATACTGGTGATGAATTTAATACCTTTTGTCAACAAGAAGGTATCAAAAGACATTTCACGACGGCATATACTCCACAACAAAACGGAGTGGCAGAGCGGAAGAACAGAACATTGTTAGAAAGAACGAGAGCAATGTTGAGAACTGCGGGGTTAGCTAAATCATTTTGGGCTGAAGCAGTCAAAACTGTCTGTTATGTGATCAACCGGTCACCATCAACCGCGATTGATTTGAAGACTCCAATGGAGATGTAGACAGGGAAGCCAGGTGATTATTCTCACTTACATGTCTTTGGAAGTCATGTGTACGTTATGTACAATGCCCAAGAAATATCAAAACTGGATCCAAAATCTAGGAAATACATTTTCTTGGGGTATGATGAAGGAATCAAGGGGTATCGCCTGTGGGATCCCACTACCCACAAGGTGATAATCAACAGAGATGGGATATTCATGGAAGGAAAGGTACAAGAAAATGATAGCACTTCAGAGGAACCAGCAACTACTACGGTTAAAGTTGAAGTTGAAAATAGAAAAGAACAAGAAGTTTAAGATTCTTCTGAAGCAGCATCGGAGAATGAAGAAGGAGAACAAGTCCTGAAGTTAGACGATCAACTCGGGAGAGGAGAGAACCAGCTTGGCACTCAGAGTACGTTATGGAGAGCAATGTTGCATATTTCCTAATGACAAGATGGAGAGCCATCAACTTTCCATGAGGCTTTAAATAGCCAAGAAGTTTTGCAGTGGATGGCAGCAATGCAGAAAGAAATTGAAGCTCTTCATAAAAACAATGGGATCTTGTTTCGCTACCACAAGGAAGAAAGGCCATTGGAAATAAATGGGTCTACAAGACCAAACGTGATGGAAATGACCAAGTGAAGCGGTATCGTGCTAGACTGGTGGTAAAGGGATATACTCAGAAAAAGGCATTGACTTCAATGAAATATTTTCTCCGGTTGTTCGACTCACAACAGTTCGAGTATTATTGGCGATGTGTGCTACATTAGATTTGCACCTGGAGCAGTTAGATGTGAAAACTGCATTTCTTTATGGTGAGCTTGAAGAAGAAATTTATATGCTCCAACCAGAAGGTTTTGAAGAAAAAGGAAAAGAGAACTTGGTTTGCAAGTTGAACAAATCTCTATACGGTCTCAAACAGGTGCCGAGGTGTTGGTATAAGAGATTTGGTTCCTTCATCATGAGCCTTGGATACAACAGACTTAGTACAAATCCTTGTGCTTATTGCAAGAGATTTGGTGATGGTAATTTCATTATCTTACTGTTGTATGTTGACGACATGTTGGTAGTAGACCCCAACAAAATTAGTATCAAAGATTTGAAGGTACAGTTGGCTAGGGAATTTGAAATGAAGGACTTTGGACCGGCAAACAAGATTTTAGGGATGCAAATATACCGAGACAGAAATAATAGGAAAATTTGGCTTAGTCAGAAGAACTACTTGAAGAAAATCTTGCGACGCTTCAACATGCAAGATTGTAAGCCAATTTCTACCCCTCTTCCTTTTAATTTCGAGTTATCCTCAAGTATGAGTCCTAGCAATGAAGCAGAGAGGATGGAGATGTCTCGAGTATCGTATGCATCAGCAGTGGGTAGCCTAATGTTTCCTATGATCTGTACAAGACCAGACATTGCACAAGCAGTGGGAGCGGTCAGTCGATATATGGCAAATCCTGGTAGAGAGCATTGGAATACAATGAAGAGGATCCTAAGATACGTCAAAGGTACCTCAAATGTTGCATTATGTTATGGAGGATCAGACTTCACTGTTAGAGGCTATGTTGATTCAGATTATGCAGGTAATCTTGATAAGAGTAAGTCCACCTCAGGTTATGTGTTTACTCTTGTTGGAGGAGCTGTAAGCTAGGTCTCAAAATTGCAATCTATTGTGGATACTTCTACAATGGAGGCAGAATATGTTGCAGCTACACAAGCTAGCAAAGAGGCAATATGGTTACAAATGCTGCTGGAGGAGCTTGGACACAAATAAGAGAAAATTGCTCTATTTTGTGATAGTCAAAACGCTTTGCATCCGGAAAAGAATCCAGCATTTCACTCAAGAACGAAACACATTAGAGTACAATATCATTTTGTACGAGAGAAGGTGGAAGAAGAAAGTGTGGATATACAAAAGATCCATACAAAAGATAACCCAGTTGATATGTTAACAAAACCAATCAACAACGACAAATTTACTTGGTGTCGATCCTCTATTGGCCTAGCAGAGACGTAAGCAACATGAAAATGGCAAGTTTAAAAAGGATGGGTGAATCGCCAAAAATACTTTAAGTGGGAGATTGTGAAAAGATAAAGTCTTTTTGGCTTAATAAACATAATGGAAGAAAATTTTCAATTTGGAATTGGCTTCATGCATTGGCGGTTGATGAATTAATTATCAAATTGGAGTTGGTTTCTTCCCAGGCAATATACATATGGATGGTGGCTTCACACATTTGAAAAGTCAAAATATCATTTCAACTTGGAATTGCTCTCTTTCCAAATGGTGGTCTTGCATGGCGGTTTATCAAGGACCATGAAATCTATAAATATTACCATTCATTTGAAAAATGTCATCCCATAATTTTCTAGGTTAAGGAAAGGAGAGGTTGGGGTGGTAAAGTAGAGAGAAGAAAGAAGGTTAAAATAGAGAGAAAATTATTTTTTTTCTCAAGTGTTGCTTACTTGTATTTCTCCTATTACAAGAGAGATTAGTCATTGTTATCTCCTTGTATTTAGAGAGAATGTTGTAATTTCTCCTACTATAGTGGAATCCTTCTATCCTTGCCCGTGGTTTTTACCTCAAAACTTAATTGGGGGTTTTCCACGTTAAATCCTTGTGTCTACTTTAAATCATTATTTCTCCATTTTTCTCATTTCTACTTCAGTTGTAATTGTATGCCCCAAACACAACATTCTTAACACAGACTTATTAGCTAATATCATTCAAGAAAACTTCAATATGATAAGAGTAAATATAGCTTGAGGATAACATTCTTCGCATTCGAGCCTTCCTTCTTTTGTACAAGTTGTTGTGCTTTCTCTCCATATCCTACCGTGGTTATCAACAGCTTAATCTCATCCCTTCATTTTAACAGTTCGAATTGGTTGAGTCATATAAATAGGCATTTTCATATATTAGTTAAGTTTAGAGTGTGATTTAGGGATGTAATTTCTTTTCGTCTCTTTATTTTTCTCTATTGGAAAACTCATTCTCTTGACAACAACGCTCGAAAGCTATAATCTGGTTCTTCATCTTAGTGGTGAATGATCTCCTTTATCTTTAGAACTCTAAGTTCTTTTAATCAATGAGTGTGTTTGTAGAGTCATGTGTAGATCCTTAGCCTGAGTCGATAAACATATATAGAGAGGGTTTAGTCTTTGTTCATCAATCTCGTTGAAGAAAGATCATAGTGAATTGTTTACATTCTTGAGATATTTTATGGTGATTTTGCGCAGACGGGCACCCGCATATTGTAGAGCTTCGAGGGTATAGGCTTGTCCAAACTTCGTGAACATTTTCTAGTGTTCTTGAATTTCTGAATTGTTTTGAGTGTTTGGTTGGTTATTGATAAGTGTGATTTTACAATTAACTAGGTCATAAAATATAGATTTTTTTAGTGCTTTTTCACTTGATTTGTGCATTTATTTTGTTTGTTTTAGGTAAAAATTGAATTCGGAGGAGATTGAAGCTAAAAATGACAAAAATTGTACAACATTGTGAACTATGGACCAATTAGTAAAATTCTGAAAGATGAAGGACCTGAGATGCAATATGGAAGGGCTTAATCGAAATGCATATCGAAACTTCAAGGACTAAATTGAAGCTTCCAAAAACTCGGAAGACTTGATGTGCAATAAAGGTAGGACCAAAGATGTGCAATAAAGGCAAGACCAAAGTGCAATTGACGGAAAATTTTGATAGAAGCTTCGACTATTATATAACCTTGCAATCATAAGGTAACACTTTTCGAAGCATAACAAAAAATGCAATACCCATGTGGTCGCACCTATAATGCCATGTGACCACATGGACATTTTCGAGACAAGATTTTTAGAATCTAAGTTTTATTAGAATTTTTTTGGCATTCAATCGAGACTCGTGATTTTTGTACAATTTTTGGGGTTCTTCTAAGCCCCTATTTGAGTCTCATTATTTGAAAAATAATGTAATTTTGAATAGTATTTTTAGGAGAATATGTGATTAAAGATTGTTTGAAGGTCAAATATTGTGAACTTGATTAAAATGAATGGTTGAGATTAAGTATTTTAAAAACTTGGTTTTAAAATAATGGGGGCAGGCAAATAGGGACCTATAAATGCATATCATCTCTACACAATTAAGAGAGAGATTAAGAGAGAATCTATAGCCATATTATGTCACTATTCTTAGATATTCATATCAAAATCAAGAAGAGATCCAAGAACTCTTTGAAGATCAAGAAAACAAGATTTTTGGGTGACTGGAATTAAAGAACCAAGATTGAAATCTTTCATCAAATTCAATAATTCCTATATTTTTCAGGGGATGTCTATATCATTATCTTTTTGTATTGATTCTCAAATCATGTTTCTGGGCTAGATTAATTATTAGGACGAACGATGTAGCTTTTTAATCCCAACTATTGTTTTAATTCATTATTTTGAATTTCTTTTCCTTATTAATTCTATTGAATTGAACAAGTTGATTTATTTTTAAGAACTGTTTAACGAGAGTTAATTTCATGACACGTGAATTATTTGTTGATTGAGAAATTTCATGTATAGAATACTCAATTTTGTCTTTCATGAATTATTTGTTAATTAGGAAATTACAATTTAAATTCACATCACATGATTGTCCTATGTAATTAAATATCTTTCTTATTAAATTGTTAATTGAGAAATTAGAATTTAATATTGAAATGTAGGTTAATTAGATCTTGATAAAGACATAGATTTAATACTTTAAATTTGATATTTAGAACAACAATACAAGATTGATTCCAAAATATGAATTAAGCATGAGTAGGATTAACTAGTGAATCGAGAGTCCTAGCCATTACATCTTATTAGATTATTTGCAATAATAAATCTCTTGTTTCCCAATTAATTTGTTTGATTTGCTTAACTAATTTAACTTAATAGTAATTCTGTGGGAACGATATTCGACTCTTAAATTCACATTATTTCTTGATTACGATTTCGTTCACTTACAATTTATCTCTAGCGGTTATCATTTTGACAAATAAGCTTTCACGCATAGCAGATTGGTTTTTCTAATATAATAGATTCAAAAATGTTTTCTTTGTTGTCCCTCTCCGCATATTCATCCACTATATATTTTATTCGTTTGAACTCTATATACTTTTTTGTGTGTATTTACGTAACTTTAGACAAAATCCTGGGAAATTCCTATTATAACTATGAATATTTTATTTTGTGGAATGGTTTCCTTAAAACCTACCCTCATATGCATAGCATCAAAAAGTTTCTTGAATTTCAGTGCTCTACTATTTATGGTATCGGGTTGCAATTTTCTCTATAAATCTATTTATTTATTTATAAAAAAATGAGTTAACCAATAAAAGCTTTAATATGTTTATCATAAATCTAAATCATTTGATTTGTTGCCCATCATGAACAACATAAAAATTGTTCACAGTCAATAAAAAACTATCAAATGTTCAACATTTTTAACATTGGAGTCGTTTGTATCATCCTATAGTGATATTAATCTGGGTATATTGAATCTTTCATTGATTATACATATATGGTCTTGCATCTCATAAACCACAATTTCTGATTTCTATAATCAATCATTGAAATATATATCAATTTCGACATATAATATACAATCATTTTACTTGAAATCACAACGTACCGCGATCAATTAGTACATCAAAGAATACTCTCAAAGTACCGAGATGAGAATCATACATTTTGATCTCACTCATTGGTATATCAAAGAGTTCAAGCTAGTGATTTAGACTATAGTCTATCCACCATATGTCATGCCAGTTCTATGAAAAATTTCGCGCGCAACGAGTCGTCTTTTACGACTGTGTAATATTTTTCATTTGTACATATAATTACTGGCTTTACACATTTAAGCATTTGGATTTCAGGTCCTTGAACAATAATTCCTACATTGGGGTTTTATACTTGGCCAAAGTATTATAATTTCATCAACCTCATTTTCATAAGAGGGTTGTTTATGACTTTATGTATGCAGTCGACTTATTTATCGATTCCATTTCATCTCAATATAACATAGAGAGATCTCTTTATATGTTCTATCATCAGGTACCTGAGTCTCTTACATTTAATTATGTCCCTTTTACTCACCATGAGTATTTAGCCTCAAAGTGATCATCTCAATCATTCAAGAGATATTTATTTTTGGAATCGATAGTCATTATGCTTCAGGCATAATTACACTTCAGGCGTGTTTTCCCCATAATGTTCACAAATATTATATTATATCAATCGGCTAAAATGCCATAACACATGTCATCCTTTTAGGGATGTAATCTCAATCATATATCTAAGTGCGCTTTGGTGGATTGTATACATATCGCACTTTTACAAATCATAAAACTTCTTGAGTTAATCCCTGTTTGACATAGAATATTGTTGTATGATAAAAGATTTCTGAATAAGTTATTCTCATATAAAATAATTTGAAACTTTTGATAATCTAACCGTTTATTATAGAACTTTTGGTTCAATACGGTTTTATTTCATTTCTATGTATGAATATTTGATTCAATACAATATTGATGAACTTCTTGTTCAATATAATGTATATTTTACTTATGAACTTCTGGTTCATTATATACATATTTCACTTGTACGTATGAACTTCTGGTTCATTATATACAATATTTACTTTTTTGAATATATAAATCAGTATACCTTGATTTATTATATCTAAAAAGATGATTAGACCGAAATCCCAATAAAATGATCATTGTCCCCTTCTTTTGATTACAAATCTTTTCCCGTTTTTCTTGGTGGAATCAATGATACGCGGAGCCAACGCTCTTTCACACGTTAAATAACGCATTTAAATAGATCACTTTGGGAGAAGATCAGATCCATCAAAATGGATGTTATATTATCAAATATTCGCAAATACAACTCAAATCTTCCGATAAATGTTTTGAAAAAGATTTACCGAGATCGACTCGAAAGATTGAGGCTGCTGATGGATCAAGGTATCCCAGAAGATGTTCGTTGGTTGATCGAAGCAAAAGTTCGACTAGCTGGTGAATTACCAGATTCATTTTCTAAGCACATGTCTGGCTTAGGTAAGAGTACTTTTGCAAAGAAGCGAAGAGCAAAAAGATGAAATGGTTGTTACATATGTGCTCGATGGACATGTAATACCCGTTGTAAATCAATAGGATATTCATCCAGAAATCGAGATGATAAAATAGATTTCATTAATGGTGGACTGAGTAAGGAGTCATTGGATGATATCCGATTGACTCTTGAGACGCACCCTTATGGGTATGTGCAGCGTGAGCTACTATCTTTATGGGCTAAATTAATCAGTGATAAAGACCGTTATAGTCTCAAAAATATAATAGCAAAAGATTCTGTTTTCCAGGCTGTTATAAACAACGATATTTTGGCTACTTAACATTGATACAAGGTAAATCAGTATAGTGTATATATTTTAACAAAGTATTTTGTATTTTTCACGTATTAACAGATTGTTACTGAGAGATCACCGAAAGAGTATCCATTATGGAGCAAAATATATGCTTTCAGAGACAAGATCAAAAGTGGTGTCATTTAGTCAAAAGTAAATAGCAACTTTTTCAAAAGAAGAGCAGTAAATAGTGAATATTTCCAAGTTTAAAACGTCAGATAATTTCGCAGTTTAAAGCATCCCAAAATAATAATTTCTTGTAAGTTTTCCTTCCTTTTATTCTTAAAAGATAGAGGGATCAAAACTTCGACAGATCAAAACTATCTGTGTATTTTGTGGATCAAAAATCGGGAGAGGCTTTGAGTATCTAGAAGCATCAGTGTTTCTAGGGAAGAAGTTGGGAGAGAGAGGTATCAATCTAGTATATGGAGGGGTCATTAATGGATTGATGGGTTGTGTTTCACAATCCGCTCAAGCAGAAAAAGCAAGAGTGATAGGTGTTATACCCGTTCCTTTAGCTGATGTCGCAGGAAAAATACGAGGACATGAAGTACAGACGTTATCTATCCATGAACGCATAACTTGCATGTTATATGGTTCTGATGCCTTCATTGCCATGCTTGAAGGTTTTGGTACTTTAGAGGAAATCTTTAATATTACCTCATGGGCTCAGCTGGGTCTCCATACTAAGCCTATTGGAATTTTGAATGTTAACAACTTCTTCGATGGTTTACTAACATTTCTTGATTATGCTGTGGAATAGGGATTCATCTCTCCATTTTCTAGGAGGATCCTTATTTCTGCTCCCACTATCGATGAACTGCTGGAAAAGTTACAATCATATGTTCCAATACAAGATCCAACAGGAGTTAAGATAGATTGGTCGGGGTACCAAGCGAAAATGGAGTCCGGTTAATGTAAATTTATCCTTGTGAATCTCAAAATATTGGGGTGGTAGAGTATGGGGTATTCTTACTTTTGAGACACACCTCTGATGTTGATGAGTATTTGAACTTTAATCTTGTGAACCTCAAAAGGATTAGGAGTGGTGGAGTACGGAGTATTCTTACTCTTGAGACACACAAAAAAGATTATGGGTGGTAGAGTATTGAGTATTATTACACCTGATACACACCTCTACTTTTGAGGATCATAAATGTCCCCCCCCCCTTTTGTATTTTGCATGTATGACTCGTTTATGCTTCTTCAGGAGCAATAATAATATCATTTCAGTATGTTTAGATAATATTCTTTATTTCTTCTGGAGTAAATATGTACTTCTTTTGGAGTACATAAGTGCTTGTGCAAGAACTTTGATTAAAACTGCTTATCACAATCATATAATATTTATCTCATAATACTGATGAGATTATTTTCACATTAGCCATATCCGTGCTATCATGTGATATTATCTTATCATACATCAACATTTCTTTGTTGAATAATTTATTTTCATCCACCTTTTCAAATACAGATATTGGTAACTTCTGGTACCGAATGATAAAATATTTTCATTAAGATCCAACAATCTTTTGGTAATGGTAACTTCTGGTACCATTTGTTGAAATATTGAATAACAATATATCAAATTTATATGAGTAGAAATATTTAAAATCAGTAGAACCAACCATATAGGTGGTAATGTGATATGCTTGAAACATGTAGAATCGACCATATAGGTGGTAACGTGATATGCATATTTAAAGCTGATAAAACCAACCATATAGGTGGTAACAACATAATGAAATAATTATATTTCATAAATGAGCAAGTCATATCTCCAAATCCAATAAAGGTATTCATAATAGTCCAGTTCGTTACGATAATGAGTTATACTCAATACATCACAATATGGAAACTATTATGTTACTTTTAAATATTTTAATTTATCATATTGATCAGGTAGTAGTGTTAAATAATTTAGAATATATATTCTATTAATACTTATCATCATATCATTAATAATGATTAATCAAATTCGTTAAATCACGATTAATATGTTTTAACGTATCATCAAGGGCAAAATCGTCCATATTTTAATATATTGGTCATATGAGTAAATCGAAACCGTCAATAGGTTTGAAATTTAATTTAGAACAAACTTACTTCTGGTCCGAAGTTCAAAATCTCGCCGGATTCCGCTCACGCACCGCCGACCGCCACGCGCCGGTGGTCGAAAAAATCAACCCATCATCAGAATGTGGGCCTCAACTTCCTGAACATGTCCGTGGTCTCCGTTTCTCCAAAAGATCAACCATTTGGCTGGAATCAGCATTTTTCAGTCCCCCAGCCTCTTCTTCTCCGGACAATAACTTCTGTTTTAACCGTCGGATCGGCATCAAATTTCAGTCGAGTCTTCTCCTAGACAAGCCTTTTGATATGCCTCTGTCCGATCATTGATCGGAGTTCAAAATCGTCGGGGATAAGCGTTTCAATTTTCGATCAGATTTTGGTTTTTGCACAGTTTTCAGCATTTCTTCTCCGGTCGATATCTTATGTTTCAGCCGTCGGATCATCCCCAGATTTCAGGCGAGTCTTCTCCTCGACAAGCCCGTTCTGATGGAGGTGGCCGATTGTTGATCGGATATCTGGATCGGCCGAAATCTTTCTTTTTGAGTTCGACCAGAAATTTGAAAAATTGGATAAATTTCGCCTTCTTTTCCAAATTTTTCCTTTTGCACAACAACGAGACCAAATTTCTTTCCTCGTATGGAACTTTTTGAATCATACAAAGATGCAAAGTTTTCATCTTTCTTGAAGTTTTCAGATCTACAATATATGAGTTATTTTCTAAAGCCAAAAGTGTTTGGTTTGAGAAAAGGAAACATTGATTAGTAATAATCAGGTTTTTGATACAGAGGTTCATCATTTAGATGCAACTATAGAGCATACTCCCGTTATATTACTCAATTGGTTAGAGACTCGTGTTGATAACGTGTTGTAAGACTATCAAAAATATAAGAACAAGAATAAGAGAGAGAGAGAGAGAATGAGAGAAATTGTTTCTCTTAATTGTATTCCAAATGAGTAATATAGGCCCCTATTTATAGGAGTGGAAAATGACACAATCGTAATAATGTAAAGTTTACATGGATATAATGGTAATGTCATTCACATATATATACATTATTTATAACAAAATTGGCGTGTTCTTACATTTTCTTTATCATCCTTGTTCAAAGTACAAACAGTATTTATGACATGCTTGCACTTACATTTTTTAATAGCAGAAACTGACAAAAACAGTCTCCAAGGAAGAATTCTAAGTCCATGTTTGATAAAAGAATGTGATTTATAAATTGATTTATTTATATTTTTTGAGATAAAATGTAAATTGACACGTTCTTACATTTTCTTTAACATCCTTGTTCAAAGTATAAATAGTATTTATGACGTTCTTGCACTTGCATTTTTTAACAGCAGAAACTGACAAAATCAGTCGCCAAGGACGAATTCTAAGTCCATGTTTGATAAAAGAATATGATTTATAAATTGATTTATTTATATTTTTGAGATAAAATGTAAATTGACATGTTCTTACATTTTCTTATCATCTTTGTTCAAAGTACAAACGGTATTTATGCCGTGCTTGCACTTGCGATTTTTAAAAGCAGAAACTGACAAAATCAGTCGCCAAGGACGAATTCTAAGTCCAAGTTTGATAAAAGAATGTAATTTATAAATTGATTTATTTATATTTTTGAGATAAAATGTATTGTTGAAAAGTAGAGAGAGAAAATATGTTTAATTAAAAAGTGATTTGAAAATTTGTATAATTTATAAACTGATTTATAAATTAAAAAAAGTACAATTACCATGCGGAAGCTAATCAGTTGTATTCAGAAATTGAACTGTGGTCAAACTTTGAATCACTCGAAGAGAATCACACTTCTAGTTGCAGCTGAACTGTGGCATATCTTGCAAACATCCCTAAGCGCTAGAGCATTGGCACCTTGGAAGATAAATCCCTCATAACATCGTTCTTAATAAATTTAGAGCTACCAAGATAAATATTTTTTATCTCACTCCTTTCGATTCAATGATCATTAATAACCTTAATTCTTAGCAACTATCATTAGTAAAGTTATTATTTTTGAAGGCGTCACTAGTATAGGGGTGTTGCATTACTTATTGGTTATGACCGCATGGACTATGTCACTGGTGACTCTGTTTTTCCAAAGAAAATTGATTCTTCCTCCCACACTGCTTACTCTCTTTGGGTTCACCAAGATAAACTTATTCTCCATACAGTTCTGTCCTCCACCTCTCCTACCATCATCCCTCTAATTTTTCAATCCAAACCTCTTATGAAGCTTGGCCCAAACTCAACCAAATGTATGCCAGCAAATCTCGCACCCAAGTCATCCAATTGAAAGAGGAACTCACCCTCATTCAAAAGGGTGATAGAATGGTGTCTGAATATCTTCATGCAATCAAGATTCTTGCTGATGAACTAACTCTAATCGATCATCATGTTTCCAATGATGATCTCACCAACTATGTTCTCAATGGTTTAGGCTCTGAGTTCTGTGAGATTGCCACTCATATTCGTACCCGTGAACTTCCATGTCCTTCGAAGAACTTCACGATCTGCTTGGCCATGAAAGCTATCTAAGCCAATTGGACGCTATAATTTTGTGACAACCAAAATTATCGTTGCAATATTTATATTTGTATTTATACATTATTTTTTAAATATAATTTGTAGGAACAAATTGTGAAGTTGTGTGCCAAAACTTGGAATTAACTAAAGTCGTGTTTTTTGCAAATAACAACTCTTCTCTCATCCTGCACCGTCAACGTGTTGCAATCTGATCGGACCTATTTGTTGTGCCTTATAAAAGGGAACTCAACCGGTTTAGGGCTTTAGATTTTTCTCTCTTTTGGCTACGTACTCTTAGGAGAAATTTTGGTTCTCCTCTTTGTCCTCTCTGTAATTCTTCTCTTTAACCATTTGTTGTAATTCTTCTCTTTAACCATTTGTGGTGCCCTTTTGCTGAGTCTCATTCACTTTCAATTTCTATATAGTGAGATCTTGTGTATTTGGTGAGTTGTCATCAAGTTCTAGAAGTTTATGTTTTGTAACGAGGTTTAGGGTTGAAAGAGTTAGATCTATGTGCAACTTTTGTAATCTGAAACATTTTGGTGATGTTCAATAAAGTTCTTCAATAAAGATGTGTTGCTGCTATAACTCAAACTTTCGCTGCAGAAACTAGTGCTTATAGAAGAATTGAACTAGATGAAATAACATGGAGTTCTATGGTCTTGCATCTATCTGATAGTGTAATAAGAAGGGTGGGTGATACCACCACTTCTGTTGTACTGTGGGATAAACTTGAAAGCTTATACTTAAATGTGTTTATGCCCAATAAATATTATCTTCTAAGACTCTTTTATAACTTTAGGTTTGATAACACCTTGAGTTTAGAAGATAACACTGATATATTTACTAAATTGATACAAGATTTAGAATCCTGTAAAGAGACCATTTCTGCAGATCAACAGGTTATTGCTCTTCTAAATTCTCTCGGGGACAAATATCAAGAACTTAGGACTGCTCTTGAATATGGTAGAGAGAGTATTTCTGTTGATGATGTTATTAGTGCTCTTTGGACTAAAGAATTAGAAATGAAGTCTGATCTGAGAGATTCTAAGTCGGGAGTAGGTCTATTCACAAAGGGAAAAGGTTACATTAAGTATAGTAATAATGATGATACCTTTAAGTCAAAAGAAAAGAAAATGATAAAATGAAATGGAAGGGTAGGGTAGGGTTGGGTAGGGGAAAGGTGAAACCTAGATCAAAACTCAGAGAATGTTTTTACTGCAAGAAAACTAGACACTTAATGAAAAATTACTTTAAGAGAATTAATGATATAAAAGAGGCATCTAGTAATGAAATAGTTGCCATGATAGCCACAAATAAAACCAATAATGCTGATACAAATGGTTTAGTGTTTGCTGCTATATCTGATAATACTATCAATGAATGGATTCTTGATTCTGTTTGCTCTTTTCATATGTGTCCAATCTTGAACTGGTTTTCTGACTTTACTTCTACAAATGAAGGAAAAGTACACCTTGGAAATGATATGTCTTGTGATATTAAAGGCATTGGTAATATTGATCTCATGTTGAATGAAAATAAACGGATCAATCTGAAATGTGTTAGATATATTCCTGATCCTAGAAGAAATTTAATTTCTATTGGTGAATTGAACTCTATCTATGATATTCTGTTTGCTAAGAATTACTGCAGGGTTATGCTTGCTTCAAATATTTTGTTTGAAGTACCGAAACTGAATGGCCTATATCTGTTTAAGGCCTCTCCTGTTATTAAAAGTTTGGCTACTCTTGTTGTCAATGACTGTGATAAAACTATTCAATGGCATAAAAGATTAGGCCATATGAATATGAAATCTCTGCAGCACCTTCAAAGCACAAGAGCCTTTGGTAAAGATCTTATCAAAAATATTTATTTTTGTGAAGAATATGTGTTAGGTAAACAAAGTAAATTTTCTTTTGGTAAGGGTACTCACAAAACTGAATCAGTCCTTGACTATCTACATTCAGACTTGTGGGGACCCTCCTCTAATTGTACACTCAGTGGTTTCAGATACTATTTGTTAATTTTTGATGACTTCTCCAGAAAGTTTTGGATTATTTTATTGAAAAACAAATCTGCATCAGTTCAAACTTTGGAAATTTTTTTTAGAAAATCAATCAAACAAGAAGATTAAAACACTCAGGACTAATAATGGTCTTGAGTTCTGTAATCTTGAGTTTGATAACTTTTGAAAGATCTGTGGTATACCCAGACACAAAATTGTTACCTACACTCCTCAACAAAATAGAGCGGCTGAAAGAATGAACATAACTATTTTAAATAAAGTGAGATGTATGCTCATCAGTTCTGGATTGCCAAAAATCTTTTGGGGAGAAGCTGTCAAAACAGCTGCATATCTTATAAATAGAAGCCCTTATAGTGCCATGAATTTTAAAACTCTTGAAACAGTCTGGTCTAGTTCACTGACAAACTATTCTCACCTGAGGATCTTTTGCTGTGCTGCTTATGCACATCAAAGTGAAGGAAAACTTTAGCCAAGAGCTCAAAAATGTATTTTTCTTGGCTATGGTGAAGGCACTAAAGGGTACAGGCTCTAGTTAGTTGATGTGAAAGGTTTTTAAGTCATAATAAGTAGGACTGTTATCTTCAATGAGAACATTATACCATGTTTACAAAAACCTTTCAACAAACAACTTTATCTGAAAAGGTTGTCTCTGAAATACAAACTGATTTTAATTTACTAAATGTGACTCCTCAGGTTACTGATGAACACATTGTAGTTAACTCTGATTCTAAAGCATAAAATTTAAATGATATTGCTGCTGTAGATATAGAACATAACCCCTTAAATTCTTATATGTTTGTTAGAGATAGAGGTAGAAGACAGAGAATTCCTTCCACTAGATATAATCATGATGACTTTGTGACATTTTGTGCTGTTCAAAACTGTTTATATGCTGAACCTAAATCTTTTGATGAAGCTGTTAGTTGCTCTGATTCTAGGTCTTGGATTGATGCTATGAATGATGAAATGTCATCTTTGCATAAGAATAATACTTGGATTCTTGTTCCTAAACCTGAAAATAAAAATGTGATTGATTGCAAATAGATTTTCAAGATTAAGGACGTAGGGCTAAATGGAATAGAAAAGAAATTTAAAGCTAGGCTTGTAGCAAAAGGTTTTTTCTCAAAAGGAAGGCATTGACTATAATGAGGTTTTTTCACCTCATGCAAAATATACATCTATTAAAATTTTACTTGCTTTAGTTACTCAATTTAATTGGGAACTTGACCAACTTGGTGTCAAAACTGTCTTTTTACATGGTGTCTTAGAAGAAACCATTTATATGCAACAACCTAAGGGTTTCATTGTGATATCTAAATCTGATTATGTGTGCTTACTGAAAAAGTCCTTGTATGGGCTTAAACAAGCTCCTAGGAAATGGTATAAAAGGTTTGATACTTTTATGCCTTGGTTTTCTTAAAAACAAATATGATTCCTGTTTGTTTTATAAAGGTGTCGGGGGCCAGATTCTATCTGTTTGCTCTATATGTAGATGATATGCTACTTGCCTACAATGATAAAACTGAAATTGAATCTGTGAAAATCAAATTAAGTGCTGAATTTGAATAAAAGACTTGGAAAATGCCAGAAAAATTCTTCGAATGGAAATTAGTAGAAACAGAGATGATTGCTCTTTATTTTTAAATCAATCTGCTTATATTGAAAGAGTGTTAAAAAAAATTCTATGTCTAATTCTAAGCCTATTTCTCTGCCCCTGACAAGTCATTTTAAACTATCTTCTACTTTATCCCCTAACTGTGAAGCAGAATTAGAAAGGATGTCAAATGTACATTACTCTAATGCTATTGGTTCTATCATGTATATGATGGTGTGTACTAGGCCTGATCTAGCTCACAACATAAGTATTTTAAGTAGATTTATGTCAAACCCAGGTGAGTCACACTGGATTGCTCTCAAATGGGTACTTAGATATCTGTGGATCTTCCAAACTTGGTTTGAAATTTAGAAGGTGCTTTGAAGGTGTTATTTTTAAAGGATATTGTGATTCTGATTTTGCAAGGGATCTAGATAAGAGAAGATCTACTTCTTCATATAATTTTACTCTTTGCAATGCATGTATTAGTTGGAAATCTCAATTACAAAAATTAGTTGCACTATCATCCACAGAAGCTGAATATATATCTGCCCGTAATGCTATTAAAGAAGGAATTTGGATTAAGGGTCTGTTTTATGAAATGGGTTTTTGTGAAAAATGAACATATTCTTTACGCTGATAATCAAAGTGCTATACACCTTAGTAGAAATCATGTTCATCATGATAGAACCAAACATGTTGATATAAAATTTCATTTTGTTCGTGGCATGGTTGAAAAAGGCATTGTTAAATTAGTTAAAGTCCTACTCAGTTTAATCCTTCTGACTGTGGTACAAAAATTTTACCCTTAAATAAGTTCAAAAGTTGTTTAGACATTTTGAATATTACTAACGGTTGATTCTTGCAAGTACTGGTTGCTGTAGTTAGGGTTGTATGTTTTTGTTCAATTACTAATTTTTCAATTTTGTGCAGGAATTTTTTAACAAGAGCCAGTGATATAAACTCTGGCCAATTCAAGGACTGCATTGAACCTCCAGTGTTGGCAATGTGGAGATTGTGAAGGTGTGTGCCAAAACTTGGAAATAACTAGTCGTGTTTTTACAAATAACAACTTTTCTCTCATAATGCACCGTCCACGTGTTGCAATCTGATCGAACCTATTTGATGTGCCTTATAAAAGGCAACTCAACCGGTTTAGGGCTTCAGAATTTTCTCTCTTTTGGCTGCGTACTCTTAGGAGAAATTTTGGTTCTCCTCTTCGTCCTCTCTGTAATTCTTCTCTTTAACCATTTGTGGTTCCCTTTTGTTGAGTCTCTTTTACCTTCAGTTTCTGTATAGCTCAATCTTGTGTATTTGGTGAGTTGTTATCAAAATCTGGAAGTTTATGTGTTGTAACAAGGTTTAGGGTTGAAAGAGTTAGATCTATGCACATCTTTTGTAATCTGAAACAGTTTGGTGATGTTCGATAAAGTTCTTGAGTTAGATCCAAAAATTTTTGAGGCTCAACGTGGGATGTAGGCGCTAGATAGCGGTTGCCGAACCTCCATACCCATTGGGGTAAATCTTTGTGTTCTTGCGTTGATAGTTTTGATATTCTTGGTTTGTGCATTGAATTTGGCGATAAACTTTAACACAAATATTTATACAGTTATTATTAAAGTGTAATTTGTTGGAGCAAGTAGTTGTTCAATTAAATATATATATTATCGAAAATAGAAGAAAACACAAAAACTCAATTGATACAATAGTTGGGTTGCCACTCAATTCCTAGGTCCGGAGTTCAAATCTATGCATTGCACAATTATCCTAAATTCGTCTGTGCCAACGAGTCAATGGGTTGGGTTGAAATTTGAATCCAGTTGAAATTGGGCCTAGTCAAAATATAATAGATAAAATAATAATTAAATAATATTATCAGTTAAAGACGACTATATCTTTGCCATAGACCGCCACAAAATAGAGATGACAAAAGTCACCATAATAAGCATCAACCACAGACCTAAAACGATGACTCCTGCTGTCGTTGATGTGCGATATTCTCGTAGTGTATTATCTAACTTCATAGAAGTAATTAAAAAAAAATAGACGAAATGAAGATTCACTGATGTGCTGTATTCTCGTAGTGTATTATCTAACTTCATAGAAGTAATTTATAATAAATAAATAAATAAATAGATGAAATGAAGATTCTGGTGTAAACCCATGGATTCTTTCTTTCTTTCATAATTTCATTTATTTATTTTTCTTTCTTCGTGTTCCTTGAAAATTATAAACTGCCACATGAGTTGGAAAAGTTCATAGAATCAATGAAATTGTATAGAGGTGACATATGAAAGGAACTTTTGCAAATTTTCTTCCTTATCTCAATCAATTGATATGGGAAAAGATCTTGATGGTAACCATTGGAAACCTGAAAGCAATTTCTACAATTTCCATCATCATCTCAATGAATTGATAAGGTTTAATCAGGTTTTATTCATCTCATCTGAAATTGAATTGATGTTTAGAGAATGAAAGCTAAATCTTTTATGACATTTGACAATTATTGCAGACAGTTCTTTAATATAATTATTACAATTTATAAATCAATTTATAATTAATACAAATTTTCAATCTTTTTTTAACCACATATAAATTTTCTCTCTCCAATTTTCAATCACATATTTTACCTAAAAAACACACAAAAAAAAAATCAAAAAAATCCGTCAAACACTCCGATGATGAGCCAATTCAAGAACAAAAGAGCGGAATCATTGCTCCCGAACAATATCTTCTTGATTTTTTGTTAGATATTTTTAGTTAGATATTTTTAGTATTTATTCATTGATTTATTGTCATTTTTGCAAATAAGTTTGCCACTTCGAAGTGGAGATCGACCTTCCCAATCAAGTTGTAACGGTACTCATGGGGGAATTCACTTTTTCTCGCAAATCGAGGATTCATAGAGCTAAAATTTAGTTCCAAAATTTTCAAAATTAGAGGACTTTGTGCCTACAAACAAACATGTATATTTTTTAGTCAAAAAATTCGTGGCTCATTTGTAGGATAATAATTTAGGAAAAATCCACAATTTTTTTTTTTCTAATTTTTCTACACTATTTATTTTGATAGGAAAAATATATATATAACTAAAAAAAAAGAATCAAAATTTAATCTAACTTTTAACAAATAAAATAAAAACTATTTCCCTCCAACAATCACGTTTCCCTCCCTCCGGCCTCCACTCGACTTTGCCCTAAAAGACGTTTCTATCAGTATTTCACTATTTCTTACCATTGAAGAGGAAGTTCCCCACCCTAGAATTGACCTCTACTAATACCGAAAATCTGTCAAAAAACAACAGTTGTCCAAAAATTATTGTGTTGCAATCAGACGCAAAGGAGGAATTCGGCCTCAATCATGTTTGAATCTTCCTTATCTTTCATCTTCAAAGCATGATAATAATTATGTTTTTCATTTCAAAAACTTATAATTTCTTGGCCAAATTTGTTGAAATTCTTGAGAATAAAACTGGGTAAGAGATAATAAACGTGATGGGTTATAACTTCTTGACCAAATTTGTTGAATTTTTTTAGATGGATTTTTATAAATCGTGGCTGCAGGTTAATGAAATCAATTATTTTGAAATACACCTAAATTTGGAGAGTAATTTTATGAGAGACTTAACAATTTCAATTAAAGTTTTATGAGGGGAGGCCGTGGAATCAACTCTTCCCACTTACAAGTAGAGCTGCAACTCCAGCAGTAAGTAAATGTCTCCCTGATCAAATTCTTTATTTAAGTTTACAATAAGTCTACTTGCACCCCAATTATCACCCCAACCTTGACACACCAAAACTTTAAAAAGACCATTATATCCTTACTTGAATCCTCTTTTGCTCAGCAAAACAGTCTGACCCGTCTCCTTCATTTACGCAGCAAAACTTCCCCTTCCATTTGGCGACCTCACTACTCATCTCCGAAAATCATCACTAAATCACCCCGCCAAGAAAAATCATCAAAAAATCAAACTTAGGATTGGTTTTTTTGATCATCTAACAATGGAAGAACAGCCCGGTCACATCTTCTCATAAGGATTTCGAATTCGTAATTTTAGGGCAACTGATCTTCGAACTATTCTGTAGCGACATAAAGGTATGTTTCTCATCTTGATTTAGAAATTCTTTACGTGAAGCATGATTACTGTATCTCATTTTAATGGACCGGACAATATTAGGGCTTTTGTAGTTACATTTTTCTGATTTTTTGTTTCGATCAATACTTGTTAGGGCAATAGGGCTTGTGTTTTCAGTGCAGCTTGTCTTTTACAGTGTTGTTTGATTGTGTTGCCATATTGTGATCGTGTAGGTTTACTGGAATGATACCATGGGTGGCGGAGGAGGACAAAATTACGGATTGTGCCATACTTGCAGGAAGTCAGGCCACTAGTTAGGTGAATGTCCAACTAAGCAACGATGCACATTGTGCGGGTTGGGATATGTGAGATGGCTAATGGCGGGAGAATCATCGACTCGATGTGGGAAGCTGTTTTTCAATTTCAGCAATATGAATTGTCGATATTTCGCTTGGGATGAAGGAGAATCAAGTCGTGGTTGCTCGAGTCATGTGACTAGAAATGAAGATGCAATCGACAATCGACGAGCTTTGTCAAATGTTGAGAACATATGCTCGAATAAGAAATGAAGAGAATGTGGAGATATCGCTTTTGACGATTCGAGAAACCAAGGCCAATGACAAGAACCATTAATCAATTATGGTGCTAGGCTGTTTGAGTCGTTGTCATAAATATGTTGTTTTTGTCTTGCTGTTTTGTGGCTAAATATTTGCTAGATTTTGAAATTGTTTTTATGTAGTGTGTGGTAGGAAGAAATGTTACCAACTAGATAGTTTGCCTAAGTTGCTATTTGTATCACAAGCAAATGAATAACTTCTTTAAACTCTGGACTTGACATGGTATCATCCTTAGATCAGTCTACACTCTTTGAAACGATCATTTTGATGGCCAAAGTCATGTGCTCTTTAAGCAGTGAGCAGACGATTCAAATGACTTGAAAACCGTCAAAACACAATCTGGAACACATTTCCTCGCCTAAAATATAAAAATTTACACAAACAGATAACTATTGAGGAACCTAGTCACAAGTTAGTTCCAACCATGATTCTAGCAGATTTTAATAAAGAACCTTAAAAACCAAAAAAGGACAAGCGATCATACTATTTTTTAATTAAGTGATTCCAACTACTCTTATCCAACAATTTCATAATTAAATTTCAAAAGAAATCAAATTTTCTAAGTCATCTGGCTTGCAATGCTAGTTGAATTAAGTAAGTAAGAAAGAAACCACAGTACTATAACATCAGCAGCTAAGATATCCATCAATATTAATCCATAAAGGCGTAAAACTCGATTCATTCAAATCCTTTCTGGACATGTATATCTACATTGAAGACTTCAAAGTTAGAGTAGAGCAATTTAATAAAAAAGAATGACCATACTTCATTCTTATAATCAAAAGTAGAGCAATTTGATGTATCAAGTTCAACAAGACTTCAACATCAAAATCAAAAAACTACATAATTCAACTTCAACTATCCTAACTGTTGTGGCCCCATCCCATGTGCCAGCAAGGATTGAACCGTTGGTTGACTAATGCTCTTTCCCTTCCTTGCATTAGACGTTGCCTGTGACACCAACAAAATGTGACGTTAGATTATTGTAATTTGAATGACTATGTCAATATAGTGAAGCTAAATTAAAGTGAAAAGATTACCTTGGTTTTCTTCGTACCCTTCTCCAATGGCCCCTTTTGCCGGTTCTTTCTAGGAGCTCCCTTTCTTTTCTAGCACTTCGAATCTAATATTGTGTTGAATTGAAGATTGTCAGCGCCTTCAATTGTAATGGCATCGGGCGCACTAAGTTGTGAATGAAGATTATTACCACTAAATGTCATTGGTCTTGAGTTGGACGGCTCAACCAATAGATTTTCAAGCCACTCCATTAACTGTCGGGTTCGTAATTCGTCGTCAACAAACGAATTTACTACATTTGCAAATGTACTACACAACTTATCATACCTAACTTGTTCGACTGTACTAACCCATCCATCATAGTTTATTTTCACTCTTGTATATGCTCTGTGCACATCTCGTCTCCATCTTCTCAGTATATAGGACTCGGGCAGCACTTTTACACCATTATGCATCAATACGGATATAGAATGTCGACAAAGAATTCCTCTAAACTCAAAAAGATGACAACTACATATGCAATGGCGTGTCTCCCCATGAAATGAAACTGTGAATCTTTTCCTCTTCTCCACCCCATTAACTGTCACATCTTCTTTCACCGTAAACACAGTTCCATTGATGTCTGAAACAAGGTCACAATATACTTTACCCGTGATCTCCCTTTGAAATTCCTTGAATTTATAAAGTGTGTAAACATCTTGTAGCTGTTTCTCCATAGCGTATGTAGTAACACAAGGAACCATCTGTGTATATGACCTGACATCTGCATGGAATTCCTTCTCCACCTTACTTCTAAGAGCCCGTTCGTATTGTTCTACAAATTGTTTCAAAGATGTTTTGGAATGAACATATCCATCAAAAAAGGCGTTGATACTTTCACTACGCTGTGTGGTCGACATTCCTGCCCAAAAACTGGTTTTCAAAAAACATGGCACCCAACGATCTCTCTCCTTGTACAGATCTGACAACCAATGATTCTCGTGCAATGTGAACAAATCTAGCATTTCATTCCAACGATGCTCAAATTCTTCAGGGTACTGTGAATCATAAACAGCTTCATGGACAATAGATAATATTGCAGCTTTGTTACTATGACTACCGAACTTTTCTGCAAACTTCTTCAAAATGTGCCACAAGCACCATCTGTGTTTCTTATTGGGGAATACAATTTTGATTGCATTTTGCATTTCTCGATCCTGGTCAGTGATTATACCTCCTGGTGCCTCACCCAACATACATTCTAGCCACGTCTAGAATAGCCAAACAAATGTATCTATATCCTAGTTGGATACCAAACCACATCCTAGGAGGGTGGATTGACCGTGATGGTTCACACCCACAAATGGGGTGAACGACATGTCATACTTGTTCGTGAGATACGTGGTGTCAAATGTTATAACATCTCCAAACTCCTTGTACGCATGCCTGCACCTATTATCAGCCCAGAATACGTTCTTCAACCTCAAATCCTCATCCAAGTCCACACTAAAGAAGAAACCAGGACATTGCGATTGCATCTTCAAAAAGTAGGACTGAATTGCAGCTGCATCTCCTTCCCAGAGTCTTAACCGTCGAACCTGAGTAATATAGTTTCTGCAATCCTTTTCAGTAAATTCGAGCTGATCATATCCACCCGCTTCTACCACAGCTGAATTCAAACTTTTGTGTAACGGGATTCCAACTATGTCATTCACTTCGAGCTTCCTCTTAACATGGTTATTCAACTGTCTATTACACCGAAATAGTCTAGATTTTGAAGGACTTATGTTGTGATTATGCTCTAAATTGACTACGGTAACACGCCATACCCCTGAAGCATCTGAGCAAGCTGTCATCTTAGCCTTACACCCTGTTTGCATAGTTGGGTGCGGCCTTAACGGGTTACGTGAAGTACTCAACCTCTTCCCTTCTCAGCTACAAACAAACGTTACACTCCTTAAAGAACAGTCGGGGCATTTTCTCGAATTCTTTCGTCTAATAGGAAATCCTACTCTCCGAGCATACTTCAAGTAATACTCAAATGCCTCATCATCGCTTTCAAACTTATTCCCAACCTCAGGAACAAACTCACCAACCTCAACTACTACATTGTCATTCACTCCAACGGAAGCAACGTCCACAGATACTTCATTGTCATTTGATTTACAAATAGTTTCATTCCCTGTATATAGATGTGCAAGTTGAAATAAATTACATATCTCCTAGTTGAAATAGCTAAATATCACGTATATGCAGATTTATCAAGCACCACTATTGGCTCAACTTTTGGATTCACCATTTGTTTGAAATAAGCAATATTAAGTAGACTTATTGTAAGAAAAAAAACATTAAATCCAAGAATCTAACTTACCCAGCTCCAAAAACGGTATGTTTTCCTCTAGCGCCGTAAGAACACCATTATCTGGCCAAAGGTCCTCATTTTCCGGTTGTGTTTCACTGCAACAGTTATCTGCATTATGCAGGGCATTTTCCGGTTCCATTTCCAGAAACAATAGCGGTTACTCAAGGTTGGTGACCAACGGAATAGCAAGCACGATATACTTTTTTGCTCCAGACTTGGGGACGGTGAAGGTCTTCATCTGTGGCGGGAGAGAAGAGTGTAAAAAGGGGGATTTTATTTTTTGTTCTGACTGTTACGCAGAAAGGGGTTGTTTTGTTTTAATCAAACAATATATCGCGAGATTTTACAGTCATTATATCGCGATATTTTGGGCTGTGTCAAGGTTGGGGTGATAATTGGGGTGCAAGTAGACTTATTGTTAATTTTAATGTATCTGATAATTGGACTGTATTATTAGTTTTTTCGACCATCTCTTTCGGAGCTTGGAATAGAAAATTAAGTAAAAGAAAACCAAATGATATAGTGGAAAAACCGTCTAGTTTTGTGTATGATAATGCTGCTAAGGTATCTGATTTGGTGACTCAAAGAGAATGGTAATTAGAACTTTTGGGCATATGTTAACTTCAGTGTGTAGTCTCTACAAAAATCTGATTTTACTGTAGATTTTGAAAAGGATACATTATCCCATTTCATTCTGCTCGATTTCAAATTAATCCGGAATCCACTTTTCTTCACGTTTTTTCTTGACCACTAAGCTCTGTGATAGATGTTAAATACTAAATGGCTTGATATGAACTGAAAGAGTGTCAATCTTTTGACAAAGGTTCCAGTAGGAGGATGCTATAGACTGATTGACATCTCAATGAGTAACAACATTAACAGTGGCTTTAACAACATCTTTGTGCTAACCCAATTCAATTCAGCTTCTCTGAATCGTCGTCACATTCTCGGACGTATTCTGGAAATGGTGTCAGCTTTGGAGATTGATTTGTCGAGGCAGAAACCCCTATGATTATACTTTCTCTGTAATTTGGTACTACCTGTTGGGAATTTCGACACGTCGATTCCCACTTTAATTTTTCCACAGGATCTTTCGATGTTCAAAATAAAATAAGCAAACAAGAAAATAAATACGAACACAGAAATTTACGTGGTTCAGCAAAATGCCTACGTCCACGGACCCTCGCCAAAGCTTTTCACTATATATTAAATTGTTACAAATATATAGACTTTCACTCACCAACCCAATCTCACAGACCACAGAGAAAATACAACAAACGAGCTTTACCACATATAATTTCTACCCTTTGACTTACACTACAAAGAGTTACAAGAAACTTCACAATATGCTAGGCTCACAATTTTCTCTCTTTGATCACAATGTGACACTAATTAGCACTCTCTAATATGTTTGTGGTGGTGTATTTCTTCCTTGAATTCCTTCTCTATTTATAGAGAAAAATCTACATGAAATTCTCTTAACACCAAAACATGATGATTAGTCAAACTAATCATCATTCAAAGACATCATAATTAGTCAAGACTAATTATCATTCAAAGACATCATAATTAGTCAAGGCTAATTATCATTCAAATACCATAATTAGCTCCACCATCCTTTGTTTCAACTAGGCACTCATTATGTTTCACTAGGCACTTGATTAATTTGGGTCAAATACCCAACAATCTCCACCTTGACACAAATTCGTCCAAGCCAAAACCAAATTCAAATATTGGGTAACAGGCAAGCATTTTTCCACTTTGACAGTCCCATACTCCACCATATGAGTATAATCACTCAGAATTATCAACGAACTCCGAGAATTTCATCGGCCCATGTCGAAACAAAATTGCTGAAATTTATGGTGCAACTCCCATGTTTGGTTCTCCTTGGAAGTTCATCAGCCATCGACATAAAGTAAACCACATACCTTGCATCTAAACCAAACCAATGCTGTATGCGAACACAGTACCCGTGCCAGTAAGAACACATCCTCTATCATGGCAACTGGCATCATGCCATGAGGATGTTCCATCTTACTCAGAGTACATCATCACCACCCTCCACCAGGAGAGTCGCATTGTCCTTCGAGCAGTTCGCCGAGTCCGCTCCACCTTTTGGACAATTTCTTCTCACGTGCCCGGATTGACCATAGTTCCAACATGTCACCTTCTTCTTCATGGAGTTCTCTCTCTTCCACTTTTCAGTAACAAACAAATTATTATTAGATGAATTATCGTCTCCACCTAATCGCCGCTCTTCAGAGATCAACTTACTTGTAACTTCTGCAAAGTCCACCGTTTCCTTCCCGTACATCAAAATCGGTTTGATGTGCTCAAACGTGGATGGAAGAGACCAGATGAGCCTCAACGCTTTATCCTCATCTTCAACTTTGACTCCAATAGATTCCAGTTCAGAAACAATCCCATTAAGAACACTAAGATGGTCGGAGATTTTTGTACCTGCGCTCATTCTCAACGAATGAAACTGTTCCTTCAGATACAAGCGATTTGACAAGTTTTTCGTCTGATACAACTCTTCCAGTTTTTCCCAAAGTTCCTTAGCAGCAGATATCCCATGAATATTTGCAAGAACATTCTTGGCCAAACAAAGTCGTATTGTACTAGCAGCTTTCAAATCCAAATCTTTCCAATCTTCATCAGTCTTCCTGGATTCAATATCTTTTTCTTTGTCAGAACTCTCAGTTGGTTTTCCCTTCAAAGCTTTGTGCAGACCCGCCTGAATCAAGACATCCTTGACTTGTACTTGCCACAAGCCAAAATTGATTCTCCCGTCAAATTTCTCCACATCGTACTTGACAGACATATTTTCTTTTGCTTCAAATTATTTGAACCACCTGTAGCTCTGATACCACTTGTTGGGAATTTCGACACGTCGATTCCCACTTTAATTTTCCCACAGGATCTTTCGATGTTCAAAATAAAATAAGCAAACAAGAAAATAAATACGAACACAGAAATTTACGTGGTTCAGCAAAATACCTACGTCCACGGACCCTCGCCAAAGCTTTTCACTATATATTAAATTGTTACAAATATATAGACTTTCACTCACCAACCCAATCTCACAGACCACAGAGAAAATACAACAAACGAGCTTTACCACATATAATTTCTACCCTTTGACTTACACTACAAAGAGTTACAAGAAACTTCACAATATGCTAGGCTCACAATTTTCTCTCTTTGATCACAATGTGACACTAATTAGCACTCTCTAATATGTTTGTGGTGGTGTATTTCTTACTTGAATTCCTTCTCTATTTATAGAGAAAAATCTACATGAAATTCTCTTAACACCAAAACATGATGATTAGTCAAACTAATCATCATTCAAAGACATCATAATTAGTCAAAACTAATTATCAATCAAAGACATCATAATTAGTCAAGACTAATCATCATTCAAAGACATCATAATTAGTCAAGGCTAATTATCATTCAAATACCATAATTAGCTCCACCATCCTTTGTTTCAACTAGGCACTCATTATGTTTCACTAGTCACTTGATTAATTTGGGTCAAATACCCAATACTACCCACTACTGGACAAGATTAGACAATATAACAAACAAGATTTTACATGAGTACTCTGTTAAGGTCCTGAACCAATTTTAACAGAGTAATTATACTGTGGAACCGTTCTCTGGTAAAATTGCACGATTCCATTTCCGTAGTGCAAAATCTATATGGGACCCAGGTATTGGATGCAATTCAAACTGCGGGAGAAACAGGAAAGCAATTGTTCCAAGGACAGCTGATGCTATTGAGCGATTCATATAGGCTGCGTTTGATTATCTTATTTTTTCCCGGAATTCATTAGTTTTCCAACTAATTTCCACCTTTATGGTGTTTGATAGCTTTCAAGTTCTAGATAATTAGGTGGCGTTCTGTTTATATTTTATTTTGTATTTTCATTTTCGAAAATATTTTGTGTTTCCTGTTTTTATTTTTGTTTTCAAATTTGCTGAAAACGCGTTTGGTTTGTCATTTCTAAAAACTGTTTTTGAAAATGAAAAGTTAGAAAATACGTTATGTTTGAAATTTTGCAGAATACTAATTAAACTATTTTTAAATAATTTGCTTGCAGAATACTACTGACTCAAACTTAAATTTCCTTTCACAATACACTGAAAATATGGTTACATACAACACACTAATGTGAGTATTAAGAGTCTATATTACCACATCTTGTTCAAGTTCGAGATTTGAGAAAGCTCTAGTTCTATTAAAATCCAAAAAATACAAATTCTTTCAAAATCATCAAAGTCCATTTATCAAGACATTTTTTGAAATATAACAACAAGAATTTTCACTTAATTTTTTTTTAATGTTGATATTGAATTCAATAAAACTTTATTTAAGCTTAATTCCAAGTTAGGATAATTCAAAAAAAAAAATATTTATATTAAGCTTAGTCCTAAGTTAGAATAATTATTTTAAAAAAAAAAAAAAAAATCTCAAAATGCATTTTCCGCGTTTTGAACATTTTTTGCTGAAATACACACAAAACGCCCAAAACGAGGTTTTGGACATTTTGCGTTTTGTGTACAATTTTTTTTTTTTTCCAAAATGCATTTTCGAAAATGGTAAAGGGAACGCGTTTTTAATGTTTTCGAAAATAAAAACAGAAAACGGCCTCAAAACAGTAAAGAGAACAGGGCCTGTTTTTCGGCCTGAACCTTCATGCGCTGATTTTCTAACTTTTCAATGAAATGGTTTTCCCATGTGGATAGGTGAATTTATTTTCCAGTCAAAATTTTTAATCATTTTCGTCATGTTTGATCATTTTTTGTTATTGTTAATTGATTTATTTTTTTGTCAAAAATTAACATTATTATTATTAAGTACAAATGTGTGTAAAAATTAAAAAATATATTTTTTTTATTAAAATACTATATTTTACTTTATTTGTATGGAAAATAATGTCTATCAAACAATAAAAGTTGAAAATTCTCCCACTTTTTTCACCTAAAAAATTAAACCAATCAAACACATAAAACATTCAATTCTCTAGAATTCAATTTCTTAAAATTCATTTTCTTTTCACACAAATTTCACTCTCACTATCAAATGCAATCTTGGTGTTACAGGTGCGTCGTTGCAGGTTTTAGCATATTTAGTACCATCTAAGATTGACTTGACAGTTGACATCATTCTATTAGCTTGACCATTCATCTGTTCTTATATTGGTCATTAGTATTCTTATCCTTAGTATTTCAACTAATTCTTATAGGATGCTTAGGTAAAAGATATCGATAACATATTGATACTATCAGAGGATCATCTTTATAAAATGGATTATGTGGACTTTGTGCAGGTATATTAATATTTTTATCAGTATATTTTATGGACTTCTCCAATACAAAGTCGTCTAACTCTTTGTAAAACTCTTTAACAGTAGGTTAAAGGTTAGTTGAATTTTCTAGTTCGATAATTCGATACTTCAATGCATGTTTGTAAGCGAGGTGATAATTGGATAGTACTTGACAATATTAAATAAAATAAAAAGAATGAAGCTAAAATCTATACTATATTTAAAAATTAAAAAGTCTTGTTCAAGAAGTTACCGCCTTTCACTGTTCATTTTGACCCTTTTTTTATTATTATTCACACGGAAAGTGGTTGATAAAATGCCTCCGTTCGGTAATGTAATTATTATGGTTTATAAACCAATTTTTAAACTATACAATTTCTCAAATCAATCTCTAATCAAACATATTTTCTCTCTCCAGTTTTTAACCATCCATCTACCTAAAAAATAACAAAAAAAAAAATCATTTTTTTTAAAGGAAAGACGCTGAACAGATGCAGCCACCATTTCAATACATTGGAAAGGTGTCAGTAGGAGGCTGACAGCATTTTTAAAGATTTTTTTTTCGTACTTCATTTTTTTTTTGTCCTCAGTTTGACAAACATGTTTAAAAATAAGATTTTTAAAACACAATTTCTCAAATCACTTTTTAATCACACATTTTTCTCTCCATTTTTCAACCACACATTTTATTTAGAAAACATAAAAAAATATTTTTATACGCAAAACTTTTAACAAAAATTTTACAAACTACATTATTTGAAATAACATGTCTCAAACTGAGGGCTAATTATAATTAGACATTATTTCAAATAATGAGATTTGAAATAGTAATTATTTCCATAATGTAAGGATAAAAGTAAACAATATTTTTTTGTTTATATGTAGATTATTTTATTACTAAAATTTGGTAGAATATAAGTTTTGAAAAGAAAAAAAAAAAAAAGAGAAAATGTTTATGATTAAAAGGTGTTTGAGAAATTTTATTATTTATAAATTAATTTATTTATACGATATTTAAAAACGAAAAAGTATTGCCCGAGAAGTTATAGCCTTTTACCGTCCATTTTGACCTTTTTCTTTTTCTTTTTAATTCACGCAGCAGGTAGCGACACCAATTTTAAGGTTTTTTTCTGTTTGGCAAACATGTTTAAAAAGAACATTTTTAAAATTCAATTTTTCAAATCACTTTTTAACTACACATTTTTATCCCAACTTTTTAATGACAAATTTTTCTTTTTAATTATTATTTTTGACTATTTGATTTTATAAGTAAAAATATAATTTTATTGGTTAAATACAAATATTCGTGGATTTAAGTTAAGCACAAATTTATAATTATTATAATTGATATTTTTGAATGAAAATTGGAAAAATCTATATCTATATCTATACGATATTTGAAAGTGGGCAAGTTTTGACCAATTCTTGACCATTTTTCCTGCCCGAAGTTTTGTTGTTCTTGTTTTTTTTTTTTTTTTTTTTATAAATTACACGACAGATGTCAGTTTTGAAAAAAAAATGATTTTTTGAATAAGTTGAGAGAAAATATGTGTGGATAAAAAGCAATTTAAGAAATTATGTTTATAAATTGATTTATAAATTGTAATAATTACGTTAAAAGACAGAAGCTTATATTTATCTAATATATGCAATAATAACAGACACATTATTTCAACTAATGAGGTTTGAACTAGTAAATTTTTTCAGAACGTAGGTTAGAAGTAGAAAAAAAATTTAGTTTATTTGTAAATTATTTTATTTGTAAAAATGTGGCAAAAAGTGAGTTTTGAAAAAAAAAATGATGTTTGAATAAGTGGAAAGAAAATATAAGTAGTTTAAAAGACTATGTTGTTTATAAATTTTAATAATTACATTAAAAAACATAAACTTATATTTATATAATCCTAATTTATGCAATAATAACAGACACGTTATAGTTATATTTAAAAACGAAAAAGTCTTGTTCAAGAAGTTGCCAAATTTTACTGTTCATTTTGACCCTTTTTATTTTTTTTTTATTCACACGGCAAGTGGCTGACAATTGAAACGGTTTCAGCCACTATTTCAATACATTGAAAATGTGTCAATAGGAGGCTTACAGCATTTTTAAAGATTTTTTTTCGTACTTCATTTCTTTTTTCTGTCCACAGTTTGACAAACATGCTTAAAAATAAGATTTTTAATTCACAATTTCTCAAATCACTTTTTAATCACACATTTTTCTCTTCATTTTTTAACCACATATTTTACCTAAAAAACATAAAAAAAATATTTTTAAATGCAAAAATTTTACAAACCACATTATTTGAAATAACATGTCTCAAACGGAGGGATAATAATAATGACAAATTATTTCAAATAAGTAGGTTTGGAATAGTAATTGTTTCAATAATGTAAGGATAAAAGTAGACAATATTTTTTATTTATGTCTAGATTATTTTATTACTAAAATGTGATAGAATATAAGTTTTGAAAAAAAAAGAAAAAGTGATGTTTTAGTAAGTTAAGAGAAAATGCTTATGGTTAAAAGGTGTTTGAGAAATAATATTATTTATAGATTAATTTATCTATACTATATTTAAAAACGAAAAAAGCATTGCCCAAGAAGTTATCGCCTTTTACCGTTCATTTTGACATTTTCTTTTTCTTTTTCTTTTTAATTCACACGGCAGGTGGCGACGCCATTTTTGAGGTTTTTTTCTGTTTGGCAAACATATTTAAAAACACAATTTTTAAAACATAAATTTTCAAATCACTTTTTAACTACAAATTTTTCTCTCAACTTTTCAACCAAACATTTTACATAGAAAAAATAAAAAAACATAGTTTTAATGACAAATTTTTCTTTTTAATTATTATTTTTGACTATTTGATTTTATAAATAAAAATATAATTTTATTGGTTGAATACAAATATTTGTGGGTTTAAGTTAAGCACGAATTTATAATTATTGTAATTGATATTTTTGAATGAAAATTGAAAAAATCAATATCTATATCTATACGATATTTGAAAGTGGGCGAGTGTTGGCCAATCCTTGACTATTTTTCCTGCCCGAAGTTTCTTTATTGTTGTTATTGTTTTTTTTATATATATAAATTACACGACAGATGTCAGTTTTGAAATAATTATATTTAGAATAAGTTGAGAGAAAAATATGTGTGGTTAAAAAATAGTTTAAGAAATTATGTTTATAAATTGATTTATAAATTATAATAATTGCGTTAAAAGACATGAGCTTATATTTATCTAATATATGCAATAATAATAGACACATTATTTCAAATAATGAGGTTTGAAGTTGTAAATTTTTTCAGAATGTAGGTTAGAAGTGGAAGATTTTTTAAGTTTATTTGTAGATTATTTTATTGGTAAAATGTGGGAAAAAATGAGTTTTAAAAAAATGATGGAGAGAAAAATATGTGTGGTTAAAAAGTAGTTTAAAAAATTATGCTGTTTATAAATTTTAATAATTGCATTAAAAAAACATAAACTTATATTTATATAATTCTATTTTATGCAACAATAACAGACACATTATATTATACTTATATTTAAAAACGAAGATGTCTTGTTCAAGAAGTTACCGCCTTTCACTGTTCATTTTGACCCTTTTTATTTTTTTTATTCACAAGGCATGTGGCTGTCAATTGAAACGGTTTCAGCCACCATTTCAATACATTGAAAAGGTGTCAGTAGGAGTCTGACAGCATTTTTAAAGTTTTTTTTTTCGTACTTCATTTTTTTTTCTGTCCTCAGTTTGACAAATATGTTTAAAAATAAGATTTTTAAAACACAATTTCTCAAATCACTTTTTAATCACACATTTTTCTCTCTATTTTTTCAACCACACATTTACCTAAAAAATATAAAAAAAAAATTTTAAACGCAAAATTTTTAACAAAAATTTTGCAAACCACATTATTTCAAATAACATGTCTCAAACTGAGGGCTAATAATAACGACACATTATTTCAAATAATGATGTTTGGAATAGTAATTGTTTCTATAATGTAAGGATAAAAGTAGACAATTTTTTTTTTTATGTGTAAATTATTTTATTACTAAACTGTTGTAGAATATAAGTTTTGAAAACAAAAAGTGATGTTTTCAATAAGTTGATAGAAAATGCTTATGGTTAAAAGGTGTTTGAGAAATTATATTATTTATAGATTAATTTATCTATACTATATTTAAAAACGAAAAAAGTATTGCCCAAGAAGATAATATCGTCTTTTACCGTTCATTTTGACATTTTTTTTTAATTCACACAGCAGGTGGCTATACCATTTTTAAGGTTTTTTTTTCTGTTTGGCAAACATGTTTAAAAATACAATTTTTAAAAAACAAATTTTTCAAATCACTTTTTAACTACACATTTTTTTCTCAACTTTTTGACCAAACATTTTACCTAGAAAATATAAAAAAAACATATTTTTAATGACAAATTTTTCTTTTTAATAATTATTTTCTACTATTTGATTTTATAAATAATAATATAAATTTATTGGTTGAATACAAATATTCGTGGGTTTAAGTTAAGCACGAATTTATAATTATTGTAATTATATTTTTGAATGAAAATTGGAAAAACCTATATCTATATCTATACGATATTTTAAAGTGGGCAAGTGTTGACCAATCCTTGACTATTTTTCCTGCTCGAAGTTTTGTTGTTGTTGTTTTTTTTATATATAAATTACTCGACAGATGTCAGTTTTTAAAAAATGATGTTTTGAATAAGTTGAGAGAAAATATGTGTGGTTAAAAAGTAATTTAAGAAATTATATTTATAAATTATAATAATTGCATTAAAAGACATGAGCTTATATTTATCTAATATATGCAATAATAATAGACATATTATTTCAAATAATGAGGTTTGAAGATGTAAATTTTTTCAGAATGTAGGTTAGAAGTATAAAATTTTTTTAAGTTTATTTGTAGATTATTTCATTGGTAAAATGTGGCAAAAAATAAGTTTTGAAAAAAAAAATGATGTAGAGATAATATGTGTAGTTAAAAAATAGTTTAAGAAATTATGTTGTTTATAAATTTTAATAATATCATTAAAAACATAAACTTATATTTATCTAATTCTAATTTATGCAATAATAACATACACATTATACTTATATTTAAAATCGAAGAAGTCTTGCCCAAGAAATTACCGCCTTTTACTGTTCATTTTGACCCTTTTTTTTCACACGACAGGTGGCTAACACTTGAACTAACGAATTTCAAACATGATGCTAATAATAATAGACACATTATTTCAAATAATGATGTTTGAAATAGTTAATTTTTTCAGAATGTAAGGTTAGAAGTAGAGATTTTTTTTTTTTTTTTTTTTTTTAGTTTATTTATAGATCATTTTGTTGGTAAAATGTGGCAAAAATGAGTTTTGAAAAAAATGATGTTTTGAATAACAGACACATTATTTCAAATATTGAGGTTGGAAATAGTAAATTTTTTCAGAATATAGGTTAAAAGTAGAGAGTTTTTTTTTTAGTTTATTTGTAAATTATTTTATAAATTGATTTATACATTGTAATAATTGCAGTAAATTTATTATTTTTGTATTTGTAAATTATTATTCTCTTGGAATTTATAATTTTCTGTTATGTTATTAATATTTTTTAAATATAAATAATATTTCGATTTAAGTATATCATTTAGGTTTAAGTATAAAATACATATAATTAAACACATGTTTATAATTATCGTGATTGATGTTTTTGAAAGAAATTTGGAGAAATGTTAAATACGAGAGGTAAATGCAAAAAATATGAATACTATGGTTAATAATTTTGTTGGTTAAATACAAATATTCATTGGTCTAAATTAAGCACGTATTTATAATTATTGTGATTGATATTTTTGAATGAAAAGTGAAAAAACTTAAATACTAGAGGAGATTGTAGAAATCGTGAAAAATATATTGATGTCTTCTACAAAATTAATATTGTGCCATAATATTATATCAAATTTGATATACCATTAAATAAACTACTAAATTTGTATTTTCTTTGAAATTAATAATAACTCATAAAAATTATTGAAATTAATAGTCATGTGTTATTTAAATATATAAATTGACTTACTATTCAAAGAAGATATTATAATTTGAATTAGTTATATTATTTATTAAATTTTAATAGTTATTGTGCTATAATATTATTTTTCATTCATTTTGAATTTGTGTTAATTATGTATAAGCATTAAGGTTTTACAAATACTTATCAAAATTGATATTTTTGAATAACTTCCCATCGCACGAGAGAAATACTAATTTTGTTCATAATACTATTCACACAACATACATTCACTAAATGCTATTTTCTTGCTAGTATAGTTTTAAATTTAAGTCTTAACAAGAAGATTTTTTTTTGGAAAGTTCCAAATCAACCAACACATTCTTTCCTTTGTGGACATATGAAGTTGAAGCGATCGAGGAAATGTTGATAAACGGTTTTAATTATAAATAAATAGAAATTATTGGTGTATAAATGGATGATACTGTGAGTCCCTTGAAATGTGTGGATAGAAAGTGACTTGTGTATTTATAAACAATTTAAACATGAGCCAAATGGAGGTATTCGTACTTATGGTTTTTCCTTTTAACTTTCTCATTGAGCCTAAATTTTACTTCTCAGCCGAGAGCTGGATTTCGGACTGGTGAAGATTGCTAGCCGAGGTCGGATAACCCAATTTGCTGAAAAACCCAAAGGCACTGACCTGGAAGCAATGGTATGCATAAGTGAACTATGAAACTTTTTCCTTTTCCCGAACTATTATAGTATTTTTATTTCTTTATTTAGATTTTATTTGATATTCTGAGCTTGAAAAAAGAACTCGAACCAATTAGAGTTTAAATTCAGATATTCCAATTCAAATTACCATGTAAAATTCTGCACGGAAGAACACGGGGTACAAGAACACTATCAAAAAAAAAATTAAACATTGAGAATCTCGTCTTATTTATGCGTTTCTCACTTTATTGCGGCAAGTGGACACCACATTCATAGGATTGCCTCCGCAGGATGCTGTACAATCTCCACACATTGCTTCGATGAGAGTCTATGCTTTTAGAACAGATGTATTGTTGAATCTACTAAGGTGGAGATTCCCTACATCGCGCGACTTTGGATCAGAAATTATATCTTCTTCCATGAAAGACCAAAATATGCAAGTAAGAGAAGAAAATTCTTTTCCATCACTATACATACTGTAGATGTTTCAACTTTTTCATGTTACTATACCCATTTTTCAGGCATATACATATTCAGAGACTACTGGGAAGACATTGGAACAATCATTTTATGATGCTAATTTGGCTCTTGTAGACGAGGTTAATTATATTGTCCTTTCCACCTATTGCTCGTCCTCTCGCATATACTTGTATGAAATGCCTGTAGTTTTCTCAATTTGGCCAATATTTTGTTCTTTTAACGATGGAATGGATATGTCATAATGTTCCTGAACAGATATATATCATAATGCTCCTGGTTTTTTTATGCCACCATTTACACCATTGTCAATAGACGATGCCACGAGGAAGATGATGATGTCGAGGGAGAGAGAACAGTTTTGAGGAAGAGCACAGCTTTGATGAGGATGAGTAGCATATTTAATTAATTTACGATGATAGATATTTATGTTATTATTGTTATATGGATGCATTAATAGATAGTCAAAGAGCATGTTTGCTAAATTGTTTTTAAGTTTACAATCACATTCTGACAATGAGTTTTTAGGTGTAGTTTGATATTATATTTGGAGTTACTAATATATTGGTTTACATTAGAAATTTTAATTTAATTTATTTTTTTGCATATACTGTTATAATTTTGCATATAATACTAAATATAAATATAAATTAGTTTAATTTTTCCCTACAAATACTATAATTATTGGTACAAATAAAAATCTTATCTTACAAATAAGCTTTCCCCACAAATAAAAATTTTCGTAAACAAGAAATTAACTTACAAAGTGCTTTCCATATGAACAATTATTTGTGGAAAAAAACTACGATTTAACTTATAACATCATCTGCACTTTATACCTATAGACATATTTCGTAGGACAACCTAACATTAGAATACGAACAATTGTGTAGGGATAGAAATTAGACGGCAAATAATATTTGTCTCTACAAGATTTGTAGGCTCAAACTTCATTCAACGAAACAAATTTTGTAAGTAAAATAAACATTAGCATACAAATAATTTTGTTGGGAAAGATCTTAAACGATGAATGATTTTTGTAGTGAAAGGGTTCGTAGGCTCATACCTCTATAGACAAATGTGCCAATTTTGTCTGTTAATATCTATCCCCTCGATGTTTGTCATACAAATCTCCCTACAAAATATCTTCGTCTGGAAAAACTTTTATCAGCGAAAAGAAGCTTTCAATACAAATTTATTTTGTATGCGAAAAATAAAATTCTAGTATTGAATAAAATTGCAGAAAACAAAATTTTATCGATCGAGACTCGTGACAGTATGATGTCCTAAAGTGAAATTGCTCGACGTAAATTGCTGCGACCTCTTTGGACAATCACTCCTAGGATACAACGATCGAATTACTATATACAGCAATCACAAGTGATTTCCAGAACTTCATAGACTACTCCAGAATAGTGTATAAAATAATAGAAGAAGAAGAAACTAGTTTTTGAGGAATTGTATTATCTGTATGTTTCTGGAAAAACAACTAGTATTTATAGTGAAAAATATACACATAACTTCCATAAGAATTAATAATAATAAAAAAAAAAAAGTGAAACTTTATGAATTTTATTATTTCAATTAAACCACAAGAAACTGCCTCAACGGTCAGAAATAATAATGTCTAATGGTCAGAAATAATAATGATTTATTTAATTAATTCGAAAATGATTAAAAAAGAAATAATAAAAATATTTATCTTAATCAAAGAAGCTCAATGCCCAATGAAAGACTATTTAAATATGCGCATGGAATGTGAATCGAGCCACCGACCTCCCACATAAATTTCATATTTTCTACCACTTGAGCACTTTATGTAATTTAATTTATTTATTTATTTCAATTAATATATATATATATATAACACTCTTAGGACTCGAATCTATGACCTGAAGTTTGATACCATTTGTTAGACAAAATTTAACTATCATTCGAAAATAAATTAGTTTTCATTGAGAAAATACAAACATTTTTTATGACATTCATCGTATTGTGATATGTGACAAATGGGTGAATATATTGAAGAATAATTAGACTGAAAATGACAAAAATAGTAAATTACAAATGTAGTGTCCAGCTCAATTTTTTGCCCATAAAGGCCATAATACATTTTCGGAAAGGAAACGTCGAGATGAACAAGACTCACACTATGTCGTGATCTAGGGGAGATTTTAGCCATAAGAGTTCTTTTAGAACTCAAAAATAGTTTTTAATATTTCAGTGTTATTTCTATCATTTAGTTTATTTCAAATTTTTTCAATTTTAATTAATTTAGATTAGGTTTTATGCTTTAGAACCCTATAGATAAAGGGTTAAATCTTTATATAATATATCTTTCAATCTTCAGTCGAAAGGTTGGATTTTCGTTATAGATGATTTAATTTCTAATAGGCTTTAGCCCCCATCCCCCTCGATATTTTATGAACTAGCTCTCTAGCTAATCCTTTGATTAATAGGTTAGCAATATTATCACTTGACTTTACATAGTCAATAGCTATGACCCCATCCTTAAGCAGCTGATGCACAGTATTGTGCTTCCTATGGATATGTCTAGACTTTCCATTGTATGATGAATTTTGAGCTCTCGAAATAGCTGCTTGACTGTCACAATGAACAGAAATAGCTGGAAGTGGTTTTGACCACAAAGGAACATTCATAAGGAAATTCCTTAACCATTCAGCCTCCTCACCTGCTTTATCTAAAGCTATGAATTCAGACTCCATAATAGATCTCGCAATGCATGTTTGCTTTGTGGATTTCCATGATACGACACCGCCAACCAAAGTGAACACATATCCACTCGTTGATTTTCTTTCATTAGTAACCGGAATCCAATTAGCATCAAAATATCCCTCAAGTACAACAAGGAATTCGGTATAATGTATTCCCCATTCTAGAGTGTATGTCAAATACCTTAATACACGAATAAAATCCTCCCAATGTTCACCATTAGGATTACTAGTATACCTGCTTAGTCTACTAACAGCATATGCAATATCAGGTCTTGTGTAGTGTTCGCTCAAAATAGTGTACCGCAAGCGCACGGGTCGCGTACAAGTAATAAAGTGGACTTTTTGAGTTCGGATTGTCGATCCCACGAGGAATGTATACTCTAGATTATATAACTTTAATTAATTTAATTCTAACAATAAAGAGAAATACACAATTAAAAAGATGGATTTTTGGAAATTCTAAATTAAAGAAACTAATTTTAAACCAAATTAAAATAAGAAAAATGAAAGATAAAATAGTTGAGATTCATGATTTCACTTAACTCTCGCTTAAGTAATTTCTCAACACATGCAAATTAATAAATTACTCATTGACAATGTTAGACCCGATTTTCCAAGCTTAGCTAATTACCTCTCTCGAGTGAAATTAACCCTAATCAATTGGTCTAACTTACTATATCTCTATGTCGATTAAGGCCCAATCAATTGCATTAACTCTTTGTGAAAATAGCTCGATGGATCATCTAGGGTTTAAAGTATATCTCTATCCTTAACAAGAACCTAGAGCATTTGTTATTTGGTCTAAAATGCATAATATCTCTCGATTATCATACACTTCACAAAACATATATTTGGTGATCAATCAAACACATGGAATAATCTCAACAACAAACACACATGAAATAAGCTCAACATTAATAAACAAACATTAAAATTACTTAAACTAAGTTAAGCTACATCAATCATCCCAACATAAAATAACTAGCCCATTGTATAAATATTGCACAAAAGTTGAGATTTACAAAAATACATTACAAAATATAGAAATCAAAGATTAAAAATACAAGATAATGAAATAAATCACTTCCCTTGATTTTTGTCCCAAAATTCCTTGAACTTTGTTTTGAATCTTCACCTCACTTCTTGCTTCCTTGCTCCAAATGGTGCTAGTAACTTAGAAACAAAAATAAACTACAACTAAATTACAAACAAAATTAAAAACAAAGAAAGGAAAAGAAAAAGAAAAGAGAAAGAAAAGAGAGAAAAAAGGGGGGCTAGGGTTTGGTGAGGTGAATTATTTGATGAAGTCAAGAAATGGGAGTATTTATACTCCCAAAAATCTGACCTAAAATAGTCCAAAAAACGCGCCCCAAACGAGCCAAACACGCCCTTACTACAAAATAAAAAAACAGAAAATAAAATCCGGAATTGACCAGAAAGTCTCCTACGCGATCGCGTGGCTGAGTTCCTCGCGATCGCGTGGTTAGTCTGAAATCTCTCGGGTTGGATTTTTGGCCTCTCTCGCGATCGCGTGGTTCATCTGGTAGCTTTGTCTTTTCATGATTTGCAATTTGGTCCTCCATCTTCTGGTCTTCTTCAATTTAGTCCTCGAATTTTGACTTTTATTACAAATATGCCCTAGAAATATTTGCAAAGTAGGTCCTCCATCTTTCTGAGATCGTGCAATTGAGTCCCCAAACTTTTGATTTCTTTCAATTAGGTCCTTGGACATCGAAATTGCTCTTCTTTTAGCCTGATTGCACTCCAATCTTGTCCATTTGCTTTCCAATTGAGGTTGTACCTAATTGTACAAGATAAACACAAAATATAAGTAGATATTTGTGACGACCCGAATTCTCGACCATTCGAGTGCCACTAAAAGTGACTCATATCATATTATCGAGACTTAAATAGTAATGTAAAATTATTCAAAAGAATAATTAGAATCCCATAATTTTATTTGTGAATAAAAATAGAACATAATTTTCTTACATAAAGTTCAACATAATTATCTCATCAATCTTAACCACTTTTGCCACTTCCATGTTGACCGCCTCGAACCTTCAATTATCTGAAAATGGTAAATATCGTGGAGTGAGATTTATAAAATCCCAGTAAGTATACCAAGCATAATTTTCTTTTGAAAGCATATGGATCATTTTCATCATAACATAGGATAGGATCGAAATCCTCATAAACATAGAGAGACACAAGAATTTTACCGAACTTAGATGGCAAGAATTCTTATGTGTAGCGCTACTAAACTCCGGTCCCCTTAGCATAATCATAAACATATCATATGAGACCTATAGCAATCTTGTGAGATTGATTTCATAGCAATGATCCAAACATTTTCGTAAAAACATAAGGTGTATTTACCTTTCATAAAAACATACTTACTTTTCATAAAAACATAAGGTATACTTACTTTTCATAAAAACATAAGGTAATACCTTTCATAAAAACATACTTACTTTTCATAAAAACATAAGGTATATTTATCTTTCATAAAAACATACTTACTTTTCATAAAAACATAAGATATACTTACATTTTAAAAGATTAAAATGAAGTGTAGTAGTAAATGGACCAAAACTTTCTTGACCACCTTGAATTTCTCTTACTTGTGGATTTTGTCAAGAGATTGGAAATAAGTGTATATGTGTAGAGTTGTGTGTAAAAGAGATGGATTTATATAGATGTGTAAAGTTGGCATAATGTAAACATCATCATTCAATTCTATTAATTTTAACACATCCTTTTCTTAAAGTAAAGCACCATTCATATACTTTTCCATATTTATACAAATATTATGCTCTTCATGATTACATATAATGGAGTCTTATCAACCATTCATATACTTTTCCATATTTATACAAATATTATGCTCTTCATGATTACATATAATGGAGTCTTATCAACCATTCATATACTTTTCCATATTTATACAAATATTATGCTCTTCATGATTACATATAATGGAATCTTATCAACCATTCATATACTTTTCCATATTTATACAAATATTATGCTCTTCATGATTACATATAATGGAGTCTTATCAACCATTCATATACTTTTCCATATTATTAAATTAAGATTCTCATAATTATTATATATAATGGAACCTCTCATGCTTGCATATATTTTCTTAATTTCAATAATAAAAATAATTTTTGTATAAATAAATATTGGGATAACGTTGAATTAAGTACTTGGACTTAATATACTTTAAATCAAGAGAATGGAGATATTTTTAGAAATTCGGAATTTAATTTAAAATCGAACGATCTCGATTATTTCTTGACTTGGCTATACGAATACGTCGCGGCGTTAACTTAATAAAAATGGGTGAAATAGTAGCGACACGATTTTCTATTAAAATAATTATTAATCGCGTAAAAATTCTTGGTCGCTACAAACTTACCCCCTTAAAATAATTTCGTCCTCGAAATTAAACTTACTTGATCTTATGATTTCTGAAAACTTAATCAGAATCTCTTCTCTTCTTTCTTTCTCTTAGTAATCTCATCATTATAATATCTAACCCACTGGACTTTTACTAAATGCATCTCTTTGTTTTCTTAAGAACATGTACTTTTCTTATCAATAATAGACATATGTGTCTACTCATAAATTCTGACTCAAAATGAAAATTTCCAATCGTATGTGATATTTCATCATATCTTGTAGTACTCATGTAACCTGTCACTTATCATCGTATCATGTAACCTCAAATATTCGTATTAATATCTCTAAAATTTCAATAAATCTTTACTAACATATCGTACCATAATAATTTGTCATTTCTTCTTATCACCAAATATCCCAAAATAATTAAAACGATTAACTGAATATTCTCTATGTAATATACCCAAACATGTTATTCACATATCAACATAATCATCAGTTTATCTTTCCAATATTTGTAACCCAAAATTTCTGCAAAATTCAATAAACAAATATCTCCCAAATAATTAAAATTCTTAACTCAAATATCATAACATTTCCCGTAAGGTATTCCTTTCACTTGCACAAACTTATTAATCCTGATTCAATACAGTTCTTATTTCACTTTCACGTATCCCCGTATTATTTCTATACCTTGATTATTATATCAAAATATCAGTACCCAAAATCCAAGAAAATATTCCATATCTCAAATCCCGTCATCATCAAATCTTCCTTTTATCAAGAAAGTAAACGGCACATAAACTCTTGTTCCCTCTTTTCCATTATTCTATTCCGCGCTTTCTTGCTGGAATCAATATCACGCGGATTCCCTCCGATCCTTAATGCTTTTAAATAGTTCATGCTGGGAAGAGGTTAGATCCATCAAAAACATGGATATCATTCTTACAAACATTCGCAAGTATTATTCCAGTCTTCCAATGAATGATCTAAGGAAAATTTATCGAATAAGACTCGAAAGATTGAGGTTGCTGATGGCTCATGGTGTTTCAGAAGATGTTCGCTGGTTGATCGAAGCAAAGGTTCGACTATCTGGTGAATTACCTATGACATTTCCAAAGCACATGCCTGGTTTAGGCAAAAGCACCTTCGCAAAGAAACGAAGAGCAAAAAGGCTGAATGGTTGCTACAAATGTGCTCGTTGGAACTGTGATACTCGTTGCAAAACAGTAGGATATTCTTCTACTAATCGGGATGATAAAATCAAATTCATAAAGGGTGGACTGAGTAAGGAGTCTTTGGATGATATTCGACTGACTCTTGAGACGCACCCAAGTGGTTATGTGCAACGTGAACTTCTCTCCTTATACACTCAGTTTAACGAGGACAAAAATCGTTATAGTCTCCAAAATATAATAGCAAAAGATCCTGTTTGCCAGTCTGTTTTACAAAATGAGGCTTCTGGCAGTTCAGCAATGATATAAGGTAAATCTCTTGATACACATTTAAAATATTTTGCTGTTTTCTTTCACACGTTTTGGAAATAAAATATATTTTCCTTTCTCGAGTTTTGATAAAGCTGAAAATAAATATATTTTCCTTTCTCGAGGTTTGATAAAGCTGGAAATAAATCACCGAAAGGTGATATCTTTGGTAAAACAGTCAAAAGTTGGCCGATTTTGTCAAAAGTAAATCTTTACTTTTTCAGAATCAATCAAAAACAGTAAATTTTTCCGGCTTTAAATAGCCAAACATATTTCATAGTTCAGGCATCCCAAAATCACATCTTCTTCGTAAGTTTTCCCTTCTTTACTATCAAAGATGGAAGCACCAAAACTTCGACAGATCAAAACTATTTGTGTATTTTGTGGATCAAAAGTGGGGAAAGGTTTCAGTTATCTAGAAGCGGCCGTAGATCTTGGAAAGAAACTGGGGGAAAAAGGTATCACTCTTGTGTATGGGGGTGGTAGCAGTGGTCTAATGGGTTGTGTTTCCCAATATGCTCTTGCAGAGAAATCAAAAGTAATCGGTGTCATACCTGTCCCTTTGGTAGATGTTGCAGGCAAAACACGAGGGCATGAAGTTCAAACCTTATCCATCCATGAACGCATAACTTGTATGCTATATGGTTCTGATGCCTTTATAGCCCTGCCCGGAGGTTTTGGTACCTTAGAAGAAATCTTTAACATTACCTCGTGGGCTCAACTAGATCTCCATACTAAGCCTATTGGGCTTCTGAATGTTAACAATTTCTTTGATGGTTTGTTAACCTTTCTTGATTATGCTGTGGAACAGGGATTCATCTCTCCATTTTCCAGAAGGCTCCTTATTTCTGCTCCTACTATTGATGAACTACTGGATAAGCTGCAGTCATATATCTCAATACAAGATCCAGCAGGGGTTAAGATAGATTGGTCGCAAGGAAGGGGAATCAAGCGAAAATGGAGTCCGGTTAATGTAAACTTAACTTTATGAATCTTAGAATATGTGGGGGTAGAGTACGGAGTATTCTTACTCTCGAGACACCCCTCTAATTTCCTAGGATTTCCTTAATGTTTAAATCTTGTGTGTACCTCAAAGGTTCTAGGTGGTAGATTACAGAGTATTCTTACTCTCGAAACACACCTCTTTGAAGGTTTCTTTATTTCCTCAAAAGATCAGAGGTGGTAGGATACGGCTACTCCGGAAACACATCTCTCAATTTGAGGAATTTCCCATGTTGCTTTCTTTTGCTTTTGCATGTTTCATGTATTTCTTTTCCAGTGTGACTCTTTGTGTGTTCTCCTTATGAGAAAATAATAAAATCTCTGCTATCATCTACTAAATCTCGTTTGTGATGTAAATGAACTTGCATGTCTAACCTTAATTCCTTTAGTGGATGCTTATCATATCATGCTCTTAATTCCAAATGATAAAATTCTGGACAGAGTCTCCCTTGTAATTTGGACTTATCCCAAACCATAAGCATACTTCATAACTCACAATAATAAATAACTCCACATTTGATCACAACGATCTAAAAATATTGAAAACGATTCCAACACTTCAATATCATCAAAAAAATATCCCATAATTCAATTCATAATTCCTCAATATAACAATTTCAAATCATATTTTTCAATATCACAATATCACTTCCTTCCATACCTTAATTGGCGCAAAAGATTACTCATACTTATATTTATAAGTCATAAATCATATTCCCAAAATTTAATCACAAGGCCAAAGTTCATAATAAATTTCTCTTCAATATAGAGGCATAATTCACTTACTCAACATAATATCCATTACTTAATTCCCAATAACCAAATCTTTAAATCTCTAACTTCATAATGTTTCTCATAAAAATCTCATTAAAATCATATCACTTATAATCTTAACATCTCATAAAACTTCATAAAATTGGCTCGCTATTTCTCATTAAATCTAAATGATAGATAATCTGAACATATTTCTAATCATTTCTGTTGACTTCTCATACTTAGTGCCATGTCTAAAATCAATTATGCAAAGTCCATTTAAGGTTCATCATTTCTAAACTCGAGGACAACAATTATTTTGAAAATCATTCTTAAGTCATATTATTCCCATTATGCTCAACACCCGTTCTCTTTCTTTCTTTTCTTTCCGAATTTTTTTTTTTTTAGAATTGAAACTTGAAGAGTGGTACCAATAATCATCCACAGTTTTTCCTTGCTTTTAAGCAAAGGTAGTGATAAAGGGATAAATTATTGAACCGAAAATTGAAACTTGAAGAGGAAGTACTAATAACCATCCACAGTTTTTCCCTTGTTTTTACACAAAGGTAGTGATAAAGGGATAAATTATTGTACGAATTCATTATTAATTTTGTTTGTTTAATATATTATTCCATATATTTTTGGCAAAAGTTACGAACCAACTTATTTTTCTAATTTAGTCAGTCTTACTAAGCTTAATATGAACCAAAATTCATATCAATATCCTCTATGTCTCATGATTCTACATTAAAAGGAATAAATTAAAATTCAGGCTTCTATCAATTCATATCATACTCAACATGTATATTTCACTTAAAGATTCATAACATATGAAGATTTCATACTTAACATGTCTTAATAAAATCGTAAATGACTTGCAAAACATATAACATACCTGGTTCGAGGAGTCAATACGTGGAGAGTGACATAGTAGAGTGATGAGTTAAAATATTTCATATAATCTTATTTTCCTTTAATCAACAATAATTTAATGTGGTTGTATCCAAATCAACATTTTCTTGAATCATAATTCCTAATTAATCACAGTCTTCAAAACAAATCCAATATCGATATAGTAATTATCTCCCCATCAATAATTAATAACTTAACCCAAATAAAATTTATCGTCAAATCTTATTTTCCTTTAGTCCCCGAACTTCTTAGAAATTTATCAAAGATATCAATATAAACATCATATCACTAACTAATTATATTCCATAAAATTTTCAGGACATTACAAACTCCCCTGCTTAAAATGAATTTTGTCCTTGAAATTCGCACATCAAATTTCATCATGCTTTTCAAAATCATAACCATACTTGACATGTGAAAATTCAACTTTTCTTATCATAAAGCAAGCTTTTAAAGTCATGCCAATAGACTAACTTTTCATTTCATCACATGTGTAAAAAAAAAATGTGCAAATCTTTACATTGTTTTAAACTCATAAATCTTATAAAATAATTAACCCAACTAGAATTTCAAGGTCAAATACATTAAAGAAGAAACTAAACTCTAGAAAATTTTGAAAATATGTCTTTGAAAAATAATTTCCCAGATTTTTTTTTATATAATGAATAGTGATTTCGTTCACTGTTCATCATGAATAGCACGTCGTTTTACTGTTCACGTGAATAGTGAATTTTTTTTTTTTTTTAAGAAATAAAATTTCAAAATTTACAGAATCGTTTTTAAAACTCTTTTCTCTGATACCAACTGTGACGACCCGAATTCTCGACCATTCGAGTGCCACTAAAAGTGACTCATATCATATTATCGAGACTTAAATAGTAATGTAAAATTATTCAAAAGAATAATTAGAATCCCATAATTTTATTTGTGAATAAAAATAGAACATAATTTTCTTACATAAAGTTCAACATAATTATCTCATCAATCTTAACCACTTTTGCCACTTCCATGTTGACCGCCTCGAACCTTCAATTATCTGAAAATGGTAAATATCGTGGAGTGAGATTTATAAAATCCCAGTAAGTATACCAAGCATAATTTTCTTTTGAAAGCATATGGATCATTTTCATCATAACATAGGATAGGATCGAAATCCTCATAAACATAGAGAGACACAAGAATTTTACCGAACTTAGATGGCAAGAATTCTTATGTGTAGCGCTACTAAACTCCGGTCCCCTTAGCATAATCATAAACATATCATATGAGACCTATAGCAATCTTGTGAGATTGATTTCATAGCAATGATCCAAACATTTTCGTAAAAACATAAGGTGTATTTACCTTTCATAAAAACATACTTACTTTTCATAAAAACATAAGGTATACTTACTTTTCATAAAAACATAAGGTAATACCTTTCATAAAAACATACTTACTTTTCATAAAAACATAAGGTATATTTATCTTTCATAAAAACATACTTACTTTTCATAAAAACATAAGATATACTTACTTTTCATAAAAACATAAGGTAATACCTTTCATAAAAACATACTTACTTTTCATAAAAACATAAGGTATATTTATCTTTCATAAAAACATACTTACTTTTCATAAAAACATAAGATATACTTACATTTTAAAAGATTAAAATGAAGTGTAGTAGTAAATGGACCAAAACTTTCTTGACCACCTTGAATTTCTCTTACTTGTGGATTTTGTCAAGAGATTGGAAATAAGTGTATATGTGTAGAGTTGTGTGTAAAAGAGATGGATTTATATAGATGTGTAAAGTTGGCATAATGTAAACATCATCATTCAATTCTATTAATTTTAACACATCCTTTTCTTAAAGTAAAGCACCATTCATATACTTTTCCATATTTATACAAATATTATGCTCTTCATGATTACATATAATGGAGTCTTATCAACCATTCATATACTTTTCCATATTTATACAAATATTATGCTCTTCATGATTACATATAATGGAGTCTTATCAACCATTCATATACTTTTCCATATTTATACAAATATTATGCTCTTCATGATTACATATAATGGAATCTTATCAACCATTCATATACTTTTCCATATTTATACAAATATTATGCTCTTCATGATTACATATAATGGAGTCTTATCAACCATTCATATACTTTTCCATATTATTAAATTAAGATTCTCATAATTATTATATATAATGGAACCTCTCATGCTTGCATATATTTTCTTAATTTCAATAATAAAAATAATTTTTGTATAAATAAATATTGGGATAACATTGAATTAAGTACTTGGACTTAATATACTTTAAATCAAGAGAATGGAGATATTTTTAGAAATTCGGAATTTAATTTAAAATCGAACGATCTCGATTATTTCTTGACTTGGCTATACGAATACGTCGCGACGTTAACTTAATAAAAATGGGTGAAATAGTAGCGACACGATTTTCTATTAAAATAATTATTAATCGCGTAAAAATTCTTGATCGCTACAATATTTGCTCAATTTGTCAATTAAATTGTCTATTTAAAAGCACAATAAGTGTATAAAATGCACACTTATCACACCCCCAAACTTGAGCTTTTGCTCGTCTCGAGCAAAATTGTCTACTAGTGCAATCAAGTAATGTGAAAAATAGATCAACAATGTTAGATAACTTGCAAATTACTCATGAGTGCAAAATTGTAATATCAATTCAAAAGTATGATTCCAAATAATGCTACCAAAAAGACGTTTAGCTAATCCGATGTTCGATCGGTGTGTGTGTTTATAGTCACTTTCAATTATCAATTAAGTTTCGAGAATATTGATGAGTAAAGAGGTTTCAAGTCAAAACTATCCACCATTAGTGGTCAATTCTTTCATTTCCCACTCGTGACATTCATCCTCCAATAAATATTTTTCTTTCCTCTCCCGGGATGCAATTCTAGAGGGTACTCTCAAATCACTCTTTTCTTTTTCCACTCTAGTTGGGTGTGTTTTACCGACAATCTCGACAACCTAGAAATGCGGTGACTCTCCACTAATGAGTTCTTCGACATTCAAGTTTATACCAAGCAATTCAAACCCACTATTCATCTAAAAACCCTTATGCAAGTACAAATGCATGATTTCTAAAAACTAACGTGATGAATGCTCGTGTCTTCCCTACTCCCTTAAGCTTTCTAATTGACCCTTGTAGCGAGCTTTAGGTCGGCAACTCCCCGATTGTTTTAAGATCAAAGGGTACCAGGTTTCAAAATACCCCTACGGACTTAATAACTCGAGTAAAAAAGGCTACGAAGTGAGGTAGACTTATTAAGTAAATGCAATAATGAAGTTCTTTTTGTGTGTGTGTGTACCCTAATCATTAAGCTTTCTAATTGACCCATGTAGCGAGCTTTCGGCCGGTGACTCCCAAGTTTCAAACTTAAGGCACCAAGTTTCAAGATACTCCTACGGGCTTAATTACTCGATTCAAAAAGGCTTCGAGATAGGGCAATGCAATGCAAAAATTAAAATGGGCTTAGAACTTTAGCATACGGTCATTACTTAGCTTATACTTGGCGAAATACACTCCACAAAAAATTTATTTCCAACATGCATGGAATCACCACACGTCTAGACCGTCTCCTTCACCTGGTCGACCACCCCCAAACTTGTCTTACAATAGGATCAAGAGATTTAGAGTTTTGGGAAACATTTGATAGGTTGATAAAAATTAAAAATACAAGCTCACAACCTAATTCTTCTACTCCATTAACCTTTTCATCCTTCAACAATTCCCAAACTTCACCAACAATCAATCATGACTATTGTGCTCAAGATAAATATGATCTTGCATGGATAAGCATTTTGTAAAAGTAGACACAAGTAGCATATTGGTCATAAATCATGAATCAATAACAATTTTAAACATCTAAATAATCCTGGCCGGAAAGGCTATCTAACATGTCAATACACAATAGGAAATCACCTCCAAACTTGAAATGCACATTGTCCTCAATGTGTAAAATAAAATCAAAGTAAGAGGAAAGAAGTTACTAGACATCCCAAGAAGTGGTGGGGGCACTCATAAGTAGTCTTGGGTATGTGAAAATCTCATTGCAATCACCAACAATCCACCCCCAAACTTGTGTTGAAGCATCCAATCGATTGAGCACAATTTTCTCCAATGAGGTATTTCACCGAACACCTTGTGAGCATCCTATGAAACACAAGAAAAGAGTAGATAATAAGTGGTGAATGATCCAAAAATTTAAATTAAATTCATCATCTCAATTCTAACTCATAAATCCAATACAATTTGCCCATCCACATCAATATTAAATCACACTTGAAGATAAAAGACAATATAAACCAAGTGATTTAAAAATGAGTTTTAAGCAAATATTTGACTTTGAAAATTTGATATGAGTATATGCTAGAATTAAATGAGAATGCATTTGAGCTATTTCACACTACCCATCTTGAGGAAAATAAATGTAGAAGATAGAGATTTAGCCTAACCAACTTATTTGCAAAAAAAGTAAATAAAATGTAAGAAAGTAAATAATATGCAAAAAAAATAAAAATAAAGCAAGTAAAGGATAGAGAATGGGTTGCCTCCCATTAAGCGCTTATTTTAAAGTCATTAGCTCGACTCTCCGCATAGGCACTTCATGGCACTCTAAACATAGCTTTTGATGCCTTCCCCATTTTGCTTCTTTTGGCTTTGCCCCACTTTTCATTACTTCGAAATACTTGCACCTTGCCCCTTCCAAAGTCATGGGACTTGCCTATTCCATCCAATTCAAACTCAACTAAATAGACTTGCACCTCCTCAAGTGGTTTAATCACAAAATCAATTATTTGACAATCAATGAAGTTGAGAGAATTTGATTTGATATCTTCCTCATTAATTGTCACTTCCTCATGTGATTCTTGTGTGATTAAATTGTCATTCTCTTCAAGCTCATCTTCTTTAGTTGATGTCTCCTTGGATTGAATAACTGATCCAAAATTTGAATCCATGGGCAATGGAAAGTTTTTCCTATTAATTCCCAAGAGTGGATTATACCCCCACATTTGGAATCCTTCCCAATACATGGCATCCCCCATAAGCATATCATCTTCATCCAAATTGGCAAGCTCAATATAATACTTTGCAAGTACCTTCTCATTCAATGGTGGAGGACCATCTCCCACAAGAGTGATGTCCTCATCCCAATCATCCGGTACACAATCTCCCAAGAGCATGTAACTCACATCCAATGTATCAATTGCTTGTTTTCGGCATTTCAAATATTGTCTAAACTTAATAAGCTTTGACGTAATCAAATCATTCCCCGAAAACAAACATTGTCCATTACAATGCATCTTGTAACAAAGTTCACAACTTGAATATTCTTCAAGCATGTATTCATCACCCATGTTGAGATTGTTCAATGCAATTGCTTTCCTATTTTGCCAATGTTAAAATCAAATATGCATAGAAAGAAAATCAAACACAAGAAAGATTAGAATTGTGGTGGTTAACCAAAGATAACAAAATAAAACATAAAACAAAAATAATTACAAATTGTTAAAACTAAAATTAACTAAAGTAATAATCAAAGTAAAAACATTCTCCGGCAACGGCGCAAAAACTTGTTCGCTCAAAATAGTGTACCGCAAGCCCACGGGTCCCGTACAAGTAATAAAGTGGACTTTTTGAGTCCGGATTGTCGATCCCACGAGGAATGTATACTCTAGATTATATAACTTTAATTAATTTAATTCTAACAATAAAGAGAAACACACAATTAAAAAGATGGATTTTTGGAAATTCTAAATTAAAGAAACTAATTTTAAACCAAATTAAAATAAGAAAAATGAAAGATAAAATAGTTGGGATTCATGATTTCACTTAACTCTCGCTTAAGTAATTTCTCAACACATGCAAATTAATAAATTACTCATTGACAATGTTAGACCCGATTTTCCAAACTTAGCTAATTACCTCTCTCGAGTGAAATTAACCATAATCAATTGGTCTAACCTACTATATCTCTATGTCGATTAAGGCCCAATCAATTGCATTAACTCTTTGTGAAAATAGCTCAATGGATCATCTAGGGTTTAAGGTATATCTCTATCCTTAACAAGAACCTAGAGCATTTGTTATTTGGTCTAAAATGCATAATATCTCTCGATTATCATACACTTCACAAAACATATATTTGGTGATCAATCAAACACATGGAATAATCTCAACAACAAACACACATGAAATAAGCTCAACATTAATAAATAAACATTAAAATTACTTAAACTAAGTTAAGTTACATCAATCATCCCAACATAAAATAACTAGCTCATTATATAAATATTGCACAAAAGTTGAGGTTTACAAAAATACATTACAAAATATAGAAATCAAAGATTAAAAATACAAGATAATGAAATAAATCACTTCCCTTGATTTTTGCCCCAAAATTCCTTGAACTTTGTTTTGAATCTTCACATCACTTCTTGTTTCTTTGCTCCAAATGGTGCTAGTAACTTAGAAACAAAAATAAACTACAACTAAATTACAAACAAAATTAAAAACAAAGAAAGGAAAAGAAAAAGAAAAAGAAAGAAAAGAAAAGAGAGAAAAAAGGGGGGGCTAGGGTTTGGTGAGGTGAATTATTTGATGAAGTCAAGAAATGAGAGTATTTATACTCCCAAAAATCTGACCTAAAATAGTCCAAAAAACGCGCCCCAAACGAGCCAAACACGCCCTTACTACAAAAAAAAAAAAAAAAAAAAAACAGAAAATAAAATCCGGAATTGACCAGAAAGTCGCCTACGCGATCGCGTGGCTGAGTTCCTCGTGATCGCGTGGTTAGTCTGAAATCTCTCGGGTTGGATTTTTGGCCTCTCTCGCGATCGCTACTTTTAAGAGCCACGTGATCGCGTGGTTCATCTGGTAGCTCTGTCTTTTCATGATTTGCAATTTGGTCCTCCATCTTCTGGTCTTCTTCAATTTAGTCCTCAAATTTTGACTTTTGTTACAAATATGCCCTCGAAATATTTGCAAAGTAGGTCCTCCATCTTTCTGAGATGTTGCAATTGAGTCCCCAAACTTTTGATTTCTTTCAATTAAATCCTTGGACATCGAAATTGCTCTTCTTTTATCCTGATTGCACTCCAATCTTGTGCATTTGCTTTCCAATTGAGGTTGTACCTAATTGTACAAGATAAACAAAAAAATATAAGTAGATATTTGCTCAATTTGTCAATTAAATTGTCTATTTAAAAGCACAATAAGTATGTAAAATGCACACTTATCATGTAGTTCATGAGATACATGAGACTACCAATCGCTCTAGCATATTCTAAAGCAGAAACACCAGGATCTGAATTTTTTCTTAAATGTATGCTTGCATCATAAGGTGTTTTAGCAGGAACACAATTATATTGACAAATTTCTTAAGCACTTTCTCCACATAATGAGATTGGGTTAAAGTTATTTTAATTCCTAAAATAACATCAGAAAGACCCATATCTTTCATCTCAAAGTGCTTTTTTAGAAACTGTTTAGTCTTATTAATCACATCTAAACTAGTTCCCATAATCAACATATAAGCAAATAATCACACTACAATTATTTTCAAATTTTCTATATATACATATATCAGCTTCATTTATAACATAACCACTAGATGTCCAAACAGTATCAAATTTTCATGTCATTGCTTAGGAGCTTGTTTAAGGCCATAAAGAGATTTTTTAAGTCTACATACTTTATCTTCTAGGCCTTCTACAACAAATCCCTCAAGTTGGTCCATGTAAATCTCCTCTTCTAAGTCTCAATTTAAAAATGCAGTTTTGACATCCATTTGATGAATAATAAGATCGTATAAAGGAGCAATAACAATTAATATCCTAATAAAGGTAATCATAGTCACAGGTGAATAGGTATCAAAGAAGTTAACTCCTTCTTTTTGTCTATATCCTTTAGCTACAAGCCGTGCTTTGAACTTATCAACTGAACCATCAGCCTTAAGTTTCTTCTTAAACAACCATTTGCATCCGATTGACTTACATCATTTAGGTAAATCTACCAACTCCCAAGTGATATTAGACACAATAGAATCATATTCATTGTTTATAGCCTCCTTCCAAAAGATGGAATCTGGTGAAGCTATGGCTTTACCAAAACTACTAGGATCATCCTCTACTAAGTAGATCAAAAATTCAGGACCAAAAGATGTTGCCGTCCTTGGTCTTTTGCTTCTTCTAATTTCAGCTTCTTCAATTCATAGGACTCCTCTCTTACTCTAGGAGTCATACTAACAGAACTACTAGGTCCTTCAAATTTTTCTTTAAAAGGAAATCGATTTTCAAAAAACTCAGCATCTCTAGTTTCAAGAATTGTGTTTTTATCAATAAGACTATTTTTAGAGTCAATGACTAAAAATCTGTAGGCATTACTATGAAGAGCATAGCTAATAAAAACACAATCTACAGTTTTAGGACCAAACTTAGTTCTCTTAGGTGCTGGAATAGATACTTGAGCAAAACACCCCCACGCTTTAAGATATTTATAAGAAGGTGATCTACCCTTCCATGTCATAAGGGGACTTATCATTTTTTTTACTAGGAATTCTATTAAGAATATAAGAAGCAGTAGGAAGAGTTTCCCCCCACATGTGAAAAGGCATTCCATAAGAATTTAGCATTGAAATGACCATATTTTTAAGAGTTCTATTTTTTAGTTCAGCTATTCCATTAGACCGAGGAGAGTAAGGGGGCGTAACTTCATGAATAATACCATTATCAACACAAAATTTTTCAAAATCACCAGTATATTCTCCTCCCCTTTCAAATCTTAAGACTTTGACAGTTTTATCAAGCTGATTTTCAACTTCAGTTTTATATGAAATAAATTTAGTAAAACTTTCATCTTTGCCCTTAAGAAGATAAACATAACAATATTGGGAATAATCATCAATAAAAGTAATAAAAAACTTAATTTCCACCATGAGTTAGATATCCTTTTAAATCACAAAGATCGGAATGTATTAAACTTAATAATGAAGTAGTTCTATCAACTTTTGAAAATGGTTTTCTAGCATACTTAGATTCAACACATGTTTCACATTTAGCATTTGGAAAATTATCAATCTTAGGAATATTTCCTAGACTCATCAATTTTTTAATAAAAGTCATATTAACGTTTCCAAGTCTAGCATGCCATATATCATAAGAATCCACCAAGTAAACGGAAGAAATAGATGCTTTATTATTAATTACAGAAACATTGAGTTTGAACAGACTCTCATCAGCATATCCTTTCCTAACGAAAGAACCACCTTTAGAAAGTACAACTTTATCACTTTCGAATACAATCTTAAACCCCTTTTTAACTAGGATAAAACTAGACACAAGATTTTTCCTAATATCAGGTACATAAAGAACCTCCTTCAAACTAAGTATGTTGCTAGAAGTAAATCTAAGCGTCACAGTTCATTTTGCCTCGACTTTGGAGGAGGAAGCATTTTCCATGAACATACATTCTCTATCACTAACAAGAGTGAATGAAGAAAATGCACCTCTCGTGCAGCAAATATGCTTGGTAGCTCCAGAATCTACCCACCAGTCAGTCATGTTGGCTATTAGATTAACTTTTGTCACCATAGCAGAGAAGTTTCCATCTTCTACTTCATGTGCCTGATTCTTCATAGCTTTTCCTTTCCTATTTCTGCAATCTTTTTCATAGTAACATGTTTTTACCACAAACAAAACAATCACCAACAGTTTTATTTTTAAATTGGGGTTTAGACCGATTGTTTTTCCCAACGAGTTTCTTTCCATTGTTTTTGTCTCTAAAGTTCTGAGTCTTTAAAGAATTCCCAACAAAATTCTTACCACTAGAATTTACCTCAATAAGATTAGCTTTAATACCCATATCTGGTTTCTCTCTACGTTCTACCATCCTATTGTCTTCCTCAATCCTAATCCTGAGAATCAGATCCTCTAATTTCATTTCTTTTCTCTTATACTTCAAACTATTTTTATACTCTTTCCAAGTAGGTGGTAATTTTTCAATAATAGCGGATAATGCTGTAAAAAATCCTAACCTTGACGTGGCAAGATCTGATGATACTTGATCGTTGGAAAAGACCAATGAATTCGCCTTGGTTGACCTGCAAAAAAGACGAGGAGGATTCTTGATAAGTGTATTTTATACACTTATTTGTATGTCTAAATTAGGTTTAATTATTGTCGTTTAGGAATATTTTCTATTTAATTTGTGTTTATCGTTTACTTTTCAGAAAATACCCCAAAAGATGAAGAATGATGAAATCAATGGGAAAAACGCATAATTGGATTGCTAATTGGAGCTAAATTGGACAAGTGAGGAGTTTGTGACGTCAACCAGAAAGAGGCAATGTGCCAAAATGAACGAATCAGAGGTTGGAGGACCTAATTGAATGAATTAAGAGCTTAAATGGGAAAATCGAGAAGAAGATAAAGTTTGGGGACTAAATTGCAACAATTGAAAGTTGAGGATTGAAGGTGCAATTAAAAGTCAGGGACCAACTTACACATCCGAAAAAAGATGGAAGTCGCGATCGCTAGGGTTTTACCCACGCGATCGCGTCCTTATCAGGATGGGTCGACTGTGGGCTTTTTCTCGCGATTTTCAACAGAATTCTCTCTTTTTGACCTAGGTTTTCTCCAAAACCTATATATACAACACATGAGGCACGAAAATGAGACCTTTGCCTCTCCATAGAACGAGCCACAACAGAGATTTTAATTCAAATTCTTGGAGATTCAAGCATCGCAGAGGGCCGTGAATTGAAGATACTTGAAGAATTGATAATTGGTGCAATCTTTCCATTCTTCGTTGTTATTTTCAATGAACGTCATTATATTTTGTTTTTGTTATTTAAATATGATGTGTAGCTAAATTTGATGTTGGGATGAACGATGTAGCCTAGTTAATTATTTTAATTCCATATTCCGTGTTTTAATGCTTTAATGCATGTGTTGATTTATTATTGCGTTTAATGCGTGAATGAACTTGCCACTTATTCATGATTTTATGTGTTATTTCCATAATCCGAGAGGTGAGTTAATAACATAGATCTAGGTAATAAATCCGGTAATTGAACGAGAGATAGAGATATACTCTTGTAATTATTGCGATCGTGTGTGAATTCTAGAATGTAATGCATTTAGATAAGAAATATTCAGACCCACTGTAGAGATACATGGTTGACTTATTTAGGTAGAGTTGATTTAAACTCGAGAGAGGAACTTCAATTTAAATTAGTGAATTCGACCGAATGCATATTTAGGAAATAAAACTGGAATTGGAATTAATTTAATTGATTAGGTGAAATCGTGAATCTCAACCACTTTACAATCATCTTTTAAAACAAAACAATTTCACAATTTAATTATTTAATTCATCTTCTTAGTTTTAATTTAAAACGTCAAATTCATTTGTTCGTTCAAATAAAGTGTAGAACTAAAATATTTCGATAATTAATAGCAGTCCTCGTGGGACAATAATCCGGACTTCTAGGTCCACTTTATTACTTCTCATGACCCGTGCACTTGCGGGGATATTTCGCATCGCGAGATATCAGTGAACAAGTTTTTGGCGCCGTTGCCGGGGACTGTTTTTATATTAATATCGATACCAATTAATTCTTGCTTTAGTTTGAATTTGTATTTGTATATTTTTTATTTTTTTATTTTTTATTATTATTATTTTTTGAGTTTTTTTTTAAAAGTTGTGAATTGTCTCCTTCTCAGGTATTGAATGAATATTGAGATAGTTGGAGGCAACACAGCAAGATGGCAGCGAACCTTTATCAATGGCTCCATGATCAAGTTACAGTTCAAACTTATCAGATTTGTGACTTCTGCTGTGAAAATCATGGCATCCAAGATTGTCCTTTCACACATCAGGCTCAGCCAGAGATTGATCAGGATAATTATTGGGGAAATAGTCACATGCAGCAGAGGAGTTCATATTTTCAAGCTTATAATCCTTACTGGAACGAGCAGCCAAATTTCTCAGGGTCAAATAATCAGAGTATCCATACCCTGCAAATTTTCCAACAGCAACAACAACAGCAAAGTGATTGCAAAAGAGATTTATTATTACAGTTGCTAGAAGATCAACAAGAAAATTTTCAAGAACTACAGACATATTTTCACTATCAGCAAGTTGGGAAACAACATGTCAAAGAATGTATATCCAACGAAGATTTGCTACTACAGCTACTCCAAGATCAACGGGCTGAATTGAATGAAATGAGAGATCAGATGGAGCAGTTGGCAGTTAGCAGAACAGAAAGACCACCAGAGGAGTGTCCACCAATACATGCAGTTCAAGCTGAAACTGAATATTTTGACAATGAAGATTTGATAAATCAGGAATTGCAAAAACAACAAGTTGAAATTAAAAAGTTGATGGAGCAGTGGACAGTAAGCATGACAGAGAGTCAGCCATTGCCATTACCAGAAATTCAGGTGCAAAGATCAGAGGAGCCAGAAAAGTTGGTTGAAACAGTTGAAGAAAAAGAAGAAGAACTTGAAAGAGTGGATCAACCAGAAGAAAATAGCTGCCATGAACATATCTTTGTCCAATTGTCAAAATTGTAGAATCAGGACATCGAGCTCGAGGAGACTTCAATCAAAGAGGAAGAACAATTGAAGAAAGAGGAGTTGATCACAGAAAAGTAGACACTTAAGGGTGCCGAAGTTGCAATGCAATCCTCCAAATTCAATGATTGGGCAAGAATTGATTTCATCATTTGTGATGAAGAAATAATTGAAGTCTACATTTTGAAAGTTGAATGGAGTGTAGATGTTAAAACTTATGACATGGGCAAGGTACAATTTTTGAGCTTAAATGTACCTGGAGCAAATTTGACCGTCACAAACAAAGACGGTCATCAAAAGCTCTGTTTAAAGTTCCTTGAAAAATCAGGTAAAAAGTCGGGCTTTAGACTTAAAATGGAGCGCTTGTTGGGAGGCAACCCAACCTTTCTTGCCTTTTACTTATTACACTTTTATTATTTATTTTAGTATTAAATTTTTGATATATGCATGGTAGGAAATGTGTTTGAGTGTTTTGCATGTTTCATGTTTAGAACACTTGTGCATAAGAGTCGATTATTGCATATTTAGGTATGTTTTTTTTAATTTTGCATGTTTAAATTAGGCTAGGTTTTTATCGGCATTCCAAACTCATACACACACTAGTTTGAATCATGACGATAAGGTTTGGAAAATCATTGCATCGATCATGAGTGATTAGGGGGGTAAAAATGATTTTGGAAATCAAAAATAGGAAAAAATTTCATTACAGCCGGGAACTATACGATCCCGTGCCAATAGGCTATGGCGATCGCGAGTTTGCATTTAAAAATAAACAGATTTTTAAACCTTGAACCACGCGATCGCTGGCACTCTAGCTAGGTGATCGCGTGGCTGTACTGGGACCAAAATCGGCAGTTTAAGTGTTGTTCCTCATCTTTTCAATTTCAAACATTATAAACTCGTTTTCTCTCCCCTAATCACCTCATATTTGATCTTACATTTTGTGTGCATGTCATCAACACCTAGTTTCATCAATATCATTGCTATTTTCCGAATCCAAATCAATCAAAGGTATGTAATTCTTCACTTGAAACATACTTTACTCAAATTTATGAAATTTTGTTTTAGATTTTGAATAATTGGAATTGTGAATTGTGAAGAAGGGGCTTAAGTTAGTTGTTGGAATTTGTGATTTTTGGTTTAGTAGACAAAATTTTTGGTTCATTCATGCCTCCAAACTTATGCATATCCTTTGATTTTTGCAATGCACACCATGTATTTGATGAAATGCCACAAAGAGAGTTTTGTGCTAATTTTATAAATCCATCCGAGCATTTATCTTCATGAAATGTGTATCAATGTTTATGTGTGTGTAGTGCATGAGTTAGTTCACATCTTGGCATTAAAACCATTAAAACCATGTTGGCATCATGACAGGCCCATTGCAAGGCCATTGCACCCAGAAACTGTCTCACGTCACCCACTTCTCCACATTGTTCCATGACCCTATTGACCTTCAAATGAGCTGAATTTTTAATATATTGTTGATCATGCTGTGAACTTTAAAGTATCAAAAGATGGCTCGGGAAAATTTATGTTTTTTTAGGCGATGTCAAGGCTTAAATGTGTGTGGTCGACCAATTTTGAAAATTCAAAATTTTGCTTTGACTTTAGTTTTGGGGTGTGGTACTGAACTTCCATTATTTCTTATTGGTGTTTATGATTTCTAATGTTACTTATCTCTTAATTGCAAGGTAAACACCAATCATGACACATCCAATCAAGTTGGGCAGGGCAAGAATAGGGTCATATTTATCCAACATCATTTCAAATGGAAGCATCAAGGCAACAAAGCATCCACATTTCACTTGGGAAGTTCTCGTTCTCTCTTCATTGTCTTGTATTACATTTTTTTTAGATCTTTTTAACAAATATTGAGGACAATGTTTCTTTCTAGTTTGGTGGTGGAAAATCTCACACATAAAAAAATTTCTCACACATTAAAAAATTGCTTCCGTATTCATGATATTCATTCTATGCTTCCATTTGATTTTATTGAGATTAAAAAAAAATTGAAAACTTTGTTGACATGTTTATTGCCTAGGATATATTATGAATCAATTTGTGCTTAGGCTTGAAAATTGGACAACATGAAAGCATGAATTTATTATGAACTAGTTATGTTTTGCTAGATTCATATTCATTGCGCACATAGCCAGTGTTGGATAATTGCTTGTGTAAGAGATTTTGTTTAATACATGTGGGGCAAATTTATGCAATTTAAACTTAGGAATGACTAAAAAAGCCCTGAACTTAGATCGTTAGACATCCCACCCCTAAATTAGAACCAATCATGCTAAAAGGCTAGTTTGGGGGTAAAATGGTTGGAATTTGTGTGTATTGACGGGTTGGAGGTCTGTGGTTCTTGGTTTTGCACTTTAGTCACTACAGTTTGGTCAACAGGTATAAACCAGTTCCAGTATAAAAACAGAAAATTGTTGAAGGTCTTATTCCGCTCTTCAAATGCCTTTTTGACTCGAGTAAGTAAGTCCGAGGGGTCTTTCAAACCTGGTGCCCTAAAGTCAACTGGCTTGGGAGTCATCGACCTAAAGCTCGCTACAGGGGTCAATTAGAAAGCAAGTACGGAGAGTGGACTTACACATAAGACATTATAACATCTTTAACTTTTCTGTTTAAGCCTTTATGACTCGGGCAAGTACGTCTGAGGGGTTCTTTGAACCTGGTACCCTAAAGCCAACTGGTTTGAGAGTTGCCGATCTGAAAGCCCGCTACAGGGGTCATATAGAAAGCCAGTATGAAAAGTTCTGTACAAAGATGGTAAAAGACAGGGACATTAAAAGAAAAAGTCGTCCAATAAAAAAAAATTTATTGCATGGTATAAGCTTTGTTGACTGAGCTGTGGTGGTTGTGGTTGTAAAATTGGGAATTGCTTTCTTTTGATTTGTTGTGCACACTTATTTCTGATTCTGACTACATTGTGTGAAAAAAGCTAAGAATATTTTTAGAACCCATATAGATAAAAAAAAAACCGGGATGCGAGAGAAAAAGCAGAAAGTGGTGATCATCCATGAGCGTTGAAAGGAATTATATTAGAAATCATAGATTGACCACATGGGATTCGGGCTGGATTATGCATAATGAGCCACACAGTGTTGAGTATATCTTTTGCATAAGTATGCATTTGACATTGGCTATTCACACACACACTTGAGACTCTGACAGATATAACTAGAAATTATTTTGCATTGTTGTTCATGATTCTTGCTTAAAGCTTAAATTGGTTTGGACTATGGAGGCATATGGTAAACATGTTGACACAACAAGAATAATTTCTCTTTTATTTCTTTGATTTTTGTAGTTTATTCTCCATTGTTCGAGGACGAACAATAATTCTAGTTTGGGGTATTTGATAAGTGTATTTTATACACTTATTTGTATGTCTAAATTAGGTGTAATTATTGTCGTTTAGGAATATTTTCTATTTAATTTGTGTTTATCGTTTACTTTTCAGAAAATACCCCAAAAGATGAAGAATGATGAAATCAATGGGAAAAACGCATAATTGGATTGCTAATTGGAGCTAAATTGGACAAGTGAGGAGTTTGTGACGTCAACCAGAAAGAGGCAATGTGCCAAAATGAACGAATCAGAGGTTGGAGGACCTAATTGAATGAATTAAGAGCTTAAATGGGAAAATCGAGAAGAAGATAAAGTTTGGGGACTAAATTGCAACAATTGAAAGTTGAGGATTGAAGGTGCAATTAAAAGTCAGGGACCAACTTACACAACCGAAAAAAGATGGAAGTCGCGATCGCTGGATACATACCACACGATCGCGAGAAGACACAAAATTGTAACCCGAGACAATTAAAAGTCAGGGACCAACCACTTTACAATCATCTTTTAAAACGAAACAATTTCACAATTTAATTATTTAATTCATCTTCTTAGTTTTAATTTAAAACATCAAATTCATTTGTTCGTTCAAATAAAGTGTAGAACTAAAATATTTCGATAATTAATAGCAGTTCTCGTGGGACGATAATCCGGACTCCTAGGTCCACTTTATTACTTCTCACGACCCGTGCACTTGCGGGGGTATTTCGCATCGCGAGATATCAATGAACAATTCTTCCCGTCGCCTCTCCGGTGTGAGAATTAGTTTTCTGAAGAAAAGTAGAGAAAAAATATTTTACTGGAAAACGTAAAGAATAATGAATGAATGATTTGTTACCAAAAGAACTGTATTTATAGGACTGAAAAGCCCATAACCTCATTTAGTTAAGGAAGGCGTCCTTTTGACATAAACTTACCTTTTATTAAGAATTCCCCTATTACAAGGAGTCATTATCCCTATTTTTAGGAGGCTCCCTTGTGGGTTAGGACTCTTTCGTTCCCTTGAAGGTCCAAGAAGGGAGGCCCATTGGCAAGGCCCATTAACGCCGAACACCAGGAATCTCGCTTGTACCGGGCTATCTAGAGTGAAGTGGCCGGGTAATTCCGGCCATATATCCTGCTTCAGATGAAGAATTTGAATAGGTCGAGTATATCTCGCCCTTGATGGAGATCAGGTCGGGCAAGAACCCCCGATCTGAGAAAACTTACACATGACAAGTAATGAGGCCGAGATGGTCCGACCCGGTGCATTCACTTCATAGGTCCACATTGATATGCCCGAGAATATAGTCCGATCAGTGGACACTTGAAAACCCTCACAGATTTTATATCCCTCGGCAAGAATTTCATGAATAATAATATGTAATTCTTCAACTTGACTAACAACAGTTTTAATGTCATCAATTTTAAACTCAAGAAATTTCCCTACAACAAATTTCTTAGTTACAGCATCTTCAGTAGCATACTTCTTTTCTAATGAATCCCATAATTCTTTAGCAGATTTACACGACCAGTAAACATCATATAAATCTAATGACAAACAATTCAAGATATAATTTCTGTACATATAATCTTTATGTTCCCAAGCAGTTAAGATTTCAGTTTCCTCATCGATAGGATTATCTTCAATTGCAGCAACATGTTTTTCAGATATAATAGAATCAACCACTTTAAGAGTTGTCAAATAAAATCGTAATTTCATTTGCCATCTCTTAAAGTCTTTCCCATCAAATAAATCAAGCTTTTCAAAATCTTTTGGCAGAGGAACATCTACTGCAGCCATGGTAACTAATTGTAACCAATTTCACTTCAGATTGTTGGATAAATCTAGTTGCAGGAACGGTTATTTAGAACAATAAAATTGCAGAAAAGAAAAGCTTATCGATCGAAATTCGTGATAGCACGATGTCCTAAAGTGAAATTGCACGCCGTAAATTGCTACAACCTCTTTGCAAAATCACTCCCAGTATACAACGATCGAATCACTATGTGCAGCAATCACAAGTGATTTCCAGAACCCCGAAAATTACTCCAGAATAGTGTATAAAATAATAGAAGAAGAAGAAACGAATTTTTGAGGAATTGTATTATCTATATGTTTATGGAAAAACAATTAGTATTTATAGTGAAAAATATACACATAACTCCCACAAGAATTAATTAAATAAAAAAAAAAACTAAAACTTTATGAATTTTATTATCTTACTTAATATTAAAGGAGGAGGATTTCCCGTCAATTTGACATAACTTTTTGTGATTTTTTATACAATATTATATATTATATATTTCATTTATTTTCACACTCAACTTTTATTGCTTTCACACTCCAAAGACCAAAACTCAACTTTTATTTTGTTCACACTGCTACTTCCACTTAAATATTTTTGTGGAGATTTTTTTTTTTTTTTACTTATTTATATTTGATTATTTCTGTTTAAACCTCTCTTTTCATAATTTTTTTTTATCTTTTAATTTTTTGAATTTTGCAAATAAGTATTTGTGTGCAGTCATACAAATTCAATGCAAAATTTTCAGTTCAAAACTATATCGAAGTTGTATCACGCATCTAATACTAAATAAATCTTATTGTATAAATTTTTTTTATAAATAATCTTATTTTTTTAGTTATTTAGTACATCTAAAAATTTGAGTTCCTTTGTATTGGGTTCTATTAACTTAATTAGTATTTTTATAGAAAGTTACATCTAACACGTAAATAATTTTTTTCAATAATTGTGATATTTTATTGGTATCAATCTTATGGATGAATAATTTCGTTCTGTCATACAAATCTAATATCGACTCCTCCCGCCAATTTGACACAACTTTTTGTGATTTTTTTTATACAATATTATATATTATACATTTCATTTATTTTCACACTCAACTTTTATTGCTTTCACACTCTAAAGACCAAAATTCAACTTTTATTGTGTTCACACTGCTACTTCAACTTAAATATTTTTATGGAGTTTTTTTTTTTTTTTTTTTTTTACTTATTTATATTTGATTATTTGTGTTTAAACCACTCTTTTCATAATTTTTTTTATCTTTTAATGTTTTGAATTTTGCAAATAAGTATTTGTGTGCAGTCATACAAATTCAATGCAAAATTTTCATTTCAAAATTATATCGAAGTTGTATCACGCATCTAATACTAAATAAATCTTATTGTATAAAACTTTTTATAAATAATCTTATTTTTTTAGTTATTTAGTACGTCTAAAAATTTGAACTCCTTTGTATTGCTTTCTATTAACTTAATTAGTATTTTTATAGAAAGTTACATTTAATACGTAAATAACTTTTTTCAATAATTGTGATATCTTATTGGTATCAATCTTATGGATGAATAATTTCGTTCTGTCATACAAATCTAATATCGAATTTTCATTTATATTTATATCGAATATTTAATCAATTTGTATTAAATTTTGTTTTAAATAATCATACTTTTAATTCAATATTTATGATTCTTAAATTTTTACAACAATAAGTAAATTGTCTACCAATTTACTTAACTAATAATTGAGATGATCAATATTATATTATAATTTTCATCCAAAATAATTACGTTGTATAAAAATTGCAAAAACTTATAATACCATGAATTTGATGCATCTTTGTCAATCACAATTTTAGTTTTTTTTCTTTTTTTTTATGATTATCGAATTCATTTCTTAAACGTATTGTTTTTCATTGTCAATGGTCAAAACAATAATTCTTATCTTTTATAGCATGATCTATATTATTAATTTTTTCATCTATTGTTTGATTGTTCAGATTACATGGACATTGGAGATCCTACATTTAAATATTTATTTTGCAAAGCAAATTTTTGGTACGAGAAGAGAGTGAATAAGCATTATAAAACATGTCGTAATTCGAAGTTCTCATTTTATTGTGGGGTGAACACAATTTTTAATAATATTTCAAACCAAACAATTTAAAACGGTTTGAAATTTTTCCAAGTCAAACTAAACAATTTCATTTTTTTAAACAAAATAAAATCAAACTATTTTTTGCGATTTGGTGCGGTTTGAAACCACGGATTTCCGATGAATAAATTAGTATATTTGAAAGCGAGCTCAAAGACACATATTCATCTAAAATTTCGAGTTGAAACTAGCTCAAAAATAGTATTAAGTTTCTAATTGAGTGCTTTGTTGTGAATCAATCCATGTTGACAAACAAACTAATTATATAGAAGTAAACTATCGTTAGCTCTTATATTAAAAATTATATTTTAAGAAAATATCTTGGATGATGATAATGAATTGTAGGAGGAAAAATTATTTCCAAGTGATTGTGGATTTGAACAAATTAATCTATGTCTCCTCAATTTTGATTTGTTGACAATAAAAAGTATATTGTTTTTTTTTTTTTTTTTTTTTTTTAAATTGAACATTTGTCTTTATTTTTATTTTTTAAAATTTGGCGGGTTGGCTGTTTGAAATCGCGATTTTGACAATTGAAACCTAAACCAAATTGTTTAAGGTGGTTTGAATTTTTTACAAACCAAACCATTTATTGTAGTTTAATTCGATTTTGCGATTTATTTGTTCACCCATACTTTGTTGTATACAAGAGAAAGTGAATATTTCTCTTATGGAAGATCATCCTCTAATTTTGAAAGATTTGTTATATGACAGGGAGACAGGATTAAAAATTCCATTGAGAACATTCGTATATATAATATGATGTTTTCATTCACAGTTATGGGGAATAGATAATGAGCTAAATGATGGTAGAGGGCCTCCCCTCTTCAGATTACACGATCAAAATTTTCATAAGATTGAGAGTCTATTGCCTGATGACGGTTCAGCTCTGCAATTTGCTCGCTTTACATTGTTGACAATGTGAATGAGGTTGAAAGCAAAAAAAAGGGTCGTGAGGTACATATTATGTATTTATTGATTTTATATTTATATTGTTTACGGATAATTTTGTTGTGATATTCTAAAATTTAATTTATGTATTTTAAATTCCCCGGGTAGGAGTGAATCATGCGATTCTATGTTGCATGATTTAATAGTTTCTGATTCGAAGGATATGCTAGACAAATACAACAAATTGTTAAGGCAATTTAGGTCAGTTTGAGAAAAGATGATTGAGGAAACACTTCAAATTTAAGACTTATACTTATTGGTTGGTGGGCGACCAATGATGGCCAATATGATTTTTCTATTTTCGATGAAATTGTCGAATTGATTGTCGGTGGATTTTGACACACTGCCGGACACATGGATATCACTATGACGCCACGTGGTGGACCTTTGCAACAGATAAGTGAGGACACAAGTTCTTTCTGAGAAATATTGATCATACACAGGGATTGAGTAATGGAACAAGGTTGATAGTTACAAAACTTGGCGACCATGTTCTAAAAGGTCAAATTTTTTCTGGCATCAATGCAAGACACAAGTTCTTTATTCCAATGTTGTCGTTGAACCCTTCTGATTCTAGGATACTTATTATATTTCAAAGAAGACAATTTCTATTGATGGTGTCATATGCCATGACTATCAATAAGAGTCAGGAACAATCATTCTTGCGTGTGGAACTTCTTCTTAAACGGCTGGTGCTTACACATGGATAACTTTATGTTGCGATTTCTAGGGTGACAAATCGTTCCAAATTAAATATATTGATTTGTGATAAGAAAGGAAGAACAACAAAATCAACAAACAATGTTGTGTACAAAGAAGTATTCCAGAATTTGTAGTCATGTGAAATCAATAAATGATGATATTATCTCTTATTTGCGAAATTTATTTATTTTCTGAAAAGGATTTATTTAATTTCATATTGAATTATCTTTATACAAACGTTTCTTCCCGTGCATCGCACGGGTGATTAACTAGTTTCAATTAAACCACAAGAAACTGTCTCAACAGTCATAAATAATAATATCCAACAGTTGTAAATAATAATGATTTATTTAATTAATTCGAAAATGATTAAAAAATAAATAATAAAAATATTTATCTTAATCAAAGAAGCCCAATGCCCAATCAAATAGTATTTAAATATGCCCATGGAATGTGAATCGAGCCCCCACCTCCCACATAAATTTCAAATTTTCCACCACTTGGACACTTTATATATATATATATATATATATATATATATATATATATATATATATATATATAATATATTTAACACTCTTATGACTCGAACCTACAACCTAACGTTTGATACCATTTGTTAGACAAAATTTAACTCTCATTCGAAAATAAATTAGTGTTCATTGAGAAAATATAAAATTTGTTATGACATTCATCGTATTGTGATGTGGGACAAATGGGTGAATATATTGAAGAAAAATTAGACTGAAAATGACAAAATAGTAAATTACAGATTTAGTATCCGAGCTCAATTTTTTGCCCATAAAGGCCATAATACATTTTCGAAAAGGAAACGGCGAGTTGAACAAGACTCACACCGACGCTATGATCTAAGGGTGATTTTAGCCATAAGAGTTCGTTTAGAACTCGAAAATAGTTTTAAATATTTCAGTGTTATTTCTATCATTTAGTTTATTTCAAATTCTTTCAATTTTAGTTAATTTAGACTAGATTTTATGCTTTAGAACCTATATATAAAGGGTTAAATCTTTGTATAATATATCTTTCAATTAATAAAGCTTTTGAGTTTATCTCTTATTTTCTGGTGGATTCCAGTTTTCATCTATTTTTTGGTTTTTGCTTGAATTTCTTATTCTGTGCTACGTCACATTGTTACTTCTCAAAATATATTATTATTTTTGTTGTTGTTGTTATTGTATTTTACGTTTTCTCGATTAGCCTAAGGTTGTATCGTAGGCATGTTATTAGATGATTGATTTTTGTTGGAGATATGAAGCTAAATTTTAGGAGAAATTGTTTATTTGTTGAATAATTTAGGGAAACATTTTAGAGGATATTTTTAACTTACATTATGACATTGTGGGCATACATTGTGTGGTGTAAATAACTACCCAATCACATACTTTTTCATCACCCAATGTATTCACGCCATGTGATCACAGTGTTGCTTAAAAATGTCTTCCTAAAATTTCTTTTTTGGGATAATTGCACTCCATACTATTTTTGCATCTCTCAACGAAGTATTATTTAGATTAAAAATTTGATTGGTTTTACTTCATTTTATTTTTTCTCATCAAGCCCTACAACATTCCCAGCACCACCGTGTCACCTCCCTTTTGCCCTAGCGATTTGCTCCAGGGTCGGTGTGTGTTGGAAGGCGTTTCCACTGAGTTTTCATAATTTATATAATGTTTTTTATGAAATGTCTAATTGGATATGGCAAAAAATATCATAAGAAGTTGATAGTATCAAGGTGTGATACTAAGATTACGCCCTAAGTATCATAAAATTGGAAAGTATCAAGTTGTGATACAAAAAAATTGAAAAGTTTCGTACTGTAATACTTTAAAAGTATCATAGTGTAATACTTGTTTTGAAGAACGTGAATTTCTGTAATAAAAATTTTTTGAAATATTAATTAGTTAGTAATAATACTTTAAAGGACGTAAGTTTTAGTAATAATACCAAAAGTTGGATGTTTGTGCAAATTACCCTATTTATTTTTTATTTAAAGCCTATGTCATGAATAAATAATAAAGTGGATCAAAATTACTCTACATATATATTGTTTGTATTTAGGAGGCTAAGGCTTGCCTTTTTTTGTTCCTCAAAATACAAACTTTATTTTGGGATTCTAAGGGTGCTTTTGATTTTTGTTTCATTTTTAGTTTCTGTTTTGAAAGTCATTTTTAATATTATAAAAAAAATTGTTCGGTTTGTTATTTTGGAAAATTGTTTTTCAAAACATAAAAGTAGAAAACATGTTTGGTATGGAATTTTGAGAAATTATTCAATGATAATTTATTCAATAAAATAAAACAATTTCATGATAATATATTATTAATTAATATACATTTTGAAGTTGTCAAATTTTATTCTATAGTTTTCTCACTGCATAAATTAAAATTCAAAGAAGCAAATAAATATAATCGGCAAAATATGTTAATAAAAAATTAAAAATTAATGATGTAAAGTAATTAGTTCTTGATGTTGTAAAAAATCCTAACCTTGACGTGGCAAGATCTGATGATACTTGATTGCTAGAAAAGATCAATGAACTCGCCTTGGATGACCTGCAAAAAAAGGCGAGGAGGATTCTCCCCGTCGCCCGTCCGGTGTGAGAATTAGTTTTATGGAAAAAGATAGAGAGAAAATATATAACTGAAATATATGTAAAGAATTGTGGATGAATATATGTGATCAAAGGAGCTGTATTTATAGGGCTGAAAAAGCCCATAACTTCCTTTATTTAAGGAAGGAATCCTTTTTGCTATAAACTTACCTTTTAGGAGGAGTTCTAATCTTATAAGAATTGTATTTCCTCTTTTTTAGGATTATTCCTTATAGGTTATATTTTATTTCGAGGGCCCAAGAAGGTGGCCCATTGATAAAGCCCATAAACGATGAACACCTGGAATCTCGATTGTACCGAGCAATGTGGAGCGAAGTGGCCGGGCTAGGCCGAGCACGTTTCCCACTATGGATGCAGGACTTGATTAGGTCGGGCATTTCCGAGCTGTAATGGTCATAAGGTCGGGCATACACCCCGGTCTGAGAAAACCTATAGATGATAAGTTAACGGGCCGAGATTGACTGAGCCCAGGATATGAGGCCCGACCTCTTTATCGAGATGGGCCGACCCGGTGCGTTCCTTTCATAGGTCCATACTGACAATCCCGAGAAATAGCCCGATCAATGGCCCCCGTGCATCAGGGATCGGCGATTGATGCCTGAATGCAATTAACTCTTGACAGCTGTCACCTTTATTAATGACGTGTTTTGCCAATTGTTATGTTTTGTAATGTGTGTTGCGTAATTAATATCTTGCAAATAGATGGTTGCCACATGTCCATAGTGAAAGGCGGTGGTTTGAAAATTTTCCCGCCTATTTTTCGCCTATATATATGTGGTCCCTATCCTTTCTTTCCTTTTACTTTGCGATTTTGTGAAAACTAGAGAACTCCTCGAGCGACTAGCATGATCTTATTTACAAACAACATTTCCTTGTAGGTAGACTCGGCCTCACCCGACCTTTTTAATTTCATAACTTATTGTTAGAAAAAATGGCCATGCAGGTAAACATCACAGACCTCAGGGAAGTTGAGAATCTAGACGAACCTTTAGAGGTCGAGCCAATAGGTTTTTATCAGCCCCCACCTTCCCGGGATGAGGAGTCGGGTGACGAGGAAGGGATCGAGGATGATGTTGACCTAGATAGAGGGACTAGTGAGACAGACTTGGAGCTCCTAACCTTTAATAGTAAGATGAAGGAGCATATGGTTGAGGCCGATATGAGGAAGTTCGGGCTGTCCGAGGGATACATAGCCCGAACTCCTGAGGCAGATGACGTATCATACCACTGCCGGGAGGGGGAAATGGTAGTATTTCACGAGTCCCTCGTGGTCGGGCTTAGGTTTCCATTACACCACTTTTTCATAGACTTTCTTCTTACTGCTAGCATCGTCTAGGGCCAACTCGCACCTAATGGATTGAGGATTCTTGTGTATTTCTTTGTTTTGTGTAGGAGTTTAGGAATAGAACCCACTGTTGACTTGTGCAAGTGTCTCTTGGATTTGAAGTACTTGCCCCGATGCAATTGCTTCGTCTATTTAAGCGGGAAGGGACGTTTTGAAGTTCCCTGGGTTCCTTCTTCAATAAAATACTGGAAGGAAAGGTTTTTCTTTGTAAAGCGCCGGGTTGGGGAAAACATTTTTTGTCGACCTTTAGAAGACCTGATGTAGATAGTTTTAATAGGATGGGGAATAAAACTGAGAAGGAGATGGCCGACCTTCTTGTCAACGCCATTAGGGTGTGTGATTTTGGCTTGTTGGCCGAGGAGGCTTCTGACCTAACAACTAATGAAATTTTAGGCCACGCTGGTCTCGATCTACAGCCCGGTAGTTCTCGGCCTTGTAAATTAAGTAAATATTATTCTTTTGGAATTTTTACAACTTTCAATGTCTGTTTCACTCCTCATCCTCCTCTTTTAATTTTTTGGCAGGGATGGCTTTTGATGGTGACAGACTAAAGAAAGCGGACGAGGAGAGGTCCCCGCTGCTACCTCGAAAAGAAAGGATGATGGTGTCGTGAGGCGCCGTTATCAGAAAAGGCCCCGAAAGAATATATCCGGGGTAGGAGAGACCTCAAGAAGGAGTGCGGAGGTTCCTCCTCAAAGTGGTCGAGAAACACGCCGGCCAATTCCCCGTGAACAACCAGGTCATGTATCTCCGGCACCGGAGGCAGTGTCTGAAGGCCTTACTTTGGCTTACCTCAGGGGGAAGCTAGAGGAAAGCCTACATCCCGGCCTTCTCGAGAAGTACACCGAGGAAGTGACCATTGAGGATGGAGTGGATCACGTCCTGAATGCAGCGGTGAAGGTATGACCGATCCTTCTATCCCGAGCATTGAGACATTCTAAATTATTCAATGGAAAATAATTTGTAACGCCTTGCCATAAGACCTTATAAATTATTCGTGGAAGAATAATTTGTAAAGTCTTACCATGAGACATTTTAAATTATTCGATGGGAAATAATTTGTAATGCCTTGCCATGAGACCTTGTAAATTATTCATGGAAGAATAATTTGTAAAGCCTTACCATGAGACATTGTAAATTATTCGATGGGAAATAATTTGTAACGCCTTGTCATGAGGCCTTGTAAATTATTCGATGAAGAATAATTTGTAAAGCCTTACCATGAGATATTGTAAATTATTCGATTGGAAATAATTTGTAACGTCTTGCCATGAAACCTTGTAAATTATTCGTGGAAGAATAATTTGTAAAGCCTTACCATGAGACATTGTAAATTATTCGATGGGAAATAATTTGTAACGCCTTGCCATGAGACCTTGTAAATTATTCATGGAAGAATAATTTGTAAAGCCTTACCATGAGACATTGTAAATCATTTTATGGGAAATAATTTGTAACACCTTGCCATGAGACCTTGTAAATTATTCGTGGAAGAATAATTTGTAAAGTCTTACCATGAGACATTGTAAATTATTTGATGGGAAATAATTTGTAAAGTCATGTGAATGACCTTGTAAATTACTTCAAGATCTGACCTTTGTAGTCCTCATACTTTGGAAGAAGTACTTTTATTGAAGGGGACTGAACGATGGGCCTCGTTAAAACCTTACCCAGAAAAACCCAATGGGAAAAAATCTGGATAAGGAAAAAGAGTACCCGTCCCTGACGCTGAAAGAAAGAACAATGGGCACGCAGGCCCGACCATAATATTCACTGATGGACGTGCAAGTCCGAAAGTAAAAATAAAAATGGGCGCGCAGGCCCGACCTTACTACGACTAAATGACTCGATATCAACAGAGATGATTACTTGTAGTATGGCTTCAAGTTCTCCACATTCCATGGCCGAGGAAGAGGTTTTGAATCCATTGTGCGGAGGCTGTATGAGCCCTTTCCCACCTTTCGGATGACTTCTTATGGTCCTTCCCATATGGGCCCAAGTTTCCCTGGTTGATGACCGGCAGCCTCACTGCGACGAAGGACAAGATCTCCCATTCTAAATTCCCTCTTCTTTACTCGAATATTGAACTTCTTAAACATGGCCTGTTGGTAAGCTACTATTCTTAATGATGCATCTTCCCTGACTTTTTCCAGAAGATCCAGACTTTCTCTCTGTCCCTCAACGTGGTCGGGCGTTCCCGTGGCCATAACTCGGAAGCTCGGGATTGATAGTACCACTGGGACAGCGGCTTCCATTCCGAAGGCAAGCATGAACGGGGTCTCCCCTGTTGAAGTTTTGAATGAGGTTCGGTTAGTCCATAGTATTTCTGGGAGGAGATCGGGCCAATCTCCCTTGGCACTGTCAAGGCGAGTCCTCAAGTCTTGCAAGATGAGTCTGTTCGTAACTTCAACTAACCCATTACTCTGAGGGTGCGAAACAGAAGTCAGCCTGTGTTCTATTCCTAGGTTCTTGCAGAATTGCTTGAAGGCTTGGCACTCAAATTGACGCCCGTTATCTGTTATTAATGTCTTAGGAAGACCAAAACGGCAGACTATCGATTTCCACACAAATGCTTCCAACTTCTGTTCTGTGATAACGGCAAGTGGTTCGACTTCTACCCACTTCGTGAAGTATTCCACAGCAACTGCCAAGGACTTGACCTGACCCCGGGCTATGGGGAAAGGTCCAAGTATGTCGATTCCCCATTGAGCGAAGGGATATGGGCACATAATCGAGGATAGCTCTTCCGCGGGTTGATGTAATCGGGCTGCGAATCTTTGGCACTTGTCACAAGCTTTTACATAATTAAGTGTGTCTTTCTACATATTTGGCCAGTAGTACCCGTATCTTATCAATTTCAGTGCTAGAGCTCTTGCTCCCTAGTGTCCTCCACAAATTCCTTCATGAACCTCGGCCATAGAAAGGCTGCTTCTTTTGGAGTTAGGCATCGCAAATAAGGAAGTGTGAAGCTTCGACGGAACAAGGTATATCTCGGAGCCCTTGCTTTAACCCTTCTGGCTTCTGCTTTGTCATCTGGAAATTTTCCTGACGTTAGATATTCAAATATCGGATCCGTCCAACTGGGCTCTTGATCTGAAATATCCATGACCTCGGGTTGTTGTGCAATACTGGGCTCATGAAGAGTTCGTATGAACATGGTCCTTTCTAAGTGGTCTAGATTGGAAGGAGTAAGTCTTGACAATGCATCTGATTTGTGATTGGTGGATCTCAGAATTTTATCTATGCAGTAAGATTTGAACTTTCTTTGCAAGTCCAAGACCATCATCCTATAAGATGACATTTTCTCGTCTTTTGCTTCAAAAGTTCCGTTTACCTGTTCTACCACCAACTGCGAATCACTTAGGACCTTGCCATGCTCGACCCCCAGATGTTGAGCTGCTTGAAGTCCAGCAATTACGGCTTCATACTCTGCATCATTATTAGTTGCTGGGAAGTCAAACCTTATTGCACACTGAATTTCCATTGTTCCATCGTCTTTCTTCAATATGATTCCGGCCCCCGAGCCCGCAGCATTCGATGCTCCATCAACTTGCAAGGTCCATGTGGCTTCTTCCCTGTCATGACCTGTTAGCCCCCGAGGTCTTGATGCGAGTTAGACGACGAAGTCGGACAAGACCTGTGCTTTAATGGAAGGCCGAGGTTTGAACTCGATGTCATATTCTCCAAGCTCGATTGACTACTTGAGTAGACGACCAGATACATCTGGTTTCTATAAGATTTGCTTCAAGGGCTGATTTGTGAGGACGGTTATGGCATGGACTTGAAAGTATGGTCTTAACTTTCTAGCTACTGTAACCAGGGCAAGTGCAAGCTGCTCGGCCAATGTATATTGGGTTTCTGCATCTAACATCATTTTGCTGACGTAATATATCGGTTTTTGAGCTTTCTCTTCCTCTTTAACCAAAACGGCACTCACGGCATGATCAGATACTGCTAGATACAAGAACAGATTATCCCCTGGATTTGGCTTTACCAATATTGGAGGAGTCCCCAAATATTCTTTCAACTTCCTAAAGGAGACCTCACATTCGTCGTCCCATCTGAAGTCTTTGTTTCCTCAAAGAATGTTGAAAAGGGAAAACATTTGTCAACTGCTCTTGACATGAATCTGCCCAATGCTGCTACTCTCCCTGTCAGCTTCTGCACTTCCCTGATATTTCGGGGAGGCTCCATTGTTGCTAGGGCCAAAATTTTATCTGGATTAACTTCGATGCCTCCAAAGGCGCACTTTGCGGGATTCAGTTTCATCTGATGTTCTCTTAGCGTACTGAATATGTCCTCAAGGTCAGTAATGTGATCTTTCTTTCTTGAGCTTTTTACGACCATGTCATCAACGTAAACTTCAATGTTAACTCCGATGTGCCTGGAGAAGACCATGTTTACCAATCTTTGATAAGTAGCTCCAGCATTCTTCAATCCAAATGGCATGACCTTGGAGCAGTATATTCCTTCATCTGCCATGAAGGAAGTTTTTTCCTGATCTTCTTGTGCCATCCGAATCTGATGATATCCCGAGAAGGCGTCTAGGAAGCTGTAAAGTTTGGAGCCGGATGTGGAATCCACCAATCTGTCGATCCTAGGAAGAGGATAACTGTCTTTTGGACATGCTTTATTCAAGTCTGTAAAATCTATACAAACTTGCCACTTTCCGTTCGGTTTCTTCACCAAGACCACATTGGCTAGCCATTCTGGATACTTCACCTTCTTGATGAATCCTGCTTTCAAGAGTTTATCTACTTCCTCTTTTATTATCTTCATTCTCTCTGTGGCAAACTGTCTCCTTCGCTGTTTTACGGGCTTCTTGTCGGGCATGACGTTAAGCCTGTGTTCAACGATTGGAGGATCGATCCCGGGCATGTCTTCTGCACTCCACGCAAATACATCGATATTCTTCTTTAGACACTGTGACAACTCCTCCTTCATTAGTTTGGGGAGTTGTTTCCAATTGTGAAGCTCTTCCCTTCTGAGATTTGAACTTCTTCCAACTCCTCTACCGGTGACATTCTTTCTTCCGTAGGAAGGTCTATTGACATCGAATTTGTCTTACCCTTTCCAATACAGCTGATATAGCAACTCCTGGCTACCGATTGACTTCCCCGAACAGATGCTATGCCTACGGAAGTTGGAAACTTGATTTTCAGGTGATATGTCGATACTATAGCTCTTAAGCTGTTCAGGAATGGTCTTCCCAAGATAGCATTATAGGTCATGGGGGTCTTTACGACCTGGAACGGAGTCATCTTTGTTGCCCGTTTTTCCTCTGGTCCCAGTCAGGTAGGAAGGTCAATTAGGCCTTCGGGTTTTACGGTTCCTCCACCAAACCCAGTCAGGGGAGTAATGACCTGTCGAAGCCGATCTATGGGGAGCTACATCTGGTCGAAGGCTTCTAAGGAAAGAACATTGGCTGCACTTCCATTGTCGACTAGTACTCTCTTAACATCAAAATTGGCGATTGTTGCGCTGATAACAACATCATGTCATGAGGATATGAAATTCCTTCCATATCAGCGTTGCTGAAGTTGATGTTGCTTGAAACCTCATGGTCATGACATCCCGGCCTTTCTTCCTGATCTCCTAGTGCCTGGGCATGATTCTTACGTGCGTTATTCGAATCACCTCCAGATGCTATTCCTCCAACGATAAAATTTATGGTGCCAGCGGATTTGTTTTTCTCTTCTCCTTTTCCATGCTCTTTGTCGTCTTTCTTTATGTAGTGCCCCAGGAAGCCCCTTTTTTATAGAGCTTCTATCTCCTGTTTTAATGTTCTGCACTCATCCATGGTATGCCCCGGGCTCTTGTGAAAGTCACAATACTTATGTAGATTCTTTTCGTCGATTTTCCCCTTGATAGGCTTGGGCCAACGCAAATCTTCACGCCTCTGAATTTCCATGAGAATGTGGGATCAAGGTGCGTTTAGTGGAGTTAAACTCTGATGCCTATGGTTATCTCCCTTCGAGCTAGCCCAGGAAGAATTTTTTTCATCTTCCTTCCTTGACCTCTTATTCCCCTGTCTTATTGATTCTGAAGACTGTGCTACCGTTTCCTACACTTGATCCTGTGCCCGAACTGACAAAAGTGTTTCCTCCATATTTATGTATTTTTCGACTCTTCCGAGAAGCTCCGTTACATTCGAGGGCGGATTCTTGGACAAGGACATTCTGAATTCTGGTCCTCGAACAGCCAAGGTCAGGGCTGAGGTAGCTGATGAGATGTAAAGATCTGGAATCTGAAGTCTTTCAGCGTTGAAGCAAGTCATGAACTCTCGCAGTGTCTCATTCTGTGCTTGCCTTAACTGCATGAGGGAGGCGGCGGTCTTCTTGATCCTTTTGCTACTTGCAAAGAAGGCAGTGAACTTCTCAGTAAGATTGGTGAAGGAAGAGATGGACCCTGGAGGTATCGTAGAAAATCAGTCTCAAGCTGAATTTGTTAAGGTTTGCGGGAAGGCTTTGCACAAAATCTGATCGGGAGCATTCTGCATGTCCGTGACATCAGTGTAGGTATTCAGGTGGTTGTTAGGATCTGTCGTTCCTTCGTACTCCTTTATCCGAGGGTATTTAAATCTTTCCGGCAAGGGGAATGATGTTATTTCAGGAGTAAAAGGTGTTCTACTTATGAATGATGTCCGACTTTGCGTGTTCTGCCATATTACATCAGCAATTCCTTCCTGAATGATTCTTTAGAGCTCTTGCTTTGTCAAGTTGGCGGATCCCTCAGTAATGGGATGGGCACCCCCGATTCTCGGGGAGTTGTCAGCGATGGGATTAACTGGCCTGGGATCTTCCCTGGGAATCGTGCCTGGAGTGTTAGGGTTAGGTTGCGCTTGATGATTTTTCTGATGTTGAAGGGCTTGACGGAGTTCACAGAGCTGCTGCTGGAGTTCGTTGAAGTCCTCCCGACTAATCGGTTCACTGTCTGGTGTTGTTTCTGGGTTTTGTTCTTCCCCAACTTCTTCAAGGGGCGGTGGATTATCTTCTTCAATTGAGGTATTGGACGAAACTGAGGGTCCGGTGGATGCGGAGGGACGAGCTTGACGTCTATTAACAATGGCTGATTGTGTCTTTTCCCACAGACGGCGCTAATTGATGCTGTCAAAAATCATAACCTTAACGTGGCAAGATCTGATGATACTTGATTACTGAAAAAGATCAATGAACTCGCCTTTGATGACCCGCAAAAAAGGCGAGAAGGATTCTCTCCGTCGCTCCTCCGGTGTGAGAATTAGTTTTCTGGAAAAAGATAGAGAGAAAATATATAACTGGAATATATGTAAAGAATTGTGAATGAATAAATGTGATCAAAGGAGCTGTATTTATAGGGTTGAAAAAACCCATAACTTCCTTTATTTAAGGAATGAGTCATTTTTGCTATAAACTTACCTTTTAGGAGGAGTTCTAATCTTATAAGAATTGTATTTCCTCATTTTTAGGACGATTCCTTATAGGTTATGTTTTATTTCGAGGGCCCAAGAAGGTGGCCCATTGATAAAGCCCATAAACGATGAACACCTGGAATCTCGATTGTACCGAGCAATGTGGAGCGAAGTGGCCGGGCTAGGCCGGGCACGTTTCCCACTATGGATGCAGGACTTGATTAGGTCGGACATTTTCGGGCTGTGATGATCATAAGGTCGGGCATAAACCCCAGTCTGAGAAAACCTATAGACGATAAGTTAACGGGCCGAGATTGACTGAGCCCGGGATATGAGGCCGACCTCTTTATCGAGATGGGCCGACCCGGTGCGTTTCTTTCATAGGTCCATACTGACAATCCCGAAAAATAGCCCGATCAGTTCTGTATTACAAAATATGGTTGTGATTCTTGTGAATGAAACAATTGTAGTAAAAAAAACTCAGCGTTCACTTTGTACCAATCCCTCAACAGCCCCTTCTCCTTCAGATTATCACAAAAAAATTCTAAAATATGTATCTGCAACAAAAAATATGATGACACACTGCTGGATGTCCATTCAAAATTACAAGAATATACATCCTTTCAATAAGCAATAACGTTCTACGTACAAGGTATCCTGTATATCTATAATATATACTTCTTTCATTCTCAACAAAATAGCTAATCATCAACATATATATCTCCGACACTCGCATTGAGATCATCTGGAAATCAAAATTCATCGTCATTCGAATCTTCGTAATCACATGATGAACCAAATTTGATTCGGAAGACATATATCTGCATAAATATTTAACAAAATGTCATCATTATCCACATCAATCATCATTAAGTGTAATACTCATGAAATAATCATATTCAGAAAATTAAAGTATAATCATTAGCTTAATCCAACAAATCAATTACAATAAGATAAGTAAGCAATCTTGAGAATTACAGAAGGTTTAAAAAATAAATAAAAAATCCTACACTAGAAGTTAAAGTTACCCATCTCAGCCAAACAATCAAGCAAATCAAAGAAGTTCTAATATAGGCTCTCTCCTAGTTTCCGGCATCGTCACAAATGTCATCCTGAAATCTAAATCCTTAAAGCCTTTATCGCTTTCATATAAACCTCATTAGATGCACATTCCACGTTGTTTAAGATGTTTAGGCACACCATATTCAAATAAGGATCCGGACTAGTGGCTTCATATTCATCCTCATGATTAGATGATTTCCCTTGGATCCGGACTAGCTTTTCTTAGTGTCCAAAATTTAGTTTCCTCGTTCCTTACACTAATTTTAGATGACCACCGCCCATACATGACTCAATTTTTTCAGCTTTACTGCTCTTGAGTTCTTTACATCGATGTTTGTTAAGGGTCGTATCATCGACTCTATGAAATACTTGTAACTTCATTTTCTACACGTCTATGCTCTCCTTTGCTCAAAAATTCATCTTCTTTCTGCCTTTATTCTTCTCATATTGGAGAAAGTTGAGTGGAATCGTTGCCTAAACCCCTAGTAGATGTTGTGCCACTAAAAATCACACCAAGACTTCCTTCCTAATTGTCTTGTACCCATTCCTATTTTCTAAAATATTTATTTAAAAAAATCTAATTATTATATTTTATATCAAGATAAGATTAAATTATTTCATAAGACATGGGCATATAAATTCTCCCCAAATTTTTTTTTTTCAATTTTCCTTTTTTTTTTTTTTTTTTTTTTTTTTGAGTAACAACAACAACAATGTAAATGATATTTTTACCAAATTAGAGCTAAGCTCTGATACCAAATGATGCGAACCCCCTTGGTATATTGACCAAAAATCCCCACAACTATTTTAATATTAATCCAAGAAAGTTAAAGTGGTAAAAAAAATAAAAAAATACTTTAACCCAAGTTTAAATCTAACCCAAATTTAAGAATTAAACTAACCCCAACCCAATTGGTATCAACTAAACAAATTTCAAAGTGGGGAAAATAAACAACAACACAAGAATAAAAATACTCAAACAAAGTTGATTAAATTCCAAGAAGAAAATAATAACAAATGAGGTTTTTATCCTTACCTCAAGGAGCCTCTCAAGAGGAGCATTCACAATGAACAACCAAGTTAATTAGTTTGAAATGAAAAATGTGTATATAATATACAAAATTGGGCAAAAGATGTAATTTCGGAATTTCCAAGAAAAACCCCGTTTTTCTGAAACGAGGTGTTTCGGTCGACCGAACTGGTCGACCGAAATTATTTCGGTCGATCACATGTACTTTCAGTCGACCAACCCTCAGCAAAATGCGACTGAGGCTACCTTTAAAATTCTCTGTAGACTTTCAGCCGACCGAAAGTGGCTGAATCCAATTTCTCCTTATTTTGGCTCCAACTTGATCATTGGCTTGTTTTTCTTGACTTTAATTACTTGTTTAGCCTTGAATCTTGAACATTTCCGCGTCAGATCTCGTCATGGGTTTCACGGGTACACGCATCGAGGTTTGACTTTCTCGGTTCTCATCATCCCCTCCCTGAAAAGGATTCGACCTTGAATCTTGCTTGAATGCACTGTCGTGAAACTCCTTGAAATTTGATCTTGCAACATTGTGGGTCACAGGTTCGTGTAATGAAGTTGGACCTTCACGATTCTCATCATCTCCTCCATCTCGAAAGAGATTCGACCGCGAATCGACACCTATAATAAAAATAGAAAATTCAGGTACAATAAAGGTAACTGAAATTTCATACTTACCGTACAAAATCAAATTATAGATGTTTCCAAGAGCTTGAAAGGTGCCAACACTGCAGAATAGAAATTTGGATTTCATTTGATCAGGAACCCGTTCTTTCATCGAAATGAACCATATCCAACCACCCGAATCAAATACGAACCGCCTCCTACCATTGTTGGTGTTTGAATTGTAGTGCTCATCCTTCATCCCAATTTGAGACTTGTTCCACTCATGAGGTAACTTTACCTCTTCCTCACTTTTCTCCCCACCCAAGTTACCTCTTTCATCAATAAACAAACGCATCAAATTCGAAAGAGCTAACGAGTTAAAATCATGAAGAATTTCAAAAGGAAAAAATGCAGTAGTAGAATGAGCACTTTGATTATAAGCAAATCCAACAAAAGATTGACTTTGTTTCCTGACAACGCTCCGCAAGTGCACGGGTCGCGCAAGTAATAAAGTGGATTTTAAGTCCAAGTATCGATCCCACAGAGATTGTTTTAAATTGTATTTTAGACTACAAACCTTAACCGGAACAAGAAACTTAGGATTTGGGAATTTTGATTTTGAAAAACAAATTAAAAAGTAAACTAAAGAAAATAAGAAAACTTGATTTGTTAAAACGATGAGATGAATATATTAGAATTATGAATCCACATTAAACATATCAACCATGTATTTAACTTAAACATTTAATAACAAGGTATGAGTATTGAAAATCCGCGTTCCTATATTTATTTATGTCCCCTTTCGAGCGATGCATAAACATCTTTTCCTACAAGAGACGAGCCTATATTTCTATGACCAATCCAAACATGTAGAAAAGCATTAACGAATTATGAACAATTTTAAGGATAACATGAAGCATAGGGGTATATTTCTATCCCCTGTCGGACTTCGCGGCAATTAATCAAGGTCTAATAGATTCCTACTCTTTCGAACATAGAAATCTATCACAAGCATCAATAATTATGCGTCAACAATCATAGATGATAATTACAACATAATTAATTGCATCAATCTCATAAATCGCATAATATAAATATAAATTCAAAACATGGAATCAATAAATTAATGCTTCATCACAATTCTAACAATAAAAACCTAGCCTAAAGACATGATTGAAAATAAATCACAAGAAGTATGAAAAGATGTCACCTCGTTCATATTCTTGATCTTTGTGCTTCAATCTTGAATTTGGCCTTCAATGGATCTCTCAGCAGTTGGACAGCATTTTGGCATGAATTTCACAAGTTGCGAACCCCCTTTCTCGAGCCTTAGGTCTGGTATTTATAGATTTTCCCGAGAATTAGGTTAATTGAGGAGAAAACTGCTGAATTCCGCGCAAAAAGCCCAGCTACGGCCCAGTCGGGACTACCGTGCGACCGCATGGTTCAAAAATGCGCGATCGCATGACTCTGCAGGTAAATTTCAGTCGCTGATTTTTTTGACCGTGCGACCGCACGGTATTACGGTTTAAGGCAATTTCTGACTTTTAAATGTTACAAGTTGGTCCCTGTCTTTTAATTGCACAGCAAGTCCTCCAACTTCTGATTGTTGCAATTTAATCCATGAACTTCTGATTTCTTCCAAATTCGATTTTTTTCTTCAATTTAGCTATTTGATTGACTGCAACAATTCTTGATTTGCTCACTTTGACACGTTTTACATCCAATTGCTCAATTTTAGCTTCAATTCCTTTGTTTTCTCGACTTTGGGATTATTTCTGAAATGTAAACAAATAACACAAAACGAATAGCAAATATTCTAAAACAAACATATAAAATCCTACTTTTAGGATAGAAATAAGTGTATAAAATACACTTATCATTTCCCACTCTTTAGGTTACTCATAACGTTATTGCAAAGGAATTGTGTTAAAACTTCATTAACTATCTTGGTTTGGTAAGAAAAATGGTTAAAACTAGAAATTTGGTTCTAAAGCTCCCCCAAAAATCCCCCAAAATGGGATTAATAAAATGTGCAATTATACTCAACAACATTCCCCTATGGACAACATGTAAACGCACTACCTCCTTTAAGAGAAGATTTGTTATGTTGGTAGCATCATTGGATTCATGAAATGCAGCAAAAAGTAGCATTCTAACAAGTCTACCAACATTCACAAAATTAACTTCATTCCCTTTCTTTAACCTAAGTAAACCCAACATAAAATTCATAAAATTAGTAATCCAAGAATGCTTGGGGCAAAAACTTGAGCTTAGTCATTTTGCAAGTTCGGCATTTGCTACAAGTGCAATCATGTTTATCACCAACATGACACATGACACATTTAGGAATGAATAATCTAATATCCCAAAACAAATAATGATCATGTCTATGAAATTCATCAAAATATTGCTCATCACATGATTCATAAATGTTAAACCATTTTGGATTATTAGCTTGCAAGCCCATAATAAGTTCATGACAAAAATATTTGGCATTTGAGCAACTAGGAATGGAGAGTTTGTTTTCACAACATAAAAATCCATTTTGCCTATAAAATTTACCACACGAGACATGCATGTTAGACATAATCGGGTCGTCAATATTTATGTCCCTACTACATTCAAAATAAGAAAATTTGACATTTAGGCAAATAGGCACACACAAATATTTGGATTTACAAATGAGGAATTTATCATGCCAACGACCTTCATTTCATGCAACATTTTCACACTACAAAATTTCATTTGTCAAGTCCACATCAATGTCATACAATCCTTTAATGTATTCCAAATATAATAATCTTGCATTTAAAGAAATGTTGGGAGCATACCTCCTAGACGTTGCATCGGTTACCACATTTTCTTTATCTTGATTGTATTTGTTGTGATAGGAGTTTTGAGTTCTTGGTTGCTTTGATAAGTCGGTTTCACGATCTCTTACAACAAGGAAGTAACCAAGTTAGGGAGGGAAGTGTTAGAATATTCAAGAGTAAAGAACATTTTGGTGAGATCTCTGCTCTCAATTTTCTTGGTGACACTCATCACTTTCTCACATTTTTCTAAGGTAGGATCCTCAACTCTTGGTTCTTCTCTCACCTCTCCTTTTTCTGGAATCGTGACTCCAACCCTCAATCCCTCTCCTTTTTCTAGGGACGATGCCCTAACTCTCATGCTCTCATTTTGCCTCTCTTTTGTTTCTTCCTCAATTGGCTCAATCAGATTTTCCTTTTCTTTCTTCTTTTCTTTTTCTTTTTCTTTTTATTTCTCCTTTTCTTCTTCAAACTCCTTCTTGAGTTTCATTTGGTCTTTATGAACTTTCTCCAAACTCAAAGGTAGGAGCACCACCTTTTCCCCATTTAATTGGAAGTTATACCGGTTCTTTTCCAAATTATGTGTGTAGTGTGCATGGGAACTACATCACATAACACTTGGTCACTATAGGTTCCAATATTGAAAGTAAGAAGAACTTGATCACTCACTCTCACCTCCCCATAATCACCCAACATTTGCAATATATAAGGATTAGGATGTTTCATAGCCGGTAACCCCAATTTTTCCACTCTACTAGCACTCACCAAATTAGTGCCAATCTTCCCATCTATCATGAGACTATATGGTTTATCACTCACTAGGCACCTAGTGTAAAAATTATCCTCCCCATGTTCCTCTATCTCATTAGTATGGGCTAAAGATTATGGTGGCCTAGCACTCATCTCCTTCACTACTTCTCTACTTTCTCCACCTCCCCTCCTATGGAATGATGGAGTCTTCATGTTCTCAGTATCAACATTCTCATCCATCCCATCTCCACTCCTATGGAATGATGGAGTCATGAATTTTGCATTCTCACACTATCAATATTTTCATCAACTCCATTTCTCCTATCATCCAACAACTCTCTTCTTTTCCTATTCATACTCCCATTTTGTTCACCATCCCCATCATTTCTCCAAATATCTATTATAATTTTTCTATTCAAACTCCCATTTTGTTTTTTAACTCCATCTCTATACACAATTTCCCCAAAATTATCCCTCACCCTTCTTCTACTACACATCATTTCTTCACCTCCCCTATTTGATGTACTCTCCCATCTTGTTCCTAAATTTTCTCACCCCCAATCTTCTCCATTTGTCTAGCAATGGTGGTTGAAAGATTTTGTAACAAGTACTTCAAATTTTGAATTTGAGCATTGGAATTTGACATGGTGTGCAAGTGTGAAAGTGTTCTCACAAGAATATTTTTCACTCGTGTTTCACTCAATTTAGACTTTTACACTCTAATGAGCTCACCACTCTTGCCTTTTTCCACTCAAAATCTTCTTTTTCAAATTCTCCAAGGAGGGTAATCAACTAAACCACAAAGTATAATTCTTGTGGAGTCAAAGAAATCACAAATAAGGAAGAAGGAATTTATAACAAGTAGACACAATAGCAAGTGGAGTTTATGTGCTTGCTATACTCAAAAGGAACAATTGTTATGTGGGGTAAGATGCTAGGAATACAATTTCAACAAGGAGATTGAATAACCACAAGTAATCAAGGCATGGATGTAGAGAAATAAGCAAAAGAGCGTAAATTTTCAATGAGACAATTTATCAAACACTTTGTACTCAATTTTTGAATGACCTTGAATGTGTATAATGTGGATATATGAAAACCCCCAACACCTCAAATGTGGTAAGGAATGAATGAACAATAATTACCAAATGTTTGGAGCAAGTAATATATGGGATAAAATATTGATAAAACAATCTCAATAATGAGAATTGGATAGCCCTAAGTAATTAGAAATATATGGGCATCAAACAATGAAGCACTAATGGAGCATTCTCATGGAGGCAATTTATCAAATACTTTGAGTACACAATTTGGAAAGTGTAGGTTTTGTAGTGAATGAATAATGGAATTCCCTCAACAAACTCACAATCAATATACTCAATACATGGAATCAACAAATACATATGGGCATAAAAATTTTCCCCAAATTTTTTTTTTTTTTTTTGAATAACAACAACAACAATGTAAAGGATAGTTTTACCAAATTAGAGCCAAACTCTGATACCAAATGATGCGAACCCCCTTGGTATATTGACCAAGAATTTTCACAACTATTTTAATATCAACCCAAGAAAGCTAAAATGGTATATAAAGCGATAAACACCTTAACCCAAGAGGAGCATTCACAATGAACAACCAAGTTAATTAGTTTGAAATGAAAAATGTGTATATAATGTAAAAAATTGGGCAAAAGATGTAATTTCGGAATTTGCAAGAAAAACTCCATTTTTCTGAAACGGAGTGTTTCGGTCGATCACGTGGTTGACTGAAATGGCACTTTCAGTTGACCAACCCTCAGTCGAACGTGACTGAGGCTACCTTCAAAATTCTCTGCAGAATTTCGGTTGACCGAAATGACTTTCGGTCGACCGAAATTGGTTGAGTCCAATTTCTCCTTATTTTGGCTCCAACTTGATCATTGGTTTTTTTTTACTTTAATTACTTGTTTAGCCTCGAATCTTGAACCTTTTCGGCGTCGGATCTCGTCATGGGTCTCATGGCCACGCGCATCGAGGTTTAACTTTCTATGTTCTCATCAATTAACCTCTAGAGAGACTCTCAATTTTAACCAACAAATTCACACGTATGATTCAATTAAACTAGGTTATATATCTCCATAACATAAATTGAAAATCAATCTATAATCAACTATATTATTTGTCACTTGTATTAGAAAACCTAAATAATTATGGATTTAGATTCCTAATTGGCTAAGTATTGTTTTGACAATTAAAACAACGTGCACTTTGTATTAATTAATCAAGACAACAACTTTAATGAAAACAAAAAATATATAAATAGAAAAGAGATAAAAGAACAATAAAAACATTTAGCTATCCATAAACATTGCAAATTAAAAACTTAAGAAAATAATCAACAAAGGTAAAAAGTCAAACTCCCGAAAAAATCCAGATGAATATGCGTGGATGCTCCTTTTTAATTCCAATGTCTCCCCCTCTGCGCCGCTAGGTCCTCTCCTTCCCATAATATGTCTGCTACCTCTTTGTTTTTGTTTTTTTTGTTGGTCCCAGTTGCTGGGCTTTTCTTCTTTCTTCCAATTTAACAGATTATTTTAATCCCCTCTTAGGTCAAAGTTGTTCTAATTTTTGGTCCAAGTCTCCTCCAATTGAATTGTGTTGCTGGGCCTTCAAAATTCCTCCCAATTAGTCTCCAAATTTTGGGCTATTCACATAATTACACTACATTTAGGGATCAAATTGAAATTTACTTAAATTTTATAAAAATTGAAAACTACTTATAATAAAATCATAAAAACTGAAAAATACTTCATAATCACGTGAAGTATCACAATCTGATACTTTTGATACTTCTCAAATATGTTAGTATCACAGTATGATACCTATGATACTTTTCAATTTTTTTTAGTAACAATGAAGTATTTTTCAAAATTTTTTATTTGGGTAGTAAAAATCACTTTTATTATCTAAAGTAAGTAATCTATACAATTATCCCCCAAATTTTTCTAATTGCCCGCCCCAAAAATGCCAAGCCCATTAATTTTTGAGGTTACTGTTTTTCTGAAACAGTAAGGCGTGCCCACACCTTATGTAGAGCCCTTTTTCTGATTGTGTACTTTTTGAGTTTCAAACTTGTTCTTTTAATTTGTGATATTGAATCCATTTTGATTAAACCCCTCCATCTAATCCACAAAACATAAAATATGATTAATATTCAAAATTTAAGCATTTAAAATCATTGGATTAAGAAGAAGTATCACAAATAAAATAACAATTATGCACCCTATCAACTGCACTCAGGCAATTTGAAGTTTACAATGGGCAGATGAGCACTTTGGGGAAAATGAGCCGAGTCGTGCATATGGGAAGATATTTGTTAAGAATTGGTAGAGATGTCCAGATTTGTTTCTGAGCCCTAATTTCTTGGTAAGTAATTTTATTTTATAATGTCTTATTTTGCTTTGCTGTAATTTAGTTTTTAAAATATATATATAACCTATTGGTGAGATAATGTCGCACCATAGACGTCGTTGCTATAGATCTAAATACCTATAGCAACAACTAGTATTATAGGGTTGACATATTTTGACATATTGATCTATATATGTCGCCCCTATTTCTCTCATTTTTTGTAGTGATTTCCAACATAATTTATTCTGAAGTATTCTATTTAAGAAAAAAAAAAAAAAAGAGCACATACGATCCCTTCTCCCATAAAAACAAAATAATTTACAATAATTTCATATCGTTATCAAATCACAAACCTAAAAGAACAGATATAAAGATAAAAAAATTGATGAAGTAAAAAAAAAAAAAAAAAACGATTTTAATTAACAATGCACCGACTGGATAAAGAAGTACAATATAATCCACGTGAAAATCATAATTCAATAGATGAAGTAAAAAATCGATTTTTATTTGTGGGGGATTAGCATATAGAAAAAAATCAGTTGGAGAAAAACCACGTGAGAAATTAGAAAATTATCTTGACTCCTGAGGCCTGAGAAATAGCACTAGAAAGATGAATTTAGGTACTCTTCACTAGGGTTCTTTGTAGAGATGGTAAAAAACCCGAAATGGTACCCGACCCAAACCCTCAACGAATGGGGCGAAAAAAATTCGCCTTTGGCCACTTGACCTGAACCCACCCAAAAAAAAAAAAAAAAAATTAAACGAGACAGTAAACTAGGCGACGGATTCAACCCACCCTGACCCGAAATCATCGAGATCGGGCACGGGTTGGGGGACCCCTCCGCCCGAACCTACTTATTGCCATTACTAGTTCTTGGGGCATCACCACAAAGAAAGAAAGGGAGAAAAAGGGGAAGGGGGGGGGGGGGGGGAGGGTATGAGTAGGTTTTGTGTGATTTTATTATCGTATTAATTTGAGAATCTAATGTTTTTTTTTTTTTTTTTTCAAAACATGTTTTGAGTTTTTAATCACGCACATTTTTTTCAAATTACTTTTAAACTACATATTTTATCTTGAAAACATTGTATTCTTTGTTTATAAACAAAAATTTTTTACAAACGATTTCGTTGACGGGTAAATTAGACACAAACAAGATTATGTAATATGTAGAAGAATTTTGTTATAAAAAAATCTTGTAATGACTACAGTAACTGTGGGAAATTTGATTTCGCTTTCAAATTCCAATCGAAAATCTATAATTTAAATTTTAAAAAAAAATGGAGGAGGAGAGAATATTTGTGCCAATTATAAGAAAATAATAAAAGTCGTAGAACATTCTGCAGATTAAGAAAATCTTTGCATCTAGAATATGTACGCATTTAATGGGTTCCCTATCCTGACTTCCACTATTGCGGTTGCCGGTATAGAAATTTCTGAGAAATTGGGTTTCAAAATTGAGAATAAATAAAAATTTAATTTGAATATAGAGCGTTTTAATCAATTTATATTACTAATTCTTAAATTTTTATCTCGATATTCTCCTTTATCCTATCTGGGAATCAACCGATCAAAAGGAGTTACGTACTATTTAAAATGTCTAAAACTTAAATGGTCAATTCCATATTATGAGAGGTCCAACCAACTACATCAAGAACTATATAAAATATAAAGTCTCATCTTTAAATAAATAATCAGTTGGTCTAGATAATTAATACATTTTAAAATTAATTTGACCAAAAAAAGTGATTTTTATTTAGTATTTTACCACTAAAGAAACAATTTTCAGATCACTCCTCCCCCTCATAACACTATCTTCTCTTTTATATAAGAAATAGAAATAAATATAAATAAATGGATGGGTAATGAGAGTCAAGTCTCACAGTCTTTCTTGGAGAATAAATTAAGTACATTTAAAACAATAATTTTAACCCTGTGTATTGTTTCTCTTTTTCCATTTTTTTGGTAATTCTCTTGATTTTGTAAATTACTAGTCTTTGTGGGCACCCGTTATTTGCAATTTGACTATTATTGAATTTTTTGAGGTTCTAACAAAAAAACAAAAGGGACAATTTACGCGTTGCGTACAATTTGACCATTATTAAATTTTTTGAATTTGTAGTTAAAAATAAAAAAATAAGAAAAGAACAAAGTCGGGCAGCTTGAGCAACCAGTTGCCTGAAATTGAACGAGAAAATGAACAGTGATATGCCATTTTCTTCCCTTGGGTGTATGGGGGGATTTCTCATTAGTCAAATCAATAACGGCTTGCTATCTTCAACATATGGCTTCCAACCATAATTGACTGTTTATAACCCAATCGTTTACCGGGGAAGCCCAAAAAGAAAAATGTCTTTTGTAAAAGGATTATTCTAGTATAACATGTGGACCCCTCACACATGTGAGAGGGGTACAGTGACGTGTAACTCAATGTGTTATTGTAGCAAGATTTTTTATAAAAATACTTCGTCAACTTACTATTTATGCTTTAAAGAATTAATTATCATAATAACATTGATATTGATATAAAAGAAAGGTACGGTTAGACTTTATTTAAAGCCTCGAGTTGTTAATGAAAACTATAGAAAAGGAATAAATGCGTCACCCATGCCTAATTAATAGTCGAGAATTAGAAGTTTGACATTTTCTACAAATTAAAATGTACAATTTTTTTATGTAAAAAAGGTTGTTGTTAGGTCATCTCCAACACTTTACTCTTACCCCAAATTTGGGGTCAAGTGAATATTACCCATTTTTCTTATAATTTCTTAATATTTTTACCTTGATTACAATTTTTTTAATTAATGATTTTAATTTAAATTAATAGTTAATGCGTAGAATGAATCAAATTAAATTAAATTATTATGAACAAAAATAATTTTTTTAAGAAAAATTAAATTAATAATTATAAAATTATAACATTTCAAATTAAATAATAATTATTATAAACGCTGATCGAATTTGAAAATACCCACAAAATCAGTAAATACTTCATTAAACGCTGATCGAATTGAAGTAATTTTTTAAGTGAAAATGACTATAATCTCTTGATTTTTTTATTTATTTTTTGATTGGGCTCCATTAAAATGAGTTTTTGGAAAAATATATGTCATAAAATAGTGATTTTTTGAAAAACGATGGGAAAAGATAAATCTTCCATTATTGCATGAATTGCTCTAGCCCTACACTAAATTATTAATGGTTTCATAATCTGCCTCTCTCTTGATAAAATAAAAATAATAAAAAACAAACATGTGGCTGTGGAGGTCTGTTGAAGCTACGAGGGTGTTCAGTATTGTTTAAAATTGGTTTTTTTTTTTTTTTTTTTTTTTTTTTTTTTTTTTTTTTTTAATAAATAGTGATTTTTAGGATAAATGATGATTAAGATTTGATTAAAAAGTTAAATATCGTGAGCTTGACTTTTAATTGATTATTGAGATTGAGTATTGTAGAAAAATGAAAAATTTTTAATAAAACCAAACAAGGGTGTTTAGCTGGACCTACATATCATTTATTAGAAATTAGTGTTACACCCGTACGATACACGATCATTTGTTACTCACATATATCAAATTTACAAGTTGAATGAATATTTAATTAAAAATGAAAAACGAAGGAAGATAATCAATTACAAAAAAAATGTACAATTACACATACTTTAATTGTTTAAGGGTCGTATGTTAACGTTCTAGAAAATTTAACTCAGAAATTTATTAAAATGAAAAGAAAAAGAAAAAATTAATCAATGAACGTTCCAATTTTATTCTCTTTAATTTTCTATTTTTAAGGAAAAACATTTATGTGTTACTAACTACATTTTATTTATTTATCTATTTTAAAAACGTTTTATTTATTTTTACGAATTAAAAAAATTATAATTAATTTTCATATGTTAACATATGAAATGAATTTTTAATTAAGAATGAGAAACGAAGTAAGACAATTTAGTTACAAATAATGTACAATTACACATATCTTTGTTTTTATTTTTTTATTTTTTACGGTTTGTATTTTTAGTATTCCAAGAAATTTCAGTAAACATTGTAATTTAAATTGACTTGAAGCTTAAAGTGAGATAACAAAATTATATTTATATTTAAATATAATCTCTCTCTCTCTCGTTGAAATTTTCGATTTGACATTCATATTATATATTTTTCGACTTAAATATAATAAAATAATTATTATCAAGTGAATTATAACTATTACTAAACCAAAAAAAAAAATAGTTTATTCATTAAAATAAATTAAAATCTTGATGCCATTAATAACATAACCTGAGTTCTAATTTATCACGTTATTTTTTGCATATTAATTTTAAATAAATTTTAATATTTAAAAAGTTATTTTTGACGAAAAATTATGTGCGCATTTTTTATATGGATTTTGTCTTTATATATGTTTAGATTTGATACAGTTTGCTCAACAATTTTTTATATTTATATTTATATTTATTTTTTTATTATTTCAGTTTAATGATTGAAATTTTATTTTCGTTCTAATTTTACTATTTTAGATAATGTTTTAGTTCCGATTCATGAAAATTGTGGTGTATCACAATTTCCAACATAAAAACCGTCAAACTGTTACAGTTTTGTTTTAACTTAAAACACCGTTATTTTACGCAATGATTATAATTTATAAATAAATTTATAAATAACACAATTTCTAAATTATTTTTTAATCATACATATTTTCTTTCTCCAATTTTCAACCATTGATCTACCTAAAAAATACCAAAAATTCAAAAAAAAAAAAATTCCGGTTGTAGTTGCCGAAGTGTATCGATAATTATTACAATTTATAAACTAATTTATAACACTCCGTTTTTTTACGCGGTGATTACAATTTATAAACAAATATATAAACAATACAATTTTTCAAACCACTTTTTAATCACACATATTTTCTTTCTCCAATTTTTAATCATTGATCTACCTCGAAAACACCAAAAAAATTTAAAAAAAAATTGCGGCTCAAGGAGCAGAACAGTCCGTAAATAATATAATTTCTCAAATCACTTTTTAAATATTCAAATTTTCTCTTTTTACTTTTCAACCACATATCTTACCTCAAAAATAACAAAAAACAATTAACAACTGTTGTAGTGTTACCGAACACACTACATTGTATTTCGAAAGTGTCATTCTTATATTGTTGGGATGTAAACAATCCAACATCGGTTGTGAGGAAGGAAATAAACCACCATATAACCCAAATGAGCTACTCCACCCATTACCAATTGGTTTTGGGTTGGAATCTCACTTGGGCCTGGGGTTTGGGCTTGAGATTGGGCAAAATTAAAATATACATAGTCCCAACAGTGGTATCAGAGTCGGAAAGATTGTATGGTGGACGCACGATCGAGTGGATGTACGTGACTCCCTAACAATGGCAGATGAATCGAGATGATGAACCTCAAGATGAAGAATTCCTGCGATTTCTCATGAGATGGAAAGATCCATGGTAACATAGTGTACATCGGCTATGGTGGATTATCTCGGTGAATGGTGATCTCTTTGGGCATGAGGAGATTTGACGGGATTTATCTTGAGGGAGGGTCAGATGGACTAGGTGTACCTCGTGGGCCTTGTTTGAGGGAGGGATTGTTGGGATGCAAACAATCCCACATCGGTTGTGAGGAAGGAAATAAACCACCATATAACCCAAGTGAGCTACTCCACCGATTACCAATTGGTTTTGGGTTGGAACCTCACTTGGGCCTGGGGTTTGGGCTTGAGATTGGGCAAAATTAAAATATCCATGGTCCCAACATATATAAATCTATATATTTCGAAGGTTAAAATATTTAGTGTTGCGTATTGGATTTATGTCATAGCCTCCGTTTGGTAAAACATAAATGTAGAGTTGAAATTGTATATTCGTATATGATATGACTTCCCAAATACTAGTGATGGCAACGGTTCTATTCGGGGTCGATTCGTCCAAAATCATAATCGAACCATCCATTTTTTGCTCATACATGAATCGCCTAAGTCGGGTCGGTTCGTGTCTCGATTCGGTGCGGTTAATAACCACTTGTATATAAATTAATTTTTTCAAGTCTAACTGAAAATGCAGTTTATTAATAAATAAAAAAATAAAAAGCAATATGACAATACTAAGTAAATTTTACAAACAATATCTCAAATTCAAATGTGAATTACAAACAATATCCAAATTCTCAAATTCAAAATTCGAATTTAGTAAGCCTCTGTCTGCCCCCTATTTTTAACCAATTTTTTTTGTACAGTTCCTTTGACTTCAAGCGGAGCCCACTACGTTTTGCTCTCTACTTCCCATAATTGTGGATTGATTTTATTGTAGCAAACTTACAATATTTGGAGTATATCAGGGGTTCAGACAGAGGCTAAATAATATTACAAGCATATCAATATTAGTATAATAATTTAGTATAAGTTTTTATGGATTTCTAACTATTCATTGAAGAACAGTAAACAGGATAACTTCGGATGTGACCTAAATATTTCTAAAAACATACTAGCAGAGAGAACTTGATAATAAAGCACGTTAAATAATCAAAGGAGAACCAAGTTACTCAAACAAATACTCTCATGTTAAAGTCAATTTGAGAGCATAACAACTAGTATAACCCTCCATATATAAAGTTTCATTTCATCACCATTCATTCACCTGAACATTTCCTAGAAGCAAACAATTATCTGACAAAATTATACTAATACCCGCCAATTATATTCTAAATGTACAATCTGTGGAGAATTGTCGTCTTTCGAAATAGAGATTGACTATGGGAGTGGAGACGAATGAATAAGTTATTCAAATGACTATAGACCTAGGTTAATGGATTGGACTTTGGCCATGTGAGTTTGGTTAATTGGCTTTTAATTTTGATCTTTCTAAGTTTTTAATATAGCCTAAAATCATTTTTTTAATCGGGTATTCAGTTTGGTTCTGGGCACAGACGCAATTACCATACCCGTCCCACCAAAAATCGAGTCATTAAATTAACATACCATACCTGCCCCCACCACTCCATCGGTTCGATTTTTTTCACATCATTCGGTTCGATTCACCGCAATTTTCGGTTCAAGTGGTTCAAATTGCCATCCATATTCCCAAAGGTAATATCCATGTGTTCAATAACCATTAAAAATGGTTTATAAATCAGTTTAGAGCATCTCTAATAGTTTGTGCAAATTTTGATCTATGTGACATTTGAATAGATAAAAATTTAACTTGTGTTGATAATATAGATAATGAAATTTACAAATAATAAACTTCCTTAAATAAATTGAAAATTTAATATTTTCCTAGTCACTTTGTCTAACACGTTATCTATATCTGAATATAGAACCGAAAAATTTCTCTTCCACATCGCATCACATAGACATGAAAATCAATCATTGGAGATGAGATTTTTAAATAATTATTTGTTTTTCTTACGTGGAAATGATTTTTTTCACAATTCATAAATCATTAGAGATGCTCGTTTAAATCATACAATTTCTCAAATCACTTTTCAATTATACACATTCTTTTTTCAATGTTAACTACTATTTTTTATTTCAAAAATATAAATAAATCAATTTATAAAATAAAGAGAATTATTAAACGAAAGTTAATTGATGAAGACTTTATCGATGAATTAAACCATGAAAGAGATGGATACCTGCTCAAGATTTTGATATCTACAAAGCTGGAAAGCACCCTAAAGTGATATACAAGCAAATGTTTGATAAAAAAAATAAATTGATTTATAAATTTTTATATAATATATAAAAGTAAGGTAGTTCATAAAAATAATTTTTCACCCATTTTTCTATTTCTATAAATAATAAGGTCTAATAGAATTAAATAGTGTGAATGTAAAATTGATGTATGTCAAATGTGAATGCAAAATCTGGATAAATGTGAATACATTTATTGCATTAATTATATATATATATATATATATATATATATATATATATATATATATATATATATATATATATATATATATATATTATGGTAAATACTAAATAATGGTTGATATTTTTTTAATCAATTTTAATTTTATTATTAAAACTAATATTGAATTAGTTCAATTAATATTTTTAGTTATCAGTATTAAAATTATTATTTAATTTATTTATTTATTTGTTGTTTTTAATATTATAAATTCTATGTATAGTCATCAATATAAAAATTATGTTTTAATTATTAATGGTTAAATAATTCGTTATCTTTAATTTTAAAAATCATATTTTATGAAAAATATATGTAGTTTATAGAAAAAATTATTGAACGAAGACTAATATTGAATAATTAATGCTTTGATTTCTTTTTAGTTAATAATAATATCAATAGAATGATTAATATTTTTAATCATTCTTAATTTTAATAAATTTTTAAAGATTATAGGGTATAAGATTATTTGTATAATTTCGTGATCTCCAACTTTAATCGATTTTCGTATCATGATAATTGCGAGATTTTCAAATTATTATTTTGACTATTTGACATTTTTTTTTTAGAGTTGTATTTGTGAAATAGGGATTTTTTAGAATGTATAGTTAAAAAGTAGTATGAAAAATTGTAAAATATAAGACCATGTTCTCTTTATTGTTTTTAGCCCGTGTTGAGTTTTCGATTTTTGAAAATATCGAAAACGTTTTCACTTTACCCATTTTCAGAAATGCATATATATATATATATATATATATATATATATATATATATATAAAGGAAACTCAAAACGAGTTTATTGCATTTTAGATATTTTGTATTAAAAAGTCCAAAACATGCGTTTTGGACTCTTTTTTTTTGTAATTTTTTTTTTTTTTTTTTGTAAATATGAGACACTACCTTCATTTGAAAGTCTTATGTTATTTTACCATTATATATAGATCCATGTTAAGATTTTTTTTTTTTTGTAAATGTAAGACACTTCCTTCACTTGAAATTCTTATATTATTTTGCCATTATATATAGATCCATGTTAAGATTTTTTTTATTATTATTTATTTTTTTGTAAATGTAAGACACTTCATTCACTTGAAGTTCTTATATTATTTTGCTATTATATATAGATCCATATTAAGATTTTTTTTATTTTTTTTATTTTTTGTAAATGTGAGACACTTCCTTCACTTGAAGTTCTTATATTATTTTGCCATTATATATATATTCATGTTAAGATTTTGTTGGTATGTGGTTGAATTTTTGTTTAGCTGAAAAAATATTAAAGATGAATTTATTGACATAGAGAACTAACTGATTTATTGACATTAAAATTAATGTAATTCAACAAATCAACCATTTTTTACATTTAAAATATCACAAAATATATATATCAAAAGTTATAAAATAAACGCATTTTCCAGTTTTCTATTTTTGAAAACAGTTTTTCAAAATTACAAGGAGAACATATTTTCAGCAATTCCAAAACAAACAATCAAAATCCAAAATTCAAAACAAAATCCAAAACTCAAAATTCAAAATCGAAACAAAAAGAGAACGGCCCCTAATTTTTTAAAATTTATGTGATTGAAAATGAATGTTCAGAAAAATCAATTTCATATGAGTACGTGATAAAGTATTATGTCTTGTGGGTTAAATAATCGTGCCGCTTTTATGAATCGATATGCATAGATGATTTCTTAGTAAATAAAGTTAAATATATTACGATATACATTCGTTAAAATTTAATCAAAACTAATATTTCCTGTTGCTTAATTTGCTACATTTATTTAAATATATGACCACATCTGTTTAATTTGTAATATTAAAGTAAATATGAAATGAAATATTTGTTTAATAAATTTAAATATCAAATATTGTAATAAGATAGTTAGTACCAATTCTAATAGTACCATTCAGATAGTGATCAATTATTTGTGATAATTTAGAAATTATATTTTGAAAAGATTAATTACATTAATAATCATTAAAATTGAATAGTTATGCAAATGAATTATGCAAATGGTCATTGAAGTATTTTTTTTGTTTTTGTTTTTTGTAAGCAGTAAGTTATTGAAGTTGTACCAACAAGTAATTAAGTATACATTCTCCACAAAATAATTATTATTAAACTCATTTTATAGATAATAAGGTCTCAAATAAGGACTAAATATACTCACGAAAGAAAAACGTAATATATAAAGAGAGCACTTCTCAAAAACAGGTATTGGCCTATTTTCCTATCTAAAACACATTTTTCTAAAATAGTAATTAGTAGTATTAATTCACTATTTATTATTCATTGTGGACAAAATTTAGATTTAAATTAATTCAATTGAATGCAGATTTTTAAATAACTGCAATTTTCAGGTCCCGAGATTTCTTGATTCGTTTTCCCCTCTTGAAAATGAATTACATTTTTTTAAAATTCGTAAAAATAAAAAAATAAAACTTTGTCAATATCATATAAATATTTTTATTTAAAAATAGAAAATGAAAGAGAATGAAATAAGAATGTTCATCAATCTATTTTTCTTTTCATTTTCGTAATAAAATTCTAAGCGTATATCACATATATATCTGTTTTTTCTACTTATTACAAATTCAATTTAAATGTAATTTTTCTTTTCCATTTGATGTTTTAAATCAATTCAAATTACAATATTTAAAGAAATTTCTAGAACGATAAACATACGAACAGTAAAAAAAACTAAGGTATGTGTAATGTACATTTGTAATTAATTGTCTTCATTCCTTTCTCATTTTTAATTAAATATTCATTTCATATGTTAAAATATAAATTTGATATATGTAGGTAACAAATGACCGTGCATCGCACGGGTGTACCACTAATTAGTTTATAAATTACACAATTTTTAAATTACTTTTTAATTACATACATTTTCTTACCTCAATTTTTAATCACTATTTTTTTTACTTTAAAAACATAAATAAATTAGTTTATAAATCACATAGACAAAAATATATGCATCCAATCCATTAATATTGGAATTATGAGAATCCTATAGGAATTGTGCATTAATTTAAAGAGAAGAAACTGGATGGAGTTCTTGTATTTAATTCATTGTGTTTGGTATAATAATTACTATATTTTAAGTTTATTAGAAAATTTAAGTGGCGTTCTGTTTATATTTTATTTTATATTTTTATTTTCGAAAATGTTTTATATTTCCTGATTTTATTTTTGTTTTCAAATTTGCTGAAAACACGTTTAGTTTGTAATTTCTGAAAACTATTTTTGAAAAAGAAAAGCTGGAAAATATGTTATATTTGAAATTTTGTAGAATACTGTTTAAACTATTTTTAATTAATTTGCTTGCAGAATATTATTGGCTCAAACTCAAATTTCCTTTCCAATATACTGAAAATATGGTTACCTGCAACACACTAATATGAGCACTAAGAGTCTATATTAACACAGCTTAATCAGGTTTGAGATTTGAGGAAGCTCTAGTTCTATTAAAATCCAGAAAATGAAAGTTATTCAAAATCACGAGAGTCCATTTATCAAGCTATTTTTTGAAATATAACAACAAAAATTTTCACTTAATTTTTTTTGTAATGTTGATATAGAATTCAATAAAAATTTATTCTAGACTTAGTTCCAAGTTAGGATAATTCTATTAAAAAAAACATTATTTAGACTCAGTTCCAAGTTAGGATAATTCATAATTCTCCCAAAAAAGAAAAGTTTTTTCCCTGTTTTGAACATTTTTTGTTGAAATATACTTAAAACGTCTAAAACGAGGTTTTTGACATTTTGTGTACAATTTTTTTTTTGTTTTTCGAAATGCGTTTTCGAAAATAGTAAAGAGAACGCGTTTTTAGTGTTTTCGAATATAAAAACATAAAACGATTTCAAAATAACAAAGAGAACAGTGTCATAGTTTCTTTTTGCTCCATTTTTAAAAACTCATTTTCCCTCAATATTATTTTCAACTATACATTTAAGGGGAACTCACAACTTTTATCAACTTTTTAACCACGTGTTTTTATCAATTTTTATCAAAATCTATCAATATTTTATTTCCACCTAATTAAACCAAATAGTTAAATATGATTAGGATATTATTTAAACCATCCAGCCTGTTTTAATTCATACCACATTCCCGTTGAAAGTTGTACTTAGGGTTGTTGTCTTTGTATTTCGATTTTAAGTTTTGAGAGTCCATTTTTTGGTTTTTAAAAATGTGTTTGTTTTGTAATTTTAAAAAATTATTTCTCAAAAAACACTTTGGTTTTTTAATTCTGAGATATATACCACTAGACATGTTTTTCACGTTTTCAACGTCTTCATTTTTTACGTTAAAAACATAAAAAAACACTCAAAAGGACAAATCTTGTTTTGAGTTTTTTTAGAAATTTCCTTATTTTCATAAACGCTTTTCCAAAAATACGAAAGTGGACAAGTTTTTGACGTTTTGAAAAAATGGAGAAAAAAAGGGACATGAAAACAGTGAAGAAAACTTGCCTTTAGTTGTTTTTGAACAGAATTTATTAGAACCTAAAGAATTTTCCAATTTTAGATTTAATTTTAATTAGTAGTCTTTAAAATCAATGAATTTGTTGATTAATAATCAATATTAGCTTCTACTCCTCTATAATTTCGATCAGTTATCATTTTTTCCTCACATTATGACTGATAATTAATTGCAGCAACATACTACAATTATTAGATTATGGAACTTGATGTATACCACTACAAAAAAATAACCTTTTCCGACGGATTATTTCATCGGTAAAAGTGACATTCTTTCCGACGGCTTTTTCCATCGGTAAAAGTGACATTTCCGTCGGAAAAGTCCTTTTTCCGACGGCATAAGCCGTCGGAAAAGATGACGTCGCTATTACTATTTCCCGACGGCGGAAGGGTTGCCGTCGGAAATTTCCGACAGGTTATTGTTTCCGTCGGAATTTGTCGACAGGGTGAAGTACCCGTCGGAAACTTCCGACGGAAGAATAATTTCCGACGGGTTATTGTTTTCCGTCGGAAATTTCCGGCGGGCCGCATTCTTGTCGGAAATTCCCGACGGAAAGTTACCATCGGAAATTTTCGACGGTCAGCATTCCCGTCGGAAATTTCCGACGGAAAGCAATAACCCATAGGAAATGACAGTCGAATTTAAAAAAAATCCTAGTTCTGTCAAATTTTTTTTTTAAAATATCAATTTTAAATTACTTTTTAGTTATTGCACTTGTAAGTTATATAATTAATTTAAAAAATATCTTAATATAAGATATAACAAAATTCATTGCTATTATACTAGAACAAAAATAGAAAATATTTGTTTGAATATACATAATCACATCATCTAATTGTTATATTTCTAAGATGATCCAGACGATGATGGGAACTTAGAATTTGCGAAGCCAATTTCTCAAAGAAAGTTTCTAATTTTCTCTTCCATAGATGATTCCATTTTAGCTTCCATTGCGACTTTTAAATCTTCCAATTCCTTTTGTCTCCTCTCTTCTGGAGCTTCCATTTCCTTCTGTCTCTTCTCTTCTGACTCTCTTAATTGCTTCTTAAGTGCCTCTATTTCGGCACCCTGTGAGCGAATCGTGAACGTTGAGCGGAATTTCTCACTTCCTCAGTAAATTATGAATTCCCAAAGCCATATACATGACCCTTGTTTATGCCATTCGTAGATTGGATCCACGTATCTGGGTGGAATTCTGGACACTCAGATGGATTTGGCCATTGCTTCTCAATCGCATTATTATAATTTTCCTGTAAAAGTAAAATAACAAAATATAGTTGTTAGTGAAGAAATAAATATAATTGTAAACAATATAAAATTCATTAAAAAAATAAATACTAACTATCCGAGATTAGTGTATAGGTATTGCATTCTTACGTATGTACTCTTTGATTTCTCGTCTATAAATTCTCCAAAATAGTTTCCTATGTGTTCACTCAAAAAGCTCCACTGGAGTCGGCGGACGTTTCAGCTCCTTTGCCTGAACGAGGTGAAAAAGTTAACACTAAGAATATATAATATTAATTGTAAAAAATAAGTATAAAGATCAAGAATAATACCAAACGGTTATTATGTACCGAATAGGGCACCGAACCACCTGTATGTTTAGGTGGCGGACCCTTCACTGTTGAGCCACAATTATTCGAATTAGTATGAGATAACTTCTGCCACTTCTCAGTACTCCACTCCTCTAAACTCTTGAGCCATTCTTCATGATCAATCCAAGTTGGCTTCTAATTCTTCCAATCAAATGGATTATTTGAATAGCTTTTCTTTTTTAGGCGTGCTCGAAGTGCGCAAAAGGTATCTCGCAATCGTTTACTAGCTATATTCCGAAATACCATATGTACTTCACTATCTGTATGACCCGGCCATTTGAATTTCTCCTAAAGCAATTTAAAAAATTGATGCAATATTTCATATTACTTGTAGGTAATAATATGTAAATATAAAAATTTCAAGGGAAAAAGTATATTGAAATTACCGCAAACGCTCTGAACATATTCTCGTGCAAGTCATCAGGCACATCTCTGTAACTAGTATAACGACCATGCGTGAATCCTTTCACAATGCACATTACTTCTCTCGTGGCCGGAATACTATCGAAACTAAAATTAAACCAAGTTGTAACATGAAAACATATTTTATTATTAATAGAAGAGGTAAGTAGAAATTGAGTAAAATAATTTTGAAGATACCTCTCTCGTGTTTCAAGAACAATAGTTTCACGCCGCCCAGGTGAATTAGGGATAGGAGTACCCTGATTAGGACCTCATCGCCTAACTCTCCTACCATTTTCTTCCCTTGGAGATGATTCCTCCTCAATAGCATCGTTGATATTGCTTAGCCCAATCTCTTCCTCTTCACTATTTAGTTCATCACTTAAATGTGCCTCATCTCTGTTGATTGTCTCATCTCTACTTGCAGGGGAGGACCTTGCTCTAGTTCTTGAGGTGCTGCCACGTCCTCGTGTTGGTCGATAATCACTCATGACCAATCATGATTATCTACAAAAAAGAAGAAGAAAGAAACAGAAACATGGCGAATGTTATCATCATAATTTCTAAGTACTATTGAAAATAATATGAAAATAAATTACACACCATGACGAATTTGGTGCCCTTTACAGAAATTTTTCTCATTCAAGTTCATAATTTCTATGTGACATGTTCAAACATTAAATAAATTTTGATATCTGTTAAAGTTATTACAATTCATGTTAAATCAAATAATGAGTTGCAAACCATGGAAATATAAAGGAGATCTTGTGTTCTCACAGTATGTGGACTTCATCAAAAAGCCACATCGTAAAGTTAATTTCTAGTAAAAGAATGCTTCTTGAATCTGTTTGCAATTTGTACTACAATCAACAATTTATATATAGATGATATCCAAAACCTCCATCTCAATACCAAATTATATAAAAAAATAAAATAAAGTAAGAATAGAATAATTACCATTGGTGAATGCACAAGTCAAGCCAAGTCAACCACAAAAGCGAGAGTAGCAGTGAACAATCCGAGCAAAAAAAAATATTCCAGCTTTTTAACTCTACGATCAAATGACGCAATAAATGAAGAAAGGAATTAATAGAAATGAAACATCCTTCCTTCTATTGATAATCAATATTTTGAATAAATGATGGAGATAAATAAAGGGTGGCATTCAAAACGTTTACATCTTACCCCAATAAAAGAAGGAATGTTCATTGGTTCACTAGGTTAATTTAGTTACAATTGTAGTTCGAAACTTTTCTTCTTTGCTACCTGGAAAAGGGGAAGGCAAAGCCCATTTACGAGGAATTAAAGTGTAAAGTTGGTAATATACTAGCAAAGTTGGTTCTGAATGTAAACTCTCTGACAAGTTCCTCAGTAAAGGTTTGTGATTGTTACTTCTTCAAAAATCATTTGAGTGATTAAGTGTCATTGGTTGGTAATGACATCATTTGGTTTACTCTGGACAGTGGCAAATTCTGAGATAGTGAACAATATTATGGAATGGGCAGACTTCAAGGAGAAAAAAGTCCTTAAGAAAATTGACGGAACAAAAAATAAGAGAATAACTGGGCTTACAAAACTAGCTGATGCTAATGCTGCTGGAGGCAAAAACTCTGAGAGATGTACCCTGATTTTGACAGAAGGAGACTCAGCAGCCACTCTTGCAATAAGTGTACTCAAGGGTTTTGACTCACTAAAGATGTTTATCTTCGACAGTTATTTTAAGTGCTTTGTATCTTGTTATTCCACTGCTCTTGTGAGCTTTCTCATTTGAGATTTCGGTCCTAATTCTTCGGTTTATATCTTAGAAGGTGAATAATTATTTAAAGAATAGTCTAACATGTTTTATGTTGCTTAATATTTCTACTAACTGCTTTGGGTTTTCACTTCTAACCACCTTTATCTTTTGTTACTTATACATGATTCTATTATGTTTGGATTTTAATTACAGTGGATTATTGGTAAATTGAACTTCATGTTTCTATTATGTCTCCATTTTTATCAAGGGCCTTCAATTTGTAATGAGTATTTGATAAGCTAGATTAATATAATAAAATGCTTATGAGGATGCTTGAAATATGGTTTTCCCGGGCTTGATTCTGAGTGAACAAAGAAATCATCATGTTTTATATCATGTTTTATATTTACCGTTTTTATTTTGATTGTGGCACCAAGTAAGATTTGATCTTACATGTACAATTTCCTTAAAGCTCTTTCATGTTAAAAACACAAACAAAAAGGAACTTGCTTTAAACCAAAAAAAAAGGGAAGAAAAACTTGTGACATCAAAATTCAACCGAGTTTGTGTTTTCTGTGGGAGTAGTTCTGGGAAGAGAGACTGCTACAAAGAGGCAGCAATTGAGCTGGGGAAGAATTGGTGGCAAGAAAGCTGGACCTAGTTTATGGTTAACTCAAAAGAAGATAATGGTACCTGAGGTTTCTCAACCTCTAAAAATCCTCAAGCATATGAAGTCCTTGGACTTGACTCAACTATTTAAAATATTTATGCATATCAGTACATCTTTTCTTTCAATTTCAAAAGATTGCTGCATGAACAGTTGGGATGACAAGTGAACATATTCCAAGTTATCAGCAAAAGAAGAAATGCTGAAATGGAGCTCATCTCAGTTTTTTTTGCATCAATATGATGATAATGTAATTGGAAGATAGGAAATCAGAAACAATATTATCAAACCAATCATATTCATGTCCTGTCACTCAAATTTATATAATTGCTTCTTCTTTTTAGGTAACCAACAATTAATCCCCACTTTCCATCACATTCATGTCATGCCACTCAAACTTTAGTCAGATTGTAAAGCTTCCCCCATTTCTATTCAACTTGAGGAATCAAGAATACAAAATAACAATAGTAAATAGATCAAAAGTTTGCACAGACCCATTCTTTTTCTACATGTTATAAGTTTTTAATGAGAAGACAAACATATATAAATGTGAAGAAACAGTATCCAAAATAAGTGATTATTCCGATTCCATCGTACAAATTTCTCATTTTTTTGTCAACGTAAATTAAACTGCCAAACAAAGGAATTAAATCAAATAACCTAAAGGAAACAAGGGAAAATCCGTCTCTTAACAAGTCTAAGATGAATTTGTGTACAAGAAGAGCTGATGTGGAACTGACCTGATCTGAAGACACCATTTTTTCTTACGATTCCTTGGCCGGAGTATTTATTAATAGAATGAAGACAGAAGATTTATAGAATGAAAGCCCTGATCTTAGCTGCTAATTAAAATGTTTATTCAGTATTAAGAGCAAAATCATTTTGGCAAATACATATGAAGCTGAATCACATTGTAAAATTTACAAATAACCAGCAAACCCTTACCAAAATCACACCAAATGAATGGGCAAGAGGATAAGATGCAAAGCCTCCATGGCGGTTGTGTGAGAAATCAAAGACATGACTCTGAATTCCGAGTGAACCATGCGTGATTTAGAGGTATGGAGAGAGACAACAGGGAGAACGGTTTTAAGAGAGAGATGGCCGTGTATTATTATTGGGACAAATTATTTGAGCTTACCGCCATTATATTCGAGATAGCGCCAATTCCAGTAAGCCCACGTTTGATAGCAAAAAAAAAAATAGATGGTAGGAAAAATGTTCAAGAAATTATTTTTCATAAGAATTTTTTAAATTTTGTTATTTGGTTGACATTATTCTTATTCTTCGTGTCAAATAGAGTCTAATTTTTCTATTTTAATCAAAACAAAAATTCATATAATTGTATTTCATAATAAAAAATTTATTTTTCAAAAATATTGTTACCAAAAATGATCAAACGAAATAAAGTTTCCAACATAGAATGAAAATATTTTACCGAGAAAATATTTTCCCACAGAATTGGCAAAAGGTAGTCCTACGAATTCAATCTGGATTGAATGAGGATTGTTCCTCATTGAATCCTATTTCAATAACTAGCTCAATTTTCATTGAATATTCGCTAATACTAATTTATACATATATTTTTAATCTTTCCTTATAATCATGTAGATTTATAAGTTATTCTTTAAACTTTTAATTCATTTTGAATATTATTTATTTTTATTTTTAAATTTATATTCTTTGACAAAAATAATCCAAAAGTAAACAAAATATGATTTCAAGGGATTTATAAATAATGATTTATCTTATTTCATGAATCATATTAAGCATTTGTAAATTGAGTTGCCCCAATTGTAATTTCTTAATTAAAGCCTTTTTTATTACTTAATTTCTTAATTAAAGTTGACTACACGACAATATCATATTTTTATTTTAAATAATTCCCTCCATTTCTTCGGAATTGTAACACCCCAAGTTTAAAGTCTATAACCTAGGCGTATTAACTTCCATTCTCATAAAATGCGGAATTTAAATCGTTTACACAATTAAAATATTCAATTCACTATTATTAATTTTGCAGAAATTTCGACAGAGTCTCCTCTATAATTTGGACATAGCCAACCTGTAGAGGGACACCAAAACTAATTTAAAAGATTTAAAGCATCAATCACATCTCAACAACATTCATCATCTCCAAATCAATTCATTTAATCCCCAAACTCCTCAAGCATAAGATTTCTCAAAATATCAAACGACATTGACAAAAGGATTTAAGAGGATATTAAATCTCAAATGCGTCACCCATACGTAATCAAGACTAACTTCAACCAAAACATTATCAATAACAATAAATGAAGGAAATAAATTTAAACGACAACTTGAATCAATTTAACTTTATTAATTAAGGCGATGGTGGGTACTATCGAAGTCAGCCGCCAAGTGTTCTCCTCTGATCATCTAACTTTCATCACCTGAAATATTGGGGAGGGATTGGGGTGAGCTAAAGCTCAGTAAGTAAACTGTATGCATGAATGCATGCTTATGACATGAATGCTTTAAAAATTTCATATATGTATCCCCTTTTTCTTTACTTTCCAGAACATTCAACATTTCAAAACTTTCATTTTACATTTCAAAACTTTCACTTCATTTCCATCGTGAGCTCACTTGATGTAACTTCTAGTCAATCGGATAACAGTGGACAATTCTTATTTGGAACCAGATTAACATGCACATTTCCACCGCAAAGCGGTTTAACATTCACTTCATTCCACCGCAAAGCGGCTCATTACATTCATTCCACCGCAAAGCGGCTCATTACCTTCGGGTACGCCGGTCCCCCGCGCCCCATTTCCCACTCGCATCTTTCATGACATAGAAGTACACCCATTCTTTCAAAAACTTGGGATACATAATTTTTGACAAAAGATTGCACTTCGACACATTCTTTTCATTAAAACATTTGACTTTCCCATTTCGATGTCAGTGCATGCCTAATGATGCAATGACATAATAACGTGCATGCTTTAACATTCTTCTCAATAACATATGCTTTCATAAAGTAAATACAATTCATCAAAGTAGGTAAGTTGCACGACAGTCATTTACACATAACTTTCACATTTACATTCAACTTTGATGAAAATAGGGGGGAGTTTACTTACCTGTAATTCTCAGTAGTTACTTTGCTTAATATGCAGGTGGAAGTCTTGGTTGCCCGCGACGTCAATGTACCGTTTCTCCTAATTAATTTCCATTCATTAACAAAATATGATTTTTAGTGAAAGACCACATTTTACACTCTTAAATGAGGTCGAGATTATCATGTGACTCATAATATAACAAACGCATTTAACACCACATATAATATCATATTCGAAGTAATACATTAAGTTCAAGGAAGATTTTGAAATCTTACTTATCAATTTCACAAATCAAGGTTAAGCATTACTTATTCAAAAAAGGAAAAATGATCTTAAACTAAAAATTTATAACGTTAAACATAAATTCAATTTAACTAACTTGTTCCTAAAAGGTTAAACTTTACTCTCCTACACCATTATCCCAACATTCCAAAAATCATACGTTCGTTTAAATAGTCATATACATATTCATGATCATATATACATACATACATTCACACCTCAAATTTAATATTATAGCACATCAATTAATCAAAATTTCATGAATATATATACCTCTGCCCACAAAAATCCAAATTTTATACATATATATACACGCATCTATACATACATAATAATATATACATTCATATACATCAATACTCATTCACATAACATCATTAATTCCCATATTCATGGTTAAACTCGAAATTACACAAAAAATCAGAATCTGAAATTAACTGAAATTTGGATTTATGCATATAAAGTGTATACATACATTATTTACATAGAATTTATACATATATGCATGTGTGTATCGAATTATGTATGTGTGTGTGCATGAAATTGTGTGAACCGGGTGTGTGTGCGTTCGGTCCCGGGTGTGTGTGCGTGTTTCGTGAAGAGAAAAGGGGAAAAGGGGCTTACCGCCGGTGGTTGGGTCGTGGTCGGCGACGGGTTAGAGAGAGAGTGGCCGAGAGCGAGAGGTGAGTCGAGGGAGAGGGAGGCGGAACGCGAGAGAGAGAGAGAGAGCGCGATGGAGAAGAGAGAGAGTTATGAGAGTGAGGTTTTCTTTTAGGTTAGGTTTAGTGTGTAACTTTTGATAACGTGCAATTTAGTCCCTCAACTCTCAAATTGGTAATTTAGGTTCATAACTTTCAAATAAAATTTCAAAGTGTCACCAAACTTTTCCCAACTTCAATTTAACACAATAAAAATAGAAATTAGCATGCCTAGGCAATAAATTTAATTAATCACATAAATTGCACGTAAACTGTTAAAATAACAATTTATAAACTTTTAATTGGTACATTGATCGAGACGGCATCCAGTCCTTCCACTGCAAAATAATTCAAATAAAACCATAATAACCATAATATTAGTTAAATCATTCATACTGATATTAACATAAACTTTACGTGAAAAATCAAGAAAGCATGTAAATCGAATGCGGTATTACAATTCCTTACCCCCTAAAAGAAAATTTCGTCCTCGAAATTAAAACTTACCAAAAAGGTGTGGATACTTGGCACGCATTTCGTCCTCGCGTTCCCAAGTAGCCTCTTCTACTGCATGATTCCTCCAAAGAACTTTAACTAGAGGTATCTTCTTCCTCCTAAGTTCCTTATCTGCCTTCAGTAGGATCCTCACAGGTGATTCCTCGTAAGTTAGATCCTCACGAAGATCTAACGACTCATAACTGAGGATATGAGAAGGATCCGAAATATATTTTCTCAACATCGACACGTGAAATACGTTATGAACTCCAGATAGTGCCGGTGGCAATGCAACCCGATAAGTTAGGTCACCCACCCTTTCAAGTATTTCAAAGGGGCCAACAAATCGTGGAGTTAACTTTCCTTTCTTCCCGAATCTCATAACTCCTTTCATAGGGGCGACCTTTAGGAAAATCATATCACCTACAGCGAATTCCAATGGTTTCCTTCTTCTGTCTGCATAGCTTTTCTGTCTACTCTGTGCAGTTCTCATCCGTTGGCGAATCTTCTCAACAATTTCCGATGTCTGCTGCACCATTTCTGGGCCTAGAAATTTCCGTTCCCCAACTTCATCCCAGTGAACCGGTGATCTACACTTCCTCCCGTATAGCGCCTCATATGGAGCCATGTGAATGGAGGCTTGGTAGCTATTGTTATAGGAGAACTCAACCAATGGGAGAAATTCGTCCCAAGTACCTGGAAAATCGATAATACAAGCTCTCAACATATCTTCCAGGGTTTGAATTGTTCTCTCTGACTGTCCATCTGTCTGAGGGTGAAAGGCCGTGCTGAATCTCAATTGAGTACCCATGGCCTTATGTAGACTTTTCCAAAATGAAGAAGTAAATTTTGGGTCACGATCAGACACGATGGATAGGGGAATCCCATGAAGCCTTACAATTTCTGCTACATATAACTCTGCATACTTCTCCATATTATAAGTAGTCTTTACCGGTAGAAAGTGTGCCGACTTGGTAAGACGATCGACAATCACCCATATGGAGTTATAACCCTTCTTCGTCTTAGGTAAGCCTACGATGAAGTCCATGCCTATTCCTTCCCACTTCCACTCCGGAATCATAAGAGGTTGTAATAAGCCAGAAGGTCGCTGATGTTCGACCTTAACTTGCTGACAAGTGAGACAACGTTGAACATACTCCGCCACATCCCTACTCATGCCATTCCACCAAAAATGTTGCCTCAAATCCCGAGCCATCTTAGTACTTCCAGGGTGGATTGAGTAAGGAGTGTTATGAGCTTCCCTCATAATTTCTCGCTTCAATTCCTTATTATTGGGGACTACCAGCCTATTACCTTGCCGAAGGGCACCATCTGTGGAGATAACAAAATCGGTGTGCTTCCCATTAATTACTTCAGTGCGGACCCTTGAAGTATTGGGGTCTTCTAACTGTAGGGCCTTTATTTTCTCCAACAATGTCGATTCCAATGTTATGTTAGCAAGATAACCTGTCTTGCCCTTTGGAACGATCTCCAACTCTAACCCTTGGATATCCCTCAGTAACTGTTTTTGAACAACTTGCAAGGCATTCACTGTTCCATGACTCTTTCTGCTAAGTGCATCAGCTACGGCATTAGCCTTGCCAGGGTGATAATTAATAACACAATCATAATCCTTGACAAGTTCCAACCACCTGCGCTGTCGCATGTTTAGTTCTTTCTGTGTGAAGAAATATTTGAGACTTTTATGATCGGTGTAGATCTCACATCTGACCCCGTAGAGATAGTGCCTCCATATTTTCAATGCAAATACCAAAGCTGCCAACTCGAGATCGTGAGTTGGGTAATTCTTCTCGTACTCTTTCAGTTGCCTTGAAGCGTAGGCAATTACCTTGCCGTGTTGCATAAGAACACAACCAAGCCCCTTCAGTGAGGCATCACTGTAAATGACCAATCCTTCATTTCCTTGTGGAATAGCCAAAATTGGCGCAGTTGTCAACCGTGTCTTTAACTCCTCAAAACTCTGTTCGCAATTCGCATCCCACTGAAATTTTGTATCCTTTCTGGTCAACTTAGTCAAAGGCGAGGCAATCTTTGAAAATCCTTCCACAAATCTCCGATAGTAACCAGCTAATCCAAGAAAGCTGCGGACCTCTCTCACATTAGTTGGTGGCGGCCAACTACGAACTGCCTCAATTTTACTCGGGTCCACCTCAATGCCTTCTTTTGATACAACATGCCCCAAGAACGGCACTCTTTCCAGCCAGAATTCACACTTCTTGAACTTCGCAAATAATTTCTCTTCTCTAAGTTTCTGAAGCACTATTCTCAAATGCTTTTCGTGTTCCTCTTCAGACCTCGAATAGATCAATATATCGTCAATGAAGACTATAACAAATTGATCCAAGTATTCTTTGAAGACTCGATGCATCAGATCCATAAATGCCGCAGGAGCATTGGTTAACCCAAACGGCATCACCAAAAATTCATAATGTCCATATCTGGTACGGAAAGCTGTCTTTGGAATATCTCCTTCTTTAATCCTCAACTGATGATAACCAGATCGCAGATCGATCTTGGAAAAATACCCTGCACCCTGAAGTTGGTCGAATAGGTCTTCAATTCTCGGCAACGGATATTTATTCTTTATTGTTACCTTATTCAATTCTCTGTAATCTATGCAAAGCCTCATAGAACCGTCCTTCTTCTTCACGAATAGTACAGGAGCACCCCATGGAGAGAAACTAGGTCGAACAAAGCCCTTATCCATGAGATCTTGCAGTTGCTCCTTGAGCTCTTTAAGTTCCGCGGGAGCCATCCGATACGGTGCTTTAGATATCGGGGTTGTTCCAGGTACCAAATCGATAACGAAGTCGATCTCTCTTTCAGGTGGCAAGTCGAAAAGATCTTCTGGAAAAACATCCGTATATTCTCGAACGATTGCAATGTTTTCAAGAGAGGGGTCTGCTTTAGGTACCTCGACTATTGCAGCCAAGTAGGCCTTACAACCCTTATTCATCAATTGACGAGCTTTCATCGTTGATACTATTGGAATAGAAGGTTTCACCTCAACCCCAACAAAGCAAAAAGGAGTTTCATTTGGAGGCTCGAACATCACCTTCTTCTCATGACAGTCTATTGAAGCATAATACCGTGATAGCCAATCCATGCCCAGTATGACGTCAAAATCGTGAATATCCAGCACTATAAGATCTGTCACCCAATCACGCCCATTCACTACTATTGGACAGTCTCCCAATACATAACTTGAACTTAACAATGCTCCGGATGGTGTTGACACGACAAACGGAGTACACAGTTGTGGGGATGAATGATTTAATTTCTCAGCAAAAACGGGACTGACGAAAGAATGAGTAGCCCCGGAATCGAAAAGAATAGTTGCAAGTTTGTCACATACGTACACAGTACCTACCACAATAAAGTATACTTCTATAGATATATGCATGTTCATAATTTGTCTAGAATGGTATGAGATATAAAGACAGAAGGGAAATGTAATAAATAAATTTAAAATACCTGATACCACGGTGGATGAGTCATTAGCTTCCTTCCTAGACATTGTATAAACCCTTGCTTGGGTAGTCTTCTTTTTCTCTCTGCAATCCTTGGCTAGATGTCCCAGTTTCCCGCAGTTATAGCAGAGGCCCTTACAATCACTTGCAAAATGTCCAGGCATCCCACATTTAAAACATACTCCTTTACCCAACAGACACTCACCCAAGTGTTCCTTTCCACACTTCGGACAGGTCATTTTCTGCTGCTTATTAGATTGGTGATTTTTATTACTCCCCTGATCATTCCTCCTCTTTTGTCCCCTGTTATTCCACCCCTTTGAATTTCCACTCTTAAATTTCTGGTTAAAGGATGGAGTTCTATTTTCTTCTCTATCTATGGCTAAAGCTCTTTCCACTAACAGAGATTTGTTGATCACCTCTCTATACGTAGTGAGTTCAAAAGGGATCACGGCCTGTTTGATTTGTGGTTTAAGTCCTTCTTCAAAGCGCCTGGACCTTCTCTCTTCAGTATCCACCAAGTTTGGAGCGAATTTAGCCAGTCTCGCAAACTCCGCCTCATATTCCGTAACTGATCTGTTCCCTTGCACTAGTTTCAGAAATTCTCCCTCCTTTTGCTGGCGGAGACTCTTGGGAAAGTACTTTTCGTTGAAGGCCGTGGTAAACATTTCCCAAGTGAAAGGTTCAGCGTCATTTTCATGTTGCCGTTGAACCATCAGCCACCAATCATAGGCACCGCCCTGAAGCATGTATGCGGCAAAGTTAACCTTCTCCTCATCGGTGCATCCCATGACCTTAAAGGCTTTCTGCATTTCAGTTAACCACTTTTCGGCCTCGAGGGGGTCAGTGGTTCCAACAAAGGGTGGTGGAGACAGCCTCTTAAATTCTGATATCCTCCCATGTCCCCGGGTCTCGTTAGTCCTAGGCTGACTTGTCTGTCCCAACGTAGTTAACGCTTGGACTAAGGCCTCCACGACCGTCGGAGTGCCGGAAGGGGCAGTGTTATTGCCTGTCCCTTCATCCTGAGTTTGAGAAGTTCTTCCTTGAGTGTTGCTACGTCTAGTGGGAGCCATTTCTAAATAGGAGAGGATAAAACATCTAGTTCAATATATAGTACTACATATCAATGTGTACGAATTTCAATCTAGTAGCATTACATGACATTCAATAATTTAAGCAAAATTCACTTACCAGAGGATCGAGGGAGAAGCACTTGAGGCGTGACTTAGTACCCGAACCAATTTCAAATAAAATTTAAAAGTCTACAGAATCGCTTTTAAAACTCTTAGCTCTGATACCAAAAATGTAACACCCCAAGTTTAAAGTCTATAACCTAGGCGTATTAACTTCCATTCTCATAAAATGCGGAATTTAAATCGTTTACACAATTAAAATATTCAATTCACTATTATTAATTTTGCAGAAATTTCGACAGAGTCTCCTCTATAATTTGGACATAGCCAACCTGTAGAGGGACACCAAAACTAATTTAAAAGATTTAAAGCATCAATCACATCTCAACAACATTCATCATCTCCAAACCAATTCATTTAATCCCCAAACTCCTCAAGCATAAGATTTCTCAAAATATCAAACGACATTGACAAAAGGATTTAAGAGGATATTAAATCTCAAATGCGTCACCCATACGTAATCAAGACTAACTTCAACCAAAACATTATCAATAACAATAAATGAAGGAAATAAATTTAAACGACAACTTGAATCAATTTAACTTTATTAATTAAGGCGATGGTGGGTACTATCGAAGTCAGCCGCCAAGTGTTCTCCTCTGATCATCTAACTTTCATCACCTGAAATATTGGGGAGGGATTGGGGTGAGCTAAAGCTCAGTAAGTAAACTGTATGCATGAATGCATGCTTATGACATGAATGCTTTAAAAATTTCATATATGTATCCCCTTTTTCTTTATTTTCCAGAACATTCAACATTTCAAAACTTTCATTTTACATTTCAAAACTTTCACTTCATTTCCATCGTGAGCTCACTTGATGTAACTTCTAGTCAATCGGATAACAGTGGGCAATTCTTATTTGGAACCAGATTAACATGCACATTTCCACCGCAAAGCGGTTTAACATTCACTTCATTCCACCGCAAAGCGGCTCATTACATTCATTCCACCGCAAAGCGGCTCATTACCTTCGGGTACGCCGGTCCCCCGCGCCCCATTTCCCACTCGCATCTTTCATGACATAGAAGTACACCCATTCTTTCAAAAACTTGGGATACATAATTTTTGACAAAAGATTGCACTTCGACACATTCTTTTCATTAAAACATTTGACTTTCCCATTTCGATGTCAGTGCATGCCTAATGATGCAATGACATAATAACGTGCATGCTTTAACATTCTTCTCAATAACATATGCTTTCATAAAGTAAATACAATTCATCAAAGTAGGTAAGTTGCACGACAGTCATTTACACATAACTTTCACATTTACATTCAACTTTGATGAAAATAGGGGGGAGTTTACTTACCTGTAATTCTCAGTAGTTACTTTGCTTAATATGCAGGTGGAAGTCTTGGTTGCCCGCGACGTCAATGTACCGTTTCTCCTAATTAATTTCCATTCATTAACAAAATATGATTTTTAGTGAAAGACCACATCTTACACTCTTAAATGAGGTCGAGATTATCATGTGACTCATAATATAGCAAACGCATTTAACACCACATATAATATCATATTCGAAGTAATACATTAAGTTCAAGGAAGATTTTGAAATCTTACTTATCAATTTCACAAATCAAGGTTAAGCATTACTTATTCAAAAAAGGAAAAATGATCTTAAACTAAAAATTTATAACGTTGAACATAAATTCAATTTAACTAGTTCCTAAAAGGTTAAACTTTACTCTCCTACACCATTATCCCAACATTCCAAAAATCATACGTTCGTTTAAATAGTCATATACATATTCATGATCATATATACATACATTCACACCTCAAATTTAATATTATAGCACATCAATTAATCAAAATTTCATGAATATATATACCTCTGCCCACAAAAATCCAAACTTTATACATATATATACACGCATCTATACATACATAATAATATATACATTCATATACATCAATACTCATTCACATAACATCATTAATTCCCATATTCATGGTTAAACTCGAAATTACACAAAAAATCAGAATCTGAAATTTACTGAAATCTGGATTTATGCATATAAAGTGTATACATACATTATTTACATAGAATTTATACATATATGCATGTGTGTATCGAATTATGTATGTGTGTGTGCATGAAATTGTGTGAACCGGGTGTGTGTGCGTTCGGTCCCGGGTGTGTGTGCGTGTGTCGTGAAGAGAAAAGGGGAAAAGGGGCTTACCGCCGGTGGTTGGGTCGTGGTCGGCGACGGGTTAGAGAGAGAGTGGCCGAGAGCGAGAGGTGAGTCGAGGGAGAGGGAGGCGGAACGCGAGAGAGAGAGAGAGAGAGAGAGAGAGAGAGAGAGAGCGCGATGGAGAAGAGAGAGAGTTATGAGAGTGAGGTTTTCTTTTAGGTTAGGTTTAGTGTGTAACTTTTGATAACGTGCAATTTAGTCCCTCAACTCTCAAATTGGTAATTTAGGTTCATAACTTTCAAATAAAATTCCAAAGTGTCACCAAACTTTTCCCAACTTCAATTTAACACAATAAAAATAGAAATTAGCATGCCTAGGCAATAAATTTAATTAATCACATAAATTGCACGTAAACTGTTAAAATAACAATTTATAAACTTTTAATTGGTACATTGATCGAGACGGCATCCAGTCCTTCCACTGCAAAATAATTCAAATAAAACCATAATATTAGTTAAATCATTCATACTGATATTAACATAAACTTTACGTGAAAAATCAAGAAAGCATGTAAATCGAATGCGGTATTACAGGAATAGACATCATTATGTACCAACGGTTGCACATCTAGCTCCAAACCATCATAAACGGGTGGCAAAGCATACGGTGATCGATCGTCTTGAAATGCAAGTTCTACCCATAAATTGATCTCTTGATCTCTTGATGTGACTCTTTCCACTTGGGTGAGATTTATAGCTTTGGTCTTCACAACTGCCCACCAATCTTGTCTATCTCTACGTGTTGAAGCAACACTAGTATAGTATACTTGTTGAGCTTGTTGGGCTAGTACGAAGCAATCAGGTGAAGCTAATGTACTTCTATGGTTGACCTCCACAAGGTTGAATTGCTGATCCACATGAACTTCGTGTTCGTTGTCAAACCAATCACATTTGAATAATGTAATCGTATTTCCTGACCCAAAATATACCAACTCAACAATCTCGGTCAACATGCCGTAATAATCACGATCTAGCTCATTGTAACAACTTCCTAAAACACAAGCACCGTTATTCATTGTCTTCCTGTATTGACCATACTCTGAAGTGTGAAATTTAAAACCATTCACAAAATAACCATTGTAGCACTTCACCCGATGACATGGTCCCTAGGCCAATTGCTTGATGCGGGGATCAACTTTGTCATCATACAAGACCTAACAAAATTCTCTTAGTCATTGTGTAGGAACTAAATTTGAGGTACAAAAAGTAAATGAATTGTTCTTACATTATTTCTTAGCCACTCTATAAAGTATTCATCACGCATACGATCTAGTTGTGCATCAGATGATAGGGGATAATTTATTCTCATTTGCCTCTCAAACTCCCTGCAAGCAAAAAGATAAAATATATGTCAATCAAACTGATAGACCGTACAAATAGTTATATAGTAAACTTATTATTACTTACGTAACGAATGTGGTGACTTCTTCAAAATTAAGTAGCACATATCTTGAAGCAGCTCGATATTCCTCGTCAGTTAGTTCTCTAGAATTTCCACTTTGCTTGCCTAGAGGTCGACCAGGGTATGTGAAGATTGACAATCGTCCCAATTGATCATTTAACCCTCCGTCATCATTCCTTGGAGGATGATTCAATCTGGTTTGGACGTCATCCTCAAAATATAATGAGCAAAATGTCGATGTTTCTTCTACCAATATGCCTCTACTATAGATCCTTCCACAGAGACACAATTTTTCACTTTCCTCTTCAAATGATTAAGGAACCTGAAACATGTGATATTAAATTGATTAAACTAGAAAGGTTATTTCTTCTATTATTACACATTTAATAACTAAAATAAAACGTGCAAAACTAAATTACCTTTCAAAAGAATACATCCAACGATACTGTACCGGACCACCCACTCTTGCTTCATATGGAAAATGCTCCATTGAGTCAAAAAATGAAAGTGGAAATATCTTCTCAAGTTTGCATATTATTACAACGATATTTTTTTCCAAACACTTCACGTCTTCAACCTTCACGATAGTAGAGCACAGATCCTTAAAAAAATTACTAAGCTCCGTTAATGCTTCCCAAATTGGTTTTGGCAATACATCTTTAAATGCTATTGGTATGAGCCTCTGCATAAAAATATGACAGTCATGGCTCTTCATCCCATAAAAATCAGAAGTACCCTTAACACATCGTGCAATGTTAGAAGCATATCCATCTGGCATTCTTAATGTCTTTATCCAATTACAAACCACCAACTTCTGCTCCTTTGTCAAACTGCAAGAAGCTTTCGGCTTATAAAATCTCCCCCTGTTCTCCATAATGTGTAGCTCTGGACGGTTGCAATAAAGTTCTAAATCCTTCCTGGCATTAAAGTTTTCTTTGGTTTTATCTTTCACATCCATAACTGTGTTGAATATATTTTCGAATACATTCTTCTCGATATGCATGACGTCTAAATTGTGTCTTATAAGATTGGTATGCCAATAAGGCAAGTCCCAGAAAATACTTCTCCTTATCCAATTATGCCTACTTCCAAATCCTTCAATTGCTGATCTCCTAACAGTTCTACCACTTATGAAAGAAGGAAGACTGTCAACAACCCCACGCAAATATTCACCTGCAGTTGGAGGAATCAGTGCATGAACATCCTTCTCCATTCTTCTTTTAAAGAACTTATCTCGTTGTCTTCTAAAAGGATGGTTGTGAGGTAGGAGTCGACGATGACAATAAAAAAAGCAACACTTTCGCCCATTCTTCAATCTAAATGATTTTTGTTGATTCATACAGTACAGACAACACAAAGGACCGTGTGTACTCCACCCGGACAGCATGCCAAGTCCTGGGAAATCACTAATAGTCCACATCAATGCAGCTTTCATTGTGAAGTTTTGCCTTCTGTGTATGTCATATGTTTCAACTCCATCGTCCCACAACATTTTCAGTTCATCTATTAGTGGACGTAAGTAAACATCGATATCTTTCCCAGGACTTTTAGATCCAGGGATAACCATAGTCAAGAATAAGTTATCTCGTCGCATGCACAAACCAGGTGGCAAATTTACACTGTAGTAATAACCGGCCAACATGAGTAATGTGTACTTGTCATGTTAAATGGGTTGAAGCCATCAAAGATTGAGACGTATATTATGTGGCTCATAAAAAAACTCGGGGTAGGTTCTATCAAAATGGTTCCATGCCTCACCATGTACTGGATGTGACATTCCCTCGTGTGTAAAGGCATTGTTTGCATGCCAAATCATGTGTTCTACTGTGCTTCTCGACATGTACAACCTTTGAAGTCTAGGAGTTAGAGGCAGATACCGCAAAACTTTATGAGCAACCCGACGCCCAGATCTTGAGATTGCATCTTTAAAGCGCGGGGCTATTGCAGTTCGTGCACTGAACCAAGTTCCCAGTTTCTTTGTAATACAACATGCAATCGTTGATACATGCATCAATTTTGACAACACCAAGGCCAAGACTCGATAGCATCTTCTTTGTCTTGTAAAAGGTACTTTCTAGCAAGTTATTTTCCGCTAACATGTCCGTCACGATGGACATTAGACGATCATAACATGTTGTGGGCATATTATATTCAAATTTGCAGTTCAAAAGTTGTGACATTGCAGATAATTTAGTATGCTTTACACAACCCGACCATAAAGGTTTATCGACTTCTTGTAAAAGTGTAAAAAAGTTTGCACCTTTCGAATTAGGTATATGTTCCTCAAGCTCACTATTGCCAATATTGGAAGACACATTTTACATCTCAGGGCCCATTGTATCCATCATCATGGTATGGAGGTTGTATTCCCCTACTCCCTGTGTCGTTGACTATTCACCATAATTTGAAGAACTGGCATTAACATGTTCACCGTGTTTAGTCCATGTAGTATACCCACCAATAAATCCATATTTGTACAAATGAATTTTTATGTCATCCTGGTTAAATAATCTCATGTTGCCACATCTACTACATGGACACTTCATGGTGTTGCCAATATCTGGTTGGAAAAATGCATATTCAATAAATCTTTCAACCCCACCAATAAATCTTTCAGAAAGAAACCTGTCAATTAAGCGTGCATACATCCAACTACGATCATCTTCCATACTGGACAATGTCAAATGATATATAAAGTTGATTATATTTAACAATAAAAAGATCACTTCATTACACTACTTTTGAAATTTATGTGTCATACTAATATTAAAAATAATATGTAAACAATTAATTTAATTTAGCACTTTTCATCTTAAAAAACCTCTTCTTTCTATACAAAATACATAACAATTTACTAATAAAATTGAACAAATTACTAATTAGTAAGACTACAATAACAATTAGCATATGCATTTATTAATTTTTTTCTTAAAGGGCAATTAGTTTATGTATTATATCTACCTAAAATACATAACAATTACTAATAAAAATGGACAAAGTAACAACAGAAAATCAACATATACTAATCTAATATATACATATAGTATATTATCCCTAATTTAGTATACATATTATAATAATAAATGTAATATATTAATATTATTAATGTTCACAAGTATATACACTAATTAGAAAACAAATATACATACTAACTATAATACACATACAATAAATCTATTATATATAATTTAACATATTCAAGTTTTGAAATATTTCATAATCCATTAGCTTGCAAAACTAATTTTAACTATAAAATTGGATGAAATACAAGAGAGAGAAAAAAAAAAAAAAAAAAAAAGAGTTACATACCTTAATAAAAATTGGACTATCCTCAATTTCAAAAATGTCCTTCAAAATATAAATGGGTATTCTTGTAATTTTCTACTGAAATAGTTTGAGATTTGTAGAGTAAATGAGAGAAGAAGAAAATAATTGGAGAAAGAATGGCGCAGTTGGAGCTAATTCCTAACTATAAGAGAATCTGTGACGGTTCCGACAGAAAGTAGCTTTCCGTTGAAAATTTTCGACGGAAATTTAACTTTCCGTCGGTACTTTTCGACGGGAAGTAGAAGTCCGTCGAAAATTTCCGATGGCGTTAAACTTTCCATCGGAAATTTCCGACGAAAAGGCGATAAACTTTCCGTCGGAAATTTTCGACGGAAAGTAGAAGACAGTCGGAAATTTCCGACGGCAATAAACTTTCCATCGGAAATTTCTGACGGAAAGTAGAAGACCGTCGGTAATTTTTGACGGCGATAAACTTACTGTCGAAAATTTCCAACGAGTATTATTCTGTTGGAAATTTCCGACCGGTATTATACTTTCTGTTGTAAATTTCCGACGGTACAACAAGTTCCGTCGGAATTTACCGACGGGTATTAGTCCTTGTTTCGTCTGAAATTTCCGACGGCACCGACTTCCGTCAGATAGTTGACCGTCGGTGAAGGATCATTTTCTTGTAGTGTACATGTAGTTATTTTTTATTTATCATGGACTTTTGATGTAGACATTGATAACTAGATTATTATTACAGGAAGATCTATCCATATATTTAATTTGAAACCCTACTAGCCATAAATCTCATGGTAATACATACAAATTAGTCAAATCATAATCACAGATGAGACCTTCACTAGAGCAGATTGTTTAGACTTGCATTGAGTTGCTTTCGCAACCAAGTTTTTTCTTCCTTTCATTGAATTTAAGTTCATTTAAATCTCTCTCTCTCTCTCTCTTCTGTCTTCCATGCTGATCCATCTTCATCAGCACGAAAAATTGGTCGAAAAGTATGGCGGCCGCAGGAGGAGCGAGCAACGCCAATTCTTTGCAGTATACTCCCACTTGGGCTCTTGCAACTGTGTGTTTCATATTCATCTTTTTAGGCCTTTTTGTTGAACACTCGATCCATCTCCTGGGTCATGTAAGTACTGATTTATCTTGTAAAACCCATGATTTTTTCCCTTCCATTAGTTCATAGTACTCCCATTGAAATAAATATTCATTTTATTTGGTGTATAGTGGCTAAAAAAACATAAGAAGCCTGCTCTGTATGAAGCTGTTGAAAAGCTCAAGTCTGGTATGTTATACAATCGAGTACAATAAAATCTGTCACGTCAATTTTTGTCATCTCCACCTCGTCGATCGTCGTGTCAACTGGACAATGGATATTCAAAATAGAAGGCATCATTGGAGATGCTCTCGTTATTATCCACACATTTATTTTTGGCGACACTGATGAAAATATTGTCTAATTTTTGTGCAGTTTTGATGCTTTTGGGATTTATGTCGCTAATATTGACGGTGACTTCAAGATCCATATCGAAAATATGTATACCGAATAAGGTAGCAGATTCCATGCTTCCATGCCGAAGAGGTACACAAACGAAAACTACAAAGGCTTTAGAGCACATATGGGTCTCCTTTCAGAATGCAGATTCAGGAGGAGAACATAAAGATGATTCTATATCTCGTCAAGAAAGAGAATTGGCAACAGACACTGCTTATACTACCGATCATTGTGGCTCTAAGGTATGTAAATCGACGAATTTGTCATATTTTTGACACGATTATAATTTTAAAAAAAAATGTGTATCGCGGCATTATAAATTTTCGATATCTTGTAATTACATTAGTATCTTGGGTGTATCATGATGGACAGGAAATGACTTCTTTCATGTCGGAACAAGGAATAAATGAGCTCAACATTTTCATATTTGTACTAGCAGCTATGCATATTGTGTACAGCCTTGTCACAATGGGTTTGGGAAGAGCCAAGGTACAACGTAGAATCCACTTTCTTTTTCATTTCTCTTTTGTTGAAGAAACATATGTTTATATGTTCCCTCCACATTACGTAACCATGCATTTACTCCACTATGCAGTCGTACAAAACAAGCATTTTATAACTTGTTTAGTAAAGTGGATCAAAAGAAATTAAGCCTCAATTTGGCAAACTAAAAAAAAAAAAAATGGTTTTAAAAAACACAATTCTCTAAACCACTTTTCTATCATACATACTTTCTTTCTTTACTTTTTAACCCGCGTCTTACCTCGAAAACATAAAAAAAAAATTAAAAAAAAAAAAACAAAAAAAAAACATGTTTTTAAACATAAAATTGTTAACAAACAGGTAAAATAACTGAAGTTTTGTAAGCATATAAGATTTGTAATATAATATGTGACCGATAAATATCGTGATGGGTAATTTGCGCAAAAAGTCCCTACCTTTGGACATTCTTGTGTAATTCATCATAAGGTTTAATTTTTTGGCATTTTCACCCTCACCTTCACATTTCTTTGCCGAAAACGTCCTTGCCGTTTGATTCCATCAAAAAAACTGTTAGTTGACTCAAAAATTATAAGGTAATGACGCAATTGGTCCCTACCTTTTCACACTTCTTACGGAATTCGTCCAAACGTTTGTTTTTTTGGCAAATTCATCCTTACCTTCACCATTTTTTTTCCTAAAAACGTCCTTACCGTCTAATTTCATCAAAAAATTTGTTAGTTGATCCAAAAATCATCCATTGACTATTTTATTTTTTTATAATCTTATTGACTATTTTAATGAATGGCAAACAAGTCATTTCCTATTATTTTAATTTAAAATGACGTAAAATAAAGAATAAAATAAAAAAAATATTTATTACTGTTCATCTTCTTCCCAACCGCATTCCCACTAGTTTAGTTCAATTAAACCCTCTTTATTTTTTTTCAATTGCTATAAATGCGCCTAGGACATCAGGATGTAGATCATAGACGGAACCTAATCGTCTTTCTCGAGCCTATCATTTTCTTTACGTCAATTTCAGACCTAAACATGTGAAACCCTAAATTTCCACCATCTTCACCAATAAATTAAATGCACAAAAATGGTTGTTTTCTATCATACCAATCTGAATCATTTCCTGCTTTAACACCAAAAAGATGTCCCGGGCGCAATTACAGCAATTAGAAAAAAATAAAGAGGGTTTAATTGAACTGAACGAGTGTGAATGGGGTTGGGAAGAAAATGAACAGTAAGATATATTTTTTTATTTTTTATTATTCTTTCTTTTACATCATTTTAAATTAAAATAATAGGAAAGGCCTTTATTAAAATAGTCAATAAGATTATAAAAAAAAATAAGTCAAAAAAAAAATAAGTCAATAAGTGATTTTTGGGTCAACTAATGAACTTTTGGATGAAATTAGATGGTAATGACGTTTTTAGCAAGAAATGATAAAGGTAATGGTGAATTTGCCCAAAAACCAAACGTTGGGACGAATTTTACAAAAAGTATGAAAGGTAGGGATCAATTTCGCCAATTACCTTATAATTCTTGAGTCAACTAAAAATGGTATGGACGTTTTCGGAAAAGAAATGTAAAGGTGAGGGTGAAAATGTCAAAAAATCAAACATTGGGATGAATTGCAAAAGAATGTTCAAAGGTAGGGACCTTTTGCTCCAATTACCCATTTCGTGATCTATAAAATTTGTGATTTGTAATAGAGAAAGAAATAGTGACCTAGTAATATTAGTGACTCGTGATCGAGTACGAAATTATTATCGATTATTTTGATAATTTATGATAAAAAAATAAGTCAATGTTCACATTTAGACAGCTTGTAAGGTTGACTTGTTAGAATTTTTTGGACATGTTCACACATGGACTTGATTTTCAGTTCAATGTGTCGGTGGACAATTCTAAAATCCTTTCTTTTCTTTTTTTTTTTTGGCTCTCAATTATTTATTATTACAGATGAAGCGTTGGAAGGCTTGGGAGAGAGAGACGCAAACCGTCGAATATATGGCTGCCAATGGTACCACTTTAGTTCGTTGCAACATTTAATAGAACAATTTCTACTTTTATGCAAGATAAATAAATTTATTTATCTTAACAGTAATATCTTCATATTTTTATTTTTATTTAAATGCTTTTATTTCTTTAACATTTGTTACCATACTTTTTTCGAACAAACTTTATATTTCTCTCCATAAAAGACAACTGAACCATATATTAACTTAAAATCATAATTAAAAAGTTTATATTTTGTACCGTCACTGGGAAAAAAAAAATTACAATTCCTTTTGATCGACACAATACTGATTAAATAGTTAAATTATTTATGCATGGAATTATACATGAAGATCCTGAAAGATTTAGAATAGCAAGACAAACAACGTTTGGGAGGCGACATGTGAGCGCTTGTTCAACTATTCCTCCTCACTTATGGATTGTGCGTACATCTCTTTCTTTTTTTAATTGTTAATGTGATTTTCACAAGTTCTTTCCTACAAAAAAAAATCTCTTTTAACGACAAAAAGTCATTTTTAGATTATTTCGTGAAAAGTAATTGTCAACACTTTTTCATGACTAAAGTTTTTGTCGTTCTAAGTGTATTTTTTTAGCAAGATTTTAATTATTGCTAACGAAAAAAAAAATAACTATTTTGCAATTTTGCAGAAATGTTTTTTCCGGCAATTCTTCAAATCTTTACCCAAAATTGACTACCTCACTTTGCGCCATGGCTTTATTTCGGTTAGTGTAATATTCATGGCTCACTCTTATACTACTTGAGTTAAATAAATTAGAATAATATTGCTTATGCATAATGAAGTTACAATAAAATGGCGTGTCAAAAAAAGAATGGAAGTTTTTTTTTTTCTTTTAAATTGATTGAAGTAATTCTGATTCAATCACATCTCACCAAATCATGTGTATGTAAGTCATTATGTATATATGTAGAAAAATTGCATAAAATTACTGCAGAAATAAAATATTCTTATAATAAACATAGCCTTAGTTTGGTAAATTTGTTTATAAACAAGTTTTTTCTTCATAATTTTTCAAACTACTTTTTAATCACGCATATTTTTTCAAACCATTTTTCATCCACACATTTCAAAAGTGTGATCTAGTACTTGGCAAAAACAATGGTTGTATAGCTTCTATTCGGCAGCCTTCAAGTTGTTTATGAACTCTTTGGTAATTTCGAAGTAAAAATATGATTGAAAAGTGATTTTGAAAAATATGTATAGTTAAAAAGTCGTATTGGGTATTGTGTTGTAAGTGCATGAAAATGATAGTATTATTATGAAACTTTTGCAGGCTCATTTATCAACACACAACTCCTTTAATTTCCAAAAGTACATACAACGATCGTTGGACGACGATTTCAAAGCAGTTGTTGGCATAAGGTAATGCAATTTGACTAATGAATACTGTGATGAAAGGGATGGAAAATTTGGGTTGCTAATTAATATTGATCGGTTCTTGACAAGTAGGGAGATTTTCCGAATATATCAAACCAAAATATCAAGATGTAGTATTTTATATTAAAAGATTAATTTTTTTACGACGAGTAACGCGAAAATGTTAGTTATTTATTTAATCTATATTAAATGTAGAACACAGCCCTCAACGTAAGCCTCAACAAGATGTTGTTTGGTTTGAAAACAATAATCTTGGAATCTACTGCTTGTTTGAGTAGCAATCAAATCGAATTGATCATAAGATGGTTTTTCATTTGAAACAATCGTGATTGTTTGATTAGTAATTAGCCTCTGTTTGGTCAAAGTTTTTGTTTATAAACGAAGAATGTGATTTTTTTGACGTAAAATATATGATTGAAAAGTGACAAAAAATGTGTATGATTAAAAATTTGATTTGAAAAATAAGCCTTTATAAAACAAGTTATCAAATAGAGGCCAAGTATAATTGCTTGTTTGTATTTACCATGTTTTGATATCACATTAAAATATATAGTCTATCTTAAAAGATCAAAATTGTCAAGGAGTCGTCAAAACATTTATAATCTGTAGCTACTAAATAAAACAAACAGCAAATACAAACTATGGAGTTATAGATAAGTTATCCAGACTCAATTACAAAACAGAAATTTAAATTCAGAACAAGTGAAGAGCCAATCCTCAGGTTGTCGAACCACAGAAGCTAATTCTGTCTCTGGTGGCACCGTGGTAGCTTGAGATATCTCAATAACTACCTCCTTGTCCTTGCATTCGAATGTTCCTCATCCCAGTTTTATCCAGCCTTGCTTCAGCTTCTCCTCTTCCCAGCAGTAAAAGTTCTAATTTTTTTCTCTCTGTAACCTATATTGGCGAGCCAGTCAGCTACCTTATTCCATTCTCTCCAAATGTGTGTAAATTAAGGTAATGTTTTTGGTGGATTTATGATGTCTAATGGCTTCAATAATGTATTGGATCTTCCATGGTCCCTAATCCTCATTTTTGATGAGATCAATCCCACCCTTTGAATCTAATTCCACCCAGATGTTAACAAAGTTTAACTCTTTTACAGATTTGCAGCCCTCTAACAATAGCCATGAGTTCAGCCTCTAGTATAGTAGCTTCACCAAAACAGTCATAGAATCCCAGAATGAGGTCTCCATTGTGATTTCTTATTACACCACCTCCAGCAGCATATTTGTACATTTTTAAGCTCCCATCATAGATAACCCAATCACTATGTGGCTTGGACCATTTAACCACAATACATCAGTGGATAGGCTTCCTGTTGTTAAAATTCATCAGTTCAGGGCTTTGTATATTGAACAAGAGCCTATAAATCTCCTGATCACCCTTTTGCTGTTCATGATGACCCCTTTATGTTTGGATGCGTTCCTTTCCAACCACAACTGCCAAAAGGTAATAAGAAGGATCATCGTTTTTATGAGCTTCCCATTCTCCTTAAACTGTGACAATCGCCAATGTTGAAAGATCATGATGGGTTTGCTGAAATGAAGTGTGGGATTATTGGCTTAGAATCAAACAAACAAGCCCTTAGAAATGCTATCTTGTTTAAGATAAACTTGTGTGACATTTCGAGGATTACTTAAAGTAATCGGGGGCAAAAATAAAAGAAGGGCTTACGACCATTAAAACCATTTGGGAAACAATTTTTAATAGTTACATAAATTTGTTAAAAGGTTTTTACAAGTGAATTTTTGGACTTGTGTGTTTTTCTATAAAAGGGTGCAACAAGTTTTAAAAGAGGAGGTTCATATTTTCTCTAGAAAAGGATTTTTCTAGTTTTCTCTCTACAAAATATAACTTGTGGTTTTTCTTCAAGAGAGTCAAGAAAAAGTTTATCTTCTTGATTGGATTGAGAGTGCATGATTTTGATTTCCCATTGGTATGATCGTGAGCCTACATTTCGGTCGGTAATCGAATTAATTATTTTGGCGTTCTTGGTGTTCTTGATTTTGGAAATCAAGGTAAAGATCCTACATGAAAGATAGGAAGGAACACCATGATCAAGATTGATTTCTCTCCAAACCTCCTTAGCTATTTTCCCATTAAAAAGCACATGGTCAAGGCTTTCCTCACTCTGGCAACACTGACACTTTGAGGGGATCTGCATGCTCGTTTTATTTTTCAAAATTTCATCAGTGGTTATGAAATTATGCCACTTTCCAATTGAAGATGGCTAATTTTGAGGGGGATAGGTTGCAGCCATATGTATTTGTAGGATGATTGAAGAGTATTTTTAATGCTGAACATATCCAAGATTGCAATTTAAAAACACCTGAGGGATTCTTGGTCCAGAAAATTGCAATGTAAAAACACATTGCACAGGCTTATAGATCTAAAATCTTTCCATTCTTCGGCTCCTTTTTTAGGGATAAGTGTGATAGTAGTTGCAGAGACCCCCTGAGGTATCATCTTACCATTAAAGAAATCTGTGATAGCTTCAGTTAATTCCTCTTTGATAATCTTCCAACAGTCTTGGAAGAAGCCAGCTGTGAAACTATCTGGACCTGCAGCACTGAACTTGCTTATGGAAATACCAAATCCATTATCTCTTCTTCAGTGGGCTTAGAGTTTAAACTGATACTATCATCATCTGAGATCAGCTTAGGTATTCTTTGAATAAAGGCCTGATTATCAGACTTAATTTCAGAGGATAGCAGTTTCTGAAAATACTCAGTAGCCGAATTGGTTATTTGTTCATCAGTAACACACCTGGAACCATCACTATTTTTGATGAGTTTAATATTGTTCCTGCGTCTTTTCTTTCTGACCACATCATATAAATACTTGGTGTTTTTGTCTCCCTCAACAATCCATTTAATCCCAGCCTTCTGTCTCCACATTTGTTCTTCATCATAGAGCAGCTTATTCAGATGAGCATAGGCATTGTTGACAACTACGCTATCCTCAGGTGATTTGGAAGAATCATAGGCTCTTTCCTTAATCAAGGCTTCATTTTCAGCCTCCACAATTTTGCTGAATACATTTCCAAATGAGTGTATATTCCACTTGATTAAGGTTGACTAGAGCCTTTTGAGTTTATAATAAAACCCAAATAATCCCCTAGAGTATGGTGTTAGTGGTGCCTTCCAATTTTCCTCCACTAACAGCAAGAATTCATCATGGTTGCTCCAAATATTAAAGTTCCTGAATGATGCTTTAAATCTGTGAATATCCGAGATGCAGTTCATAAGCAAGGCTGGGTCTAGATCTATCAGCATTAGATTCATCAATTTTAAGTGGATTTCCAATCGCAGAGGCAATGGAGTAGAGAATGGCTTTATCATAAAAGATTAGAGGCAGTTTCGGTAAAGATATCGAAATAGGTACGATCGGAGATTCCTTGCTGGCCTCATAGTCATAACAATATTTTAGAATCCTCATAGGAAATCCATTCAATACCAAATAGGCTTCATAGACATTCTATTCCAATTCAAAGTTTATGATGATATGCTTCAGATCTAGATGTCCAATTGAAAACTCACCTCCAAAACCAATAGCCGCAACAGCAAGTTGAATCTCGGATCTGGTTGGTTTGCTATGTGAGAATTTTCCTATGAGAGCATGTTTAAACCAGCAACCAAGTTTGTCAATTTCATCTGGAGTGATCGGTATGAATGTTCGTTTTTCAACACCGAAGCTTCTCTGATTAAAACCAGCAGTTTCAGTTGACTTAGCTCTAGCATTGAGAGGCTTCCTTCCTTGGGTGATTTCAGCATATGTTTCCCCCCTAGCTGGGGATCCTCCATTGTACCAATCGTAAGCAAAAGCTTCTGAGGAAAGCAACGAGATTTCACTCAGGGAAAACGCAGCTCTGGCCACCGGAGTGTGGAACTATGTGCGGTTACACCTCAAGAAGGTGTGGGGGATTTTAGGGGTTTGTTCTCGTAGTAATGTTTATTCAACGTGATAATTATCATCTAACATGCATCCATAAGATTGGTGTCTCATTTGAAAACATTATTAATCTTATTATAATCCTTATACTCATTTGAGTAGCTCATTTAAAATTTATGGACACTAATGCAATACCAAGATTTGAGGTTCATCTTAGAAACTAAAAGACTATTTGATGGAGATTAAAAATATATTTTTAGGAGATTTTGATAAAAGTTAATGAAATGTTTGATTAGTAAGTTATGGAAATCATGAAATACGTTGTAATTAATTATTGAATTTGACTTTGATAAAAATTTAGATCAAATCTAAATCAAACAAAAGCTCAATCTTGTCAAAAAGAAGTAACTCAACTCTTGTACCTTGATTATATATTTCATCTAATTTAAGACTTATGTAAGAAAATGATTTCTTAAAATTTGTCTCTTGATTCCTCAAACAAATCAGAATTGCTATTGAAGCCAAGAAATTCTGGTTTGTTTTGCAACTGATTTTGGTTGGAATCTTCATCTAATTAGAGCTTGTGTTAGTTAGAAATTTATGTCTATAAATAGAGATAGATGATTGAAGAAAAAGAGAGAAAAATCTGAATAGAGAAAGTTAGATTGAGTGTACAATCTTGAAGAGCTTTCTGATGTTTGTGTAGAGAAGATAATTCTCTTATGTTTTTGTTTGTATGGTGATTGATTCAAAGTCATAAATTGTTTAGTCTTCTTTGATAATAATAAGATTGATTGGGGAAACTGGTTCAGTTTCGTGTTAATTCTCTCTTTCTTTGTTTAAGGTTTTTTATACACATAGTGATTCTATCCGTATTCTATCAGCATTGAATCAACTTCTATATATCCGGATAGAAGTGGTTTCTTTGCATTTTATGGTACTTGTTTTTATTTTCTCCAGCAATTGAGTTCTTGGCAGCAGATTTGGGAAGATAAATTACAACAACTTATCCATTAACATAAAATAGGCCAAATAGCATAACGTTAAATATCAGACCTACCAAATTTAACTTCATGAACTTCAGATGAGTTCCCCATTCCCAAATCTAAGGAGCTTTGTGAGCAAATTTGAAGGCGATATGCTTACAAAATTAACATGATAAGTAAACAATTTCTTGTAATGTTTTTATTAATTTCGATAATTGTTTACATAATGCACTCTTATATACTTTAGTTCTCTATTTTCCTATCTTAAATATTCGTCGAAAATAATTTTTTTTTTTTTTTCCCAAACAGCCCTTTGATGTGGCTCCTAGTTGTTATCTTCTTGCTGGTTGACGTGCAAGGTAAGTAGGTTCTTTTATGGCGTGTTTTGCACATTAGACGAACACGATGACTATCAATTTAATTTTACAATATTAATATATTATCTAATTCAGCATACCAAACATGCGTGTCTCTCTCTCTCGTCCATTTTCATTAGACATTAATTCTTGTCTGTTGTAACAGGGTGGAATGCATTTCTTTGGGTGTCATTTGTTCCATTGATTGTAAGTATAGAATTTTAATTGTTCAAAAATATCCCAAATTAATTCTTGTAATCTTTATTTCTTTCAACTTAATTTCTGAAATTTGTTGTCAACTTCTTCATTGTTCTTGTAGATGGTTCTGGTTATTGGAACTAAACTCCAAGTAATTGTTGCTAGAATGGCCATGCAATTAACAGATAAAAACACTGTAATTAGAGGAACCCCATTGGTGCAACCTAATAACCAGCTCTTCTGGTTTAACCGACCGCAACTCGTCTTAACTCTCCTTCATTTCACTCTATTCATGGTAATTGTTGAACATCTCGTCTAAAAGTTTTAACTTTATTTTCAACACGACTCCTTGCATGTAGGTCCAATTTACATTTCTTTACCATGTGCCATAGCTTCGTGTGTTTTAGTATAATTTCCAACTACTACATTAAAAGCTCAAGCCTCTGTTTGATAAAATTTGTTTATAAACTGACACGTGACAATGTTTTATTGAACAATTTTTTTTAAAAAGTTAACAATTTCGACCGAAGAAAAATTCTCAACCCCATCATTTTTTACTTTTTAAAAAAATGGAGTAACGAAATATTGTCATCACTATATATAAATATTTATAAACTATCAAACAGAGGCTAAACTGTTGACAGTAATTATAAGCGTTGATCAAACAAAGTAAACAATTTTATAGACAAGAATCTTGGCTTAACCTTTTATTTGTTTGATGGCATACAGAATGCATTTGAGTTGGCATTCTTCATATGGGTTACGGTACGTACACACTTTCTTAACAAATTCATTACCTTCTGTGCAGTACTTTCTTCATCCCATTTATGACATTAAGATGATACTGTTTTCTTTCTGGTTTGATATATAATTAATACAGTGGCAATTTGGGATTAAATCTTGCTACCACGAAAACGTCGAGATTATTGTTATCAGGGTGGTATTAGCGTAAGTATATACATGCATTTCTGTATGTTACGTTTTTCTATAATTAAGACCATCTTCCTGTAAAAGTATTGTGAATTTAATGCGATGGAGAAAGGGATTCAATGAAATTTCGTTTTCTTTAGTATTAAATATGGAAAATTTAGCTAATTGAAACTTTTCTCATACATTTTCAGGGTTATGGTTCAAGTCCTTTGCAGCTACATAACTCTTCCTCTCTATGCACTTGTCACTCAGGTTTTCATCATTTTTTATGTCAAATCGAAGTAGTAAAAAAAAAACTCAAAGCTCAGATAACTCTATTTGACCATAGAGGGTGTTACAAAATGTACTACACCTTCGTATGAAAGTGTGTAGGACTGGACTCATAATGAGCTATCTCACCCCTATCCCATGTGAGGGTGTGGCAGACAGCGTGCCACCCCCTATGTTCAAATAGGATAGTCCATTTGAAGAACGTCTTTATTATTTTCCAAGAATTTTCGTATTGTTTCAGATGGGTTCTCAATATAAGAATGCAATACTGGAACAACGCACAGTCCATGCAATTAAACAATGGCATGCAGACGTGAAGCATAAGAGGAAGAAATTAGGGCCCGACTCACAGTCTCAACAAGACGACTCCGCCAAGACATGGAGCAACAGCAGAACTCCTTCCCCGATCAATGTCTCCTACCATCAACGAACGCCAACTCTTGCGGAGTCTACTTCTCGTAGTGGAGGTCATCATGAGATCACTGAAGAACATGATCAAGAGAAGGAAGATCAAAATGAAGTAGATGGGCATGATGAGTTTTCCATTTCACCCACTGAGGAGCAAATACAAGATGAATTTAAGCGAAACCGACTTGACAGTTGATGAGCTGATCATTTACTTTGTTCTTTTGTGTAATTCAGTTTTTATTTCAATCAACTGAGTTTAAAATTTACTCTCTATAATTTATAATAGATGACTTTCAGAATTTCGAAATTATTCATAGTTTCAATTAACTGAGCTATTTTTGGTGAAATAACTTTGTTTTTGTGGAAGTAAAGAAAAAAGAATTGGTAAATCCGATCGTTTTGGGTAAAACTCTGGCAATCTCCTGGGGATTAGAACCGTTTCTTACTTAATCAAGCAATCGCCTGAATTTATACCAAGCAATCGCTTGGGGTTAAGAATGGAAAATTCCGAATCTTCTCATTTTTTTTATCCTTTTTATTATTTCCTTGTCTTTTAATATTTTTCTTATGCTAGATATACGATTTGAGGGGATTATATAAAACCTCATGACTTGTATGTATGTATGTATGTATGTATTTATATATGTATGGTCACTCATATTGAATTATTATCACAAAGTCATTCTTCAAATTATTTTATTTGACATATCAAAGTCGCCTTCAATTTCCTACTCATTGCTATAAGAATTGAATCTTGATTTTTTGCTCACAAATTGTTTATTTTTTTGTTCATTACCTTGTGTCTTGAACTTCTTTTCTGTTGTCTTATTCATTATGACAGAGAAAGGTGATTCTTCAAATAAGAGTAATTCTATTACATTGGTTGAGCTCCATATGCAAGAAACATTTACATTAATTACGTACAGAACGACTTGATGATAAGTCGGGACATTTATTTTATTGAAAATAGAGATTGGATATATAATTGACTCTGGTGAACGGACCATATGACTTGTCATTGATATATGTTTAGACAGTCACCATCAGATTGTCAATAACTACCATTATCAATGTCAATGGGGTTTCTTCTCCATCCGCTGGTATTGATATCATCTCATTATCTCCTAATTTAACCATTAAAAATATCTTGCTTATACCATCATTAAATTGCAACCTAGCTTCTCTCTATTTTTCGATTAACGAAATCTCATAATTGTGTTGTCGTGTTCTTCCTTACTCACTGTGTATTTCAAGACATCCATATCAAGGAGAAGATTGACAGTGGTTAAGATCAAGTGAAGGATTGTACTATCTGGATGATGCTTTCAGCAATCCAACAGAAAATAACAAGCTCACTTGGTAAAGGAATGTCTGGTGAATTAAAAAAAAAACAAAGTGGAGATTTAGATACGGCATAGGTTTCTAGAACATCCCTCTTTTGATTACCTTAGGACTTATGAGGTTATTTCCCTCACTATTTCATGAATGTAATTTCTCAAATTTTATTTGTGAAACTTGTGTAATGGAGGAAAGCTATCGTTCTACTTTTCATTTGACTGATAATAAATCAATTTTTTTCTTTTTTCACTAGTCAATTTGAATGTTTGAGGACCGACACAAATTCCTACTCGTAATGGGTAATGGGATTGGGTGGTTTGTAAACTTTGTGGATGATTGTACTTGAATGACTTGAATTTACCAATTGAAATACAAGAGTGATGTGAGTATCGTTTTTCGACTCTTTCATCAAATGGTGACTTCCCAATTTGGTATTCTAATAAAAGTTATTAGCTCTAACGAGGGAGTACTCTAAATATAAATTGATAGAGTTTTGCATTTGATAGGAATTATGTCATAGATAATTTTGAACATCTTCTGATCTTATTGGTAGATGTAGGGACGTTGGATGAGAGATGCCCCTCAAGCAGTATTTTGAAATATTTTTCCTTCAGACCCCTTCTTATTGAAAGGATCTTCTTTGATGTTGTCCATGCTGAACTTAGGAAAAACATGACCTTTACTGCTTTGCAATTTATAATAGGACCAAAATCAATTAGCCTTTATATGATAGGACCAAAATCAACGTAATATATAGGTCACATGTTATGTAGAAAAGGGTATTGGCTTATCACAGTATTTTTTTCCACATGAAGGTTGGCATAAACTAGCAGTGATAGCTAGGTGTTTGACAATTAGGTCAGAATAAATTAGTGGCCATAGGTTTGTGGAAATTTACCATTAGAAAACTCATTTTTACAAAATAATTGGCAGCAAACAGGGGCTTAATGGTCTCGACAACCTTATTAATTTCTAGAATAATTTTTGTTGTGTGTTGGAGTAAGGTCTAAGAATGGAACAATGACAAGGGTAACTATACCTACAAACGTATTTCGAAGGCCAATTTACCATTAGAATACAAACAATCACTACAAAAAAAAATTTGCTTTACCTACAAATAATGCGCATACAAAATGAGATTTGTATGTAAAGATTGCCTTTCCTCGCAAAATGAGATTTTGTAGATATTATTAGAAAATTTCGTTTTTTCCTACAAATAATGCGCATACAAAATACCAGTACAGAAATAGGAATTCGCGTCGGTTGGAAAACGGAATACGCGTCGGTTGTAGAGGCGACGCATAGGACACAGACGCGTAAAGTCTCGACTTTAGGCGTCGGTTGCAAACCGACGCGCAAAGTCATCTTTGGGCGTCGGTTCTAGTTTAAAACCGACGCCTAAAGTCAAAAAAAAAAAAAAAAAATACACTTTGGGCGTCGGTTTCTGGTTAAAACCGACGCCCAAAGTCGGTTTTGGGTGTCGGTTTTAATTTTTGAACCGACGCCTAAAGTCAAAAAAAAAAAAAAAAAAAAAATACACTTTGGGCGTCGGTTTCTGGTTAAAACCGACGCCCAAAGTCGGTTTTGGGCGTCGGTTTTAATTTTTGAACCGACGCCCAAAACAGCTTTAGGCGTCGGTTTTATCTTTAGAACCGACGCCTAAACTTTTTTTTTTTTTTTTTGAATATATATTACATGACCTGGACGTGGCCTGCAATGACCCAGGCCACTGCACGTCGTGCCCTGCAGTGACCTGGACGTAGCCTGCAATAACCAGGTCACTGCACGTCGTGGCCTGCAGTGACCTGGACGTAGCCTGCAATGACCCAGGCCACTGCATGTCGTGACCTGCAGTGACCTGCAATGACTCAGGCCACTGCACGTCGTGGCCTGCAATGACCCAAGTCACTGCACGTCGTGACCTGCAATCACCTGAACGTGACTTGCAATGACCCAGGCCACTGCAGGTCGTGACCTGCAGTGACCAAGACGTGGTCTGCGATAACCTGAACATGCACATCACCAAATAAATATATATAATAGATATATACGTAATAAAATTAAATTAACAACAATTATACTTACAAATTGTTAATTTATGATACAAATTAAATATATATGTAAGTGCAAGTTTTGATTACGCTTCGATTTACACAAACCTATGAACGAAGTATTTTGCCCATAAGTTTTGAATCTCGATTACTTCCTCCGTTGAATAATATTCTTTAAATGCCTACAAACAATCAAAATGAATTATTAGTTATTTTTTCATAAAATATAAAGTCATTATTAAAATTCTCATTTTCAATGACTTATACCTTTTCTAACGAAGTAAGTTGAAAGTGTTCTGTGACTATCTCATACATATTTCTCATAACGTAGTAGCCACACTCAGACCCTCCAGGTTGTTGAGGACACTGAAATATTCACATTGAAAAATAACAATATTAATAATCAAACTAAATAAAATATAGAAATAATTCAAAGATTTTTAAAAAAGTTTAAATCCGTGTTTTCATACTTTTACGTTTTTCCACGTTGTATTGGATTTTGTCCTCATGCCTCCAACTGTCCAATACGTTTTGAAAGCCCTAAAATTTCAATAAATTATATCAACAAGTTACAAAAAAATTAAGACTCAAACATCCTACAAAAAATTTGGCAGAGTTTCCCCTATAAATTGAACTTATCCAACCTGTAGGGGGACCCTGCTATTCAAAACTATCAACTTCTCCACAATCACAACTCCACAATCAATTTCACCACAACTTCACAATTATTTCATTAAAAGTTTCCTAAGTTACGTGTTCAATATCGGCTTGATATCCAAGTCACGCTTAGATGCAGCAGCTGAATCTAAGAAGTACACCGTATTCTTCTCAGGAGAAATAACTAGTAACATCCAGTGATTCCTACGTATTATGAACGTGTAAATACAACTTTAAATATCATATCATTCAAATTAGGTTAAAAATTAGAGAATATCAACGGTCTTACTCCTGAAAATACGGTGCTAGAATGAATTTCTTAGTTTTCATTGCCTTCATTGTGCTGGCCAAGTAATTTATAACACCATTTGCATTTGTTCTTACTGAAATCGATGCAATGTGTGTCGGAGACATGAATCCAATCGATTCAATTCCGTATTCCTGACACAGCTCATGGAGGTACCTAAAAAATAATAATGCCAATAAATAGAAATAAATTAATGATTTAAATTGAAGTTTTTCTTTTTGATCAGAAGTCTTACAATGAAAATACTTGTAAGATTGATGTATCCAACCATTGCATCGTAAGCAAGTCGGTGATGTTTCCGACTGTAACATAAAAACCATCATCGAATGCAAAGTTGAACACGGCGGCATCAACGGGTACCTGGTAGAAGTCATCACCAACAGGCAATTGAATGACCAGAGTGTGTAACATTTTACAATCATCACCCAGACGTTGCAACGTCTCATCGTCAACAATCGCAGGTCGCTGAGTGGATGACATTTCGAAACTCTGGGGTGTTTTTCCTTCATTAAATTTTTTTGCCTGTTGTGGTACCTCTTCCTGCAACAAGATAATTTTTATCATCTTCAGTTATACAAATTTAAAAGAAATTAATATTGACAGAATCTTTTATATAACTAAATGTTTGTACCTCTCCAAAAATCACCAACTCCTTGGGCCATTGCAAGAAGCTTCCAATAGCTTCCCCCACTGTGGTGTGGTATTGAGAAGGCACTGGAATACAACACGCTTCTGCACCATCGACAATGTGGTCAATGGACACCTTAGCATGATCAGGCCTAAGAGGTTGATGATGCACCACCGTGTCGGGTCCGGCTGGATAAACCATCCCGCTCGCTACTATTTGTTTCTCACCATTAAGACTAATGGCGAGACGACAACGAGATGGCTTCTATTGTATAACATCATTGAACATATATGTTAGCAACTTCCAGTTGAAATAACATAAATAATGTTAAAAATTCTAAATAACATAACATTAAATACCTGAAGTCCATGAAATGGATCTGGATCCACGGAGTGGCAACTGCTACGAGTTGGTGGTCGGGGTTGTGGATCCACCTCGGCCTCAACATTTAAGCCCAGGCGCTGGAGGATAGCATCGTATTTAGTCTGCATACTATGGTAGTCCCTCTGCATAGTATCAAATTTACTCTGCATCTCCGACATGGTCTGATGCCTGACCCGCTCGGCAATACTATCCTCCATCTCTGACCTGATCATCTCCTTAATATCGTCTACTGAGACGACCCCACAGGAACGTCTAATGTAATCATCAGGCTTGTCGTAAACATCCCTCGTGGTCACATAGACGCCATACCCCCTCACCCTACCAGGGTGATCCGGCTTACCAAGGGCTTCACTTAAAATATCGTGCTGTCTACTTGCCACAAATGTCCCCTGCGTGGACTGCTCAGCTTTTTCAACCTATTAACAGAAAAATGAAACATAAATATAAGTATAAATTTAAGTAAATTTGAATTTAAATTATGAAAAAATAATCATGATATACTTACAATTTTATCAAACACCCCCCTCGTTTTCTCGTTGGGGATGTAATAACTTCCATCTTGTTTCTTCTTCGACCTAGCTCGAATCCAATCTAAACTTCGATCCTCACTTACAATCGACGAGCTAATCATGTCGCATGAAGAACTTGAAGACAGTGGGTCACTGACTACCCACTGTGGCTTCATCCCCACATAACCATCTGAGCCCATATAATGTGGATGCTCGTTTCGCAATTGAGCATCCCTGGCTTTCTTACTTTTTTCCTGAAATTGTCACATCAAGTATGTAATTTCCAACTAAATAAATCACATGCGTACAATTAAATATATATACCTTAAATTTATCAGTCTGGCGTTCTTTCTTAAACGAGTCCCATTGCTCTTCAGTTATAAAAGAGTAAAGTTGCGTAGGAGATGTGTATTTCGGGTGGTCATGTGTGATATAATCATGAACCAGCCGAGTCTTGAAATCTTTCCATCGCATCCCTGCAACTTTCAACACCCTTTTTTTTGCTGCGTCATCGGGGATGTTGAACTCCCTCTGAAAGACGAATATAATATGCGATGTTATAAGAAAAAATTACGAAACGTTATCTATTAACCATGTATGTAGTGATAGTACCTTTATTTCTTCCCACATCAAGTCCTTAAGGCCGGAATCAACCTTGTGCCAATCACTGATGTTAATGTCAACGTGAATACGGGCCAAACACCCGACATAGTGTTTGAAGTTCCCCTTGCCTGGTCCGATTGGCCTATGTTTGTCATCGAACTCAATGACATTCACTTCACCGGCCTTCTTCATGTTCTTACACATTGTTGGCCCTCTAGTCTTTTTGGTACTGATAGCACGATGATCACCTGAAGATGATGAAGACTCGGCCATTATATTGAGACTACTTTTAACGTACCTGCACATATAACAACGTATTAATAAATTATTGTTATCAAAACGACAAAAGAAATTGTTAAAAATGTATAGAGCATATATGAAAAGTAAAAGAAAGTTAAAAGCAAAGACTGTGTAAATAAACTCATACAATTAATAATCAGGAACGACGATCAATCCATAATCCTTCTTCATGATCCCAACGCATATAATTTGATTCAATGTTATCTTCCCCTAAAGTTGCACTCAGTTGTATACCGATAGAAAATGGAGGGGTTTCATCAAAGTGATCATAATCTTCTTCATCTACTACATCACCAATCCCAACAATGCGTCTCTTTCCTTGAAGGACGACTGACCACTTAGTATCGGCAGGATCAAGAACATAAAATACCTGTTTGGCTTGTGATGCAAGTATGAATGGCTCGTCTAGATAACCCAACCGGCCGAAATCCACCATAGTGAATCCTAATTCATCCACCCGAACACCCCGGCGGTTATCAACTCATTTACATTGGAAGAGAGGAAACTTGAACTCCCTATAATCAAGTTCCCAAATATCTTCAATAATACCATAATAGGACATCGAGGCATCTACTGGCATGGTATCTTTAGCATTTGAAAAATCTCTTGATAGTGCTACTTGTGTCACTCCACTGTTTTGCACTGCACTCTTATCATCTTGACGTTTAGTGTAAAACGTATACCCATTAATGTCATATGCTTCATATGACCTCACAATCGTGGTAGGACCGTAAGCTAACCACTTTACCGTTTCAACAATGGTATTCGGTGTTTGTGACAATTCTTTCATGACTTTATCTTTGAACCATTTTGCAAATGAACGATTATGTTCATTAGTTACCCACCTTTCAACTTTTGAAGGATTCTGCTGCCTTATGATGGACATATGCTCGTCCAAATATGGATGAACTTCAGGAAGGTGTTGTAATACAAGGAGGTGTGCTTTGTATCGCAATTCAACATTGGGGACGATTGACTTGCATCCAATAGTACCTTTACCTTCAAGTCTTCCATCATGCCGAGATTTAGGAACACCAATAGTCTCAACGTCATCCATGTAATCAGTACAAAATTCAATAGCCTCCTCAGCAGCATAACCTTCAATGATACTACCTTCAGGTCGAAATCGATTTCTCACATATCCTTTCAATATACCCATGTATCTCTCAAATGGATACATATACCTCAAGAATACTGGACCACAAATCTTAATTTCTCTCACCAAGTGAACAAGTAAGTGCACCATAACGTCAAAAAATGATGGCGGAAAATACATTTCAAATTGACATAGAGTGATAACAATATCGGCCTGCAAATCATCCAACTCCTCCGGATCAATAACTTTGCTGCAAATTGCATTGAAGAAAAAACAAAGTTTTATAATGACTTGTCTAACATGTTTTGGGAGAATGCCTCGAATTGCAACTGGTAACAATTGTTGCATTACGACATGACAATCATGAGACTTCATACCAACCAATTTTAAGTCCTTCATCGAGACAAGACTTTTAATGTTTGATGAGTACCCAGATGGAACCTTTATAGTATGCAGGCACTCACAAAAACTTGTTTTCTCTTTTCTCGACAAAGTATAGCAAGCTGGGGGTAAATAAGTACGCTTTTTCGACTCTTGCGGTGCTAATTGATCCCTTATCCCCATTTCTACCATGTCCTTCCTGACTTTAATACCATCTTTTGTCTTTCCTGGAATGTTCAACAATGTCCCAATGATGCTATCACAAACATTTTTCTCCACGTGCATTACATCAAGACAATGCCTTACAGATAAGTGTTGTCAATAAGGTAGATCCCAGAATATGGACATTTTCTTCCAAAGACTCTTCTGAGGAGGTTTAAAAGTTTTTCCAAATGAAACATCAAAATTTTTAACTCGTTCATATACCTCACCTCCTGTTAATGGTAAGCGAGCTGTTCGAGCCTCGATTTTTCCATTGAATGGCTTTTTCTTCTTGCGATAAGGGTGGTCAATAGGGAGAAATCTTCTATGACTCATGAAGACATTTTTCTTGCAGTTTTTCAACCAAAGATCAATCATGTCTTCTTCACAAATGGGACATGCTTTAGGTCCTTTGTTAGTATAACCTGACAAGTTACCATAAGCTAGAAAATCATTTACAGTGCAAAATATCATAGCACGTAAGGTGAAATTCATCTGGGTATATGCATCAAACACAGACACGCCTTCATCCCACAATACTTTTAAATCTTCAATTAGTGGGGCTAGATAAACATCTATGTCATTACCCGGTTGTTTGGGCCCTGATATTAACAAAGATAACATGATATACTTGCGCTTCATACATAACCAAGGAGGAAGATTGTAAATAGTCAAAAGAACCGGCCAAGTGCTATGTCGACTACTCATATTACCGTGTGGGTTCATCCCATCTGTACATAGTCCCAGCCTAAGATTTCTATCTTCGCCCCCAAACTCGGGAAACAACCTATTAATATTCCTCCATTGAGGAGAATCAGCCACGTGTCTTAGTTTTCCATCTTCTTTTCTCCCGTCGGCATGCCACCGCAAGTTCTTTGCATCCTTTGCATTGGCAAACAAACGTTTAAATCTTGGTATTACAGGTAAATACCATAACACCTTTTCCGGAGGGCTTTTCTTATCACCACAATTATTATTCACGTTCTTCCGTTTATATCGTGATACCCCACACTTTGGACATAGACGCAAGTCCTTGTAATCATTTCGATACAGTATACAATCATTTGGACATGCATGTATCCTCTCAATCTCCATACCCATCGGGCACAACAATTTCTTTGCCTCGTAAATTGAACTAGGAAGTTCGTTATCTTCCGGAAGCATCTCTCGTAACAGCCCCAATAATGCCGTGAAACTTTTATCACTCCACCTATTGCTTGCTTTCAAGTTATACAATTTTAGTACCGCAGACAATTTAGTGAATTTATTACAACCAGAAAACAAAGGCTTCTCAGACTCATTGAACAAGTTATCTAATACATGAGGTTTTTCAATGTATTCCCCTTGTATATCACGCATCATATCGTCTATCATATCATTCTCATCATTTTCCAAATCATTCTCACAAATATTGCTTGAATTATTCTGCTGCTGATCACCAACATCGTCACCAGTGCTCGTCCTGGGAAGCATACTCTCACCATGCCATATCCATCGTGTATAACCTTCTTTAAACCCACGACGAATCAAATGACTCTTCACTTGATCAAAACTACGAAACTTTCTCAAATTCTTACAATCGTAACAAGGACACAAAATCATTGTTTCACATTTCTTTCTCTTATTTTCATCCGCACATTTCATAAACTCTTCAACACCTTTTACATATTCATGTCTATTACGTCTGCCATACATCCAACCCCGATCCATATCAATGACCTATATGTGAAGATATAATTAAAATTTTTTATTAGTTTTGAGTAAATATTTATTTAGTACGGTCAATTCTGTAATAGTGAAAATCACTTTAAACTATAATTCTCATTTTTTATTTACAAAATTTTACAAAATTTTTGACACAACCTCCCCTAAAAATTGGACTTAACCAACCTATAGGAATAATCAACATATCACAATAAACCAAAATGTTCATCCTCGACATATTCAAAAATCTAATACATATATCATCAACTACTCCAAGTTTAATTTGAAATCCATTCTCAATTCCTAAAAAGTGAAGCTAAGATTTCATGACTTAATATCTCATAATTTCAACTCCAATAATTAAAATATTAAAATTTATCTATCTACTAACTTAAAATCAACAATATAAATTTAACACCCAAATTTATATATATTAAAATTTAATTAACACATTTATACATATTAACATGTAATTATCATATTTATATAATAACAAATATATATAGATTATATATATATATATATATATAGACACACACACACATATATATATATATACATACATACATATCTATATAGATTATATATATATATATATATATAGACACACATACATACATATCTATATATATATATATATATATATATATATATATATATATATATATACACACACATACATACACACACAAATATATACACGGTCATATATATACACACACACACACAAATATATATATATACACGCAGACATATATATATACACATAAATATATATATACAAATACATATACATACTTATAAACAAAAATGGGAATCGGGTCTTACAATGTCGGTGGAGGCGGCGACGGTAGAAGAGTGAGGTCGGTGGAGGCGGCAACGTTCACAAGAGAGGGAGAGCCGGCGTGAGAGTAGAGAGAAGTTGTGAGAGTGAATTGTGAGAGAGAGAGAGAGAGAGAGAGGCGTGAGTGTATAGCTAGAGAGAAGTGTACTGAAAGAGAGAAAGAGGCGCGAGAGTTATGAAAATACCGGGAATAAATTATGAGAATGCGCGTCGGTTTTGGCAAAAATCGACGCGCAAAGTCGGCGGTCCGACTTTGCGCGTCGGTTTAAAATTGAAACCGACGCCTATTCCTAAATTTTAATTACGAAAATGCCACCGTCCTATTTTATGCGTCATTTTTTTGAAAAACCGACGTATTTTCCTCATTTTTTAGGTGTAAAATAAGATTTTGTAGGTGTAAAAAATTGGCTCAAAAAATATGTATATTTAGCCTACAAAATTCCGCTTATGAAATGAGATTTGTAGGCGGAATTAAGTTTTTCTCACAAAAATAATTTTTATTGGGACATAATTTCTCCCACAACATTACGTAAGATATATTTTTTACCGACAAAAAATGACCCATTTATTTATGAGCTAATAATTAAAGAAAAATGTACAATTTTTTTTAATTTTCCTACAAAATTTATCTTGATCTTGACAGTAAAAAATATTAAAAAAAAAGAATCAAAATTTAATCTAACTTCTATGGGGAAAAAAAAAAATCTCCGATATTTCTTATCTTATTTTAACTACTTAAAAAGAGTAGAAGTGTCCAAACAGTGCATTTTCGCCCATAACGACACCGTATTGGTCATGTCATTTTATTTATTTTTTCCCTCCATTTCGCCAGAAAACTTTCTCCGCAAACCTAGAAATCTCCTCTTCCAATTGCTCTTAAAAAAACTTTCTCCACCAACCCTAGAAATCTCCTCTTCCAATTGTTCTCACCCCTTAAACTCTCTGTCGCATCGAACCTTTCAGCTTCTCTGCCACGTCTAATCTATAAGGAAGAACCGATTTGCTCAAAAAACCACGACAGTTGCTAAGAAATTGTAGAGCGGTGGCGTTAAATGTGTCGATTTCGTGTTTGCTTCGATCTAGGGTAATTTTTTTCGAAACTCTCTTTTAATCCGTATGTTGTTGTGTTTTGTGACTTCAAATCTTGCATTTGTTTTGTTTTGTTTTGTAAGATACACAAATTGTTGATCTTTGGTTTTCATTTTCATTTTTTAATATTTTCAATCTTTTATATAGTTTGAGTGTTAAACGAGGAAGGATGAAGTACGTTTCATGGGTATTTTGTAGATTGTTTGGTTTTCTTAATAATTTCTTTTCCTAAATTATTTAGAATTTACTTTATGAGTTTAATCAATGGGTTTTGCTTTGGATTTAGTTGAATTGAGGACTAATGGAAACCTATTAGGCATATTATGTTTACTAAATTTATCCTATCATCTACTCTAGCAGGCTTGGGCAAAAGAGGATCTTCTAAAGGAACAAAGCAGGGAGCTCCAAAGCTACATGTTTGCCCTTATTTTGTAATGGAATTCATTTTCTTTTGTGTTGGCTATGTGTTACTGGCCTCCTTTGATTAAAATATATGATGTGTTCGACGGAACGTACTTGAATTTTTACAATGTATTTGCTTAGAACAAGTTTATTTATATTAAGCAATTGATTCAGAATCTAAGTCTCTGGCAGATCAAAGTATTGTTTGATAAAACACCTGTTTGGTTTCAAATCTTACTTTTCCTCCTTAAAGTGTTCAAAGCCTCAGGGATTGTAAATTTATAATTGAAAGAACTGCATCCTTTTTGCAGAAGAAAGAGAGATGGATAGCACTGAAGCTGAAAGAGTGCTGCACATCACACAAATACATGATCTTCAAGAACATCTTCAAGAAAAAAGAACAACAACTCATGGAGTTGCAGGATCAAGTACGTTGATTTTTTTTTTTTTTTAGTCTATGATGAACATTTGGTGATACTGTGTTGATCAAATTTTCTGAGGCCTCGATCAACTTAATATCTTGTTTGTTTGTCTAGTACACATGTCTAAATTTTGTACCGCAATAGGAATACAAATTTATAATTTTTTCGGTTATAACATATGTAGGACGAATATATGGGTGAAAGAAATGTGTTTTGCCTAAAATTTAATCTACAAGATTATTTAATCCAATTCCATTTACGGTATTTGGATTTATACAAACTTTGATTATACATCTGATTTTACAATGGCATGCTGGTTCCAGGTTCTGAGAAAGTTCTAGAAGAGGAGAAGAGTCAAATGGCAGGTAGCATTTTCACAAATGTGACTTCAAACTATGATCTCATGAATGATGTGATGAATGGTGGTCTATATAGAATATGGTAGTGCAGGTTAGTTTTCTACCCCGTATGACATTTAATGATTAGGTCACACTATGAGCCTTTTATTGTTGATAATTTATCATTAGTTCACATCAATAGATGTATTTGAGCATACTGGATTTTTGACTTTAGGGAAAAAACTTAAGAGGGGCACACTAAGCCAAAATTCTCCCTTTTTTGCAAATTCAGATTGCGTCATGCTTGCTATTCCTATTCCTGTATCACAAGTTCTTGATTGGCTTCTACAAAATGTAGCCTCTACATTGGAACATATTTCTGATATAATTTCTTCGACAGAAAAATTGGCCAAGTGGTTCCTCTTATTAAGATGTTAAAATGGCTAATCTCAGTACAACCTTAAGGTGACATAATTATGTAAAGCACATTTGTGTAAATAAAGTAGTACCCAATGCTACATATTTTGATATTTTCTGGAATCTCCTCAGGAGATTCATCATGCTCGATCAACTTTTGAGAATGCTCGCTTCAGTCTGGTGGGTGATGCCATGCGCTCTTTCCTTAGATTTCCTGCAGCCTACTAGCACTTCTTTTATTTTTCAATTTAGATGTGTTGGGTGATGCCATGCCCTTCTCTCTTTTATTTTCTAAAGTTGTATAGAACACATGGATCTTCTTGTACATAATCTAATATTTAGACCTTCCCTTAGTTTGCTATATGCCCCCTTCTAAGAGAGTGTTTGGTTTAGTTCTCTACAAAATTGACTAGAAACTTATGTAAGATTTATGTTTGAGCAATTGGGAGAAAGTACTCCTGCACATATTACAAATTGTTCTTTGCACAGATACAGAGCACTAAAGTCTAATATATGTGAAACTGCATTTAGAAATATTTAGATATAGATGTAGCTATGTATGATGTATCATGCTTGTCAAATATTGATTTTGCTTACTATGATCAATAGAATTACTTTTAATGCTTGATGCTGATTAAAGTGATTAGTCTTGAAAAACTTGAAAATTAGGTTGGTACCCACTTTGAGTATAGGAATTGTATCATAAAAATCGCTTATTTTTAGATGTCAAATTTTAGAATTAGGAAACTAAGCTTAGTTTTTATAAGTATATAATGATTTGCAGGGAAGAATGAGTTTTGGACTGCCGATATAACTAAGACTCAATATGTAAGAAATACTCAATTTTATGTTTGTGCTTTAATTTTTTTCTCTTAATTAGTGTTATATATCTTTTGGGTGTCTATTTATGTATATCTATTATTTTATCATATCTTGCAGGATGAGATGCTTGTCAAAGTTGATGAATATCTCTTGCAAAGGTTAAGGAACAATAGCTTCCGAAAGACGCCCCTTTGGAGGGGATATCCGTTGACAATCCCGATGATGGACTTTGATGAGGATGAGTAGCATATTTAATTAATTTATGAGGATAGATATTTATGTTATTATTATTGTATAGATATCGAAAGAGCACGTTTGCTAAAGTCTTTTTAAATTTATTACAATCACATTTAGTGACAACGAATTTTTATTTGGAGTTTGATACAATATTTGAAGTCAGTAATATATTGGTTTATATTAGAGATTTTAATTTAATTTATTTTTTGTATATTGTTATAATTTTGCATAAACAAAAAATAATTAATACTAAATATAAAAAAAAAAAAAAAATTGATTTAAGTTTCCCTATTTTTATCCTACAAATAAGCTTTCCCCACGAACAAAAATTTGTTTAGACAAGAAATTAAGTTGTAAAGTGCTTTCCATACAAATGATTATTTGTGGGGAATACGATTTAGCCTAAAATATCATTTTACTCTATACATACAAACATATTTTGTGGGTCAATCTAACATTAGAATACGAAAAATTGTGTAGGGATAGAAATTAGACGACAAATAATATTTGTTTCTAAAAGATTTGTAGGCTCAAACTTCAGCCAACGAAAGATATTTCATTGGTAAAATAAACATTAGCATACAAATAATTTCGTTGGAGAAGATCTTAGACGATAAATGATTTTTGTAGCGAAAGGGTTCGTAGGCGCATACCTCCGTAGACAAATGTACAAATTTTGTCGGTTTATGTTTATCCCCTCGATATTTGCCACACAAACCTCCCTACAAATTATATTCGTCTGGGAAGACTTTTATCCACGAATAAGAAGCTTTCCCTACATATTTATTTTGTATGCGGAATATAAAATTCTAGTAATGAATGAAATTAGACGACAAATAATATTTGTTTCTAAAAGATTTGTAGGCTCAGACTTGTTGAGCCAACGAAATATATTTTGTAGGTAAAATAAACATTAGCATACAAATAATTTTATTGGAAAAGATCTTAGAAGATGAACGATATTTGTAGCGAAAGGGTTCATAGGCTCATACCTTCGTCTACAAATGTATCAATTTTTTCGACTTATGTCTATCCCCTCGATGTTTGCCACACAAACTTTCCTACAAAATATTTTTGTCTGGGGAGGCTTTTACTCATAACTAAGAAGCTTTCCCTACAAATTTATTTTGTATGCGGAATATAAAATTCTAGTAGTGTATTTATATGAAAGGCCCACGTACAAAAACAACAACTTGGTTTTAAATCAAAGGTAGACAACAAAAGATCATTCTACAACAGAGTGTCTAGGCCTCAATATGCCAATATTGCAATTATGCCACTGTTTGGTAACTCTAAATTTTTTTATTAAAATTCGAGTCAAAATTATCAATTAATTTTAATCACACATTTTATATGCCCCACAACTTTCCAATCATACATTACACTAACTTTTATCAAAATTTACTAAAAATTTGATTTTAATCACTACCAAACAGGGACTACCTATGTTTTTAGTAGAGTTTTCTCCACCATTGTTTATGTTGAGGTCTTGTCCTCCAATTTTTGATCTTATCGTTTGATCGTATACGTTAATTTGTATTAGTTTACTATATATTTGTCAGATGTGAGATTAGGGGTGAGCAAAGGAGTTTGTCGCTTTCTCACGTTTTATCACAATTGTATTCGATCTAACAAAATATGTGATAGAGGGGTTCCAAACAATTTTTGTTATACTTAGGAGCCAGTGCTTCCTCTCGAACAACGCTAGCTACTCAGAGAAATTTCAGATCATTGAAGAGGAATAAAAAATGATAGTTTTCCTATCAAGTACCAGGATGTTTTCTTGTTATAGAGGGGGTTCCAAACAATTTTTGTTATACTTATGATGGTGTGTTTCTTGAATGGGAGTCATTCGAAGTTAGCACGAGAAGACAACCTTTTTTTGAGTCATATTTAGTGATCATCAACCTCGGAGTTAGTTGATTTCCCTACTTCTTTTGATTTTTGATTTTATTTCTCCATATTTTTTACTTGCTCCCACGTAATCAAGTCACAATCACTAATGAAGGATTTCCTTTTTTATTTAGAAATCATTGTTACTTCTTTGATTGTAACTAGCTAGCGTTACATCCGTGCGATGTACGACCATTTGTAACTCACATATATTAAATTTATATTTGACATAAGAAATGAATATTTAATTAAAAATGAGAAATGAAGGAAGGAAATTAATTACAAATATACATTATACATACCTTAATTTTTTTATAATTCGTATGTTTATCGTTCTAAGAATTTCTTTAAATATTGTAATTTAAATTGATTTAAAACTTAAAATGGAAAAGAAAAATTACATTTAAATAGAATTTGTAATAAGTAAAAAAAATAGATATATATGTGATATACGCTCAGAATTTTATTAAAACGAAAAGGAAAAGAAAAAGAAAAATAGATTGATGAACGTTCTTATTTCATCATCTTTCATTTTCTGTTTTTAAATAAAAATATTTTTGTAATATTGACAAAGTTTTATTTTTATTTTATTTTTACGAATTTAAAAAAAAATTGAAATTGATTTTCAGAAGGGGAAGACTGACAAAGAAATTTCAGGACCTGAAAAATGCAGCTATTTAAAAATCTGCATTCAATTGAATTATTTTAAATCTGAATTTTGTCCAAATTGAATGATAAATAGTGAATTAATACTACTACTTACCATTTTAGAAAATTTGTTTTAGACTGAAAAATTGGTCAACACCTGTTTTTGGAAAGTACTCTCCCTTTATGTATTATGTTTTTCTCTCGTGAGCATATTTAGTTTTTGTTTGAGCCCTCATTATTTAAAAAACAATGTTGTTAGACCCGGACCGGACCGACCGGTCCGGCCGAAAAACCCGCGACCCGGTTGAAAAATCGGGTTGCCAAACATGGTAAACCCGGATTTAAAAAACCCGTTTAAAACTCGGTCAAACCGGCCGGTTTTGCCATGACCCGCCGACCCGGTACCACCCGGGTTTCACGGGTCAATGTTTTAACCTTTTTTTTTTTTTTTTAATATTTTTCTTCAAAATATTAACTCTGAGTTCAAAAGGCTGTGGGCAGCCAACTAAACTGCATTTGAAAAGGATAGTGTAAGCTATTCCATGCACCCACTTTATATAGACACGTTCCACTCTCCTTCCCCACTTGAGTTCCGATGTGGAATTCCTCCTGCCTTTTGATTTTTCTTTTCTTTTTTTTTTTTTTTTTGAATAACAACCTTTTGATTTAATTGATTATTTAATTGAATTGTAGATTGACTTGAACCATTCGTCACTTCCCATATTCTAAGGTTTTCTTGAACAATTTCTTAATTAAAAGTTTTTTTATATATTTCTTTTAAATTCTTAATTGAAGTTGACTACACCAATATCATAATTTTTTTTAAAATAATCCCCTTCATTTTGAAAATTCTTTCTTCTTTTCATTCTCTTTTTATTTATTCAATTCTCCAATTATTTGTAAATATTAGCATTATAATTCTAGATTCAATTTTTTACGAATTAAAATATTTTTAAATTTTAAAGTTTTGAAATAAATAATGGTAATAAATATAATTAACAACAATTAATCTATATTTTATTTGAATTATTAATTCTAAAATTAAAACATATTATTGCTATGATATTTTATATCTTGTGTATGTTTAATTTTTATGTAAAAAATCTAATTTTACATAAAAAATTATTTTATGTCTTAAAAATAAATAATATAATATTAAAAAATCTAAAATTAAAAAAATATAATTGCTCTCAATCCTTATTATTTGAGTTTTCATTGTTTTGATAATTTCATTTAATGCACCGGGTCGACCCCGAGTCGACCCCAGATCGACCCACTGACCCTTGACCTTTAATGGGTCGATGCTTGGGCCGGGTTTCAAAACATTGCTAAAAAATGACTATAATAATAATGATTTTGTGGAGAATGTATACTTAAGCACTTGTTTGAGACTCATTATTTCAAATAATGTAGTTTGTAACAGTAAATTTTGGTATAATGAGCTGTTAAAAAGTATGAATTTTTTTAAAATTTATGTGTAAATTATTTTATTGATAGAATGTTAGTTGAAAATGATTTTTTTTAAAAAAAATAAGAGTTTGAATAAAGTATACTTAATAGGTGCCTTTATTATTATTATTAAATTGCCACAATTGTAATAGTTAGAAACTTAAATAACTTATTACTTAAAAAAAAAAAAAAAAAAAAAAAAAAAAAAAAAAAAAACTTCAATGACCATTTGCATAACTCATTTGCATAACTATTCAATTTTAATGATTATTGATGTAATTAATATTTTCAAAAATATAATTTCTAGATTATCACAAATAATTTATCACTATCCGAATAGTACTATCACTAGTAGAAAAACGTGAAAAAAAAGGGTTTAGGCGTCGGTTCTGGTGAACCGACGCGTAAACCTTCGACTTTACGCGTCGGTTCACCAAGAACCGACGCGTAAAGTCGAAGGTTTACGCGTTGGTTCAAGAACCGACGCATGAACCGGGTTTAGGCGTCGGTTCTCGACGAACCGACTCCTAAACCTAATATATTTAATTCAAAAATTCGCGCGATTTAATTCCATTCCGCGCATATCTCTCTCTATCTCTCTCTCAACACTTCAACATCGCGCGCGGAGCCATCACCACCGTGCCTCCACCAACACCACGACGCCACCAACACCGCGACGCCACCACGAACCCGCCTCCATCTCGTAAGAAATTTACTCTTATATGTGTGTGTGCGTGTATGTATATATATATGTGTGTGTGTGTGATATGTGTGTGTGCGTGTATGTATATATATGTGTGTGTGTGCGTGTATGTATATATATGTGTGTGTGTGTGCGTGTATGTATATATATGTGTGTGTGTCTATATACATATATATATATATATATGTATATATATATATGTATATAGACACACACACATATATATACATACATACACGCACACACACACACACACACACACACACACACACATATATATATATATATATATATATATATATATATATATATATATATATATATGTTATTATTTTGGTATTGCAAATAGTTAATTGATATAATTTGAATTATTGGAATTATATTGAAATTATGCATGGAATGTTAGGTTATGAAATCGTACTTTGAGCATTTTAGGAATTAAGAATTGATTTTGGATTAATTTTGGAGTGGTTGATGATGTTGAAGTTTGATTTATTATGTTTGAGTAGTGAATATGTGGAGGTTGAACATTTTTGTTGTATTGTGGCATTTTGATTACAGGTTAGGTAAGTCCAACTTATAGGAGAGACTCTGCCGAAATTACTGTAGGATTTTACAAATAAAAAATGAAGATAATAGTAATTATAGGTGATTTTCACTATCATAGAATTAACCATACTAAATAAATAACTAAACAAAATATACAAGTAAAATTATGAAGTATTCAACGTAATAAATTATCGTATGCATGTGATTTCAATTATTAATATATAGTTGGTTCAAGTATATAACTATCATTACAAATATTCACTCAAAAGTAATATTTTTTTAATTATATCTTCGCATATAGGTTATTAGATATGGATCGAGATTGGATGTACGGCAGGCGTAATACACATGAATATTTGAAAGGAGTTGAAGAGTTTATGAAATGTGCGGACGAACACATGAGAGAGAAAGGTGAAGCAATGATTTTGTGTCCTTGTTGTGATTGTAAGAATCTGAGAAAGTTTCGTAGTTTTGAGCAAGTGAAGAGTCATTTGATTCGTCGTGGGTTTAAAGAAGGTTATAAACGATGGATATGGCATGGTGAGAGTATGCTTCCTAGGACATGCACTAGTGACGATGAAGATGGACTGCAGGAGAATAATTTAGGCAATATTGATGAGAATGATGTGGAAAATGACAATAATGATATGATAGACGAAATGATGCATGATATACAAGGGGAATTCATTGAAAAGCCTCATGTGTTCGATAGCTTGTTCAATGATTCTGAGAAGACTTTGTTTCCTGGATGTAGAAAATTCACAAAATTGTCTGCTGTGTTGAAATTGTATAACTTGAAAGCAAATAGTAGGTGGAGTGATAAGAGTTTCACGGCATTACTGGAACTCTTACGAGAGATGCTTCCGGAGGATAACGAGCTTCCTAGTTCAATTTACGAAGCAAAGAAATTGTTGTGTCCAATGGGAATGGAGATCGAGAGGATACATGCATGTCCAAATAATTGTATACTGTATCGAAATGAGTATAAGGACTTGCATCTGTGTCCAAAGTGTGGGGCATCACAGTATAAGCGAAAGAACATGAATGCTAATTCTGAGGATAAGAAAAGCCCTCCGGCAAAGGTGTTGTGGTACCTACCCGTAGTACCAAGATTTAAACGTTTGTTTGCCAATGCAAAGGATGCGAAGAACATGCGGTGGCATGCTGATGGGAGGAAACAAGATGGAAAACTAAGACACGTGGCCGATTCTCCTCAATGGAGGAACATTAATAGGTTGTTTCCTGATTTTGGGGGTGAAGATAAGAATCTTAGGCTTGGACTATGTACAGATGGAATGAACCCACACGGTAATATGAGTAGTCGACATAGCACTTGGCCGGTTCTTCTAACGATTTACAATCTTCCTCCTTGGTTATGTATGAAGCGCAAGTATATCATATTGTCTTTGTTAATATCAGGGCCTAAACAACCGGGGAATGACATAGATGTTTATCTTGCCCCACTAATTGAAGATTTAAGACTGATGTGGGATGAAGGTGTATCGGTGTTTGATGCACATAGCCAGATGAATTTCACCTTACGTGCTATGATATTTTGCACCGTAAATGATTTTCCCGCATATGGTAACTTGTCAGGTTATACGAACAAAGGACCTAAAGCATGTCCCGTTTGTGAAGAAGACACGATTGATCTTTGGTTGAAAAACTGTAAGAAAAATGTCTTTATGAGTCATAGAAGATTTCTCCCCGCTGATCACCCTTATCGAAAGAAGAAGAAGGCATTCAATGGAAAAATTGAGGATCGAGCAGCTCGCTTGCCGTTAATAGGAGGTGAGGTATATGAACGAGTTAAAAATATTGATGTTTTGTTTGGAAAACCTTTTAAGCCTCCTCAAAAGAGTCTTTGGAAGAAGAGGTCCATATTCTGGGATCTACCTTATTGGCAACATTTATCAGTAAGGCATTGTCTTTATGTAATGCACGTGGAGAAAAATGTTTGTGATAGCATCATTGGGAAATTGTTGAACGTTCAAGGGAAGACGAAAGATGGTATCAAAGTCAGGAAGGACATGGTAGAAATGGGGATACGGGATCAATTAGCACCTCAAGAGTCCGAAAAACGTACTTATTTACCTCCAGCTTGCTATACTTTGTCCAGAAAAGAGAAAACATGTTTTTTTGAGTGCCTTCATGGTATTAAGGTTCCATCTGGATACTCATCAAATATCAAAAGTCTTGTGTCGATGAAGGACTTGAAATTGGTTGGTATGAAGTCTCATGATTGTCATGTGTTAATGCAACACTTGTTACCAGTTGCAATTCGAGGCATACTTCCAAAACATGTCAGACAAGTCATAATAAAACTTTGTTTTTTCTTCAATGCAATTTCCAGTAAAGTTGTTGACCCAGAGGCGTTGGATGATTTGCAGGCCGATATTGTTATCACTCTATGTCAATTTGAAATGTATTTCCCGCCATCATTTTTTGACGTTATGGTGCACTTACTTGTTCACTTGGTAAGAGAAATTAAGATATGTGGTTCGGTGTTCTTGCGGTATATGTATCCATTTGAGAGATACATAGGTATTTTGAAAGGATATGTCAGAAATCGATTTCGACCCGAAGGCAGTATCATTGAAGGTTATGCCGCTGAGGAGGCTATTGAATTTTGTACTGACTACCTTGATGACGTTGAGACTATTGGTGTTCCTAAATCTCGTCACAAGGGAAGACTCGAAGGTAAAGGGACGATTGGATGCAAATCAATTGTCCCTAGTGTTGAATTGCGAGATAAAGCACACCTCCTAGTATTACAACACCTTTCTCAAGTTCATCCGTATTTGGACGAGCACATGTCCATCCTAAGGCAGCAGAATCCTTCTAAAGGTGAAAGGTGGTAACTAATCAACACAATCGTTTATTTGCAAAATGGTTCAAAGATAGAGTCATGAAAGAGTTGTCACAAACGTCGAATACCATTGTTGAAACGGTAAAGTGGTTAGCGTACGGTCCTAGCACGATTGTGAGATCTTATGAAGCATATGACATTAATGGGTATACGTTTTACACTAAACGTCAAGATGATAAGAGTGCGGTGCAAAACAGTGGAGTGACACAAGTAGCACTATCAAGATATTTTTCAAGTGCTAAAGATACAATGCCAATAGATGCCTCATGTCCTATTATGGTGTCATTGAAGAAATTTGGGAACTTGATTACAGGGAGTTCAAGTTTCCTCTCTTCCAATGTAAATGGGTTGATAATCGACGGGGTGTTCGGGTGGATGAATTAGGTTTCACTTTGGTGGATTTTGGACGGTTGGGTTATCTTGACGAGCCATTCATACTTGCATCACAAGCCAAGCAGGTATTTTATGTTCTTGATCTTGCCGACACTAAGTGGTCAGTGGTCCTTCAAGGCAAGAGACGCATTGTTGGCATTGGTGATGTAGTAGATGAAGAAGATTATGATCACTTTGATGAAACTCGTCCATTTTCTATTGGTATACAAGGGAGTGCAACTTTAGAGGAAGATAAAATTGAATCCACTTACATGCGTTGGGATCATGAAGTAGGATTATGGATTAACCGTCGTTCGTGATTATTCATTGTGTGAGTTCATTTATACATTCTCGCATGCATATAACTCTCTTTTGTTCTTTATATATGCTCTATACATTGTTCATATTAATTGTGTGAGTTCATTTACATATTCTTGCATATAATTTTCTTGTGTTTTTTATATATGCTCTATACGTTGTTAATAATCATTTATTTATATGTGCAGGTATGTAGACAATTTTCCCAATATAATGGCCGAGTCTTCACATTCTTCAGATGATCATAGTACTGCCTGAAAAAAAAGGACAAGAGGGCCAACTATGTGTAAAAACATGAAGAAAGCGGGCCAACAAGTGAATATAATTGAGTTCGATGACAAACATAGGCCGATCGGACCAGGCACGAAAAACTTCAAACATTTTGTCGGATCTTTAGCCCGCATTCATGTTGACATAAACATCAGTGATTGGCACAAAGTCGATCAAGGCCTGAAGGACATGATGTGGGAAGAGATAAAGGTACTATCACTTGATACATGGTAAATAATTGAAAAGTGAATGTAATTTCTTTATAACACCACATGTTATCATTGTCTTTCAGAGGGAATTCAACATTCTCGATGACCGTCCAAAAAGAAGTGTTATGCGGGTTGCGGGGATGAGAATGAAAGATTTTAAGACAAGGCTGGTTCATAATTTCATTACACATGACCACCCAAAATATACATCTCCTACCCAGCTTTATGATTTCTTGACCGAAGAGCAATGGGAGTTGTTTAAAAAAGAACGACAGACGGAAACATTTCAGGTATATTTAAATGTACGCATGTGTCTTGTTGAGTGAAAACTAAAAACCTGTGATTTATTTCAGGAGAAAAGTAAGAAGGCGAGGGATAGTCAAATGCGGAACGAGCATCCTCATTATTTGGGCTCAGCCGGATATGCGGGGATGAAGCCACATTGGCTAGTAAGTGACCCGCTATCTTCTAGCTCTTCATGTGACATGATTAGCTCCTCAATTGTAAGCGAGGATCGCAGCCTCGATTGGGTTCGAGCTAGATCAAAGAAGAAAGAAGATGGAACGTATTACATCCCCAACGAGAAAACGAGGGGGGTGTTTGATAAAATTGTAAGTATATCTTATCGATTTCTCATATATTCAATTGAAACTTACTTCAATTCTTATATTCAGTTTTCAATTTTTTTAACAGGTAGAAAAAGCTGAGCAAGCCACGCAGGGGACATTTGTGTCGAGTAGACAACATGATATTCTGAGTGAAGCCCTTGGTAAAGAGGATCACTCTGGTAGGGTGAGGGGATATGGCGTGTATGTCACCACGCGGGATGTTTACGGCCGGCCCGATGATTACCTTAGACGATCGTGTGGGGTCGTGTCAGTAGATGACATTAAAGATATCATCAGGAAGGAGATGGAGGATAGCATCACAGAGCGGGTCAGGCATCAAACCATGTCGGAGATGCAAAGTAAATTTGACAGTATGCAGAGCGCGTACCATAGTATGCAGAGTAAATATGATGCCATCCTCCAGCGCTTGGGCCTCAATGTTGATGCCGAGGTGGAGGTAACTGCACAGCCCCGACCACCAACTCGAAGTAGTTGCCACTTTGTGAATCCAGACCCATTTGATGGTCTTCAGGTACTTACCCATAAAGTATTTAGTTTTTTTAGTATTGCTTTTTTTTTAAATGGAAAGGCCTGACATATATGTTGAAAAATAGAAGCCGATTACCTGTCGTCTCGCCGTATTTGTTGATGGTGACAAGCAAATAGTGGCCAGCGGGATGGTTTATCCGTCCGGACCCGAGACTGTGGTGCATCATCAACCACTCTGGCTTGATCATGTGAAGGTGTCCGTTGACCATGTTATAGATGGTGCAGAAGCGTTCTATCTTCCAGCGCCATCTCAGCACCACACCACGGTGGGGGAAGCTATTGGAAGTTTTTTCCAATGGCCTAAGGAGTTGGTGATTTTTGGAGAGGTAATAAAATCGAGTTATATAAAAGTTTATGTCAATATTAATTTCTTTTAAATTTGTATCAGACGTGTTATAATGACAAAAATTGTCTTATTGCAGGAAGAGGCCCCAAAAAAGATCGTAAAAAAATCTAATAAAGGGAAAAGGCCTCAGAGTTTTGAATTGTCATCTACCCAGCGACCTGCGATAGTCGACGATGAGACTTTACTACGTCTGGGTGATAAATGCAAAATGTTAAACACCCTGGTCCTTCAATTGCCTGTTGGTGATGACTTCTATCAGGTGCCCGTAGATGCCTCCATCTTCAATTGTACGTTCGAGGATGGTATTTTTGTTACAGTCGCAGACATTACCGATCTGCTTAAAATGCAATGGTTGGATACATCTATCCTACAAATATTTGCATTGTAAGACTTCTGATCACAAATTACAACTTCAATTTATATCATTGTTCGATCTCTATTTATTGGTGTCATTATTATTAGGTACCTTCATGAGTTATGTCAGGATTACGGTATTGATTCAATTGGATTCATGTCTCCGTCACACATTGCGTCGGTGTCGGTAAGAACAAATGCCAATGGTGTTGTAAATTATATGGACGAGACCATGAGGGCAATGCAAACAAATAAATTCATTCTAGCACCGTATTTTCAGGAGTAAGACCATTCTCTCTTGTAAATAGTTAATTATTATTTTTTTGTAATTTGAATCGCACATGTTTGAATTTGTATTTACATGTTCATAATACGTAGGAACCACTGGATGTTGCTAGTGATTTCTCCTCAGAAGAGTACGGTGTACTTATTGGATTCAGCTAGTGCATTTAAGCGTGACTTAGATATCAAGCCTCTATTGAATACGTAAGTTATGATAATTTTCATGAAATAATTGTGGAGTTGTGGTGAAATTGATTGTGGAGTTGTGGTTTCACTTTGATGAATATATGTTGTGATTGTTGAGAAGTTGTGATAGATTCTATAGCAACGCGTCTATTTACAGGTTGGATAAGTTCAATTTATAGGGGAGACTCTGCCAAAATTTTTATAGAAATCTTAGTTTTTGTATTTATTTATTTTGTAACTGGTTCGAATAATTTAATTCAATTTTAGGGCTTTCAAACTATACTGGACACAAGGAGGCATTAGGACAAGAGTCAATACAGCGTGGCTAAAAATAAAGGTATGAAAACACATATTTAAAATATATTACAAATCTTTGAATTATTTTCATATTCTATTTAGTGTGATTATTAATGTTAGTTTTCATTGTGAAAATTTCAGTTTCCTCAACAGCCCGGAGGTTATGAGTGTGGCTACTACGTCATGAAAAATATGTATGAGATAGTCACTGAACACTTTCAGCGTCCGTCGTTGGAAAATGTATAAGTTATTGAACATGATAATTTTTAATTATTCCTTCAATTTTATTACAAAATAACTGATAATTCATTTTGATTATTTGTAGGCATTTAAAGAGTATTACTCAACGGAGGAAATTGCTGAAATTCAAAACTTATGGACTAAATACTTCGTCGATAGGTGTGTGTAAATCGACGTGTATTCAAACTTCTATTTACTCAATTACATGTGACATTAACAATCTTGTAAATATAATTATTTCTCATTTATTTAACATTATTTTAATTATGTCGATTATATACATATTTGATGATATGCATGTGGAAAATGTTCAGTCCACGTTTAGGTGATTGCAGGTCATGATCGACCTGCAGTGATCTGGATCATTGCAGGTGACGTCCAGGTCATTGCAGGTGACATCTAGGTCATTGCAGGTCATGACCTGCAATGACCCAGGTCAATGCAGGTCATGACCTGCAGTGGCCTGGGTCATTGCAGGTGACGTCCAGGCCAATGCAGGCCATGGCCTGCAGTGGCCTGGGTCATTGTATTTTACTCTATAGGTCATTGCAGGTCATGACCTGCAGTGGCCTTGGTCATTGCAGGTGACGTCCAGGCCAATGCAGGCCATGGCCTGTAGTGGCCTGGGTCATTGTATTTTACTCTATAGGCAAATGAATTTCGTGAAAAAAAAAAAAAATTGAAAACGCGTCGGTTTTAAGAAAACCGACGCCTAAAGTGTACTTTAGGCACTTTAGGCGTTGATTGTAATCCAAAACCGACGCCTAAAATTTTATTTTTTTTTTTCAACTTTACGCGTCGGTTATTAACAATCGACGCGTAAAGATAGCATTTACGCGTCGTTTTACAACCGACGCGTAAAGTTTTTACTTTACGCGTCTACTTCATACGCGTCGCCACAAAAACCGACGCCTAATCTCTTAAATAACCGACGCGAAAGACTGTTTCTGTACTAATGTATTAAAATTGATACTAATTATCTTATTACAATATTTGATATTTGAATTTATTAAACAAATATTTCATTTCATATTTACTTTAACATTACAAATTAAATACACGTTGTCATATATTTAAATGAATGTAGCAAATTAAGCAACGTAAAATGTTAGTTTTGATTAAATTTTAACGAATGTATATTGCAAATACATTTAACTTTATATACTAAGAAATTATCCACGCAACTCCATTCATAAAAGCGACGCGGTTGTTTAACCCACATGACATAATACTTTATTACTTACTCATATGGAATTGATTTTTCAAAAATCAATTTTTCTGAACATTCATTTTCAATCGCACATTTTTTTAAAAATTATTTTTTACAATTTTTCATACTACTTTTTAACTATACATTCTAAAAAAATTACTTTTTCACAAAAGCAATTCTCAAAAAATCAAAGTTAAATAGTCAGAATAATAATTTGAAAATCTCGCAATTATCATGAGTCGACAACCGAGTAAAGATGAAAATCAAGAAATTACACAAAAAATATTATGCAATATAATCTTTAAAATTTATTAAAATTAAGAATAATTAAATAATTTTAATCATTCTATTGATATTATTAATTAAAAAGAAATCAAGGCATTAATTATTCAATATTAGTCTTCGTTCAATAACTTTTTCTATAAATTATTTATAAGCAGTGCATTTTTTCAACCACATATATATTTCATAAAATATGATTTTTAATATTAAATATAACAAATAATTTGATCACTGTTTAATTTTATGGGAACTTACTATTTATAGAAATAGAAAATGGACAGGAAAATATTTTTAAGAACTACCCAACTTTTATTTATATATATTATATACAGATATAACGAATTCAAATTATAATATCTTCTTTGAATAATAAAAGTCAATTTACATATTTATTTAAATAATAAATGATGGTTTTTTGCATCTCGTAATCATAATCAAAATATACAAATAAAAGTAATAATCAATTTATTAATTTTATTCACGCTTGTGTTGAAAACGGTATTTAAAAATTACATACAAAGTAATTTATATAGAAGAAAATATGATAATGTTAACTAATTATTTGTTAATCAATAATTATATCATGTTTGATAATAATATTAAATAGAAAGTGACCACTAAATTTTTATATTCGTGTAATTACTTTAACTAAATATCTGTTTTTAACGTAATCATTACAATTTATAAATCAATTTATAAACAACACAATTTTTAAGTCATTTTTTAAGAAGAATAACATTTTCTCTTTCCACTTTTTAATTTTAGCTCAATAAATCAATCACAATAATATATATGATCACATATCATTTTGTTCCATGCAAAATTTATATCGATATATGTTAACATATCAATCACTATCATTTTGTTCAATACAATATTTTCAAATTTTCTTTATATTCATTTTCAACCACATATATTTGTGGGACCCTACATCTTTTTTGTTTTTAAATCTTCATTAAAAAACACCAAATTATTAAAAACTTATTTAGATAGTAAATGTCAATTTATATATTTAAATAATAAACAATCGTAGATTTCAATAATTTTTATACATTATTGTTAACTTCATTATAAATAAAAATTTACACAATTTTCTGCATTTGAATCTTGTTAACATTTTTTTTTTTTATAGTTTTCAATAAAAAATTTAGCACAACAATTATAAATGTGTGTTGTAAAATTTTTTAGCCTATATTTGGCAAATCCAAAAAAAACATGTTTTTAAACAACACAATTCATCAAATTATTTTTTAACCACACATATTTTCTCTCCATTTTTCAATCATACATTTTACCTCGAAAATAAAAAAATATTTTTAAACACAATTTTTTTTTTTTTACAAACGAATCTGTTTGAGAAATTTGTGATTTATAAAAATGTTTATAAATTATTTTTTTCAAATTTACCAAGCACATACTTATCCATATCGAATATTAAAAAAAAAAAAAAGACTAAAATGCGGCGGCTGTCAACTAACAGCCGCTTTTTTTTTTTTTCCCCTTCCTTGGGTGGGGGGATTTTTTGACACACTTCTCCTTTTATATAGTAGTGGATAGATAGTTTTTGCTATTCCACAAATTGAATAGTGAAACCATCATAGATCTAGTATAACAGCTGCAAGATGTAACATGTCATCTAAATTTAACACACTTTCTTGCTTTATTCCAGAGGCTTATAAGTTCTTCTAATAATTAATCATCTATGCTCTGTTTAGTACCACTGTAGTAATTGTAAATTAATTAATTTATAGCAATCTAATCAAGTTGAAATATTAGAAGAGATGTTACAACCACCATTAGCTTGACATTATATGTATAATTGTTCCCAAAATGTCCGGTCTTAATAGGATTTTTGTGTGTTTTTGTTTTGTTTTTGGGCAGAGACCAAACATAATTATTCTACTGTAGGGCATAGAGTTGCCATGCCATGAAGGAATCAAATGCCTTCTGCAAATATTTTTTTATCCCAACATTATCTCATTTAGGATTTTATTTTATTTTTTATTTTTTCTATTTCTATTAGGATTTTATCTCTTTTTTTACTAATAAACGGTCCATCTAACACCTCAACCACCATGCTGCCCCATAAAAGGATAAAATAAAATTTTCAAATGTTTAATTACGCCAACATTTGAGACCAAATTGAAAAATTAGGTGACTTGAGTATTTCAAAATAAGCCGAGCTTTTAAATATATATTATTTTTTGTTAAAGTGTACGTAGTTTTCTGCATTTTACATTTTTTTTTATACGCGCCCTTGTTTGATTATATAACTTTTTCATAAAATCTACTACTTTTTTCTATAGTAATCAATTTTAGTCATCCAAAAAAGTCAAGTCCACAACTTTTTACTTTTCAAACCTCTTTTTAACCACACGATTCTCAAAAAAAATTTCATTTTCCAAAAAGTTATAAAATCAAACACACACACACGTAGTATGTAATTCTTTCCAAAAATCCATTATTTAGCCATGTTTGATGTGGATTTTAATATTGATAAAAATTTAAATCAAAAACAATAATTAATATTGATCACACGTTTCGTTGAACCAAAAATTTTCAACCAAAAATTTTATTAGCTTTTATAAAAATTTAATTTTTAGGTATATTAAATATGGGCTTAATAATTTACAACCATGGTAACTTATGTTAACAATACATTTTTTGTTAAGTGCACCACAATTTAATTTCAATGATAATCCTTAATTTTTATTAATTTTTGCACTTATACCTCTTAACTTTTTGTCTTATTTTTATCCTCAATTTCTATTAATTAGCACAGTTTATCGCGCTAATATTGACTAAAAAAAAATTTTATGAGTGAAGATTTTTTTTTTTTTTTTACCTCTTTTATATTTAAATAAGCAAGATATATAAATAATTGCAAGAATTCAAAAAAAAAAAAAATTCAATGTAATAGAATATTTGAAGTAAAATTGTCAATAAAGATAAGATATATTAATTAATTAATGATTAAAGATAAGAATACGACAAGAAAATAATGAGAGAATAATTGTCAAAATAAGCAAAATAATGGGAACAATTATTGTAATTAAAATGTGGTGTCATTAACAATAATTGTGGGATCAATATAATTTCCCTATTTCATTAGCTTGTATAAAAATTTAATTTTTAGGTATATTAAATACGGGCTTAATAATTTGCAACCATGGTAACTTATAACTTATATTCTATGGAGTAAATAGTACAAAACGTCCATAACGTTTGCACATATTTCAAAAATTGGCCATAACCTTTCAATTTTATCATTTGCACCCTCAAAATCACCTTTTTTTACGTAAATCGTCCTTCCACCTAACACCGTTAAATTCCCTACTAAAAAAATGGTTAATTGGCACATTACATCCCTAACGTTTACATGCTTTGTGGAATACATTCCCATCCTTTTATTTTGGCACAAAACATCCCTAAGTCACTCAAATCTTGCCTCTTTCATTTGTAAGGTGAAAAAAAAAAATACTTGATATTCATCCTTCTTTCAATACTTTCTTACAAAGTTGGTCTTTCTCTTGTGCAAAGCTCCTCATTGTTTGTCTTCATTGTGCAAATCATCCATATCATTTCAAGTTTGGCATTTGGACCATCTGATCGATCTTTTTTGCGTAAAAGTCATTACAATCTATTTTCTTCATTGTAAAATAATTATTTTAACCTCTTTTTAAATAAACATACCCCTGGTATTTGACATTTATTTTTATTAGAAGTTTTTTATTTTAAATAAACATACCCCTATTGCGCAAAGAAATGTCTATCTGAGCGTCCAAATGTTAAAATTGAAATGATATGGACGATTTGTGTAATAAAAGAAAACAATGAGGGTGTTTTGCGCAAAGGAAGGACCAACTTTGCTAGAAAAGGGTAAATAGCACAAAAGGTCCCTAACATTTGCACTTCTTGTGGAAATCGTCCATAACGTTTCAAGTTTAGAATATACACCCTCAAAATCACCCTTCTTTGGAAAAATAGTCCTTCCGTCATGTACCGTTAAATTCAGCCGTTGGAAAAAATGGGTAATTTGCACATTTCGTCCCTAATGTTTAGAAGTTTTGTGAAACACATCCCTATCCTTTTGTTTTTTGTGCAAAAAATCCTTAAATCACTTAATTATTGCTAAATAAGTTATTTTTATTATTTTTCTATATATGGTATTTACGTATTTTAATTTGAGATCATATTAAATGTATTAACAAGATCATTAATGTAATAAAATCATTTACTTCGTTATTTATTGTAACTTTGAAACTCAAAAGACTTTCTTATGGATCTTTCTTCTTATTGAACTTGACATTATGATAATTTTCATGCATAATTTGAATTTATTTTTTATTGATTGAATAGATAAAATCCTGAGTAACATGTAAATTGTTATTGATTGAATAGTCAGTTTTGGATCAATTTTCATTGAATTCAAAATTGGTAGGACTCTATGATAAATTTAAATTATATGTGGAAACTATCACAATGTTAAGTTCAATAAAAATAAAGGTCCATTAGATTTTTTTTTTTTTTTGAATCTTAAAGTTATATTAAATAATGAAGTAAATGGTTTTATTAAATTAATGATCTTCCTAATACATTTATACGATCTTAAATTAAAATATGTCAATATCTTATTACTATATTTATTTATTTATTTATTATTTTTCATTTTTGTAATTGTTCAATTATGCTCATTTGCACTTTTTGAAAAATTTGATGTTGTGAGTATAATTATTTTTTACATTTCTTTTTTTATTTAAAGAGGGAGGGTAAATTTATCATTTTATATGGGAAAATAATAAAAATAATGTATTTATTATAATTAAGTGATTTAGGGATGTTTTGCACAAAAAACGAAAGGATGAGGATGTATATTACAAAGCTTAAAAATGTTAGTGACAAAATGTGCAATTTACCCATCTTTTCTAACTGTCAAATTAACGGTGCTTTACGGAAGGACTATTTTCGCAAGGAAATGTGATTTTGAGGGTGTAAATTCCAAAATTGAAACATTGAGGATGATTTCCACAAGAAGCACAAACGTTAGGGACCTTTTTGCACTATTTACCCACAAGAAAATGTTGAAATAATGATGCAAATGTCGAGTTTAAAATGATAGGAACTATATATGCAAGAAAGGAAAATGATGGGGACCTTTTGTGATAATTAATTACCCAATTTTTGGGTGCAACAATTTTTTTAACGGTGGAATTTAACAATACTGGATGGAAAGGATGATTTTCGCAAAGAAATGTGATTTTGATGATGTCAATGGAAAAATTTAAAAACTGGGGATGATTTTCGCAAGACAAACAAACGTTAGGGACGTTTGTGTTGTTTACCCTAATTTTCGATTTTATTAATAGTGTCTCATTGAGCAAGCTCTAATGTACCGAAGGCTTTATAGTTGGGGTTTGATCTAGTAGATGCGGAAGTAAAGAGGAAAAATTAGGAGTGTAACAGAAATTTACCCCAAGCGATTCTTAGGTTAAAATCTAGGAGATTGCCTGAGGACTCGTTTAATTAGCAGAAGAGTTTTCCATTTAAGCAAGCGATCACTTTAGTTTATACCAAGTGATTGCTTGGAGTCGAATATGTACATTTCGCGATTTTCTCTACTTTTTCCTTCTTTTTTTTTTTTTTTTTGATATTTCCTTGTATTGTAATATTTAACTTAGACGAGAGTAGGCAACATTTGTGGTAAGCATGTCAATCCTCACTTATATATACTAGTGAAATACACGTGCGTTGCACGTGATCGTCCAACAATATTTTAAATTTTCTATATTTTAAAAATTTGTGTTTATTAATTATTAAAAATTAAAAACTTACAGTAATAATTATAATAAACATATAATTACATGTTATATTATATTATCAGATAATACAATTAAGAAATTGGCAATTTATTTATATAAATAGAAATACAAATACAATTAGCGAAGATTTGAAATATGACAATACTAAAAGTAACTTGAATTTTGTGAGTACCTTCTGGTGAATTACATTTGATTGACTAACTCATGATATGAAATTTTATGGGTTTGGTGAGGTATTAATAAGAATTTTTAGGGCTGTATTTATGAAATATAAAATTAATAATTGCTAATTTTATTTTGATTACCTAGAGAGTTCGTGAGATTCAATGTATAGCTCCCTGGATGCACTTACATTAAGTACCTCTAAAATCCAAAACTTAATCAACTCTTTGGCTATCCTAAAAGAATTTTATTAACATCATAGAAATCCGTCTCAAATTTCTTCTCAAAAGAGACAACATCAATCCCTTTGAGTTCATCAATCAAATAAGGTCAAGGATGAGAACATATCCATATATGCTCCCGCTTTAAACTTCTCATATAGATTTCATCAATTATTTAGCCAACAAACAATACAGAATATATTTGCCCCTAGAACTTGAGTATTTTGTCTTTCCATTTAACACATTTGTATATTTCTATACTTGGAATTTTAACTTGGAGTATCTATACTTTTTCGTCAAAATGTAATAAAAAAAATTTCCACCTTTAAATTGTTCATCTGAAATGCACAAAATATTATGTTTTCTCTACAAAAAAGTATATTTTTTCTTTCTCACATCTTTAAAAACCTCAAAATTTACAAATAGAAAATAAAAGTACAAACCATTAAAGATAATGAAAAATCATTCTATAAGATCGGGTGAAATAAATGAAGACTCCAGCAAATCTTCGATAACAGTAAATAGTATTAAAGTAGTCCAATCATAAATCTCTAAAATAATACCTATTATAAGGTTTTTTCTGTAATCGCCCAAACAAAAGCTTATGTTTGCTTCTACTCCTTGAAACTTAACGGTCACCCTATCATATGCACCGCTACTAATTCAATTCTAAGCATTTCTCTTCAAATCTCAGTTAATAGTTCAATAAAAAGTCTATAAAAAACTCGAATTTTTTTATAAGAAATACAGAGCATTCATAAGAACAAATTCATAAAATATAATAACATTATTAGCATTTTTTATGAATTGAAAGTGGATTCATTGTTATTCTGTTTCGAAATTAGTTTGCAATTTCAATTATATCACATTTTTGCGGTAATACATTCTACAATATAGAATCAATTGAATTCTTAAAATAATTATAATAAAAACATCCAAATGAGTCAGCTCATAAAATTCAAAGTTATGAATCTTTAGATCTTTCCATTTCACATCCAAACATAAACACATAAAACTGAAGAGGTAACCATAAAAATATTCATAAAAGCAAAATCAATTATTTAAGCTTGCAAAGAGTTGTATTGTCGAACATATACATAGAAGTTTTCAAAAGGCTTTGTACTTGTTCAACTTCATTTCTGCATGATTGTAATGTTTAGACTTCAATGGGAAAAATCCAATCAGGAATTTATCATTTTCAATAGAAACTAAAAAAATCCAACCGACTCCGAGTTTCACGGGGGCACCTTTGCTACGATCCTTGACACCAAGTCATGAAGGTTTCCACCACCTGCGCACATCCCTATATAGAGGGAGATTTAAAGCACGCCAAGAGTTAAATATTTCGATTCTTATCTTCATCTGATTTTATATTACTTTTCTTACACACTAAAGCGATCAAACAAATTAAGAAATTAACGAAATATGCAAATGGAAAATAAGGAAAGTATTGAATTACATACCTGCATGAAGAGATTTCCTAAGAATATATCGGCGTCCCTATGCATAGAGTGAGAATAATGCAATGAGAATATGAATGGTTTAAAATGTGATAAGTTATTTATTTAGGTAAACTAATTGATTAAAATCTGATAAATAAAGTTTTAAAGAAAATGGACATTAATGAAAATTAAGGACGAATAAGGAATTTAAGAGATTTGTAAGGTTAATATTGTCCAAAAAAGTTTCCCCCTTTAATGGCCTTTTAGAAGTAGTATAGATGTATTGTTACGTCACCTCTAATATTCGTGATTATAAGAATTGAAGCTTGGTTTTCTGCTCACAAATTTTTTTTCTGGCCATTACCTTGTGTTTCGAAATTCTTATGTGTTGTCTTATCCTCTATAGCATGGGGTGATGACTCTTCAAAGAAGAGTAATTCTACTACAACTGTTGGGCTTCATGTGCAAGAAACACGTTAATTACACCAGAATGACTCGATGGTACCAAATACATTGAATGGGCTTTGAATGCCCAAAATAAGATTCGTGAAATGAAGCGTTGAGGTTATATTTTAGGGACCAAGTTGCACCCACTAATGTTTAGTCAGAAGAGTATGAGGTTTAGGAAGATGTGAATTGATTTGTGAAATCTTGGCTCCTTGATGCGATGACGAAAGATATCATATCTCTCTTTTTTCGGTTGTTTACAGCAAGAGAGAAATAAGGAAAGCAGTCAGGTAGACATATTTTATTGAACAAGATGCATCAAATGTGAGGTGGTCGTTAGAGTGGGAGATCTGTCTTCTCCTACTTTGGAAAACAATAGAAGATTTGGCTGCAACTTGATGATATCGATGATTGTTCTATGGAGTGGGTTAAAGAAAATGAGAAATATACTACGAATGTTAATTCTCAAGGGTTGTGTATGTTTTAGTGGGTCTTGATTCTCAAATGGATACAGTAAGAAGCCGAATACTTGCTACCAATCCACTTCCAAACATATAAACTGCTTATGATGTGGTTTGTACAGAAGTCAATTGTTAGAATGTCATGCTTGGAGGAGTAATTGGAGAAGGGATTGTGGTGGCTTCTAGGAAAACGTCGACATCGAAGAAAGATCGAAAGTGTACTTAGTGTAAGGATAGGGGTCATACCACAATCATTTGCTTTCAAAATCATAGATATTCAGATTGGCATTCAAACTCCGAGAAGCCATCCCAAGTTTCCTCTAGCTTTTAGGAGATGACATTAATCCAATTGGAAATCTTGTCACCACCTCGAGATTCTGCTAAGTCAGGTACATGTTTTAATGGAAATAGAGACTGGACAAATGATTTTGGTGCAATAGACCATATGACTTGTGATCGGTATATGTTTAGTCATTTATCCTCGAATTGTCCACAAACTACTATAACCAATTCCAATGGGTTTCATCTCCATTTTTTGGTATTGGTACTATCTCATTGTCCCCCTAATTTGACCATCAAAAATACTTTTCTTTTACCATAATTAAATTGCAACCTTCTCTTTATTTTCTAGTTAACAAAATCTCATAGTTGTGTTTTCATGTTCTTATCTACTAACTTTGTTTTAGGACATCCACACCAATGACAAGATTGGCAGTGAGAGAGTGAAGGATTGATCTATCTAGTGGATGAGTCTTTCAACAATCCAACAGTAAATGACAAGCTCACTTGATAAAGTAAGGCGTTGTGAATAAGAAAAATGAGGAAATTTGGCTATTTCATGTGCATATAGGGCATCCTTTTTTTGGCTATCTTAGAAGTTTGTTTCCCTTTTCGTGAATATAATTTTTTAGATTTTATTTTGTGAAACTTGTGTCATTGTAAAAGGAAATATTTTTACTTTTCATTTGAGTGATAATAAATCAAATCTCCCTTTCTCACAAGTTCATTCGAATGTTTGGGGACGGACATCAATTCCTACTCTTAATGGGATGAGGTGATTTGTAACATTTGTAAATGATTGTACTAGGATGACGTGGGTTTACCAATTTAAACATGAGTGATGTGAGTACCATTTTTCGATTATTTCATCAAATTATGAGTTCCCATTTTTGTATTCCAATATAAGTTATTCGCTCTGATAATGAGTGTACTCTAAACATGAATCAATAAAGTTCATGCATTCTGTAGGAATTACTCATCAAACTTTATGTCCCTATTCTACCCCCAACAAAATGGGTGGCTGAGAGGAAAAACATACTTATTGGAGGTTACTAGATCTCTTTTGTTTGGGGCATGTGTCTTCTTATTTATGGGGTGAGGCATTGAATTCAACGGTCTACTTGATAAATCGTACACTATCTAGAGTTCTTAATTTTAGGAAACCATTAGATGACTTATTTGATCATTGCACTCTTCCATACGTGGTTTTTTTTGCTGCGAGCCTTTGTCCACTTGCACTTCAATCAATTTACTAAACTTCAACTTCGTGCTATGAAATGCGTCTTTCGTGGGATATGGAATCAATCAAAATGGGTACAAGCGTTATAATCCTATCTTTAATAGGTTTCATGTCTTCATTGATGTTAGCTTTGATTAAAAAGGCTCTTCTACAAATTATTGCGTATTGATTCATCATTTCATGAGAGGATCAAAGAGAAGTGATTAATCATGAAGAGTAGCATGTTTTTTCCTATTTGTGATTTTGAAGTCTCTTCTCTCCATGATAGTAAAATGTTTCATCCTTCTTCAACCCAATCATCGTGCCAATCTTCTATTGAGGAACTTTCTAATCCTAATCTACAATTTTTGATAATACTGAACCTCTTGTTGATAATGATTCCGATAACACTGAACGTCTCTTTCTTGATAACACTGAATAGCTTTCTTATCATCTCCCACCACATTTTAATCGTAGTATACCACCTACTAGATATGAGCCCGACCTTATGATACAAATCATGGTAGGCTTGACAGAAAGAACTAAAAATCAAGCCAATCACAACTTTAAAGGCATGTTCAAAGGGCTCCAATTCAATAATGTCATGTGGGAAGAAGATTGGAGGCAAAAGTTATGGTCAGAGAAGATTTGGGATGAAATTGGTAATCAAAAACCCACTGAGATTGTGATCCAGATTTTTAATCGGAGATCGAAGCTCAGTTTTTGTATAGAATACATCCAAATTCGGGAATAGCTATGTCTAGAAGAATTGTATATCTTTGAGTCTTCTTTCCGACACACTTTGAATCAGCACAATCAGATATCGAGAGATAATGTTATGACCAAAATACCAAGATAGTGTGCTGCTGAGGAAAGTGAAGAAATTATGCAGTCGGACCATTACGGTCGTAACTTAATTTCTGCTTAATTTTCGCGCATTTTAAGTTTAATTCCATTTTTAATTATTTTAGGATTTATTTTGTGCCCCTATTACGGCTAGACCTAGTTTTAGTTTGTTTTTACATTATTTATATCAATTTCTTTCATTTTAACAATAAGACTTTGATGAATAAAATATATTGAGTGTTTTTACTCTCTAAAGGTGAGAATTCCCTTTAAATTCGAACTTATCAAATATTGTAAGATATTTATGACATTCAACAAATCGAACTTATCAAAGGAATTAGACAACCTGTGTGGCGTTCACCCCATTATGGTTCTTGTTTCCGCATCGTAACGAGTCTCGGGTTTAATATACCCCTGGTTCTTGCGTCATGAGGCTCGAGTCGTAGTGTTATCGTCATTTCCAACCTTAATTTGGAACTTTCCCGACGTTTCTTCTGCGTGTTCGTCGTGACCCCCTCCCCGGGATCACATCAGTTGGTATCAGAGCTGGGCTCTGGATTCAGGTTTTGTTTTTATTTTCTATTCTAGTTTGATTCTGCATTTTTATCATCGAGTCTACACAGAATCATCCATATCCTTTTTTATTTTTTTATTTTTTTGTCGAGTCTTTATTTTTGTTCTTCGTGTTCATCATTTGTTGAGTCTTTAATTCAGAAAATCTCATAAGAAAATTCACAAGTTGTTTCTGTGTCCATTATTTAATTCTGAAAACTCCTTATTAAAAAAAAAAGTCATTCCAAAATTCAAGAACCACTTTCTTGAGTTTCTTTAAAATTCTGGGTATTCATTTCCTTCCAAGTCAATAAAATTCATTCTTTCTATTTGATGTTTAAACCCTCTTCATTCTTGAATTTTTCTTAACGCACATAAGGAATGGATTGTGATATGGGCTCCTTATTCAAAACTAGATGTTATGTGGATCATAAGGAGTGAAGTGTGGTAATTGATGGAGAGTGCTTTGCTAATTTTATTAGTAGCACCGTGGTTGAAAAATTAGAATTACCCCTAGAACCACACTATAAACCTTATAGGATGACGTGGATGAGAGAGTTTGGGAAGTTCAAAGTAACCAAACAAGTTCTAATGCCTATCACCCATGGAAGGTATAGTGAGGATGTATGGTGTGATGTAGTGCCATTATTAAAATCTTATAATATTTTATTGGAAAAACCATGAAGACGTAGAAGGGAGGCTATTTATGATAAGAGTATGCACATATACAAATTCCTTAAGAAAGGGAAAACATGCGCATTATATGGCTTGACATTAGAGGACGCACTAGAAGATTCATGGAGGGTAAGGAAGGAGAGTGAAAGGTGATGTAATAGGAAGTATCGTGGGGATAAGGATATTGAGAAGAAGGAGGTGGATTTGAAATTAATAACAGATGATCAAACTCCAAAATTTGATGAGGAAGAGGTGGCAGTTGTAGTTGAATTGCAAAAAGAACCTCGGGATAGGGATATTAAAAAGAAGGAGGGAGACTTGAAACATGCATTAGAAGTAGTGGAAGAAACTCCAAAATTTGGCGAGGAAAAGGTAGATTTGGGTAGCGAGGGAATCATCGTAAATACAATTGTTGATGATGAGAAGCATGAGTTAGAAGTTGAGGTGGGTGTTCAAGATTTGAGCTTTAAAGTGGAAGATCCACATTTGGGTAGTAATGAGGTAGTGTATGAACATGGTGATCAAAATGTGTAGTTCAGAGATGATGTGGTTGGGCTTGGAGTTAAAAATATTGAGCAAGAGAGTGAAAAGGTTGAAAGAGGTGAAGAGAAGAGTCTTATTGTGAAAAAGGAGGATAGGGAGGTGATCTATCACGAACACAAGGATCCATACCTTGTACCTTTTGAAACTAACATTTCCCTCCCCGTTTTATTTCAATCTTTATTGCTAGTTGATTACACATGGAAGCTTGAATCGCATCAACCTTGGTCAATTAGCACAGTGCTTCAATGCCTTCTTGTCTACCGATTGGAGAAGCATCACTTATTGAATGCATATCATGGAATCCACAATTTTCCGTTTGATCCAGAAGGTACAGTAAAACATCAAGAACAACACTATGATTCGGAACGAATCATTCTGAAGAAGGAGGGAATGATACGAATCATGGTGGGCTTGACAGAAAGAACTACAAATCAAATCAATCAAAAATTTAAGGGCATGTTCAAAGGGCTTAAATTCAATAATTTCATATGGGAAGAAGATTAAAGGAAAAAATTATGGTCAAAGAAGATTTGGGATGAAATTGACAATCAAAAACCCCCCTGGGATTGTGATCCAGATTTTTAATCAGAGATCAAATCTCAGTTTTCATATGGAATACGTCCAAATTATGGAAAATCTATTTCTATAAGAATTGTATATCTTTGAGTCTTCTTTCTGACGCACTTTGAATCAGTACAATCAGATATCGGGAGAGAATGTTATGATCAAAATACCAAGATAGCGTGCTGCTGAGGAAAGTGAAGAAATTATGCAGTCAGGCCATTACAGCCGTAATCTCAATAATTACGGCCGTAACTTAATTTCTGCTTAATTTCAGAGCATTTTAGGTTTAATTTCATTTTTACTTATTTTAGGGTTTATCTTGTGCCCCTATTGCTGATAGACCTAGTTTTAGTTCGTTTTTACATTATTTATATCATTTTCTTTCATTGTAACAATAAGATTTTGATGAATAAAATATATTAAGTGTTTTTACTCTCTAAATGTGAAAATTCCCTTTAAACTCAAACTTATCAAATATTGTAAGATATTTGTGGCGTTCAATAAATCGAATTTATCAAATGAATTGGACAACCTTTGTGTCGTTCACCCCATTATGGTTCTTGTTTCTGCATCTAAAGGGTCTCGAGTTTAATATACCATTGGTTCTTGCGTTGTAAGGCTCGGGTCGTAGTGTTATCGTCCATTCCAACTTGAATTCGGAACTGTCCCGGCATTTCTTCCGCGTGTTCGTCGTGATTCACCGAACGGGATCACATCACCTTAGCTGTAAAACTAAATATCTAATTATATCATTAGTGTAGCGACCAAGAATTTTCGTGACTTATTTAAATAAATATTATTTAAAACGTGTCGCTACGACTCTGGCCCATTTATTTTAAACACATTTTCGTCTAACCTTTATAAGTGAAAATTTAATTTATTTTAATTTATCTTAGTTCAATTTAAATTTTATTTAAAAGTGTCTCATTTTCATTATTTTAAAATCCAAATTTATTATGTACCTTTAAGCCCAATAAGTGAATTTCAGATTTCCACACGTGACTGAGCCATATGCTAAATTAATATTCATTTTCATATATTTTTCAATTTCAGCAAAATTTAATCCAATTTTCCAAAATTCTTGATTCAGCCAAATTCAAATTGCTCAATTAATTCCTTGCCAATTTGGAAACCCAATCACACATCCCACTATCCCATTTTGGTAGACTCCCATTTTCCCCCACAAATCCCATAACTTCATCCCCTCAATCAACACCATTTCCTTCCCTTCTTAGTCACACGTTTTTCTCTGCAAATCCCCTAAACTTGTCCTAAATAAAATGCTGTCAAAAATCTACCAAAATTACAACACACTACTAACCATTAAGTAGAATCATCAATTCATTACCCATGATCACTCCTCTATCCCTTTCAATCAGCCGATCAACTCAAATTAATCCCAAATCCCTCCCAAGTTTCAGTCCCTTACTGACTTACCAAAGTTAACCCCTGCACTTGCCTTTAACTCCTCTCCTCTCACCACCCTCATCACTCACACGATCAGCTTCCTTTTTCTTCCCCCATGATCACTCTTCAATTCCTTCCCCAGCTCCCTCAATTCTACCCCTGTTTGGCCCCTCAACCCTGCACCCAAATGATCAGCATTTTCCTACAATTCTCCTCAATCAGCAGATTTCCTCATCCTACCAAATTCAGCACACAAACCATGACTTATATCCCATTTTTTTTTCTCTTCACGAGCTCACACTGGCCAAACAACCCCTCTGGTAATTTTCTACTGCATTACTTTAGCATCTCATAAGACATCACCAATTCTCTACAAGACCTCTACTGCAATCAACCACCAAACCGCCACCTCCTTTCCACCCAGTCGAACCAGAACCTGCAAAACCCCTTCCACCTTCATCGCCTATGTTCAATGCATCAATTGAAATCCAATCACCTCCATTACTCAGCCGCCCCTACACATCACCATTGCCCTCCCATATTCACATCATCACTCCCAATCCGATCTAAAATATCAACCCACCATCGAGCCTCACACTGCAGCCACCATTTTCTAACCCAACATCACCATACGATTTCATCACCACCCGCAACCACTACCGGCCACCACCTACTGCCCAGACCCAACCGCCGGAACACCACCGAGTCATCAACACCCAAACACCACCCTCAACCGCCTCAGCCCTCCTCCAAAATTTCCCCAAAATCAAACCCAAAATCCAAGAATAGTCATAACCCAATAACTTACCTCGATTTGCCGTTTGATTTGGTCGGAAAACCGCAGCCCAAGTTCGAACCACCCACCTCGGTTCGCACAAAAACCAAGCCCTAATACTTCCTTTTTCTGCAGCCCCCTCCACCCACTGTCGTCGCGCCCTTCGATGGCGGCTTCGCCGCCTACGATCGCCGGCGAAGGGAGGAGAGGCGCCGTCCGCCTCTCTCTATCTCTCTGCACTCTCACTCTCTATTGCGAAGATAAGAGAGAGAGAGTGTGATATTTTGTATAAAAAGGAATTTTATTATTTTGTACAAATTTCCTTTTTGTCCCTTTAGTTTTAAAATATATTCATTTCAGTCCCTGCTTAAATTGAAATGTCTTAAGTCAGTCCCCTAGTATCAAATCAATTTATTTTAAGCCCTGCAGTTTTAAAATATTTTAGTCAGCCCCTTTAATTCTGAAAATTTCTCAAAGCATCCTAAATCTCTACACTTATCCTTTTAGTCCGAGTTTTACACTTTTAAATTATTTCAATTCAACACTCAAGTTTACTTTAAATTAAAAAAACTTAAATTTCAAGTTTCTAATAGAAGTTATTTATTTATAGGGCTAGACGAGGCGCGAGAGAATTAGAAGTATTTTCCCGTTTGCTCAATACTCGAGAATTAAGGTAGACTCTAATCTAAAAGTTTACATTTTTCAAAAGTGCGCATCAATAAGTATTTGGATTATAAGTTTAGCATGTATGATTGTGTTCATGAGAATTACTTGCTTTCTGAGCATGAGACTATGTTACGAGAATTTACTTGCTTAAATGCATGAGACTTGAACTTGTATGTTAATTACTTGTTCATGAGAATACTGGTGATCGTTACACACCTGAGACTTGAATATCATGATTATGTGTTTTGATTTATAATGTTAAATGATTATTATGCGCGAGTCTACTGAGTATTTCTATGAAATACTCACGTTTTCCAAAAACAAAATTTTGCAGATGACGGAGTTGGCGGCGAGGCGTATGATGGTGGCTATTAAAGAGACTTTAGAATGTTTTATTTGGAATTATAAACTTATTATTTTATTATGTTCAAGTTATTTTCCATACTCGAATTGTCGAAATTACAAATTTATTTTATTATATCCAAGTTAAATTCATATTCAAACATTTTGGCCGTTTGAGCCAAGTTTATGAAGTCATGTGAATTGAGATTTTGGTTATTAAAGTTAATTTCCGCTAAATTATTATTTTTCAAAATTAATTTGAGACGAGGAAGTGGCGTTCCAGGTTTCACGGAACCCGGGGCGTTACAATTAGAAATTATGTGACCTCACCTAAACTGTCCAAGTCATATGCATCTTATGTGCTACAATTATCATCTATTTCTATTCCTAATAAAATGCAGAAAGCTTTAGCAAATACTAGACGAAGTCAAGGTATGGCAGAAGAAATAGTTGGGCTTGAAAAAAATTACACTTGGGAGATGGTGCCTCTACCAAAGGGAAAGAAGGTTGCGGGACGTAGAAGGGTGTTTATGGTGAAACATATGGCAGATGGAACCATTGAGAGGTATAAAATTCGGTTAATTGCAAAAGGGTATAGATAGTGTAACGCCCCGAGTTCTAAATATTCGAAACGCCACTTCATCGTCTCAAACTCAATTTCAAAAAAAATATTCATTTAGCGGGAATAATTGAAATTTTAAATTTTTCATAAAATATTATTCCAATCATTCATAGAAATAAAAATTCAAATTCTCCATAGTCGTATAAAATAAATTTCGACTTAAAATAAACGGAAATTTTAATATTTAAAATAACATTTAATTATTTCTTTACCACTTGTGTCCATCACTCGCCACCGCTTCCGAAGTCTGCAAAAATTGTTAATAACGGGGTGAGTATTTCTAAGAAATACTCAGTAAACTCATAACCAAATAATTCACTTAATCCATAAATTGCACATAAACATGTAATCATGCTAACATATTTTTCTCATAACATCATAACATATCGCATATTCACATAAGTGCGGAAAGTAGCCTCGTCTTGTCTTAATTCAACATGCAATTATGCATGGAAGTTATAGCGCATATAACATTTCTTCTTTGTACACCATTTTCGGGAGAGCATTTGCCCGTCTTATCCCTCATGGTTAATCACATGAACATAACATCATATATGATTTACATAATTTCAGAGTCACATGCAAATCATAGCTAAATAAATTATTGAGTATGAGTCTACCTCAAAGCTTAACGAGTATATATATCGAGAGGGAAAAACTTCAAGTCTCTAATCGTCCGTTCGCGTCGTCTAGCCAAAAAAGATAAATTCTGAATTAGAGATTTTGGAAAATTTAGTATTTAAAATAAAATAAAAGATTTGGGACTAATTTGACAATTTAACATAATTAAGTTTTAAAAAGGTTTAGGGCTTAATTAAATTTTAAGAAACAAAAGGGCTGTCTTAAATATTTTAAAACTGCAGCAGCTAAAATAATTGTATTTGAAACTTGGGGACTGAAGATAAATATTTTAGAAATAAAAAGGGTTGAACTTAAAACACTTTTGAAAGATAAAGGACTTAAGGGGGTAATTTGGAAAAAATCATTTTTGATTTATATAACAAAATATCTCTCTCTTCTCTCATAACCGAGAGAGAAGAGATGTGAGAGATGGCGAGCGGGTTAGAGACCACCGGCGAGCTGGGTTTCGACGGTTGTGCCGTCGGTGCGAGGGGGCAGTAGAGCCGGTGGGGGTGGTATGAGAAAATTGAAGGTTTGGGTCCGATTGTTGTGCAAGACCGAAGCTGGGGGTTCGAAATTGGGCGTTCCATTTTCTGATCAATGCCCGGTCGAGGTAAGTATTAGCTTTCTTGGCTTATTCTCTTGGTTCTTGCAGTGGTTTGGGAGTTGATGGGTGTGGCTTTGGAGGTTTTGGAGATGGGCAGTGGCGATGGATGGTTGTGGACAGCGTGTGGTGGCGTTTTGGTGGGGTTGGGCTCGTGTGTAGTGGCTCGTTCGCGTGAAATCATTGCAGACTATTTGTGGCTTGTGAAAAGTTCGAATTCAGTGATTGAGGTTTCATCCATGGCTATGCTGAATGTGTGGATTTGAAATTGGCAGTGTCGGGTTAAAGTGATTTTGGAAGTAATATAGCCCGAGTGTGAGTGGTGGTCGACTATGAGGTGCTTGGAACCACTGTGGTGATGTTTTTCACAGAAATTTGTGATGGACAAAATTGAAATGGCACTTGATCGATATTTGGATTGATGGCAGGGAGCAGGGACATACTTACCCAAAAGTTGCAGCGTGTGTGTGAGGGAAGAATGGAGGTATTGGACTTGAATTATAGACTATTCTTGGAAGTTGAAAGGATTGTAACTCTTGTGTGCAATGATGATGAATAAATCTGCTATTGAATGACAAAAAAATTGGTCGGTTTAGAATATGAAGAAATGTATTTGGCTGGGGTTACTCATCCTGTATTGATTGGGGTTTAAAATAATAATATCAAAAATAAAGAAAATTTGAATATTGGATTTAAAATAAAGAATTGGATGAAATAATAATTTTGGACAAATTTAAAATCGCAAATTGGACTTAAAGATTTAAAGGAATTTAAATCTATTTCTTGAAATAATTTATATGGCTAGATGAACACGGCCTCATCGGGTGAAGTCGTAGCGACAATTTAAATAAATTTAACTTTTATTGTTATAAAATTTTCTCGGTCGCTACAGATAGTCTCATGGGTTGAAACAAACCTCGAGGGGTTGGTTTGATAGATTTACCAAGTCCATGAAGAGCTTTGGTTGTAAGAAAAGTAACTCCGATTACACCTTGTACTTGAAGTACAAAGAGAGTAAAGTTATTGCATTAAATATCTATGTTGATGATATGGGGCGACATGTGAACATCAAAGAGAAATTGAAAGCTTACAACAAAACTTGGCCTCAGAATTTGAGATGAAGCGGTTTGGTGACTAGAAATATTTCTTGGGAATTAAGGTGGCCACGTCAAAGAATGGTATTTTCTTATATCAGCGGAAATACATTCTTGATTTGTTAGCCGAGAATGGCATGCTTGGATGTAAGCCTGTTAGTACCCCTATTGAGCAAATTTCAGAATCATAAGTTGTTTTTATGCTTGAATGTAACTCCAACTAATAAAGAAAGATACCAGAGACTTTTAGAAAAATTGATTTATTTACCCCATACTAGGCTAGATATTGCATATGTAGTAAGTGTAGTGAATCAATTTATGCATGATCCTCATAAACTCCATATAGATGTTGTTAAGAGAATATTAATGTATTTGAAATTTGCCCCGGGGAATGAATTGTTGTTCACAAAAAATTAGCACCTAAAGGTAAAAGGCTATACTGATGCGAATTGGATAGGTTCAGCCAATAATAGAAGATCTATTGGTGGCAAACGGGTCGACTCGCCCGTCGGCTCATTGGCTCGGCTCGCTAAATCATGAGCTGAGGGCCATTTGGCTCGTCAAAAAGACGAGCTAGTAGGTGAGTCGATCGAGCCACGTTGAACCATGAGTGGCTCGTGGCTCATGCCACACAAGCTGGCGAACCGCTCACCAAAAAAAAATTAAATTAAATAATAAAACCGTTGCATGGCGCAATGGTCACACCGTTGCCATGCAACGGATTTATTACTTTCTTTTAATTTTTTTTCCTTTCCACTACTATAAATACACAACACAAGCCAACTCTCCACTCCACTCCACACCATTTCTACTACTTACTCTCTCATTCTTACTTAGCCAAGCCCAAGCTCTCTACTACAAGTCTACAAAGCTCTCTCTATACAATTATAGTTACTTACATATTTCAATCCCTCAATTTGTCATTACATCTCTATATTCTAACTATTTATTATTTTTATATTCACACAATTTTCAATATTCTTATCACTATAATTACACACATTTCATTTACTAGTTCAAGTTTTCCACCACACCACATACAAAAGAATGGATCCTAACAGTCGAAGATGTGTTAATGAATTATTCGATGATCCACCTGGATTTGGGGGGTATGATGATTCAACACCACAATCTCACTCCCAGTTTGACGATCAATTTGCCGGTCTCAACGACATACCAATTCTCGACAATATTGAAGAAAATGCATTACATCAAGCAATCGACTTGGATGATATTGAAAATGACGCGGATGTTCAAATCTTACAAAATGATCTCGATATTCCCAATGCAAGAGGGATACGAAAAGTTAGAAAAGGTAAGAAGCCAACTTCAAAGTGTTGAGATCACTTTAAATTGGTTCTAACGGGGAAAATAATTGAAGGAGCTCAAGAGTTCAAAGTTGTGTGCAAATATTGTGCACAACAATTGGCTTGGCAAAATGGCATTGGTACTACACACCTCAACCGTTACTTTCGTAAGTGTCAGACCAAGCACAGGTTCGTTGAATCAAATCAAAGTCAACTACAATTTGGTTCCTCCGATAGTGGTTCTGCAACGGGATCTACACTTTCAAATTGAATTTATTCCGAAGAAGAGAATCGAACTAGCATGGTTCAATTCATTACGGGGGTGGAGTTGCCACTAAGCATAGTGGACAACGAACACTTTGTTACATACATTAAGAGTTATCTTCAACTCAGGTACGTCGGAATTTGTGGAAACACTCTGTGTTCTGATGCAATAGAATATTTTCTTAAAACTAAGAAAAAATTAACAGTCTATTTAAATAAATATGGTGGTGTTATTTCTTTTAATTCCGATCTTTGGGAAGGAATTAACAAAAAAAGTTATATTGCTGCAATTGCACACTATATTGATCCACTTTGGGTTATGTATAAAAAAATTATAGCTTTTAAAATTCTAGAATTTCCTCATAACGCAACCAACATATCTAATGCTATACTGCAGATTGTTAGAGAATATAGGTTCGAAAGTAAAATTCGATCATTTACTTTCGATAATGCTAGTGTAAATAAGTATGTATTAAATAAGTTATGTAGAATTCTTAATCCTAATTTTGGTGATTTTTATTCCATGTTAGATGTGTTTGTCATATTTTAAATTTAATTGTTCAAGATGGACTGAAACATATTAAACATCAAATGGATAAAATTCGAGATGCATAGTGCGCATAACCATATCACCGAGTAGAAAACAATATTTTGAAGAGATGTGTTCCCAATATAGTTTAGATCTTAAGAAATTTATCACCGACGTAGGCTATAGGTGAAACTCTACATACTTGTTACTTAAATCATGTGAAAGTTATGAACACATAATAATGGAGTATTATAACAGTAGAACACTTAGGAAGGACGATGATCATCTATTAATAGAATCAGATTGGGAAGCTACTTTTAAATTGAAAAAAATTTTTGACAAGTTTTTACGATTCAACCAACATATTATCTGGGATATATTACCTAACTAGTTCAAGAGTTCTTGAACGTCTTTATATTATTGCAAGAACTTTTTATAGATATAGACATGACTCATTTTTTTATGATATGATAATCGCCATAGAAATTAAATTTAGAAAATATTGGAAATATTTACCTATGTTATTTCCCTTAGCATGCATAATGGACCCACGTTACAATTTAAAGGGTACAAAACTTCTTGTTTTAAAAATCAATAGCTATTTGATTTTGGATAAACCTATCACTTATAATAATTTAGAAAGCAAGTTAGTAAATATGTATACCGTATATGCAGCACGATTAGGAACTAATGTTAGTCATACACAATCTGCACCATCATGTGCCACTATACTTGGAGACGACGAAGTAGAATTACACAATCTAATGGAAGAAATGAGTCAAACACAAGGAATTTCTTCTTACAGTATATCTTCTATTTGCAATGAATCAGGTCCACTTCAAATACCTGAAGAATTGAAAATTTATTTTCAGCAAGATCTACTTAGAAATGTGGAGCCTTCTAATTCTTTAGAATTTGATTTACTTCAATATTGGCGAACAAACGAACGAAGATATTCGATTGTTTCAGCCATAGCAAAAGATTTACGAATACCTCGGGTTAACACGGTAGCTTCGGAGTTCGCTTTTAGTGCAGGTAAAAGGGTTTTTTCAGGAGCCGACTCAAAGAAGATATTTTGGAAGCGTTAATGTATGTCAAAGATTGGCAAAACGGTAATTTACTCATGCAATATAAGTATGCTGAAATTGCATGCAGTCAGGTAAATGATATTTAACTTTAAACTTTTAATTTCTTTATATAAAATAAAATACAATTTTGATCTCAAAACAAATGTACACGTAACAAATTGTTCGTGAACAATTTTAACTCCACATACTAAAATATTCAATTTAGTAACATATCCCAAGCCCAGAAAAAAAAAAAGGAGGAGGGTTTTATTTATGAAACTTTTAAATTTTAATTTATTTACTCAATTTTAGTGTAAGACCGATTTTCATTTTCGTGTATCCTTAAATTTCACGTAATAATTATGTTAATGATATAAATTTTAAATTTAATGATATTTTTAATGTCAATAATTCGAATTATTTTGCAGTGGAAGGACTTGGATGCCGTCTCGATCAATGTACCAATTAAAAGTTTCTAAATTGTTTATTTTAATAGTCTACGTGTAATTTATGTGATTAATTGTTTTACTTCCTAAGCATGCTATTTTCTATTTTATTGCATTAAATTGAAGTTGAGAAAAGTTTTGTGACACTTTGGAAATTTATTTGAGGGTCGTGGACTTAAATTACCAATTTATGGGAGCTAAGGGACTGAATTGCATGGGAGGAGAATTGAGGGACCGAAGTGTAAATTTCAAAAGATTAAACCTAACCTAAACCCTCACTCTCTCACCATCTCTCACGACATCTCCCTCTCTGTCTCGCCCCTCACCTCTCGCTCTCGGACTCGCTCTCTCTCAACCGTCGCTCTCTTCCTCTTCCTTCGACCGCCGACCGCCGTTCCACCGGCAGTAAGTCCCCTCTCCCTCTTCCCCGTTCTCTTCACGACCCGCACACACCCGAAGCCGAAGGCGCACACACCAACCGCGCTCCACCATTTCCGAACACACCCATGTAATTAGTGTATGTATATATATGGGATTGTATGTATATGTTGATGTATATGTAATTGCCCTTAGGTATAAACTTCAGGTTTTGATTGAATAGATGAAATCCCAGATTTTTTTCAAAGTTATGAAATTAATTGCAGATTTCGAATTTGGTTGTAATTTCAGATTTCTTGTAACCTTAAATTCTGATTTCAAATTTTTGATAATGGGCATATATATATATTATTACGTATATATGCATATACATACGTAGATTTCAGATTTCTATGTGTATAAATATAAAATTTCATATTCAATTTCAGTCTAAATTTCATATGTTAAATGCCAATTTTAAAAATATGGAATTTAATGATGTTAGTGTGTATCATATATATGGGGATTTACAGATTTTAGGGATAATGGCATTAAGGGGGTGTGTGTGTTAATTTTTCAGATTTTTGTGTAAACTTTCAAATTTAAGAGACTATTGGAACTTTAAATCGAAATATTAGAATTTTTGGAATTTATTGATTTGGGAAGTTGGGTATTGTATATACTAAGTAAACTTCTTTCATTTATGATAATAGGATTAATTATTAGATTTGGGGAAAAACCTCAAGAATTGTTTTAATTGTTATCTAGTATGTGGTTTAAGTTGGATATAATTGTTGAGTTGTATTTAAAAGAACAAGTTAGTTTAAGTTGAAATTACGTTCAAAGTTATAAATTTTAGTTCAAGATCATTTTTGATAAGTAATGCTTGGCTTTGATTTGTGGGATTGATAAGTAAGATTTCAAAATTTCCTCGAACTTAATGTGTTACTTCGAATATGATATTAAATGTGGTGTTAAATGTGTTTGTTATATTATGAGTCACATGAAAGTATATGTTTTGGGAATTTGAAAGTATGAAAGGAAATTCTTTAGTTTTATGTGCTCTAGTCTCGATATAAGATCACATGTGAGTTAAATTGAAGTTTTAATTTCAGTTAATGTTTGATTGAGTATTAAAATGAATAACGAACGTGGTTGTGAACTGAGAGTCATGTTTATTGATGAATGTGAATAATTAGGACTTTTGGTACATTGACGACACGGGCAGTCGAGGCTCCTCCACTTGCAAATCCAGATAACGGTAAATGTTAAGGATGTCAAGTAAGTAAACTTCCCCCTACTTTCATCAAAGTTGAATGTTAATGTGGAATTAATGTGCTTAATTGACATTCGTGTTAATTACGGAATTTTAATGCTTTTGGTCTACCATATGCAATTATGTGTATTTAAGGAAATGTTCAAGCATGCACGTTATCATGTCATTGCGTCATTAAGCATGCATTGGCATCGAAATGAGAAAGTCAAATGTTTTAATGAAAGGAATGTGTCAAAGTGCAATTTTTGTCAAAAATTTATGTATCCCAAGTTTTTGAAAGAATGGGTGTACTTCTATGTCATGAAAGATGCGAGTGGGAAATGGGGCGCGGGGGACCGGCGTACCCGAATGTAATGAGCCGCTTTGCGGTGGAATGAATGTAATGAGCCGCTTTGCGGTGGAATGAATGAATGAACCGCTTTGTGGTGGGAAAGTGAATGTTAAACCGTTTTGCGGTGGAAATGCGCATGTTAATCTGGTTCCAAATAAGAATTGCCCACTGTTATCTGATTGACTAGAAGTTACATCAAGTGAGCTCACGATGGAAATGAAGTGAAAGTTTTGAAATGTTAAGTGAAAGTTCGAAATGTTGAAAGTTTTGAAAGGTTAAAGTGAATGGGGATACATATTTCAAAGTTAAAGCATTCATGTTATAAGCATGCATTCATGCATAAAGTTTACTTACTGAGCTTTAGCTCACCCCAATCCCTCCCCAACATTTCAGGTGATGAAAGTTAGATGATTAGAGGAGAGCACGTGGCGGCAGGCTCAGACAGTACCGACTTGAATTATTTAAAATTTAAGTTAATGATTTAATTTAAGTTTTTAGTTGTTATTCTTTTAAATTGATAAATCACTTTGAATTAGTTTCGGTTCTTAGTTAAAATAAGTTATGGTATTCCCCTGTGATTAGTTTTTATCATGTTTCATGAGTTTATAAATTTGTACTTCAAGTTGTTTTGGTTGAGGAGTTTGGGGGAATTGATGTTGAAGTTGAATTTTGGAATTATGGTTGAATGTTGAATGATTGGATTTGAATGGGTTGAAAATTTTATAATTATTGTAAGTGTGATGTCCCTCTACAGGTTGGTTATGTCCAAGTTATAGAGGAGACTCTGCCGAAATTTCTATAAAATTTTAGAATAGAAAATGAAAAGGTTGAAGTTTTTAAATGATTTGGTTTCCGCATTTTAATGTTTCAACGATTTATTTCCGCATATAATGTGAAGGGAAGTTAACACGCCTAGGTTTAGATTTTTGAACTTGGGGTGTTACATTTAGTTTTTGTCTTTTCAAATTATAATAGGAGATTTAATTATTTGAACAAGTTTTTACTTACGTTATAAACTTATAAATTATAATTAATCATTTCGGCTTTCAATTTCATTCACTAACAAGTAACAAATAACAATATAACATTACTTATATACTTATGAAGTTATTAATTTATTTATTACATAACTAATTACAATTTTGTGTGTGTGTGTGTGTGTGTGTGTGTGTGTGTGTCACTAATATTAATATTCAAGGTCTTCTAGTATTTTAACTATCGAGTACCAACTTAATTAACGTTTAAAAAAATGACCAGTCAGACGAGTTGAAGCTCGGCTAGACTAGGGTCAGCCCGCCCCACGAGCCTCAAGCTCGTGGTCCAAGCCGAGCCTAGGCTCAACTCGGCTCATTTATAAAGAGCACTCCGAGCCTGCTCAGCTTGGCCCATTGCCATTTCTAGGTCTACTTCAGGTTACTTAACTTTTATGGGAAAAATCTTTTGAATTGAAGAAGTAAAAAGCAATCAGTAGCAGCAAGGTCTAGTACAGAAGCTGAGTATAAGAGTATGGCTCTTGGGGTATGTGAGTTACTAAGGTTGAGAAATATGCTAGCAGATTTAGGATTTGATTCTCAAGATACAATGAAACTATATTATGATAATACTTTGGCCATTAAGATTGCCTACAATTCAATTCAACATGATTGGACAAAGCATGTAGAAATTGATAGATATAGTATTTCCTTTTGTGAAATATGAAGATCAATTAGTTGATGTACTCTATCTTAGACAAGTTAGGCATTGTAAAGCAATTGGATCAGATTTCAGTGAGCAGCCCAAGTGATAAAACCAGCCAGTTGATGAATTAAAGCCTTAATCCAAACATTGAAGCCCAACCGAATGGATTGAACCTGAAGTTCATACGCTTCTGATCCATTCCAAGCAAGAACCAGCCCAATTTCTATGTTCGGATCAACCCAAGTCCAATACTAACTAATTCTTGATTTCCACTATTATCAGTCGTTTGATCAACCCGACTGATCCAGACCGTCCATCTTTTGATAAGGGGCGTGACTTTTGAGTCTTCTAGATTCTTCGTGGCATATCTCTGATTTCTCTCATCTCTCTCCTCTCTAACAATTCTTCTTTCGTCTTCATTGTTCATCTTGTTCTCTAATTCTTTGTATATTTCTCAGAGAAATTCTTAGTGGTTTACAGTGTTTGATCTGTAAAAACCTTGTGGATCTTAGTGGTGTAAATTTGTGCGAGATTCTGAGTTTTGAGATTCATCTGATTTTACTTAGTTTTGTATAAACTTTTAGTTTTGTTCTTTTCTTTTGATTAATAAAGTTTTTAATGTTACTTCGTGTTACTTTGGAATTCTTTGTGGTTTTCTTGGTGTTGTTGACCACAAAATCTGGATGGACCTTGGACCAACACGTCTCAGCTCCTCCCTCTTGAACACGTGGTTCTCCTGCGCACTGTGACAAACAATCAGTTTGCAAAGGGGGCCGAGGTGGCTCCCGTTTGCACTCCGATGCCAAAGTCAGTACTCATTTTTAGGTAAATATGTGTTGGGTGTGGGAGATATAAATGTGTAGAAGAGATAAAAGGGAGTGAGAGAAATGTATATTGATAAAGGTATTAAATTGCTAACCCCTAACTTGGAGACAATCGTGCTTCATTTATAGAGGAACTTCTTGTCTCGGATCACGACACGTGACATACTTTACACTTGTCATCACCCTAGCTCATGGAGGTGACAACCTTGCTTTTCAACCGTAATCATTGCTACATTTCGTAGGGGATGGGCGCCTGTCACGTCTTTGGTAAATGCAGTATCCCATCACTGACTCCATCTCTCTTCTGGCCAACGCCATAAAGTGCCCCGGGTGAGTATAAAGCACATCGGCTAGGTGTTTACCAGGTCGGCTAAAGAGGTTTGCTTGACGTACCACCTCGGCATTCATCCCAATGTGATATTTTAGGCCTTAGCTGTGGGTCAAGGTCCGTTGGGCCACTATTGGGCCTTCACTGGTGGATCACTGTTCCTTTCTTTGGGCCCGGATTCAACACTAGTCCCTCAAATCCGAAGGGATCATTCATGGTCGTGTAGGATTTTCCATGATTTCACAGCATTAACTTTTTAGGGAGTCAATAATGAAATTCCTTATGTAAGGTTCGAATCCATATTATAGCCGATCTTCTGCCTCAGATTTTCCCTCCTAAATGGGGCCGGGATCGTACTAGCGCGTTTCTTAGGCAGCGCATTTAATTCAGAGGGGCTATTGGTATCTATTTCCAAGAAATATATATATAAAATGGGAGGGGAATAGCATTTCGCAGTGCGTGGTATTCACTGTGGTAGCTGAACGATTCTGTCCCTCCCTTTGACGGCTGGCGCTTTGATTAGCACATTCTCCAAGAAGCATGGGTTAACCACATTAATCATACGGCTCACAAAAATCAAGGAATCTAGATCGTTGGGATCCCTATAAATCCTTCTTCATTTTATTATTTCCCCTTTTACCACTTTCTAAGAGTCTTTCCAGCAATACTCTAGCGAAAGCTTGTTCCGTTTTTCTCTTTCCAGCAAGTTTCGAGTCTTCTCCTCAAGGGCTTTCTACCCAGCGTCCGCCTTTACTGTTCCACAGTTTCTTTACCGGCGAGTTCTTCATTCCCAGTGCACAATTTCAAGCATTCGTCATCTGAAGGTAAACCTCTTGGTCTCTGTATATGCGAGACTTTTCTATTTTTAATTTCTCATTGTGGGTTTGAAAATTTTGTTTTTGCACCTTGTTTTTCTTTTGTTGAGTCTGACCCATCTTTAAAACAAAAGAAAAAATGGAAAGAGTTGGGGGAACGGGTTCACAGGAAATGTTAGCAATGACGGTTCCCGTCAGAGGTTTTTGCCCCATCTCTTTATCGGTTTTTAGTTCCCGCTTCTTTAGGGAGCAGATTAAGAGGAGAAATAGGAAAAACAGTGGCATAATCTATTTGAGTGATTATGACAGCGAAGAATATAAAAATCAGACTTACATGGCTCATCTGTCATCCGAGGAGGAGGCATCTTTGGCAGAGCTTCGGAGCAAACGAGATAGGGATCTGAGGAGAGAAGAGGCGTCCGGCTCTTCTTTTGGTCACCAGGACCTTGGCTTAATCGTTAGAGCACCGTTTAGGGCACACAGAGAAGAATTGATTTTGTCTGCAGAGGAGGTTTCCCAAGTAGAGGAGTGGGTTGACCAGGTTAACAAGGTTTCGGGCTACCACGTTGATCCTGATCCAAACCTCGAGTCATGGGAGAGCAGTGAGGTCGCCACCGAAATCCGAAGGGTTTATTTAGCCGGGGCTTCGGAAAAATTCAGGCTACCAGAAGGGGTCCAATTTGTGCATCCTACATAATCTTTCCGACCTTGCAGCCCTCCTCCAGGCCAGGCGGTCATATGCTACGATGCCCTTTCTTGTTGGATGAAGGCTTCCCCTGCACCCCTTCTTTAGGGCGTTACTTAGGAGCAACAACCTGTGCCCCTACTAGCTGGCCCCCAATTTCTGGACACAGGCTGTGGGCACTTGGTTGGTGTGGCAAGAGGTCAACCCTGATCATCCGATCTCACTGTACATCATTCACACTCTCTATACTTTGAAGAAATCAGTTAGAAGGGAGAGAGACGTGAGGTCGGACGTCAAGGATTGGTAATACTTGTCTCCCAGGGGCTCTTATCCTCCCGTTATCACCGGTCACCCCACCTCAATAAAGAACTGGAGGAACCAGTGGTTCTGGGTCACTGGGAGTGGCAAAGTTCTCCTGTGGATCCCAGTCCCGAAATCACAGTTCCCCGAACTCTTTCCCTACCTAGTGAGTCTTGCACTTGTTTTAGAGTCTTTAAGTGTCACGTGTCGTCTGCTCTGCTAATTCTCATTTACTTTTCTTGGCTGTTTACTAACATGTCACCGGTACATGGCAGGGGACACTTTTGCTCGCCTCCTCCCCGACGCAGACCTAGAGGCCGTGAGGCGTTTGTTTGCATACAAGGGGAGTTTCCAAGGGGTCATTCAGCAAAACAAGCTGTTTGTTAAACACGGTCTTATGCGAGCCATGGGTACGTTCGTTTCCCCACTACTGCTTTATCTTACACTTTTTCTGCTCGTAGCCTCATCATTTTTTTTTTGCTAGGTTCCAAGGAATTTCCAAAGATCTCTTTAAAGAGTCTTATGGCTAAGAAGATCCCTCCTGCTCTGCGCCATGGCAGTGAGATTGAAAGAAAGTAGAAAGCGGTCCTGGCCAACCTACAAGTTGGGGTGGCGAAGAAAGCGTCTGAGAAGTCTACTGCCTAACTTCAGGGCCCTCTTCTGCCACCGCCCACTCTACTGCCAGTGGGTCCTCAATAGCCCAACATTGAGGTGGAGGCAGATTCTGAGAGAGGCATTGCCAAGGGGAAGCGGAAGAGGTCGGACAGAGGCGGATCTAAGAGGGGCATGGAGACTATGGATGTTTCAGTGCCACCTTCATTGTCCGAGGACATATCGAAGCAAGCACCTGAGGAGGAGTTCGCCCCCTTAAAGAGGCTCAGAAGAGGTAAAGGCAAGGAGTCCACTTCCGCACCTCCGCCACCAATGATCGAGGAATTGGAGGACGAGCCATCTGTGCTCATCCCAGGCTTGGCTTATGAAGTGACACCAGGGGGGGCGGAAGAGCTCAAGCATATTAAAACCAGCCTCCTCCCCAGGGACGTCACTTTCAGCCCTTCACTGTTTGATTCCCCCAGTTCTCCTCCAGCCCGGGCTGCATTTATCACTGAACAATTTTGGACGGAGGGTTGGTCTGCCTTCTCCTCAAGCACCAGTCCATCCCGGAAGCTGCTCGCTGCCAAGGCCATGAATGTCAAGGCACTGGCCCTCATTGACGAGGTGGAATCGTCCGTGGAGGAGGCGCTGAGGGACAAGAAGAATGCTAAGACTGCGCTCCGGCATGCGGACAATATGCTCAAGGAGATCAATGACCTCAAGGCCCAGCTGCTCATAGCCCGTAAATCTTCCTCAGAAGAGAGGGCTAATGCGAAGCGCCTCTAGGAGGACAATGACAAACTGAAGCATGACCTCCAGGCCTCTGAGTCAGACGTGGCGGTCTTGTGCAAGAAATTGGATAATTCCAACCGTGCACAGTCTATCACCTCTGAGGCCCTGACCGCCGCTAATGCAGCCAAGTTGAAGCTAGAAGCTGAGGTGGAAGCGGTAAATGAAAAACTGGGGAGGGAGCTGGAGGCTAAGGCGAAAGCAGAAGAGGACCTTACCTCGCTGGAAAAGCACATGCAAACGAGGATCACTGAAGTCTTGGAGCAGACTGTCATGACAGGGGTGGAGAATGCTTTAAACACTAGAGTGTCGGAAGCTGTCCAGAACTTCAAGGACACCTTTGAAGAGACCCCTGAGTACGAGGCTATGCAGCGAGTTTTTGGGAACTTAGAGGCCAGGATGACCTTGGGGGACGTGAAGGAAGCTTTTCCAACTTTGGACCTGTCCTCCATTGAAGCATTCTACCCCGAGCCTCAAGATGCTCCTGCAGATCCCTTAGGTGCATCCAGCAAGGGCTCTCCAGAAGGGGTTCCTCCACAATGATCCTCTTCCATCTTTGTCTTGTTGTTAGTTAGTTAGTGTGTTTGTTTTTGTTTTCTTCTTCTTTTCTTTTCTTTTCTTTTTCTAAGTGCCCCGGCACCTGATATTGTAAATGTAACCTTTATTTGATTTGTAAATGCCTTATGAATGGAATAGTTTATTCATATTTCGGCACAGCAACGTTTCTAACTGCTTGAGCATGAGTATTTCCAAGTGCGAATGCTTCGTAATTTTTGTGATGATATGTGGGAAATTGTAAATGTCTGTAAATGTCTAGTCCCTCAGATCTAACTAGCTTAATGCGTTCACGTTTGCTGGTTAGATCTGATTTTGACCAACTTTTGAGCAGTTTTACCTTATATTCAGTAACACCTATACTTACAACTTTGCATGAACTTCTGTTAATAGTGTGAATACTTTCAATCCATACGCCGTGGTCATGGTGTAAATTCGGAAGAGTCATTCGTTTTTAACGAAGTGCGCGCTTGTTCTTGCAACAAAAATAATATAGGGACTTTTACGCTTGATTACACAGTATTTAGGACACATGTGTCTTGCGAATGCTTTGTCTAAGTGTATGTATGAAAGTATCAACAAATTTGCGTTACGTTTAATATTTCGCACGAGAGAGCGCTCCGTATGTACGAACTAACTTAACGCTTTAAGAACTTTGGTTTATATGACAATGTTTGAGGCATTTATGCTTACCAGCTGGATTTGATTTTGACAATTATTTAAACGTTTTTTGAATCACATTTTGTAGGACTTATGCAAGCGAATTTGTATGAACCCTTTTCTATGGTGCCAGCACACTCAATTTTTTACGAAGAGGTCACAGTGTGGGCTGATAAGAGTCCCTTGGTTTTTTGACATCTTTTGTGCATGGCGGAGACTCATGGTTTTGTAATCAAAATAGTTTAGGAACTTACGTTTATCCATTATGTTTATCCAATTTAGGAGCTGGCATAATCTTCAACGTAGCCCACCCATGATTTCATGAAATCACATGATAATGATGCAATCATAGAGGGGGAATATGATTTATTGAAAATAACGGCGAAAGTGGTCCGTGTTCCAAGGATTACATAGAGGTACTCCAGATAAGTCCTCAATCATGTATGTTCCGGGTACCACCTCGGCAAACACTTTGTAAGGGCCTTCCCAGTTAGGACTTAGAGTCCCTACTCCTGGTTCCTGTGTTGAAGGAAGAACCTTTTTGAGGACCAAGTCTCCAATATTAAAGCGTCGACTCTTCACTCTTTTGTTGTAGTATCGAGCCATCTTTTTCTGGTACCTGGCCATCACCACTTGGGAATCACTCCGCTTTTCCATGAGGAAATCTAAACCGGCCCTCTGCGCTTCCTCGTTCCTAACTTCGTCAAAATGAATTTGACGAAGCGAAGGGATCCCAATCTCAACGGGGCATACCGCCTCGGCTCCATATGCCAGCGAGAAAGGTGTTTCGCCAGTAGCGGTGTGCGAGGTGGTTCGAAGCGCCCATAGCACTTGTGGGAGTTCATCTACCCACGCGCCCTTTTTGAATTTCAACTTCCTTTTCAGGGTATTTTTTATGGTCTTGTTCACAGTTTCGACCTGTCCGTTGGCCTGCGGGTGATGTGGAGATGAGAACAGTCTCTTGATTCCCAAATCGTCGCATAACTCATCGACGCTTCTGTTTTTGAACTATTTCGCATTGTCACTAACCAGCGAGTATGGTATCCCGAACCGGCATATGATATTCTTCCAAATGAACTTGGTGGTGTTGGCCTCAGTGATCCTCATCAAAGGTTCCACTTCGACCCACTTGGTGAAGTAGTCAATTGCTACTATCGTAAAGCAATTGTTACCAGCACCTCTAGGCATAGGACCAATAATGTCAACCCCCCACTTTGCAAAAGGCCAAGGGCTAGTCACCACGGTTAGCTCGTGATGCGGCTGATGTGGTATGGTCGCGTGTCTTTGGCATTTATCGCACTTGCGTATGAAGTCATGGGAATCCTTTCACATAGTAGGCCAAAAATATTCCTATTTGAGGGCTTTACGAGCTAGCGATAACGCCCCGACATGGTTGCCACAGATGCCCTCATGGATTTCTCTCATCACATACTGTCCTTCCTCTGGCCCCATACATCTCAGCAAAAAGGGGAGGTGTAACTCCTCTTATAAAGTAGGTCGTCCAAGAGTACGAAATTCGCAGAATATTTTTGCAATTTCTGAGCTGCCTCTGGCTCGTTTGGCACTGTCTGATGCTTCAAATAGGCGATCAGGGGGTTCATCCAGGATCCATCTTCTTCTATCGCCAGAACCTGAGGTCCTGGCTCAATAGAAGAAGTCAACATGCGCTCAACTGGGATTAGATTGTGTAACTCTGAATCGCTGCTACTTGCTAATTTGGACAAGGCATCTACGTTGGAATTTTCTGTTCTGGGGATGTGCTGCAACTCCATTTTTCTGAAGTGCACAGCCAAATATCTTACTTTCTTCAAGTAAGTAACCATAGAAGGTTCTTTGGTGGAAAATCGCCCATTGAATTGACTTACAACGAGCTGCGAATCGCTATTCGCCACTATGGACCTGATCTTCAGAGCCTTTGCAAGTCTTAGCCCAGCTAATAACGGCTCGTATTCAACAACATTGTTTGAGGCTTTGAATTCAAAGCGGATTGCATTGTGTAATTTAAACCCCTCTGGGCTTATTAACAATATCCCTGCGCCGGATCGTCCATCAGCCGAGGACCCGTCAACAAACAATTTCCACTCTTGGCTGGCATCCGTGTTATCTACCATTTCGACCTCAGGGGGATGTGTGAATTCAACTACAAAGTCCGCCAACGCTTGGCCCTTTACAGCGGTCCAAGGCGCATAATGTAGGTCGAACTGGCTGACTTCTATCGCCCATTTTAGTAACCTCCCAGAAACGTCTGATTTTTGCAGCACTTGTCTCATGGGAAAGTTGGTGAGCACGTGTATGGAGTATGACTGAAAGTAGGGACGAAGTTTGCGAGAGGCTGTAATTAACGAGAGAGCGAGTTTCTCCATATCTGGGTAGCGCGTCTCGACATCAAACATGGCTTTGCTTACATAATACACTGGAAACTGATTCACATCCTCCTCTCTGACTAACACCGAGCTAACAGCCTCTTTTGATACAACCAAATACAAGTAAAGAGGCTCGCCAGCCTTCGGATTTGATAGTAATGGGGGACGTCCCAAAGAAGCTTTCAGGTCGGCAAATGCCTGCTCGCATTCCGGTGTCCATTGGAATCGCTTTCCCCCCTTTAGGGCCTTGAAAAATGTCAAGCATTTGTTAGTGGATTTTGAGACGAATCGGTTCAAGACCGCAATTCTTCCCGTTAAGCTTTGCACTTCTTTTGGATTTCGAGGCGACTGCATGTTTAGCAAAGCATTGATTTTGTCCGGATTGGCTTCGATTCCCCTCTTATTCACCATGAATCCGAGGAATTTCCTAGATGCTACCCCAAAAGCACACTTCGCTGGGTTGAGTTTCATCCGATATTTCCTCAAAACATCGAATGCTTCTGACAAATGGAGGATATGATCCGCGGCGACCATGCTTTTGACTAGCATGTTATCAACATACACCTCCATAGTGTTTCCCAACTGTTTCGAGAACATTCGGTTTACCAGCCTCTGATAGGTAGCTCCAGCATTTTTCAAGACAAATGGCATAGCTCTGTAGCAATAGAGTCCTCTATCTGTGATAAATGAAGTATGCTCTTCATCCGATTCAAACATGGGAATTTGATTGTACCTGGAGTATGCATCCATGAAGCTTAGCAGCTCGTGTCCTGCCGTGGAGTCGACCGGCTGATCAATCTGGGGCAGTGGAAAGCTGTCTTTGGGACATGCCTGGTTCAAGTTGGAAAAATCAATGCACACCTTCAGTTTCCCAGTGTTTTGGTACCAAAACAGGATTTGATACCCACTTCGGATATCGGGACTCTCTGATGAAGCCATTTTGCAATAGCTTTGCGACCTCGTCTTTCAAGGCCTCATACTTGTCCGAACTCATGGGTCTTCTCTTTTGCCTATGCCCAGGACTTCGGGGATCCAGCTGGAGCCTGTGGCAGGCCTCTTTAGGATCGATTCCAATCATGTCACCATACTTCCACGTGAATACATCGAGGTTTTGAAGTAAGAAGTTCTTCAATTGACTCTTGTATTCGGTCGGCGAGTCCATTCCGATCTGTAATTCTTTGATTGGATCAAGTGGGTCTACGCCGAAGCATTCCAACCTTTCGGCCGGGGTGGGACAATTGTCACCTGCCATTCTGGGGTCTAGATCTGCTAAATCCTCCTCCAGTCTCATCGTAGCATCCTTATCACCAGAAGGCCCTTTACCCAATCTTTCAGGGTTTGGAGCAGCCTCGGCCATGGCTACGTCGCTGATCATGTTCAAGCTTCGATCTTGAAATTTTCGAATTGCATTTGTGTAGCAGGCCCGTGATTCTGTTTGGCTCCCCCTGACGGTTGCAACGCCATGCTCCGTGGGGAACTTCATGCAAATGTATTTCATATGCGTCACAGCTCCCAAGTCGATGAGACCTGGCCTCCCAATTGAACCATGGTAGGAGGAGATTTCATCCACCACCAGAAATTCCATGGGGATTCTGAAAACAGTTGGTGCTTGCCCTATCTCAGTCATTAGGGTTATGGATCCCCTGGGGATTATGCTGTCTCCTATGAATCCATATATGGGATCTGGGACCGGAATGAGTGGAGTGCTGATCCTCATCTTGTCGAAAGTTACCCCGTAAATCACATTTACTGAGGCTCCGTCATCCACCATCATCCGCGATAACCCGTTCCGGGCCACCACTACCCTTATAACCAACGCATCATTGTGTGGGAAGTGCACTCCAATGGCATCGTCTTGGGTAAATGTGATAGGTTCTGTCCGAGGCATCCCTATAGGATGTGAATGAATATGGTAATTCACGTTGGCGGGCTACTTGGCCTCTCTAATATACCTCTTTTGGGAGTTGTTTGTGCTCCCATCTGGGTGGGGGCCCCCCAGTATCGTATCGATTTTCAATCCTTTCTTTAGTCGAATTTTTCCATGGAGCTCTCCTATCAGCTCGGTTGAATTTCGGGCCACCGATTTTTTTGGTTCTCCCTGTGTCGGGGGAGAAGTCACTTCCTTTTCTCCCCTGCACCTTCTGGTCAGCTAACATGTGGATTTCCCTGCAATCCTCTGTTGCGTGACCGTAATATCTGTGGTAGGCGCAGTAAGCCCCAATCATGGGCTGTTTCCCGCTTCGGCCACTTTCCATCCTTCCTTGAGCAGTGGGGGGATTCTGGGGAGGAGTATTGGAATGCAAGTGAGGGATAACATCTGTGATTTCTGCTGCAAAGCTAGATCCTGTTCCTGGAAACGAGCGCGGTACACCACCTCGGCTACCGCCAACCTTATCCTTGTTTCCTCCTTTCCTGAGGTTTACTTCACTGGAATATCCAAGGTTGTATCTCCCTTGAGGGTGATTATCTCTGGCCCTAGCCATTTCTTCCGATACAATCTCCTCCTTCATCAGGTCTACCAGGGCGTTGTAATCCCTTGGTTTCCTGCTCCGGACATCCCTCCAGAACATGCTGGTCATATCTAACCCTCCTTTTAAAGCGGAAAACATCTCCGCTTCTGTGATATTTTCACAGATGTGCATCTCTTCAGTAAACCTAGCTAGGTAAATTTTCAGAGACTCGTCCCTTCCTCGCCTCAGACCCTGAAGGCGTTGGAGCGGGAGCTGGCCAGGCCTGGAGGAAACAAAGCCATTTTTAAAACCCGTTTTCATATCTCTCCAACTGTGGATGCTGCCAGGAGGGAGTTTTTTATACCATCGTATGGCACTTCCCTCAAGGGTTAAAGCAAAGGCTTTACATTTCAGTGCCGGGGTGGCTCCGGATATTTCCATGCTGGAGCGGTAATTTAGCAGGTGATCATCAGGATCACCTCGGCCATAATATTTTGCTACTTCTGGCATCTCGAAGTCATGAGGTATGGGGCATCTACGGAGGCCCTCTGTGAAGGGACTTACTTTCTCTTCGTCATCCAACTCGTAAGAGGGCAGTTCACCGTTTTCATCGTGACCGGAATACATTGGATCAAGGTATTGGTCGTAGAGCGGCGGAGCATACTCTTGCCTTTGTGGTGGAAAAACACGGCCGTAGTTTGGCCTTCCGTGGGTTGGCAGCTCGTTACGAGATTTTGTCCGAACTGCTTCGGCTCTTCTTTCATGCCTATTCCTAGGCTCATGTGCTGATGTCAACCTTTCTGCTCCCGTACCATGTTGGTCCCTATACATTTGACCCTGGGACAAGGCTTCTTCAGCGCGTCGCTCCCTCCTATTTCTAGGCTCTGCGGAATTGTGCCGACCTGGGTCCGTTTTCCCCCGTCGTTGGCCCCTGAATAACACTCCTATTCGGCTGAAGACACTGCCGAATTTTGCGGGAGAAGCCTCCCGACGTCTAGCTGGGAGTGGATTTTGTTCTTCATGTGCTTCATGCTCCGGGTCTTCCTCGTAGAAAGGATCGGACTCCACCTCGGCATATGCCTGTGGATCTTGATAATAATACGAGGCAGTGGCCGCCTCGGATGGTGAGTAATGTGGCTGTGGGTATTGCTGAGGCATCACGGGTTCGTTCATAACATACCCTCTGGCTATAAAGACATTCATTGCAGCAGTCTGTTCTATCTGCTGCCTCTGCATCTCCAGCATTTAGGCCGCCATGCGAGTCATGTCTCGTATCATGCGGCGGTTACGATGCTGACGTGGTGGGTTAGGTTGTGCTGCCCCCTCATTGGTGTTCTCATGTGGTTCTTGAGGAGCCTCCCCCTCACCGTGCTGGTCATTTCTTTCCCTACGGGGGTTAACATCTCCATCGTTTTCATTCATGTTTCAGAGGAATTTCTGGTCTTAGTTCACCTTTCAAGGATAGATAGACTTTTATCTCACTGTTCCAAGCCTTTTTCAAGGTTGTTAAACTTATATTTCAAAGTTTTAAGCCTTTTTCAAGGTTGTTAAACTTATGTTTCAAAGTTTTAAGTCTTTTTCAAGGTTGTTAAACTTATGTTTCGAAGTTTTAAGTCTTTTTCAGGGTTAACGAACTTGTCTTTCAAAGTTTTTTAGCCTTTTTCAAGGCTAACCAGCTTATCCTTCAAAGCTCTTACCTTTTTCAAGGCCAACCAGCTTATCTTTCAAAGCTCTTGCCTTTTTCAAGGCAAACCAGCTTATCTTTCAAAGCTCTTGCCTTTTTCAAGGCCAACCAGCTTATTTTTCAAAGCCCTTACCTTTTTCAAGGTCAACCAGCTTATCTTTCAAAGCTCTTGCCTTTTTCAAGGCCAACCAACTTATCTTTCAAAACTCTTTGCAGTTATCCGCTCTTTCGTAAGAGGTTATTCGTCCTTTTTCAGGGCCTACCTTTCTATGTGTGGCTTTTTACCATGTGTTTTCGTGGTTAGCAGTATGGTTTCCCACAGACGGCGCCAAAATGTTGACCACAAAATCCGGCTGGACCTTGGACCAACACATCTCAGCTCCTCCCTCTTGAACACGTGGTTCTCCTGCGCACTGTGACAAACAATCAGTTTGCAAAGGGGGCCGAGGTGGCTCCCGTTTGCACTCCGATGCCAAATTCAGTACTCATTTTTAGGTAAATAGGTGTTGGGTGCGGGAGATATAAATGTGTAGAAGAGAGAAAAGGGAGTGAGAGAAATGTATATTGATAAAGGTATTAAATTGCTAACCCCTAACTTGGGAGACAATCGTGCTTCATTTATAGAGGAACTTCTTGTCTCGGATCACGACACGTGGCATACTTTACACTTGTCATCACCTAGCTCATGAAGGTGACAACCTTGCTTTTCAACCGTAATCATTGCTACATTTTGTAGGGGATGGGCGCCTGTCACGTCTTGGTAAAGGCAGTGTCCCATCACTGACTCCATCTCTCTTCTGGTCAACGCCATAAAGCGCCCCGACTGAGTATAAAGCACATCGGCTAGGCATTAACCAGGTCGGCTAAAGAGGTTTGCTTGACGTACCACCTCGGCATTCATCCCAAGGTGATATTTTAGGCCTTAACTGTGGGTCAAGATCCGTTGGGCCACTATTGAGTCTTCGCTGGTGGATCACTGTACCTTTCTTTGGGCTCGAATTCAACAGGTGTGGTTCTGGGTTTAAATCCATAACAAGCATGTGTGACATCCATGCACCAATTTGAGGGGAGTGTGAAAGTAAAGAGGAGAAATCGTGAGTGTGCCGAAATTTACCCCAAGCGATCACTTGAGGTAAAATCGAGGCGACCGCCTACTGACTCGTTTAATTACCAAAATAGTTTTTCATATAACCAAGCGTAATGATTGCATTAAAGAACGTAGGCCAAATATTTGTTGCTTGTTATCGTACTGCTTATTAGCACCGTTCGGTAGACAAGTTTGGCCAAATTAAATTTTAAAGTAGATTTATTTGTGTTTTCTAGGTAAGATGTGGAGTTAAAAATTGATTTGAAAAATGGTGTAATTGAAGAAAGAAAATGTGAATGATTAAAAAGTGGTATGATATATTATGTAAATTAAATTTTGTGCTGAATTTTGTCTTCTAGTGTTATAATTTAAGCCGTCAAACGGTGCCTAAAAACATGATTTCATTAAACAGTGAAGCATAATATGGTGTCCAAAATTACACACAGGTGATGCATTGGATACAGTGAACGAGGGACAGAAATGACAGATGATGAAGGGTACGATGAATGCGGGCGACGAATGAAACATCAAAACTCAGGTCCACACACAGACACACACATGGACATGGAGATTGATTAAAGTTGACACACAGTCACACATATGTGAGCAGTGATCAGTGATCAGTGAGTAAAGTAGCATCGAAGTGTAAAAGTGTGTGATGTTTGTCAAAGAAACAGTAAATGGTGACAGAAGATAAAGAAGTTGCCGGCATGACTCTCGAGGGTTTCTTTTCTGTTTCAGATTTTGGCTGTAACTGTGGTGTTACATCTCTTCCTTTCAATACAAATTTATGCCATGCCTTCTTCACTAGTCTTTATCAACTTGTAAAAAGACAATGTTCTGAAATTATGACTTTAATAAAGTTATTCACTCTATTATTTTTGACAGGGATTACCATTTGGTGTGAGTTTTCATCTTTCCACAATTATTAAAAAAAAAGGTTGAACCCCAACCTTAGGGGCCTGAACCGACCCTGCCCTGAGCCCTTGGTTCAGGAGGTAAATCGCAGGTTATGCCTCGTCCATGGTCAGGGTAGTACTTATGGTGAGGCCCCTACGTCGGGGTAACTGAGTCACAAGCCACAAGGTCCTACCGCCACGCCTTTCACATCACCAATCACAACACCAATAAATTGGCTGCTCCTGGCTGCTCTTGGCGGGTTTCGAAACCGAGCACACGACGAGTGCCAGCCCAATACCGTACCTCCTTAACCACTTGGAGATGTGCCCTGGGGGCATCTTTCCACAATTATTAAGTTTCTGCCTTTGGTACAGAATAAACTATCGAGTAATGCTATATATGTGGAGCTTAGCACATAAATGGATACGCTCATATTGTCCAATATATATCGAGTAATGCTATACAGAAGTAGTGGAGCATAGCACATAAATGGGTACGCTCATATTGTCCAATGAAGTTGTGGTGCGTTTTTTATTCACCAAATAATATTATAGTGACTTCACTGTCAAATAGACTGATGTTGAATACCACTTATATTACATAACATGATTCCATGATCTCGAGTGTGTATGAATCAATATTTTGATTCAAGTGTATAATGTCAATGATCTAAAGTGACAGCGAACCTCGTAAATGACATTCCTCAACTTAAATAGTCTTGAGCTAGTTATCTTTTATTTTGACTCAATTTTCAAATTCAACATAATTTATAGTATTATTAATACACCATTTTCTCTCTTTTCTTTAGAAATTACATATATACGCATGCTTTTTAAGTTTTCAATTCAAAAATCAAGTTTAGAATTTATTTATTCAAGAATTATGAAGACCACTAGCATAGGTTAAGGTCATATAAATTATGGTCATAGTTAGAAATTAAATTTATAAGTCACAAAATATCAAATTTCTCGATCTCAAAATATTAAATTTCTTGATCACGGCTTATCATTCGATACAAATTTATACATCACAACTTATTTTTTGTTATTCAGTCACAAGTCATAACTATTATTATGTCACGATTAATTCTTCGATCAAAAATTATAAATTTTATAGGTCACGAATTTTTTTTGTCACAATTCACAAATTTTATAAATCTCACTTTATTTCACGGTCACAAGTTTCAAATTAATTTGTCACAATTTTAAAAAATAGCGAGTCACAATTACAAAATTTAATTGCAATCTCAAATTTTTTTATGTCACAAATTAGAATGTATAGGTCACAATCAATCTTAATCAGAACCCCCTTCCACCCACCACCACTCAACCTTAGTCAAGAACTCACCACCACAATCGCCACACTATCACAAATCTACTGCACACTGTCGCCACCACTGACGGATCCATGGCATGACGAGCCAACGCGCTTGCCCGAGCTGGATCCGTTGAGAAAAAAGTTTCTTTATATTTTTTTTGGTGGACTGCAACTCGAAAAATATAGCCCTTGTTTGATTCCCGTCAACTTTTGAAAAAAAAAAATTGAGTTTTTGGAGAATGTGGGATGCAGATTGAAATGAAAAGTCAAAAATTGTAGACCAAAAGTAAAATTAGTGGTGTATATTGAGTACTTACTGTAGAAAAATGAGAATCAAACAGGGGCATAGTTATTTGACTGATATCCATCCTAACTGAACAAGATTCTTGGACGACCGTTCTAGCTGAACAAAATTTCTGGATCCACCACTGCCGATGACGCCGACATCACCCAAGAACACCATTGCAAATCCACCACAATCACCTACATTACAACCCACCATCACCATCTTCACAACCATCACCACAATCATCACCATCTTCGCAACAACTTGCAACACCCACCACCAAAAGTCGAAAACCACCTGCACAGGAAGGTACGACTTCGACTGGCCGTTGTGTAGCGACAGTCTCTAGCTGTGGAACGAGGGCCACTACACAACTCGCTGCAATGGTAATAGTTGCTGACTTGTCATAGCCTCACAGGCGCCACTCGATGCTAAATGGTGGGAGTGGGATAAATGAGGGGTGAGTAGGAGTTGCTTGTCCCAGTAGTAAGGGCCAATGAGCACCGTTACGACGTTCAGTGGCGCTCGTCGTCGCCTAGCGGGCTGAATTATGGAAGGTGGTGGGAGTCACTCTGGAAGCTGAACATTAGCCCCAGAGCGAAGCACCTCGTCTGGAGAATTTTGAACGGAGCTATCCCAACGATGGAGAACTTGATAATTAGACACATTTCTGCCCAACTCAATTGTCCAAGATGTGGGGGGGTGGAAACTAACGTTCACATATTCATTGAATGCCCATGGACGAAAGAAGTCTGGAAACTGCTGGGAATATGGGATCAGTGGAAAAAATTCCTGACCGCAGGCCCTAAGCTGGAGATTGGAGAGATCCTGGTAAGCTTTCTTATTCACCAACCCATTCCTATCCTTGAACTTGCATGTGTTGGTCTTTGGAGTTTCTGGAAAGAAAGAAATGAAGTGATGCATGGGGGGAATATTCGCCCAGCAAGTTATATTTGTTGGCTGGTGGAATTCAATGTGTGTGAGTTTAAAAATGTGAATGGGAGGAATAAAGCTATCAAGAAGGCTGACTCCAATAGGCAGACACGATGGAATGGGCATGGTATGCGGGTGGAGGGACTCATACTGGCAACGGATGCGGCAGTAAGAATGGAGGAAGGTTTATTCGGCATAGGGGGCTGGTTCAGAGACGATGAAGGCACGGTTTTTGCTGCTTTTGCAATCCGCATTCGAAGTTTTGGCAATGCTGAGCTGGCGGAAGCAATTGCGATTAAAGAAGGTATTAAAGTTGCTTTGAATAGAAGGTTTCCAATCAAAGCCGTGGAAAGCGATGCATTATCAGTGATCCAAAGCTTGATCAAACAGGATAAATTCCATCTGAATGCTGGCATCCTGAGCGAGATTCAAGACCTTTTGATTAGTAGTGGTTGTGGAGCGTGTTACTACGTCCCTCGAGAGAGGAATTCGGTAGCCCACAAAATTGCACAATTTGCTGCATTTACTACGTGTAATCACATATGGGACGATTGTATTCCACGCTTCATTTCCCCAAGCCTATAGGCTAGGGAATGAACGAGTTTTCTAATGAATGCATTTCCCATTTCAAAAAAAAAAAAAAATTGTAGAGTTCCACGTAATTTTCCTACCTTTTTTTCGACACAAAAAAACTCAAAGGTTGTTTGGAACATTCTTAGGAAATTAAAAATTATTTCTATTACTCAATCAAAGTTAAATTTAATTTTAACCATATTTCAAAAACATATACTCTATTATTCACGCAAGCATTTTGTGAATCCCATCACTATTATTACTTCTAAAAAGTTTCTAGTGATCTTTTTTGAACAGTGCATTGGAATTCCAAAACAAACGGGGATTATATATTGCTTATTTAATCATTCAAGTTCTCTACAATTTAGAAGTAATTCCAAAGTGGTAGTGGAGCAAAAATATTTAAACTTGACATCATGATACAATAAGATAAAGGGAAGTAATCATGTCGATATTGGTCCACTTTTGAACAAGGACACGAGTCTAGAAGGGAGAATAGCATTGTCTAACATTGCACATGAAAATTCAGAGAATTTACCCTTCGTACAAGAAGTCATGCTTGATGTGAGGCATACACACGAAATGTGTAGTTAAAAGTTGATAGTCTATTACAATTTACGTGCTTCATCAATGTGAATAACGTTTGCTGAAATTATGGAAAAATTATTCATGAATTTCCTTTCCCTCATTTTCCTTACGTCCAAACACGCCTCAAATGCCGCAAGTAAAATAATTGTTTTTGAAATACTCGTGTGATAAAAGATAAATAAAGCTGGTCATTTACATCTTGATTTGATTACAACGAACCAAAAAGAGGGATAATCCACATAATTATCTTAGAACTTTAAGGGTATATACGGTAGACAGTGTGCTTCGAGAGGTAAATAATAAATATATTGTCACCCACACTTTATTATAGTTAAACCAATTTTTGCACCAAGATTTTTTATTCTTTACTATTATTACAATTAAATCCTCAACTTTTTTTTTTTTTTTTGTAATATTCGTGTTCTCAACTTTCCGTTAATTAAGATATTCCGTCCAAAAGTCCGCTAGGAGGTCGTAAAAAGACTTATTTGCACATCAAATTATTAAATAAGTAATAAAGCAAAAAATAGAAAAAGAAAAATATAATATTTGTCCCTCATTTAGAAGTACAATGATAGAATATTTTGACAGAACTATAACCAGAGACCAAATGTGATATTTAGTGGAAGATTGAGCCTTGTTTGGTTTACATTTTAAAGAGTAATAATTTTTCGAACACTGATTTTTAGAATAAAGTGTAGTTAAAAAGTTAGAAATATTTTTAAAATTTATGTGTAATATTATTTTATTGATAAATTTGCAGTTAAAAATAAGAGAGAAAAATATGTTAAAATTTAAAAGGTCTAAAACAGGGACTGAAAAAATGAGAAGTTAAATAAATAAACAAGGATATAAATGCAATAATAATTAAAAATTAAAATTTTTTTAATATACAATTAAATGGTGGTACTACTAAAAAATTTCGCACGTTATAGAGAGACAGATGAGTAGACGTTGGGGAATTTGTTTGGTGGGGTATTATGGGCAGCGCCAAAGGCGCAGGCCGTCGGACTGGATTCGCATTCTTCTGCAATCACTGCACACATTATCTTCACGCCCCTCTCTCTTACGTGGTTTTCAAATAGTTTATCTTGTTATTTTCCTTTAATTTTTACTAAAAAAAAAAAGTTGAATTGTAATGTTAAAGATTTTACTGTCTCGCTCTTAGAGCCTTATAAAGAAAGTAAATCATGAGATGTAGTTCAATTAGCTAGGATTTGAAGTTTGTCAACTAATTTTCACCACAAATTGGGGTTCGAATCCTTGCAAACCTTGTTTGTTAAAAGTTTTTTTTTTTTATATATAAATAAAAAATGTGATATTTTCGAGGTAAAATATTTGGTTAAAAAGTAATTTTGAAAAATATGTTATAAACAAGTTATCAAACAGATATTAACTGTAGCTGGTTCTTTATAAAAGTTTAGAAAAAAATTAAAGTTAATATTGCTGGGTCCGCTCAGTCACAGAGTCCTAACTGCTAACACGCCCACGATACTTGCTGCCCAACTCAGTGGACTCCACCTAAATTGACAACTCTCTCTTTCATTTTTTAATTTTTCTTATTACTGACTTTTTATAAATATGTATCTTTTGCCTGATACAAAATTCTCAAGCAGTGACTCATATTAAGGTAATGTACAATTTATGAGTATGAAAAAGGATATAGTATTCACGATGGACATTTATTATAGTATCTATTGTGGATAAGATGTTTTGACACATGTTCAACATTATTTTTAGTGAGACACGCGTCAGTATCTTGCATATGATGGGCATCATAACACATGCTCAACATGAATATTTGTTATAAGTATATATTTAAAGCTTGTCTGGCAAAGATAAAATTTTTAAAATTTTTCTCAAATTTATTTTCAACCATACATTTCTATGAGATCGATCACTTTTCAACCACACATTCTCTCAAAAACTCATACCAATTAAGCCCATTTCTAATAAACTTTTATTATATTTAAATAACATCTTCTACAAAATAGAGATCATCTTTAAATTTAACGAGCAAATTCTTTGATACACTCCAAAAAATTCTTTATTTTTTTTTTTTAAAAAAATATTTATTATTTTTCTTTATTTTAGTTATATGTATAAATATATATTTTTAAAAGTCAATTGCCAATTAAATCAAATATTTAATAAAGAAAGTTAATGTATAGAACATTGAAACTTTAAATTTTTTAAACGCATTTAATAATAGAGAGTAAGTTTGACTTTCCTTAAATTAAAATGTTAAATTAAAGAGTCTATTAAAGTAGAACGTCAAGGGTTAGAACATCTCCAACAAACTCTTTCAATTTAAACTGCTATTTAATTTAAAAAGTTAACCCTTAAAATCCAACTATAATATCTCTTTAATTTAATATTTCAATTTAGAGAGTGGTTTTGACTATCCAAATTTAAAGACTCAAACTCACTCTTTATTATTAAATTAAATGTATTCAAAGTACTTCAATTTTCAATGATCCATACATTAATTTTCTTTATTAAATATTTGATTTCGTTAATTATTGACTTTTAAAAATATACTCATATAAATTAAAAATAAGTAAAGAGAATAAATATTGTTTTGAAAAAGTAAAATAAAGAGTTTGTTAGAGTGTGTAAAAAATTTTGCTCTTTAAATTTAAATATGTATTCTATTATATAGAAGACAATCTTTAAATATAAAAAATTTATTGGAGATGCTCTTAACTCTCTAAATTAAAGAGTATATTAATTAAGTTTAAAAGAGGCAAAATATGTCCTTATTTGAGTCTGGTTAAAGTTTGATTTTAATTTAAAGTTAAAATTAATAATTAATTTTAATTACATATTTTATAGGAATAAATAATTTTTTAATCACACATCTCATCAATAATTATTAAAACCTACTCAAAAATCTGATTTTTTATTTTAATTTATTCAAAGAGGGTTACATGAATTTTAAAAAGGAGCGGTGTTTCCACTTTGAAAATGAGATAATTACCAATTAGTACCCCACAATGAGAATATTTATCAATTTATGTTTACCTAAGACTCGTGCACTGCTTTCTTTTGCCTTTATCCGACATATTATCTGCAACATAATTTCAAAATGAAATTGAAATATGAATAAGGGCATGCTTTTGAAAGTAAATTTTATAAAAATTGATTTTTGAAGAACACATGGTTAAAAATATTTATTTTAACTAAAAGTTTTGCAATCCTAATTCCTGAACATAATTTTGAGTGGATATACGAAAATCGGTCTAAGAAAATTATAAATTGGACCTCTGCAATTTAATTTATTTTATTTCTTAATAATTCTTTTATCTTATTAATATGAGGACAGTATAATAAATTAATTTTATCGATACAAGAAAGGTAAGTGTTGTAGGTGTTGAATGAGATTAGTTGAATGACTCGACCCCCCTAACGTCGGGCTAAGCCTGTCGACAAATTACTTCACCCCTTGTTGGGCCAATTGAGCCGGCTCGTACACGAGCTGACAAGCTTGCGAACTTTGGCTAGTTAAAGAAATCGTTGTTCGATTCATCACATTTAACATTATTAAGTTCCATCCTCTCATGCTGAACTTTGGCTAGTAAAAGATATCGTTTCTCGATTCATCACATTTAACTCTATTATGTTCCGTCCTCTCATGCTTGTTATAAATCTTTTAATAGATGTGTGTACCCATCAGTCTGTCACGGAGTGGATAGAAAGATATTGTTGTTACATTTATTAATTAATGTTGTAACAAGTGTTGGAATTTATTAGTTTACATTTAATTTCCACATGCATTAAAAAATGTAATAGATACACATAGACAAACGGTTTTTACATGCTCAATTAATATATAAATATATATTTGTGAGTTTTATTTTGAGCCCAATAGAAGGGTGTTCTTAAAGAGAGAGCTTTGAGTTAATCCTTTAGTGCAAAATAAGGATTTCACCACAAAACATTTAAGTTGGGCTGTTGTATCCTGGAGGGGACAAGTCAGAGATTTCTGGTTACACCGGTGATTGATGTTTTTCCAACACCGCAGAGGGCTTGAATTTCCTTAAAGAAAGCGAGATATCCGCGCCTCAGCCTAATTGGTTATGGTTATTGTATCTATTATTATTATTGTAATATTTTGTATTTATATTGCAATATCACTAACAATTTTAAGGAGATTCAAATTAATGGATCAAACCGTGGAAAAGATCAATGAAAGTGTAGGAGATCTCAACAAGCTTTTTCGCTTCAAGGGTGTGAACTTTAAGCGCTGGAAAGGCAAAGTCCTCTTTTACCTCAACCTGCTCAAAGTTGCTTATGTCCTCACGGAGAAGGATCCAAGAAAAATCAAAACTGATGGCATGGTCGATAATGAATATCTTGAGCATGATAAAAAAGTCGAGCAATACAAAAAAGATGAGTATAACTGTCGGAATTATCTTTTAAATTGTCTTGCTGATCATTTTTATGATTACTATAATACTACTTTCTTGTCTGCCAAGAAGATTTGGAAAGCTTTGCAGAGCAAATATGATACTGAAGAGGCGGGCGTGAAAAAAAATGCAGCAAGTCGATTTTTCCGCTATCAAATGGCAGATGGAAAATCTGTGGTGGAGCAAGCACAAGCTTTTCAAATGATAGTCGCCGAGCTCTCATCTGAAGGTATTAAAATTGGAGACAATCTTATTGTTGCTGGCATGATTGACAAGCTTCTACCATCTTGGAGGGAATTTCAAAAGAACATGCGCCACAAGCAAAAGGAGATGTCTCTTGAAACTCTTATCACACGCATTCGCGTGTAAGAAGAAGCACGTGGACAAGATGCACTTATTGAACAACATAATGGACATTCCGCGAAGGTAAATTTAATTTCTGAAAATTTACCTACTGGCCAGAATTCAAATAAAGATGTTTTGAAGCCTAATAAGAAAAATATGAAAATGCCTTATAAACAAAACAAGGGAACCTCAAGCAAGTGGAATAAGAACCAATTACATCCTTCACAAAATAAACAAGACAAAACTTGCTTTGTGTGTGGAAAATTTGGGCACCTTGCTAAAAATTGCAGATACCGGAAACGTGAGCCTGTTCCACAGGTTAATGTTACCAAAGAACCATTTGTTGCTATGATTACTGAAATTTATATGGTGCAAAGTGTTGAAGGATGGTGGGCTGATTCTGGAGCAAGCAAACATGTTTGCTATGATAAAGATTGGTTCAAAACTTATACTCCTTTTAAGGAGCCTATGTCTGTAATGCTTGGAGATTCTCATACTATACAGGTTCTTGGAACTGGAGATGTTGAACTCAAATTCACCTTTGGAAGAGTCTTGACATTAAAAGATGTACTACATACAACTTCCATGAAAAAGAATTATTTGATGTCGGGTTATCTTCTGAATAAGGCTGGCTTCAAACAAACAATTGAATCTGATCAGTATGTGATTACCAAAAAAGGTACTTTTGTTGGCAAAGGATATGCTAGTGATGGAATGTTCAAATTAAACATTGTAAATGCTAATAAAAATGCTTCTACTTTTGTTTATATGCTCTCTTCACTGAATTTTTGGCATGCTCGTTTATGTCATATAAATAAATGATATGTGGGAATCATGAGTAGTTCAGGATTAATTCACAGTGTGAAAAATGATTTAGAAAAATGTGAGACTTGCAATCAAGTGAAAATTACAAAAAGACATCATAAAAGTGTTGAAAGAAATACCGAGTTATTAGAATTAATTCATACTGATTTATGTGAATTTGAAGGAATTTTAACTCGTGGAGGAAATACATATTTTATCACTTTTATTGATGATTATTCAAAATATACTTATATTTATTTATTGAAAAATAAAAGTGATGCTTTTGACTATTTCAAAAAATTCCTCCTAGAAGTTGAAAATCAATTCGGTAGAAAAATTAAACGTATTCGAAGTGATAGAGGTCGAAAATATGAATCATTTGGATTTAATTCATATGTTGAATCATTGGGAATAATCCATGAAACTACTCCACCATATTCACCTGCTTTTAATGGTGTAGCAGAGAGAAAAAATAGAACATTGATTGATCTTACAAATGATATGCTATTAGATTCTGGTGCACCCTCAAGTTTTTGGGGTGAAGCGATTTTAACTACTTGTCATGTGTTAAATAGAGTGCCACATAAAAAGACTAAAATTACACCTTTTGAGGTATGGAAGGGGCATAAGCCAAATTTGGGATATCTTAGAGTATGGGGATGCTTAGCCTTTGTGAGGTTAACAGATCCTAAAATACATAAATTGGGAATTAAAGCTAACACTTGTGCCTTTATTGGTTATGCAGAAAATAGTACAGCATATAGATTTTTTGATATTGAAAATAAAATTATTTTCGAGTCTGGTGATACTATTTTTCATGAAGAAAAATCTCCTTTTAAATCGAAAAATAGTGGGGGCCAACAAATTCAAAAACATATTTCAGAATCTTACTCTTTTACTCAAAGTTTGCAAAATGAAGAAAAATTTGAAATTAGAAGGAGTAAAAGAGCTAGAATTGAAAAAGATTTTGGTCCTGACTACGAGGTTTATAACATCGAAGAAAAACCGCTTTCTTTGTTGTTGACCACAAAATCCAACTGGATCTTGGACCAACACGTCTCAGCTCCTCCCTCTTGAACACGTGGATCTCCTGCGCACTGTGACAAACAATCAGTTTGCAAAGGGAACAGAGGTGGCTCCCGTTTGCACTCCGATGCCAAAGTTAGTACTCATTTTAGGCGAATTTTTATTGGGTGCGGGAAATATAAGTGTGTAAAAGAGAGAAAAGGGAGTGAGAGAAATATATTGTTAAGAGTATCAAAATGCTCACCTTTTTCTTGGAGGCAAGTGTGCTCTATTTATAGAAGGTGTAATTATCTTAGATTGTGACATGTGTTATGCTTTACATATGGTAAGATCCTAACCCTTCATGAGGTAAACTATTTCTTTGGTTATAATCATTACTACATGTCATAGGGTTAAAGCAACCATCAAATCACTTTAAAGATGTTGTCACATCAAGCTGTCTTGTCACCTTTTCAGGGTACTCCCTCGGCTTAGGAGTACCTCAGCATAAGGGTACCTCGGCACAGCATCACCCCGGCATAGATTACCTCGGCACAGCATCACCCCAGCTTAGGTTACCTCAGCATAGCATCACCTCGGCATAGGGTCACCTCGGCATATAAGAATCCAGCAAATTTGGTATCCGCAGTTTTGGCCTATAGGTCATGATTAGGTGACTGGATGTTTTGTGGCTCCCCTGGTGGGCTCATATAGATGACGTGTCATGTTCAATTAGTCATGGTCGTAACACTAGTCCCTCAAGTCTGGTTGGTTCATTTATGTGCAAACCGGACTTGAAAATATAAGGGATCGAAGATGATGGAGTGTGTGTATACTCTAAGAAATAACCAAAACACAAAATATCTAAAAAAATCCTTCTTACAAGACATAACCAGAATGGAAAAAATAGAATATATTTTACATGGTAAAGCGTCACCGATGAGGAATAATATAGGCGCTTGGGCCCACGCTTTAATATAGTTTGGACACTTGAGTCCTTATTTGAACACTTGACAACCCTTTCAAGTAGGCTTTTCTTGGTTATATTAAGAGAGTATTGGGCCGTGTTATTCAAATTTTGAAAGTGCATCTTTTATCCCAACAAAAAGAATACTCGAGTGTGCTTCGAACTTACGAAAACATATAAGCTCATAGTAATATCCCAAGCATGCCTCAAATAGGAGGGAAATTATAAGGTTGTCTTCAATAACATTGAAGATCTTACTCCTAGATGTGTGAGGGCTAATAGCCCGTCTGGATTGCAGAGAGAATACGCTTAATTCAAGCGACTGGAGGGCTTACAAGCCTGTCTCGTTTTGATATGTGTATCTTTAGAGAATATGAAACAAAGTATGTATACATTGTGTCTCGTGTTGACATGCATGTATATGCTCTCTAGTCCCTTAAATTTGGATGTCCCAGGCATTCATGGATGGGGTTCGAATTTATAGCTTTCAAATGTTTTTCCTAGAGTGAAATCGACCAATGAAAGAGTCCTTTGTAAAAGGAGTTCGTTGAAGAAGTCCTTCTCTTGGAAGGATTCCTTAGGAAGAGGGGTTCCTCATTTGGAGGGAGTCAATTAACGTAGTTCTTCTCTTGGAAGAAGTCCCTTATAGGAGCCCTTCACTTGGAAGGGGTCCCTCACTTGGAGGAAGTTAATCGACGTAGTTCTTCTCTTGGAAGAAGTCCCTTGTAGGAGTCCTTCTCTTGGAAGGGGTCCCTCACTTGGAGGAAGTTAATCGACGTAGTTCTTCTCTTGGAAGAAGTCCCTTGTAGGATTCCTTCTCTTTGAAGGGGTCCCTCACTTGGAGGGAGTTAATGGAAGAGGTATTTCGGAAGGAGTTCATGGAAGACTTCCTTCAAGAGAGGTACTTCGGAAGAAGTCCATGGAAGATGACCTTAGGAGAGGTACTTCGGAAGAAGTCCATGGAAGAGGTGCTTCGGAAGAGGTTCTTCGGAAGAAGTCCATGGAAGACGTCCTTCGGAAGAGGTGCTTCGGAGGGAGTCCATGGAAGAGGTCCTTCGAGAGAGGTACTTCGGAAGAAGTCCATGGAAGACGTCCTTCGAAAGAGGTACTTCGGAAGGAGTCCATGGAAGAGGTCCTTCGGAAGAGCTGCTTCGGAAGGAGTCCATGGAAGAGGTCCTTCGGAAGAGATGCTTCGGAAGGAGTCCATGGAAGAGGTCCTTCAGAAGAAGTCCATGGAAGAGGTGCTTCGGAAGAAGTCAATGGAAGACGTCCTTCGAGAGAGGTGCTTCGGAAGAAGTCCATGAAAGTTGTCCTTCGGAAGAGGTGCTTCGGAAGAAGTCCATGGAAGACGTCCTTCGGAAGAGGTGCTTTGGAAACGAGTCCATGGAAGAGGTCCTTCTGAAGAGGTGCTTCAGAAGGAGTCCATGGAAGAGGTCCTTCGGAAGAGGTACTTCGGAAAAAGTCCATGGAAGACGTCCTTCAGAAGAGGTGCTTCGGAAAGGAGTCCATGGAAGAGGTTCTTCTGAGACGTCCTTCGGAAGAGGTGCTTCGGAAGGAGTCCATGGAAATGGTCCTTCGGAAGAGGTGCTTCGGAAGGAGTCCATGGAAGAGGTCCTTCGAAAGAGGTGCTTCGGGAAGGAGTCCATGGAAGAGGTCCTTCGAAAGAGGTGCTTCGGGAAGGAGTCCATGGAAGAGGTCCTTCGGAAGGAGTCCACTTAGGCAATAAGAGGGAAGCCACTTCGGCCATGCCACTTAGGCAATATGAGGGCTTCTTGAGTCATGCCACTTGGGGGTAATATGAAGGAAGCCACTTCGGCCATGCCACTTAGGCAATAAGAGGGAAGCCACTTCGGCCATGCCACTTAGGAAATGAGAGGGAAGCACTTCGGCCATGCCACTTAGGCAATATGAGGGAAGCCACTTCGGCCATATCACTTAGGCAATAAGAGGGAAGCCACTTCGGCCATGCCACTTAGGCAATATGAGGGGAGCCACTTCGGTCGTACCACTTAGGCAATAAGAGGGGATCTACTTCGACCATGCCACTTAGGCAATATGAAGGAAGCCACTTCGGCCATGCCACTCAGGAAATAAGAGGGGAGCCATTTCGGCCATGCCCACTTAGGCAAAATGAGGGGGAGCCACTTCGACCATGCCCTGAGGCAATATGAGGGAAGCCACTTCGGCCATGCCACTTAGGAAATATGAGGGGAGCCACTTCTGCCGTGCCACTTAGGCAATAAGAGGGGAGCTACTTCGACCATGCCACTTAAGCAATATGATGGAAGCCACTTCGGCCATGCCACTCAGGAAATAAGAGGGGAGCCACTTCGGCCATGCCCACTTAGGCAAAATGAGGGGGAGCCACTTCGGCCATGCCCTTAGGCAATATGAGGGAAGCACTTCGGCCATGCCACTTAGGTAATACGAGGGAAGCCACTTCGGCCATGCCACTTAGGCAATAAGAGGGGAGCCACTTCGGCCATGCCACTTAGGTAATATGACGGAAGCACTTCGGTCATGCCACTTCGGCAATAAGAGGGGAGCCACTTCGGCCATGCCACTTAGGCAATATGAGGGAAGCACTTCGGCCATGCCACTTAGGCAATATGAGGGAAGCACTTCGGTCATGCCACTTAGGCAATATGAGGGAAGCCACTTCGGCCATGCCACTTAGGCAATAAGAGGGAAGCACTTCGGCCATGCCACTTAGGAAATATGAAGGAGAGTCCCTTTTTCGGGGAGGCCTTTCTTCAAGGCATTTGTTACCAATCTTTTTCAAAATGTTTCCTTCCTCTTTCAAGGGTTCTTTTTTTTTTTTTTTTTTTTGTAGTATCTCTCCTCTCATTTTCAAGAGGTTCTTCACCTTTTTTTAAGGTTTTTGTGGTTCTTCACTCTTTTCCAAGAGGTTATCAGCCATTTTTCAAGATTTTATGTAGTATTTCTCTTCTTTTTCAAGAGGTTCTTCACCTTTTTTCAAGGTTTTTGTGGCTCTTTACTCTTTTTCAAGAGGTTATCAGCCCCTTTTCAAGGTTTTATGTAGTATTTCTCCTCTCTTTTTCAAGAGGTTCTTCACCTTTTTTTTCAAGGATTTTGTGGTTCTTCACTCTTTTTCAGGACTACCTTTCTATGTGTGGCTTTTTACCATGTGTTTTCGTGGTTAGCAGTATGGTTTCCCACAGACGGCGCCAAAATGTTGACCACAAAATCGAACTGGATCTTGGACCAACACGTCTCAGCTCCTCACTCTTGAACACGTGGATCTCCTGCGCACTGTGACAAACAATCAGTTTGCAAAGGGAACCGAGGTGGCTCCTGTTTGCACTCCAATGCCAAAGTCAGTACTCATTTTTGGCGAATTTATATTGGGTGCGTGAAATATAAGTGTGTAAAAGAGAGAAAAGGGAGTGAGAGAAATATATTGTTAAGAGTATCAAAATGCTCACCTTTTTCTTGGAGGCAAGTGTGCTCTATTTATAGAAGGTGTAATTATCTTAGATTGTGACATGTGTTATGCTTTACATATGGTAAGATCCTAACCCTTCATGAGGTAAACCATTTCTTTGGTTATAATCATTACTACATGTCATAGGGTTAAAGCAACCATCAAATCACTTTAAAGATGTTGTCACATCAAGCTATCTTGTCACCTTTTCAGGGTACTCCCCTCGGCTTAGGAGTACCTAGGCATAAGGGTACCTCGGCACAGCATCACCCCCGCATAGGTTACCTCGGCACAGCATCACCCCAGCTTAGGTTACCTCAGCATAGCATCACCTCGGCATAGGGTCACCTCGGCATATAAGAATCCAGCAAATTTGGTATCCGCAGTTTTGGCCTATAGGTCATGATTAGGTGACTGGATGTTTTGTGGCTCCCCGGTGAGCCCATATAGATGACGTGTCATGTACAATTAGTCATGGTCGTAACATTTGCAAGAAGCTTTTTCATCACTAAATGCTGTTTTTTGGAAAGAAGCTGCACATAATGAGATGGAATCACTAATTTCAAATAAAACTTGGAAATTGGTTTATTTACCACCAGGTTGTAAAACTATTGGGTGTAAATGGATCATAAGGAAGAAATTAAAACCGGATGGTATTGTAGACAAGTACAAAGTGAGACTTGTCGCAAAAGGTTTCAAACAACAAGTTGATTTAGACTTTTTTGATACATTTTCTCCGGTTTCGAGAATAACATCCATAAGATTGCTAATTGCAATATTTTCTATTCATAATTTAATTATTCATCAAATTGATGTTAAAACTGCTTTTTTAAATGGTGATCTTGATAAAGAAATATATATATATGGACCAACCTGAAGGTTTTATGCAACCAGGTGAAGAAGGAAAAGTGTGTAAGCTATCTAAATCCCTTTTTGGCTTAAAATAGGCTCCTAAACAGTGGCATGATAAATTTGATTCATGCATGATTGAAAATGGGTATAAAGTGAATGAGAGTGATATATGCATATTTTATAAATCTTGAAAAAAATCGCATGTTATTATTAGTCTATATGTTGATGACATGTTAATTTTTGGCTCTAATATTCATGTTATAAATGAGGCAAAAAGTATGCTCAAAAATCATTTTGACATGAAAGATCTTGGTAAGGCTAATTTTATTTTGGGAATGCGAATTACTAAAACAAGTAGTGGTATTTTTCTTGATCAATCACAATATGTTGACAAAATCTTGAAAAAATACAATTATGTTGATTGCAAGTATGTTGCTACTCCTTTCGATTCAAGTGTACACTTATTCCCGGTTGAGAGGGAAGATGAAGTGATAAATCAAAAGGAATATGCTAGCATAATTGGAAGCTTGCGATATGCAACTGATTGCACGAGACCAGACATTGCATTTGCAGTGGGGGTACTTAGCAGGTATACTAGTAAGCCAAGTAAAGAACATTGGCATGCTATTGATAGAGTAATGAGATATTTGTTTGGTACCAAAAATTATGGCTTACTTTATAAAAAATATCCTGCTATTGTTGAAGGATTTTGTGATGCAGATTGAAATACTCTATCAGGAGATTCTTTATCTACCAGTGGATATACTTTCAAATTGGGAGGTGCTGCTATTTGTTTGAAATCTAAAAAACAAACCATTATTGGTTGAGAGATTTATTACAGGAAATTCCAATGTGAGAAAAACCAATACCTCCTATTTTGGTTTATTGTGACAGCACTGCTGCTATTGGTAGAGTGAATAACCATTATTATAACGGTAAATACAGACCTATAAGAAGAAAACACAGTACTGTGAGATCATATTTGAGTAATGGGATAATTAATGTGAATTACATTAAATCATGTGATAATTTTGCAGATCCATTAACCAAGGCCTTGGCAAGAGAAAGGGTCTGGAATACATCAAGGGGGATGAGACTAATGCCTATATCATCATGAACCATGTATAAGGAAACCCAACCTGGTGACCAGAGATCTTGTATCCAGGTTCAATGAGAAGAACGAATTATATGATGGTCGGTAGAATGCGCAAATTTATTTTGTCAATCCCTAGGGTGTATGTGCATTATCCTGTAACGATGGAGGGTTGAGTTTTCTTGGAAAACTCTTAATAAAATTTGTATCTCTTATGAGTGGGGTGCTACAGTTACAGGTGCACTCTTGACAAATTTTACCTATATGAGTATGAGAGTTGGACCGCTCTCAATGAGAATACTAGGCATATTCTTGAAATACACTCATGAATACCGGGATCAGCACAGGGCCGTAAGTGCTGGCTATTAAAGCTCAAATTAACATCTGGATTATTATGTGTGAGCAGCAATTCTTTATTTCCTTTAACCAGTTATAGTTCAAGTCTGAGACTACTACTAACTGTGGAGTAAAGATTACTGTTTCACTAGTGAAGGTTCAATGCAGAGTCACACCTATCATAATGCATAATAATCTATCTATTGGCCAAATTATATATATTAATTTTAATAAATGAGTGGGGGATTGTTGTTACATTTATTAATTAATATTGTAACAAGTGTTGAAATTTATTAGTTTACATTTAATTCCCACGTGCATTAAAGAATGTAATAGATACACATATAGACAAACGGTTTTTACATGCACAATTTATATATAAATATATATTTGTGAGTTTTATTTTGAGGCCAATAGAAAGGTGTTCTTAAATAGAGAGCTTTGGATTAATCGTTTAGTGCAAAATAAGGATTTCACCACACAACATTTAAGTTGGGCTGTTGTATCCTGGAGGGGACAAGTCAGAGATTTCTGGTTGCACCGGTGATTGATATTTTTTCAACACCGCAGAGGGCTTGAATCTCCTTAAAGAAAACGAGATATCTGCACCTCAGCCTAATTGGTTACGGTTATTGTATCCATTATTATTATTGTAATATTTTGTATTTATATTGTAATATCACTAACAGATTTTAAACGAAAGATATTTTTGTGAAAAGTAAATATGCCGAGATATTATGATCATTCACTGAAAGAGGTTTGATCTGTTGTCTATCGTGGATAATATAAGATTTGCCCATAATCAGTAAAAGCTGCCTAATATCCAATTTTTTAAACATTAGATACGTAGCAATTTTTCACTGATTTTGACACAGTGGACAATAAATCAAGATTGTTCACTGAAAAGTGAAACGACGTTACATCGACAAGGAGCTTATGAAAACGGAGATCTTTTTCTGTTAATTTTATCTTTTTATTTTTGAAAATCGAAGGGCTTTAACAGACTGTTCGGCAACTACCATTATTTTTTTAGCAGCCATTTATTCCGTTTTTCGAGGTGAGATTTGTGATTAAAAATTAGATGGAGAAAATGTGTGTGGTTAAAAAGTAATTTGAAAAATTGTGTTATTTATAAATTAGGCTATGTTCTTTAAAAATTAATTGGCAAATAAATGGAATGTTTTGTGTCAAATCAAGGAATTAAAATTATTTGTTAATTTATTTGTGTTTTTTAGGTAAGATGAATGGTTAAAAATTGGAGAGAGAAAATATGAATGATTAAAAAGTGGTATGAGAAATTGTGTAATTTAAATTTTTGTAATGATTATAAATTAAAATTTTGATTCCTTTTGTCCAACATGGCCTTAGTTTATAAATTGTGATCTTTGCCTAAAAGAATGATGTGTAAATTAAAGGAAGAAAAATAGTGGTTAGGCTGCTGGACTGGTTCTGTACTGTATTTTACTTGTCCCCTCCACTTAACACATACAGTGCGTGTACAACAGTCTCAAGTCCAAAAGGGACAATGGCACATTGATATTGGCCGCTTTTGCCTTTTGTTCCAGTTTTTTCTATGCTATTGTCTGTGTCTGCTCAGAACTGCAAAATGGGGGAAGAATCATATTTTGAATTTCTTGTAAATATTTGATGCTCTATGTCTTCTTCTCATGGTTTGATACAGCACGCCCACGCTACAAATATGCATTTCCTGTTGATTTTTTTTTTTAAACCATCTATAAATCTTACAGTTTCTTGAATTAAAGACACCATCTTTATCGATTTCTTTGTCACTAGAGAAGTCCTTTCTTTTCCTTTTTCTTTCAAAAATAGCTTTTTATGTTTGTTGGTATACAGTAACTCTTCCAAAAACCACTTGATTACTTCCCAAACCAACTTAAATGGGTAGTGGGTTGGCTACTTTTTGTTTCTTGTGGTGTTTTAATGCTATATAGTTTTAAGTATAAAAAAACAAGCACCACCTCTTGGGGGATTAATGGAAATTGATCTGAACCTTGCAGTGGGTGAGGTGGAGAAAAATGCATGTAACAATGGAGGAGAATGTGACAAATTGGGAGGTAGTAGTTGTGTTTATTGCTCTTTGTCCACTTCTACTTCCTCGTGCTCTTCAAATGCTGCATCTGCCTCTTCTTCCTCTCATTGTTCAGTATCAATCTACATGGAGCTATGGCATGCCTGTGCTAGCCCTCTCACAACCTTTCCCAAGAAAGGGAATTTAGTAGTGTATTTCCCTCAGGGGCATCTGGAACAAGTTGCTTCAAGGGATATGTCCAATTATGATCTCCCTCCCCAGATCTTTTGCAGGGTTCTTGATGTACAGCTACTTGTAAGTACTTGCGATTGAAAGCATATTTGTAGTTATTTTGATTTTGATTTTTCTTCTTGATCTGTGTGTATAATTTCTTGAAACAGGCTAATAGGGAAAATGATGAAGTCTATGCTCAGATGACTGTACTCCCCCTAACAGAGGTATGATTTATGATTATGAATACTTCAGTGGCGTTTTCCTTTTCTGTTTCTGGATTTTCTGTTTGGTTTCAGAAAGAGATACATGTTTGAAGTGTAGAGTTGCCTTCTTGATTGTTACAAAAAATCGTCATCTTGGTGGGCTTCATCTTCTTTTTTCTTTATTTCGAACTGGCGAATTTTGTCTTTGGGCAGTTCTTCTTGTGATTTAGATTAGTTCTTATAGGATAAATTTCAATATTTATTATCATGCAGTTAATTGAAGCAAAATTAGATGACAGAGAGATTGAAAGGATAGGGATCAGTGAAGACGGGGATGGAGTTACACCGGTAAAATCGACTTCCCACATGTTCTGCAAGTCTCTTACTGCTTCTGACACCAGTACACACGGAGGACTTTCCGTCCCTCGTAGGGCTGCCGAAGATTGTTTCCCGCCTCTGGTTTGACATCCTTCTGTCCTTTTAGCTCTAATTGCATTTGATAGGTCATGTCCAGTGGAAGCTTTCTTACAAATTTTTGTGCTACATTTTTTTTCTAATAGGATTATACAGAGCAAAGGCCCTCCCAGGAGCTTATAGCAAAAGACCTACATGGCGTTGAATGGAAATTCCGTCACATTTATAGAGGTATTAAATTTAATTCTACAATGTTTTTGAGTATAGAAAAACTGACAGTTCGATGCTAAATGTGCAGGCCAGCCAAGGCGACATTTGCTCACGACTGGATGGAGTATATTCGTTAGTCAAAAGAATCTTGTATCGGGGGATGCAGTTCTGTTTATGAGGTACACGCTCATATAAACTCCAAGGCTGTAGAGCCATAAGTTAAAAGGTTATAGTCGATAGGCTCCATTTTGTCTCTAATGCTGACCTATTGTGGAAAGGTTAGATTAAAAATGAAAAACTTCAGGAAGAATGTAATTACATGAGAATGCCAAGAAGTGCGGAATTAAATTAACTGAACTATACTTCAAACACGATTTCTAGTGAATGTGAATGGGAAGAAGGGTTCCCAGGTGAACAGTTTCACATCGTCTGACATCTAGATCTCAGAGTAAATCCAACTCAAATTTTAATATTTGGATAGTAGGTGTGTGGTCTCCAATAACTTGGTGTGTATTTTATCTTTCATAATCAAAATGTGTTCTTTGAGAACCATACAAGTCAAACACGGAATAAAACTTGTGTTCTAAGGGAAAAATTCTAGATGTGAAAGAAAAATGTTCTTTCTTGCCTCATTTTTTATTTGTGAGAGGCTGGCGTGGAGGGAGTAAAGTAGCAAATGTATAACAATTCTGCTACGGGACCCCATTTTTTGACACCCATACCAATGGCAACAATCTGTTTTTTTACCCATCACATCAACTTCAAAATCAACAACTCGCAATTCTCCACATCATTTTCGCTCACTCTTTCAGTCACCATTTTCGGGCTGTTTAGCTTTTAGAATGTATAATATGTTCCTATGAAGTTAGATGATGAATCCTTAATAATGTGGAATATGGTTAATGTAGGGGAGAAGGTGGAGAACTAAGGTTGGGAATTAGAAGAGCTGCTCGACCTAGAAGTGCACTGCCTGATTCAATTATTAAAAATCAGAATACTTATCCCAATGTTCTCTCTTCAGTAGCTATTGCTTTGTCAAGCAAGAGCCCATTCCAAGTGTTCTATAGCCCAAGGTAATGCAATTTTTCTCTTGTAATTTTTAAAGGATCTAGATTAGTTTATAAAAAACTCCTTACTTGCACTGCTACAAAACGCTAACAACTGGGACGTGTGAATCTGTAACTCTTGATATGAGTTGGGTATTATCTCATAATATTTTTTTCTGATTAAGTCAACTGCCATCTGCATTAATTACGGCTTCAACAAATGATAGAAATAAAGCTGCTATCTGTAATTTTGATTAGTTTTGAAGACTGTTGGACAGTGTCTAATCCAACACCTGGCCACATACGACTCTTTCCTGTTTAAGTTGCCATAGGAAGGTGGTGAAACTGTTTACTTGTATGGGGATGCTCTTAATAAAACTGAATCTCTTTGCCAGATTCTTTTACTATGAGTGGATATTTTTTCATCAAGAAACATATTTTGTTATTCAACTTCATATATATATTTTTCCAGAAGGGATGCTTGGGCCACTTTGATTTTCAGCTAAAATGCCTAGATTCAGTCTTGTCCACCTTTCCCCCTTTAAGTATCAGCATTTTCTCCCCTGTATATTCTTAGACGCAACATTGACAATGCACAAGTTCTCTATGTCCTTATTTCACACTTCCATGTAAATTTCCCGATCATAAGATTTAATGTGAAGATACAATGACAATCCGTTAGGAAAATAAAAAATTAGCTAAAAAGACTTGAACCTTCATTTTTTGAATAAGATAAAAGAAAAATAAATAAGTTTTCAGATTGAATCTTGTCCTCGCTGGCTTGCTACTTTATTGAATAAGATAAAAGAAAAATAAATAAGTTTTCAGATTGAATCTTGTCCTCGCTGGCTTGCTACTTCTAGAGTATACTCATGAGGCTGTTATATCATCACAGAACCAAAATTTTCTTATCAGCATGGATCAGGTATTTCCTTCATCATAGAGTTTGCTCTGTCATTACAGCTCAAACAATGAATATACTGCAGCAGCTTACGTAACAGATATTCAGAACGTATAAAATGGCTAAAATCAAGAATAAAATGGACAAGGGCCAAAAAGAGAATTGATTGAGTAGAATCAGAGTGAAAACCAAAAAGGAAAGATGGTCGTATAAAGAAAAGACCTGACAAATTAAAAGTATCAAACTATGATCAGCTAGTCCATCTTTTCTTCATGCTTTCTTTTTTTGTATGGATTGCATTTCATATTTGCCTCCTTAGTTCTAAATCATTTAGATAATTTACTCTTTATCTTGTACGGATTACGGCTAGTTACCAGTTTGGTTTTGGTGAAGTAGTTACCAATTTCTAAAACTCGGACACCGCAATAAAACTTGCACCGTGCCAGCTCAAGCTGATGGTGCCAAAATGCTTTTATGGCATAATATTCAGTGTGCTAAAGCTGTACTCACTCGTATAGGACCTATGTTTTGCTTTGGGCTAATAAAATCCTATGGCATGACAATGTTGGGAACAAATTCTGCAAATTGATGAGAGTAAACCTATAGGGCGAAAGACTAGATAAACTTTTGCTCCTATGATTATTATTGCACGCACATGACCCAGGATAATTTTCTGAATACTTAGCTCCCCGGAGAGTCTGGTGGAGCACCCTACTAGTTAAAATCATCATGTTAAGATATCTTTGACCACGGGAACTGAAGTTTACACAAAACTTTATTTTCATTACACTTCAATTTGATTTGAGAATTATGAAGAACTTGATGAACTTTTCCTGTTGGTTCTAGTTTATAGTTGTTTCAAACCAAATGGTGGGTGTGGAGCCGTAATTTAGTCTGTTCAAACTTAAAGGTATTTGATGATGCTTTTCTTCATACTTTGCTGTTATCTCAAAAGTTCAGTTTCCCTTGTCCCTGTGGAGTACATTCTGGGACAATAATATTGGTTATATACATAAACTTAGGGTCCTTCTGGCTGGCTGATAAATGGTTATTATGCTGTCATTTTTTGTGTTCTGTAGTCATAGTCACTCCTTTTGCGAGTTAGTATCTTAGAAATCATGTACTTGGTTATTAAATCGTTGAGAAACTTTTTCTGCAGGGCAAGTCATGCTGATTTTATAGTCTCCTACCAAAAGTACGTGAAGAGCACCGCCAATCAGTTACATGTTGGGACAAGATTCAAAATGAGATTTGATATAGATGATTCCCCAGAAAGAAGGTTTTACGAAATTCAGTCGAGCATTTAGTGCCTTTTTTCCTCTTTCGTGCTTTTATTTTAATAATTTTATTGAAATGTCTTGTGCTTTTTCAGATTCTGTGGAGTGGTAACTGGAGTTGGCGATGTAGATCCCTATAGATGGCCAAACTCAAAATGGAGATGCTTGATGGTACATTCCAACTCTTCTTCTGGAGCTCTTTGTATATAACAGATTTGAATTTGTCAATTGCTTCCACAAGAAAGTGGCTAGGACGGATGGTTTAATTTGCGCTCGAAGTTTGGTGTACATCTTTTCTGTTTCTTCCTGCTTTCATTTTTATTAGATTTATCGAGTCCGAGTTTTAGGTTTAACTTTGGGTAGGCAGAAGAACCAAAACATTTGGCAGTCTATTATACAAAAATCCATGCAGCTAGGGAATTTGTTGAGTCTATAAAATCAAGCATATGGAGCCTGTGTCATAATGGTCTCCAGGAATCTCTTATCATTTTGTGGTCTCTTATATCAAGGGTTTACTAATATGATTGCCATTACTGCAATTTATTAGGTTAAATGGGACGAAGATATGATGAGTAATCATCAGGATCGACTTTCTCCATGGGACATTGACTTCTCAGTTCCTTTCCCACACCTGAGCATTCATTCGTCTCCAAGAACGAAGAAACTGCGATCAAGTCTGCCAGTGACCCCACAAGACAGCCAAATCGCAGGTCCATATTTTTTTGTCAGCCTATAAAAATTACTTTTTGTTCACATTGTTTATTCTCATGGTAGTTCAGCACAGGTGCTGACGCGTTACTTTTATATTGATTTTTAATCAGGAGGGGATTCCCTTTTGGACTTTGAGGAGTCTGTTAGATCCTCTAAGGTCTTGCAAGGTCAAGAAAATGTAGGTTTAGTATCACCTCTCTTTGGACGTGATAGGATAAACCGTCAGCCGGACTTTGAGATTCAACCTGCAGCACGTCAAAATTCTGTATCTAATGTCAAGGAAAAGCCTAATTTTAGCGAGTTTGTGAAGAACGATGCTTCCGCCACCTATAGAGGCTCTGTGGAACCAGACTGGTTTCCCAAGGTCTTGCAAGGTCAAGAAATTTGCTCATTGGGATCCCTAGCTGGGAAAACAGATTTTAATCTTGGTGCATGGCCAAAACCTGAATTTGGTCATAATGTTTACAAAGCGTATACAACGCCAAGACCCAATTTATATCCTCTAGCTTCTGAAGGTGCTAGAAACATTTTTTTTCCTTGCAATGGGATCTACAGAGCTGACCAAGATCCTCTATCTTATGTGTCGGATGTTCAAAGAGAAAGCCAGGTGTTAAATTCCACTTCCATCGGAAATGTGGCTACAGTTGATATAGGTAAGGTTCCAAGTCCTGAAAACCAGCTGAGGCCACTGGAGAAGTCATCCACGTGTATCGCTCCAGAGGAACATTTCCTTTACACAAATGAGGCCATCTTGAACGGAAAGGCGCCCACCTTTAAACTATTTGGCTCTTCCTTGACCGAGGATATTTCGACACTTAATTCACTGGGTTCAAGTAAAAGGAGCTGCACAAAAGTAAGCTTCTATATGCATGTGGAGAATTGATTATGGTTTTTCTCATTCATTATTGCTGATGTTTGCCTAAATGAAGGTTCACAAGCAAGGCAACTTGGTGGGTAGAGCCATTGATCTCTCAAGACTACTTGGTTATGATGACCTGCTGACTGAACTGGAGAGGTTATTTAGCATGGAAGGCCTCTTGCATGATCCTGAAAAAGGATGGCGTATATTGTACACTGACAGCGAGAAAGACATGATGGTCGTTGGTGATGATCCATGGCAGTAAGTCCCTCACATGACGAACCTCTTAAATTTTTTTCCTTCTTGTCTCTCCGTAGTTTAGGACTTGTCGAAGCCGAAGTTATGAAATCCTTTGTCATAACCTGAATTTCATCGCCATATTTTCGCAGTATGTGGATTTAAATTGTAATTTCGTTACCTATTACAACTTGAATCGCAGTGAGTTTGTTGAAGTGGTGTCTAAGATCCATATACACGCACAAGAGGAAGTGGAGAAGATGACCGTTGGAATGATCAGTGATGACACTCAAAGCTGTTTGGAGGAAGCGCCACCAGTAACAGACGTGTCGCCGTCGAAGTCATCTTCCGTTGGCTAGTCTGATTCTTCGTCGACTGTGATCAGGATGTAAATCTGGTTCTTTAACCATCATGCTTGCAGTACTGTTCTGTGCTACTTAGCAAACTTGGTTGTGTTTCTTAAGCGTTCAGGATTGTAAGATAAACTATGTTTTGCCTTGTTGTTGCATGATACTATGATGTTGGAAAACAATGTGAATCTTTTATTATACTAGTTTTGACTCGTACGTTGTACGAGAACCGTTCTACAGTTGAATTTATTAGTATTATTTTAATGTATTTGTAATAGAAATTTTGCAAAATCTGATGTATAGATAATAATAATTGATAAAGAGAAAGACTGATGAGCCATAATGATGTCTGAAGTACAACCAGCACATTATCAGTTACATGTTTATCAAAATGCCCAATATCGAATCATAGCAACAGGAAAATAGCAAATCCATTGATGAAATATGCGAAAACACCACCTTTCCACGCTGCAATCTTGGAGGGCTTCTTAGAAGAGGATGGAGTTGTGACTTGAATTTCAAGCAATAGAGCATGGCCAGCATATGCAAATGTAATCTGCCCCCAAAGCGTTAAAAACAAGAAACGTGTAATCAGCTCCACTAATTTTCTTGTACCCGTAAATCACGTTTTTGACCCTGCTATGACACCTGCTCATTACCTAGAGATTCTTCATGGCAACTCAACTTCTGTCAATAATACATGGATTTTAAGATTTTTAATCTTCTTAAGCTTCTGTTTGGGAGAAAATGAATCTAACAAAAAGATGAAGTTTCGACCTGACCACATTTACTTAAACAAGCAATTCCCTCTTCCAAATAATCTTGCCGGCTAATCCAGAATTTAGGTGCATCCTACAATACTGTTAAATGATCTCAATTTTTACAATCATGTCTTAGACATGTTCATGATTTTAGGTACGGAGACTTACGGTCCTTCTATGCGAGTAGGAAATTATTAGTATGTTCGACTACACTTAAAAAGTTTACATAAAGTAACTTGAGAATAAGTATTTTAAACTAAATAACATTTTTATTGGTTTAAATTAAGAAATAATTAAGAAAAAATAACATATCAAAACTCGTTTGGAAACAAAATTTATTTCCATGCGGTCTATTGCTAAATGTACCCATTCAGAAAGCGCCAAAAATTATCATTGTAGACCTCATTTGAGTACAAAGAAACCGATGTTAAAAGAAACATTTTATTCATTGATGATGTTGTGTCACGGAAGGGAGAGTTGACAGAGTATGAACCTTCATGATTCCGTAAGAACGACACCTCCCAGATACACCATATGCTTTCTTTGTGGTGGATCCTCTATCTGCAGCCGTAGTTTCTATTTTAGTTAGGGACAATAAAAGAGGTCTTCATTCACTTGGTGAAAAGGAAGCAAAAGGAATGAAGAAACTGCAGATAGAAGATGCCTACAAGATACTGATCTAAATTTTCAAGGTGCCTATAAATAAGAATAATTGAGGTAAATTTACCTTCAACCCATCTCTGTTTCCCTTCAAAACTACTTCAAGATAACGGTCCAAAATTTCTTTATCAAGACTGAAGGAAAGGAAAAGTTTCACAGATTGAGTAAAACCCAGAGTACAAATAGAAATCACATTATGCCTTTAAAATTTTCAAGAAACGCTCTAAATGGTAAATTGTATCAGAATGAGTACTTGAAAGAGTCCACCATCAAATCACCAGAGCAAATAAATGATTTTGCAAAGTTTAATAGCATAATAATGTATAAGTACAACATACTAATTTGGACCTTAAAGTTTCCACTAATGAACACCTTTCCTTCTCTGCTTCCTAAAATCATAAAAAGCCAAACATGTAATAACTAATTGCCATACGCATGAAGAAGCAATGATCATAGAAAAAAAAAATTCTACCTGAAGCTCATTTATAACTTCTTGTTGCTCTTTCTGTCGTCTCAATGAGAATCTAATACTCGTTTTATTTCCTCCTAAGCCTCAGCCTCATCCTGGACTCTCTGCTTTTATATCTACAACAGATTTCTCTAGCTCTTCTCTTCTCTTCTCTGATCACGTTCTTTATCTAAGAAGGCTTTTATTCTGAAATAGAAGTCTGCTGGCTGAACCAATTAAATATGAATTAAAATACATCCCCGAAACTCAAAAATTGCTTCACTTTGACGCCTAGAAAATGAAGCTTTCAAGATCCTACTTAGTTCATCTCTGCAAAATCGAAATGGATTAGAAAAAATATTGGATCAAAAGAGAGACCAAACATCATAAGAAAAATCATCAATAAAAGAAAAATAAATGCGAAGTTCAAGATATGATTTAACATATCAGATTGCTTTCTCTTTGACCTCACCTCTTGCACAATAAATTATCAAGACTTTCTCATCTATATCACGGATTAACATGAACATTAATCTTAAAAAACTTTCAACAATGTTGATGTCACGTAATGCTGTGCAAAAAAGTTCTATTATGGTTCTGGACGCAAGAATAATACATGTAGATTTCATTAAATTTTCATGGTCTCAATAAAAGAACTTCATCATCCACATCTAATAATATGAAAAAAAAAATAAGAAAATATCAATAAAAGACAAATTTAAGCCTTTTATAATAGAAAACACAAATATATATATATACACATGAGTCTGAACTCCTCAAAATAAGAATTAACTGTCGGAATAAAATAAAACTAATAAGAAAAAATTGTAAATGAACTTAAAAATTAATATATAAAAGGGGATAAGATTCTTTTAAAATAATATAATAGATTGCCTAATAGGTAGCAACAATAGCTATGATCTTCATCTTTACCTGTTATAATTCATGCAATAATAATTTCATCTCGGACAAACCAAAAATGTAAGTCAATCAAATGTGTTATTAACATTGAAACGTGATTTATGTACCTAAATCTGTGTGTTGATACTGTAATTAAATTACATAGACCAAATAAATATAGGTAAGACGATGAATGAACTCCTAGTTTTTTTTTCTTCTGACATAAAAAAAATTAAATAGTAACAATTAGTTCAGTCCAAACAAGACTTTACCACATGGAATCTATAAGTATATTATGAATGGGACCTCCTAGAAGATTCCAACACATTCAATTTGCATAAGAAATATTGATTCTCTCATTACCTCTTTAAATGACAAAAAAAAAATTGGAATCTTTATCATCTAAGAAAAAATAAAAACCAAAACGAGACTGAAGCAGTTCAGGTAACGTATAGATCCACACTCAAGTCTTGGGATTTCATGACCTGTATGCATAGAAAAAGAAGGAAATCATGAAGTTAGGATTTGAACTTATTAATCTATCATTAAAAAAACATATTACTATAAAGGGATATCAAATGATGCAATAAAAGGCCAACAACAAATAATTGAAAAATCTGATGAAGACATTATAAAAGATGAACTCACCAGCTCGACTAATAATTTAACAGTATGTTTGGAAGATTTAAGGATTTAAGAATGAATTATAAATAGAATTTGTGATAAAAAGATGGTATGAATCCATTAAAATGTGTGGTTGAAAATGAATTTTGACCACTTATAGATCATTAAATTGATTCAAACAAAGGCTTAGAATTTGAGTAGTAAATTAGACTCGACTGAAAGAAAAAACGAAAACAGTACCTAAAAATATCAGTAAATACTAAATACACACATTAACAATGTATTTGACTACGAATATTGTTACTTACGTCATGAAGATCAAGGTATTTCTTTTTCCACAGTTGGCTCAAATCCTTCAGAAACAGAGACTTGTATTCCAGAATATATACATTCTTCTTGACCCTAGTAAACAGATTTCACAAAGTCAGGACATCCTTTTTCATTATGCCATACTTTCTCTTACACTTGTAAATATGGAATTGCAGAAAAATTAATGGCATTAAGTAAACATTAATAAATCTCATCTGAAGTTTTCAAGAAATGAGTCTTACCCATACAAATGCTAACTTCTTTTTCATCTCAAAACCAGTGACACTCTAAAATAGCTTTTGTATGACTTCTTTTCATTTCAACAAATGAACAAATCAATCTCATTTAAATCATTTTCTGATCTAATGAACAAATCAATCTCATTTAAAGCACAACAAAGAAAATAAGGAAAGACCATTGAAACTCACTTTTGATTTCTATCTCATTTAAAGCTCAGCAAAGAAAATAAGGAAAGACCACTAAAACTCACTTCTGATTTCTTTCAAGCATTATAAGTACCTAAATCGTCGATATTTTGCAGGATTTTGTCCAATAAATCAAATGGCAGAAAAGGGCATAAAGAAGATGAAGCATGTAAAAAAAGCGGCTTAATAATTAAAAGCAAAAAACTAACTAATTGGAGCTTGAAATAAACTTTACCCATCAATGATGCTATCTAGATCTGGAGGAATTAGATCAAGCAGTTGGAGGGTGAGAGTTGATTCTGTGGTAATGTTGGAGTTTTTATCATATGGATTGGCGGAAGATAAGTTTCCCGACTTTTCATTTCTGTAGATGTAGAAGAGCAGCAGAGTCTGGAAAGAAAGAAGAGTTGGAGGAGATGTTGGTAGAGAACGAAAATATCCTCATTGCGGTCAGTATCTAATTGTGTACATGTCATTACTTAATTGTTTCATGAGATGACGAATATAGTTAGGATAAAAATTGTTGACTTCCATGTGTGAACACTAACAACCAAAAATAAATAGTAAATTAATAAAGTACCTCTTATAATATAAGGGTGATATATAATATAATATATAATATAATATAATAGAAGTCCAATGCCTATAGCAGTGCTAACGAATTAGATTAAAATTTAAAAAAGTAGTGCTATCAAATCGGAGCTAGGTATACTACTTAGAATTGATAAATATGAGATACAGTACGTAGCTTTTTCAAATTATAACTATTTAGAATTGATAAATATGAGGTACAGTACGTAGCTTTTTCAAATTATAAATTGGTTGATCCTATGAAACGTGTGGTTAAAAGGATAAATTTTGTATGATTAAGGACTCAAATAATATTGATAAATAAATAAATTATAAAAAAAAGGTATAGTTGAAGTGTATAAAAAATTATATTTTAAAAAGATTAATTACATAAATTATCGTTAAGATTTAATAGTTATGTAAATGATCATGGAAAAAAAATGACCATTGAGGATTTTTTTTATAATAAGTCATTCAAATTCATAACTATAATTGTGGACATTTGGTAAAAATTTGCCCTTATTAGATATCTTTTATTCAAAATCTAATTTATTTAAAAACTCCTTTTCAACCAATATTCAATTAAAAAAAAATCTTACAAACAACATTCTACCAAAAAAATTACTATTCATTTCAAATAAATTATTTTTAAACAAAACATCTTGAATAGAAACGGCTAACCAGGGTTTTATTTTTCTATTATATATTATTGAAAGATATAAAATAGGGATGTAAAATTTTGATCCCACTAGCAACTGTAAAAATTAAATGAATTACTAAGGTTACGTTTGATACCCATATTTTTCATGAAAAAAAAATCATTTTCACCATTTTTTTTCCTTCTTGCTGCGTTTGATTGCACCAAAGTTCCTCATGGCAATTCATTTTCCAACTTTATCATTCACGCGCCTATTTTCCATGAAATGAAGGAATTCATTTTCCCAACTAGGTATGAGGTTTTAGTTTTCAGGTAAAATTTGTATCATTTTCATCACGTTTGATCCTTTTTGTTGTTGTTAATTGATTTATTTTTTTCAAAAACTAACACTATTATTATTAAGTACAAATGTGTTAAAAATGAATTTTTTTTATTAAAATAGTTAAAGTCTACTTTATTTGCTATGAAAAATAATGTCAATTAAATAACAAAAGTTGAAAAATTCTCAACTTTTTTCACCTAAAAAATTAAACACATAAAACATCCAATTCTCAGGAATTCAATTCTTTATAATTCATTTTCTTTTCACCAAAATCTCACTATCGCTATCACACGCAGTCTAATTCTAATTGGCTTTTGCATTAATTCTTTTTTAACTTCCTTTAAATATAAGGCTGCGTTTGATTCGCCATGGAAAATATGATTTTTCACGTGATTTTTCAACTTTGCGCTGTTTGGTTGCCTAAGTTTTCCATATAATTCATTTTTCCACTTGCCTCGAAATCCGGTATTTTTCTTGTTTTGGATGAATTCGTTTTCTAATGGGGGAGGAGGTTTTATTTTCCATGGAAAATCTTATATCATTTTTGTTACGTTTGATTATTTTTGTTGTTGTTAATTGATATATTTTTTTCCCAAAAATTAACATTATTACTACTAAGTACAAACTTGCTAAAAAATGAAAATATATATATATATATATATATATATATATATTATAATAGCTAAAGTTTACTTTATTTTCCATGGAAAATAATGTCAACCAAATAACAAAAGTTGGAAAATTCTCCACTTCTTCTACCTAGAAAATTAAATCAATCAAACACATTAAACTTTCAATTCCCAAGAATTTAATTCCATATAATTCAATTCCCTGAAATTCATTTTCTTTTCACTCAAATTCCCCCATCGCTATCAAACGCAGCCTAAAATATTGTTTGATTAGAGAGTGGAAAATAAGGTGGAATTTCAGTTCCATGAAATTCAAATTCCCGTACCATCAAAGAATTCAGATTCCCTTGAATTCAAGGGGAGTGTGACTTTTTGTAAGTGGATGGAATTCAAAATTGTGTTTGATTGAAATATGACAAATTTAGGTTGAAAATATATTTTTCATAGAATTAGAATTACTATCAAACACACTCTAAAAATGTGAACCACAAAAAATAAAAAAAATTAAAAAAAATACAAATGAAGCCTGATGCGTCTATTGCCTCGGTCGTGAAATTTTTGTAGGTTAGACATCAGATTATTAAAATATGATGAAAACCACAACAATTCTTCAATTTTGGAGGTGAATATTAATTAATTAAAGATAAAAATTACTCAATTTCCATTGCACAAACAATGTTTTCTACAGAAGCTATAATGCCGATGAACCGGCAGTAAAAACATCCCTAATGATTTATGAATTGTGAAAAAAATTATTGTCACATAAGGAAAAATAAATTATGATTTAAAAATTTCATCTTCAATGGTTAATTTTCATGCTTATATGATGCTGATGTCGGAGGGATATTATCTGATATTATATCCAAGTATAGATAACATGCTAGATAAAGTGATTAGGCAAATATTAATTTTTCTTTTATTTAATCTAAGTTCGTTATTGCAGTTAATTTGAAAACACATGTATACATAAAAAAATTGCTAACAAAATCTTTTTGTTATTTCATTTATTTTGAATTTATTTGTGAAACCTTACGAACATTCGATTTGTCTATAATTCCAGATGTGTAATAGAACTCATAAATAGATTTTTTTTCTTTTTTTAGTAAAAAAAATGTGTTATTTTATGAAATTTGGATTTTGTTGTGAAGCATTAATATCATTCAGTTTCTATATATTTTCAAATTTATGACAACTAAATAAATTTCCCCCCAAAAAAATGTACAAAATTATTCGGTATGAAATGTGCATAACATGTAAACTGTCGAATTGGTAAGTCTAAGAATTATTCGAGTCGTTGAATATATACAATGTCAACTAATCACCTTAAATTTTCATTGTTGGAAGATAACAAATAAAACGCCACGGAATGCTACAATCCAAAGTTCCATCCAAATAAGAAATTTGAAATAACTACACGTCCAATCAGCGGATGACAAGTATAAATTGTCACCATATGTAAGACTCTTAGTTATATTTTTAAGAACATGACACAAATACAAGTATAAATTGTCACCATATGTAAGACTCTCAGTTATATTTTTAAGAACATGACACAAATACAACTACACTATTTCCTAAATACATCCATCTTAATCTGATTACCCAAGAATTATGAAATAAATGAAATTTTAAGGCTTAGAGCATTTACAATACTAAACTTTTTACATTAAATAAATTTTGTCATATGACAATTAATGTATGAAATTTCTTTCCACATAGGATGAATGTTTAATGAAAAGAAAGAGAACGTCAAATGTCATCTCCAATGCATTATTTTTTATCTCATTGTCTTGTTCATGCGATATTTCTTTTATTTAAATAAAATAAACTAAAAAAATAGCATTTAACCAAAATTGCTTAGTCAACATGTTAAACACTCTTTCAAGTGATAGAAAGTGGACTTGAAACATTCTTCATTTATTATTTTCATGTTATCATGATGGACTTCACAATTTAAAGCATTGGAGATAAAAATATTGGCATAATATGTGAAAAGTCTAATATTGTAGATGTAACCTTTACTTCTGATGATTACTGTTGCTTTCCATTTTCTCAATCTTAAGACTATCGTTCATAGAATTCTGAATGAGAAGAAGAATGTTTTTTTGAAATCCACTAAAATTCTGGGAAGATGTTGAAACACAATGGAACAAAGTAAATCTTGAAAATAGTATGCAATAAAACAAAGCACGTTATTTACAATTTTCTTCAGAAAATCGAAAAACCTTTTAAATGTACCATTTTTTAATTAAAATAAAATACTACACTATTCAATGCATAGAGAATATAAAAGACAACTGAATTGAAATTCTATCATATCATTACAAACTATTAAACTCGAAATATCAATAATCATGATATACTCACCGTGAGAAAATAACTAATCAAGATTAATCATGATATACTCACCGTGAGAAAATAACTAATCAAGATTTTTATAAGTTATGATATACTCGAACCCTATTAGTTGTACACAAAAAATAAATAAATAATAATTGAATTCTAAAAACAAAAAACAAAAAAATCTATGGACCAACACAAAAAATATAACTAAATTGTTCATATCCATTTTTTAACTGAAAACATATTAAAATGGTATATAATAAGAAAAACATAAAACGACCCATTTCGTTACTTGTTAATATATTAAAAACAAAAAGACTATACTTTGATACAAATACAAATATATTTATAAAAAGGCAATAGTACTTTGAAATTGTCATTCTGCAATTTATGTGGACACAATTTGATCACTTTAGAATTTCATCTTCATGAAGGCTTAAAGAACTTTATGTAATAGACTTTATAAAACAAAAAACAATAATAATAACCATGTCAAATTTAAGTACTTTGAATTTGAAATCCATATAAAATACTAAAGCCAAATAATATTGCTTATTTGTAATCAGTGCTTATAAATCAACTAAAATTTTTATTATTATTATTATTATTATTATTATTATTATTATTATTATTATTATTATTATTATTATTATTATTATTATTATTATATCATAGTAGTAGTACAAAGAAACTCCCACTATGTACAAATAAGTTCAAGAAATTAAATAACTGAAAATTTATCCACTCTAAAAAAAACAAAAAATTGCAGTTTAAAGGATTTTAAATGCCAATACAGCCGGGCACGTTCAATAGTAGTCATTAAACCAACTAGTGATGGCAACGGGACGGGTCTCCTCGACCCGCAACCCGCCCAGCGAAATTTTTTGAAACCCGAACCTGCCACCCGTCCCGTGAATTTCAGGGCGGGTCGGATTCGGGGTGGGTCAACCCCGTCGCCTCGTTTACCAGCCCCATTTAATTTTTTTTGTATTTTTTATTTTTTTCCCTATTAATTTTTATTAATTTATTTATTCGGGACATGTTCGGGTCTGGATGACCAAACCTGCACCCGTCCCGCGACCCGCCCGGGTCTGGAAAAACCGTCTCATACCCGTCCCGCGGGTCGCGGGGCGGGTTGGAATCGAGTACCCGTCAGGTCGGATTTTTTTGTCATCTCTAAAACTAACTTAAATGTATTGTTTTTCACTTTCAAAAAATGTATTGTTTTCCAATGCTTCCAGAGTCCAATGAATCAAATGCAGAGAAACAACTAGAATTAAAGAAAAAATATTAAAAAAAAAAAAATAGACGGAAAAATTTTGCCAAACTTATATATATATATATATATATATATATATATATATATATATATATATATATACACACACAGTCCTGCTCTCAGGAGAACAGGTTTACGCTTTGCCTTACATGAGATGTAAGGCAAAGCCTTAATTTAATAATTAAAAAATATATATATATATTAGGCAAGGCCTTAATTTAATGCTACTCATGCAAGGCAAAGCCTTAATTTAATAATTAAAGAAATATATATATATATTAGGCAAGGCCTGGCTTATGTTTGTCTGTCAGTGTACTTTTAGCGGTTGACACACACTTTTTTTTAAAAAAAAAAAATTAATTTTTTTTTTGTTTTACACTTTTTTTACGCAATGATTATAATTTATAAATAATACAATTTCTCAAACTACTTTTTAATTACATATATTTTCTCTATTCAATTTTCAACCATTGATCTACCTAAAAAACACCAAAAATTCAAAAAATAAACTGCGGCTCAAGCCATTGAACACTCCGTTAGTTTTATTTTATGTTTTGGTCTATGTTCGGATAAATGAAAAAAAATATTTATAAATCAATTTATAATTTATACAATTTTTCAAACCACTTTTTAATCTTACATCTTTTCTCTTTTCGAAAATCGAGGCAAGATGAAGGGTTAAATTTTGAAAATAAAAAAATATATTTAATTAAAAAGTAGTTTGAGAAATTGTGTCATTTATAAATTATAATCATTACATAAAAAAAAAGTGTAAAAAAAAAAAATAAAAAAAAAAAGTGTAGTGTGTCACACACAAACATAAGGCAGGCCTAGCAGACCTTGCCTAATTTTTTATTTTTTATATTAAACTAAGGTTTTGCCTTGCATCTCATGCAAGGCATAGCGTAAACCTGTTCTCCCACGTGCAGCGAGCAGGAGAACAGGCTACCTCTATTGGCTATTGGTCCACCACAGCCACCACGCCCAATCTTCGTTCCGAACCCATCGATCGGGAGTATTTTATTTCTCTTTCTTCATTCCGAGACCCATCGATCGGTAGTATTTTTATTTCTCGTAATTGATCTATTTTGTCTCATCGATAAACCTGTGGTTTTTATTGTTCTTTTACTATTTTTTCCTTGGATCACAAGTTCGGATTTCTTGTTATTCTTGAATTTACACCTCGATTTCCAAATAATAGTTATCATATCTTTTTATATTTGCCAAGGAAACATAGTTGAAATTGAGTAGTCAGTTTTTCCTAAGTTATTACATCATTGAACTATTGTTAATGTTTTGACCGAGTTTCCTTTGAATTTATTGATATTGATAGAAATTAAATAGTCAATTTGAAAAGCAGTTTTTGAAGAAATTTCTTTTTCTATTGAACATGATAGCATAGGAAAAGAAATTTTTATCTAATGGACATATGGGAGAAGTCTTTAAAAATTGTATCTAACGGGCATTAAATTTAAAGAGGCTTGAATGAGCTTTGCCATTTGCATTCATTAAACCATCTTCATAAATTCAATTGTTAATTCTTTTGGTTGATTTATTGCATTTTTTGTCTTTTGGTTTCACAGATGGTAACAATTTGAATATATGGACCATGATTTGATTGGTCTCGTTAATTGTCTTGGAATTAGATTTTCAGTTTCAAAAATAAAGGTATGACAGTTAGTAATAAGATTCAAAATTATTTAATTGTTGAATTTTAGATGCATCTGGTGGAAAAGAAAAGTGACTTTCAGATCATTGATGTTCACTTTTTCCCTCTTCTTTTAGTGCTATATGATACAAGTTTTGACAGGGCTTCACTATTGTCATGTAAATCAAGTACTTCATCATGATATTAAAAGTATTTCAAAACAAGCAATCATCTTTAGTTTTTAAATCATTTTATGACGCTAATATTGAGGTGTGCTCTATTTTTACTTGTAGGTTCAATAGACAACAATGAAGGAAACTTGAAGCTTGCAGATTTTGATCTTGCCATGTCATTCTCAAGTGATCACAGTGCTAATCTTACAAACCGTGTAATAACTTTATGGTATAAGTAAGCTTCATTGCAGACCTATTGATCTTGCCATGTCATTCTCAAGTGATCACAATGCTAATCTTACAAATCGTGTAATAACTTTATGGTATAAGTAAGCTTCATTGCAGACCTATTGTTTGACATCATTAGTGTAACGACCCGGCTCCCCTCGCTAGGGCCTTCTCCGAGCCGTACTCATGGTCTTTCCACTCCCCCCTTGGTCGTCCTGGTCCTCAAGGGCTGCCAGCCTCGTTTCCAAGAAGTGGATTTTTGCCTTCCGCAGGGATCGAACCTTGTACCTAGGGGTTAAGTACAAAGATTCTTAAATCCCTGCTACCATTAGACCACGTGGTCTAATGGTAGCAGGGATTTAAGAATCTTTGTACTTAACCCCTAGGTACAAGGTTCGATCCCTGCGGAAGGCAAAAATCCACTTCTTGGAAACGAGGCTGGCAGCCCTTGAGGACCAGGACGACCAAGGGGGGAGTGGAAAGACCATGAGTACGGCTCGGAGAAGGCCCCATCGAGGGAGTCGGGTCGTTACAATTAGTTTCTAAGCTAATTGGGTCTCTCTTTTGATGGTTTAAGTTTCTGTATATAATTAGGATTTGAATGATCACGACTTAAATTTTGTAGGCTACCAAATTTGTCCTTGGTGCCTCAAAGTATGGTCCATCTTTTGACGTAGTCGTTGGTTGCATCTTTGCTGAACTTCATCATGGGAAACCAATCTTTCCAGAGAAAGTTGAGGTACTATTTGTTAGGACTTTAATTTTTATAATAAAGCTCAGGAATGTCTGATTCCATTGATTATAACGATCAAGAGGTTATATTTTTCTTGGATACCCTAAATCTAATAGTAGGATGATCCAATATTTCTAGCTAACATTAATTAAAGAACTCTGGTACTCAGTATAGGTTCTTGTTACGACAGCAAATGTGAATGGAGGTAGAGGTGTCAAGACGGACGGGCCGACCAGACCCGTGAAAACCGACCCGGATTGACCCGGGACCGCGGGCCGACCCATGACCCGTGCGGGCGGTTCACGGGTCAAGAAGTTGTGAACTGCGGATTTTGCGGGTCAAACCTTTGCGGACCGCGGTTAACCCGCTGGCCCGTAAAAAAAAAAAAACTGTTTTTATTAAATATGGTAATATTGAAAATCTCTCTTCTTCTAAAAACTCTAATACAACTTTTAAAGTAAAATCTTATTTTTTTCTCCCTAATAGCTAAAAAAATAATGTTTTTTGACAATAGTAATTAGAAATACATTTATCATTTAATTGTTATTTGTTTATATTTTATTTAAATTTGCAAATTTAGAAGTAATTTATATAACATAAACTATAATTTTAAATTCTATGTAAATATTTTATGGTATAAATATGAATTTATCATTTTAATCATTTTGTATTTAGAAACTTAACAAAAAATTTGATATAATATGAAAAATTTTATGTTTTTATTCATACGGGTCAAGTCAGAACAAACCGCGACCCGCATGGGCTCGACCCGAATGGGCCAGCGGGCGGGCTTGGGTTGTAGTTCAAAGTTTGCGGGCTGACCTGTAACCGGCCCGTAACCCTCAGCGAGCGGGCTTTTTTCAAGCGGGCCGTTATCGGGCTTTTTATTGGCGGGTCGACCCGGCCCGAACCACCCGGATTGACACCTCTAAATGGAGGGATAAAGTGAGATGGCAATAATTGGAGAATACTATGAATGGCTCAACTATCTTAGACCAAACGATAAACGTGAATAATTCTTTGATGATGAAGATGGAATAATTTGCGTTCTCTTTACAAGCATTGGCAGTAGGTATAATCAATCACCTTCCTTATCTCACTACTATTTATTTTATTTTTTCCCAATAGTTTTTTCTTTTTTATTTGTATATGAATTTATCATGTTCGTCTTCTTTGATATCCATGCCCAATGTAGCCCTCCTGATCTAAATTTAACTTATTTAGTCGTAATGAGAAATCTCAGATCAATTTTTGGCCACCTTAAGCTTAAGTTAATCAGTATGCTTTGATAATGGGGGAAAAAACAATAGTTCAATCTTGTTGAGTGCAGTTGGATTTTCTACTATTTGGAATTTTCATGTTAAACTTATAAATCATATAAAAATGTTAAATCTTGTCATTAAAAAACATGAACCCAGGTTCTCCATAATCAACTTGAATCTTCAACTCCAAATTAAAACAAGTGAATAAATTGGTGGTAGATTTCTTTGTGGTTATGCTTTTGAGAGGTTAGATCTTTTTTAATGGTGGGATTATTTTTGGATTTATGAAATTGAGTTCACTGTGTTCGAATTTTGGGATACAAGAAATGGGGTTTAATTATTTTTTATTTGAATTTTGACAGGAGCTCAAGTTTGAGGAGTTCTGAAAAGTGTATACAATCCAATTCTTAAACAGTTGGGTTCTCCATCAATGATTATTACTTCAAGTGTCGTCATATTGAATCTGATTCAAACTTGAACTTTAGAAATTCCAAGTACCTCTCTATCATGAATCATCTTCGGTTTTACCTTCCCCAAATTTTCCCAAAACTGGACGACATTTTATTCTTAGATGATGATATAGTGGTCCACAAAGATCTTGCTGCTCATTTCCAGCCAGCAGCTTGTAATTTAGCAACCAACCCCGCATATCGTTTGTCCCCTTTCTTTAGCAACAATCACATGTGGTTGATCTCTGATTTTCTTTTACTTTTCTTGTAATTTAGCTACAATTTTCTTGAATATTGACTCAAAATGTCTATAAATTATACCCAATATGATGGTTTGTTTATCTTTGAACACCTAGTTTTGGAGCAGCAGATTTATAACCTCTACCTCAAGGATAATGACTTAGATCCTGTTGTAGGTGGAGGCAGCACGGAGCCTATTAAGGCCCAGTGGGGGTGTTGGCCCCCACTGAAAAAAAAGAAGGAAAAAAAATTTGGCATCTTGAGTTTATTTTCCTTGATCTTAATTCTCTCTCTGCAATCAATATGTTTATACAAGAAGTGGATACAATGCTCATTAATAGTATTTCTCACCTTGAAAGTTTACATTTACTTTTCAGTTATTGGTCTTTTATTTTGTGAATTAATATCTTACACTGGTTAGTTGTTACTTGTTAGTTAACTTAGTTTAGTTTTTGGTTTATTGCTTCGTCATTTCAATCGTTTTGGTTCAAAAAAAATATGGGAGCTTCGCCCTCGAACCCCCGGGAATGGGGCTTTCACCTCCGCCCTCCCACCATTTGAAAATTTTGGCCCCTACTCACTCGAAATCCTAACTCCGTCCCTTTGGAGGTTCTGCAATTGAAGCTCGTAGGTCATCATGAGATGATCCTCCAGATTTCAGATTCATGGGCTCTGATGATAATTTTGGAACTGGGACAAAAATGGCTCCTCAAGGATCATGTCATCAAGTTTGCTCGTTTTTTAGTTTGAGAGTTTTGAGTTATACATGACTATTATTATTAGTATAAGGGTCTGTTTGATAGGCTAAGATTTTCCGTGGAAAAGGAAAAAAATTTCCAGCTTTTCTACTTTACTCCGTTTGATTGCGAAAATTTTTCGCCGAAAATATTTTTCGCGGACCCCACCCACGCACCCCTTTTCTTTGTTTTGGTGGAAAATATTTTCTTTGGGTTTTAGTGGATTTTTATTTTCCATGGTAGATGGAAAATTATTTTCGACACGTTTAATCAATTTTGTTGTTGTTAATTGACTTATTTTCAATTTTCATCAAGTTTGCTCGTTTTTTAGTTTGAGAATTTTGAGCTATACATGAGTTGTACATGACTATTATTATTAGTATAAGGGTCTGTTTGATAGGCTAAGATTTTCCGTGGAAAAGGAAAAAAATTTCCAGCTTTTCTACTTTACTCCGTTTGATTGCGAAAATTTTCCGCCGAAAATATTTTCCGCGGACCCCACCCACGCGTCCCTTTTCTTTGTTTTGGTGGAAAATATTTTCTTTGGGTTTTGGTGGATTTTTATTTTCCATGGTTGATGGAAAATTATTTTCGACACGTTTAATCAATTTTGTTGTTGTTAATTGACTTATTTTATTTTCAAAAAATAACATTGTCATCATCAAGTACAAATATATTTAAAAAGTAAAAAAAAAAAAAATTGATTAAAATAGCAAAAAATTACTTTATTTTCCATTAAAAATAATGTCAATCAAACAACAAAAGTTGAAAAATTTCCTGCTTTTTCCACCTAGAAAATTAAACCAATCAAACACATTAAACTTCTAATTCCCAGAAATTCAATTCCCTAAAATTCATTTTCTTTCCACCCAAATTTCACCATCACTATCAAACGCACCCTAAATGTATGAAGATTTGAGCTTTTCTATGGAAATCAATTCCCTAAATATCAATTGTAGGTGTTTTTTTGGAAATGAGTAAAACATTGTTTCACTTTTTGGTTCAATCATTATATTGTATTATGAGGAATCACTTGACAATGAAACCACTACCTTTGTATTTTTATTTTTTTAAAATATAATTTATATATAAAGAATTGATTCATGTTTTATTCAAATTTGTATTAAAAATGCATAATTTCATTTTTTAGCAAAATGAGTTTGTTGCAAAACTGAATGAACTATGATTTCTTTGTTATGGAAGGAGGCACTTTTCGGGGTTCACGAAAGGTCAATTTATCTGTCTTTTGTAAACAACTATTTACCAAACTTTCTTGATTCTCGAAAAAGAAGTAGAAATATATTCATACCAATTCGTGACTCGAAATGATCTATTTCACATGTCCAATTTTTACCCCCAAATTTAAGGTACCTCTGCAATTTTGTCCCAAATCTTGGGTGTGCCATGGGGGAATATTTTTGCAAAACTGCCTCCATTTCATATAATTACTTCGCGGGGAAGCTAGATGAGTAAGACTCTTCATGTTAAGTTCATTTTGGTGGAGATAGAACAACTCTAGGTGCTTATTATAGTAACTTTTGGAATGTTGACATTATTTTTCAAATCTTCTTGATATTAAGATATATATATATTTAATCAAACTTTATAGATCAAGTTGATCTTGGAAGGAGTGAAGGAATTTTAACTCAACGGCAATCTCTTTGGGTTCTATTTATTTTTTTAGATCATCTGTTTTCTGAGTTCTCTTTATTGTGTTATTCTAATATTATTTTCTTCTATGCCAGAGAATTTGAATTGAATGACATTGAATAATGAACATGTTAGTATAGTCCTTTAAAGCTTCTATTAATGAGTGAAATTCCTTATTTCTTAATCTATATATAGTGGTGGAGCTCACATCATGGGGGGTTTTAACTTCGATTTGAAAATGTTTGTTGGAGAACAGGAGATGATCTATTAATTTGAAATTTTGGTACAAAAGTTTAGAACTTGTAATTTACCAGTTGGAAACTCTTTGTCCACTAGAACTACAAATATTATACGTGTTTTGAGCTTTATTCTGGGCATTTTTGGCCTTAATATTTAATAGTAAAACAATACATTACATTTTGTTTGTAGTTTTAATGTTGGATTTTGAGTTTATAGAGTTAATTAGTTACAAAACTCTTAATGAAGAATTATTTTTGAATGCACTGTGATTTAAGGGTCTAACTTTTAATATTCAACTGGGATGGTGTATATAGATTTTTTAACCAACAATATATTTTCTTCTTAATTCAGTTCTATAATTAATTGTCACTCCACTTAGTTTGTCTCTGCCCGCTGAAACCATGCAAAAGAATGCCTTTTTTTTTTGCAACAGTTTAGTTGTGGAGAGGTGTTAAATGGCTCGACCTGCCACAAGGCTTGGCTTGTGAGCGGAAACTGGCTTGCTAAAAAAAAGGAGCTTCTTAAGCCTCGGCTCATTATTTTGTAACTGGATTTGCATATTTCTCTCAGAGACGAGCGGAGCTTGCCCCACTTAGTAGCCCCGTTTACGATGAGAATGTTCAGTCAACTCATTCAGTTGTTTGATTTCGAACTCTTTTTTCTCTCTATCCAGTTGCAAGCAACGGGACGGGGAATACCTGAACCCGACGGGGATCCACCCCGAACAGGACGGGAATCCTCGACAAAGACGGGGATGAGACAGGTATGGGAATGAAAAAACATCCCCAAATCGAGGACGGGGCGGGAACGGGGATGACCGGCTAATCCCCATACCCCCCCAATCCCCGATCCTCAATTAACAAGTTCATTAAAATTTAAAAAGCTCAAAAAAAAAAAAGTTATATATTATCTATACAAAAGTTCTATGATGTCAATATTTCTTGCACCAAAAATTTATTACTTATCATCTCATAAATTTTAAATACTTATTTTTAATAAGATACTAATTATTAGTTATAAGTTATTAAGCTTATCGAGTTATATTTTCTCATCAAATCAAATAAGATATAAAGACATAAACAAAGATGAATATATATTCGATTAATGTCCAAATAATATGTAAATATTATTAGATTTAGAAAATATTATTTGTTCATGTATGTTTCTTTATATTGTCTGCATAAAATTATTTTAAAACTTAAAAAAAATGATGATGTAAACGAGAATTTTTCCACCCCCGTCCCCATCCCCACCCCGTCCCATCCCCGATTAAATGGGGACGGAATGGGGATGTGGATGGTAAATCATTAATGGAACGAGGACTGGAAAAGACATTCCCGTCCCATACATGTCCCGTTGTCATTCCTAAGTTGTAACCAACACAATAATTGCATGTTTTGCAGGTAATTTATACTTAAAATTGCAGAATGCTCTCATTATTTGTCATTGATTATGTACACCTCAAATTTTTATACAACATTACCAATAACAACCCATTCGTCTGTTTTTCCCCAGTAATATGCGCTTCAAATTTCCTACCATCTTAGAAGAAACAAGCACTTTTCACAAATTTGTGTACTAATAATTCTTCATTTTTCTAATCTCATCCGAACGCTATCCAAACCTCACTGAATACTCATTCGTGCAAAGCACGTTTAAAACCTAGTATATATAAAAGTTGGAAGTTTACTAAACGCAATTCTTGACCATTTTCTCTTCCATTTTCTGTTTCTGTAAATAGTAAGTTTTCATAAGTGAATGTAAAGCGAATTAGTGTGAATGCAAAATTGATATATGTCAAATGTGAATTTAAAATTTGAATAAATGTGAATGCATATTTTTAATCAATTTTAATTTTATTACTAACATTAATACTGAATGAGTTCAATTAATAGTTTTAGTTATCAAAATTAAAATTATCATTTAATTATTATTTTTTTATTTGTTGTTCTTAATATTATAAATTCTATGTGTAGCCATCAATATAAAAGTTTTAATTATTAATGGTACAATTATTTGATATTTTTAATATTAAAAATCATATTTTTTGAAATATATGATGTTGAAAAAATGCGCTGCTTATAAATAATTTATAGAAAAATATATTGAAAGGAGACTAATATTGAATAATTAATACTTTGATTTCTTTTTAGTTCACAATATCAATAGAATGATTAATATTTTTTTAATCATTCTTAATTTTAATAAATTTTTAAAGATTATAGAGTATAAGATTTTCGATATAATTTCTTGATCTCCAACTTTACTCGGTTGTCGTATTATGATAATTGCGAGATTTTCAAATTATTATTTAACTAATTATTTTAATTAATAAAGTTTTATTAATTAAATTTAAATATTTTGTTTACTTATTTCTAATTATTGGATTGATTTTTTGAATGAAATTGAAAAGTATGTTAAATACGAGAGTCAAATGTTGAAGTTATGAGAAATATATTAATGCATTTCACAAGTATCAATATTTGTACATATAATATTACATCAAACATGATATACAATTAAAAAAATTACTAAATTTGCATTTTAATCTTAATCTTAATATTTTTTTTATATGTTTATATATAAAGTAAAATAACCGTCACCAAAACACACACATAGTTTCTCGCTAAAACAAATTTCTAAATTTGAAATTTTTTTACTAAAAATAGTATATTGAATATTTTAGCAATTATTATTTTACATGTGTCATTAATTGCATTGGCATTCGTGCTATACTATTAATAACTTCAAAATATTTTTTTTCTATTTTATTATTATTTTTTTAATAATTATTGTATTAATTTGAAATCGAAAAATATGTAATATAGGTGTCAAATTAAATATCACAATGAGAAGTTTAATACAAGCTAATAAGTGAGAGCAAATTGTAAATATATTGTCCGTGAAATCATATAAAAAGTTAAAAGTAAAGTTTTATTTTTTATTTTTCCTCAGTATCTAATTCATTTTAAATTATATCATTTAAGTCCTATAACATTATCTATAATTAGTTAACTAAATTCATTTTAGTCATAGATGATTAATTTCTGTTCTGATTTTTTCTCATCAAATTAAAATAAATAACAACTATACGAATTTTTTAGAAAAATCCAATTAAGTTGGGTTAATTTTACAAACTTAAGATTTCTTCAATTCATTCATCATTTTCACATTATTTTTATTTATTTAATGATTCTATTCATTTTTTTATTTTTCATTATAAATTTAAATAACTAAAATATGCAAAAATATATTATAGATTTTAACAATTAGTTCATATAATTTGTATTAAACAATTGATCGATCGATAATTTTTATTAAAATAATAATATAATAGTATAAATAAAGAAATTGTCAGTATGAAAAAAGAAAAATAAATTAATGTAGCAATATTTATTAAAATTAATGATTATTATTTTAGAAAAATACTTGAAATTAATAATTAATGCTTAAAAAAATAAATTATATAAAAAAAGTATATCCTACACTTCTTTTGGGAAAAATATGATGAAGAACAATATATGAAAAGAAAAGTGTCGATCTCAAGAAGAATATGTAAGTTAAGTTTTGTACATGTATTGTATGAGCCTAATTTTATAGTTCAAAAGTTTTTTAAAAAAGGAAATTTCATTTATCGAACATTAATTCCAGAAATGGAGTTGATATATCTCTAAAATACTTATTTCATGGCATGTTTTTCCCGTAAAGAGATAAAATAATTCAACGGTTTACAATTTTATTCAAATATTAAAATAATAATTATATGCCGTAAAAAATTGTGAAACTTTATTTCTTGATTTTATTAACATGTATAGTTAAAAAAGACTCACTATATATATTTTATTTATATTTTCATTAATAATTTTTTATTGACATATAATTAGATATGCATTTAATTAAATTGAATGGGTCACATTTAAAAAGTAAAAATTATTAATCATGCAAAGGATTTCTTGAGTTGAATTAATCCACGTTCATGCACCACAAATCTTAAGGTTGATTTTCACTTTCGTGCATCGTCAATATTACTTAATTTTTTACATTTATTTATATATAGGACTGTGTATATTTAATTTGTTACAATTACTTTATTTTATGTAAATTATAATATTTTGGCGGTTATTATTTCTATTCACGTTAGTCAAAAATATTTGGACGAAATTTTTTATTTATTCTATACAACATATATTTGAAAAATTACATTATTTAATTTAAGTTTGAGCAATATTTTAAATATGTTTTGTCTATAGCAACTTTCGTGTATCACACGGGTGTGAGCAATTACAAACTGTACAAACAATGTATTGTTTAAAGAAGTTTTCCAAAATTGATGAGAATTGTACTTTATTTTTATTTTGAGCATTCGTTGACAGTTTGTATCATTGATCAAAGCAAATTATGAGTTCAATTTTTTTCCTATTTTGTAATGATATTTACAGTAAAATCATTTCATATTGTTCTTTCGTGCATCACACGGGTGTGATACTAGTGAAATTAATAATAATTCATAAAAATTATTGAAATCAATATTCATTTATTTAAGTATATAAATTTACCTTTATTATTCAAAGAAGTTTTTAATAATTTGAATTATTTATATTGTTTTTTAAATTCTAAAAATTATTGTAATATAAAATTATTTTTTATATATATACATATGTTGATTATGTATAAGCATTAAAATTTTACGAATATTTATTGAAATCATTATTGTGGATAACAACTTTCGTGCATCGCATTGATGAAATACTGACTATATATAAAGAGAGAGTACTTCCCAAAAATAGGTCTTTGAACTTTTCCCGCATGAACCGTTTTTCCTAAAAATAGATGTATTTCAATGAATTAAAATACTTTTGATAATTATATTATATACTATTATTTTGAAATAAAAAATATGTGATGTGGGTATCAAATCGAAGATCTCAACGAGAATTTTGATAAGTACTCTCGAGTGAGAGTCTACTATAAACATGTCTTCCCTAAAATCACATCAAATATTAAATATAAAAGTCTTATTTTGTACATTTTATTTTTTTCACATGTCACACTATTTCAAAATTATTTTATTTAAGTAATGATATCTGTAATTTCTTAACTAAATTTTATTTGGTCAGAAATAATTAATTTCAATTCGAGTTGACACACATATTACTTATTTTGTTCATTTATTTATTTATTTACTCATTTTGTTTATTTATTTATTGAATTAGTTATATTTATTCATTTTGCTCATTTATTTATGTTTAATACTATATATTTAAATAATAAAAATATGCAAAATACATATTAGTGACTTTAACAATTAGTTTAACTATTTTTTTTATCTAAATAAAAATAAAAGCGTGTTAGCAAACTAATAATATTTCAAAATAGGGTGTGGTTAAATACATTTATTTAAAATGTATAAAAATAGTTTTTTCGGTAACATAACATTTTGACTGCTAGGTGGAAAATGAAAAATCACTTTGTATTGAAAATTATTGAATAGTTTGAATATTTTAAAATTTTTGACAGTTCGTATCAATAATTTTTAATTTTTTTAAAATTCTGTCATTGATGGTGGTTTCACATTATAGACCTGTTTGGATGGAATTTTAACTATTTGATTTTGATTTTTTGAGAATTGTGTTTTGTGAAAAAAATTATTTTTTAGAATGTATAGTTAAAAAGTAGTACGAAAAATTGTAAAAAAAATAATTTTTAAAAAAATGTATGATTGAAAATAAATGTTCAGAAAAATTGATTATTGAAAAATCAATTCCATATGAGTAAGTGATAAAGTACTATGTTTTGTGGGTTAATCAACCGAGCCACTTTTATAAACCGAGATGCATAAATGATTTCATAGCATATAAAGATAAATGTATTTGCAATATATATTCGTTAAAACTTAATTAAAAGGTAAAACTAACATTACATGTTGCTTAATTTGCTACATTAATTTAAATATATGACCACATGTGTATAAATTGTAATGTTATAGTAAATATAAAATTAAATATTTATTTAATAAATTTAAATATCAAATATGTAATAAAATAGTACTATTCCGATATTGATAAATTATTTGTGATAATCTAGAACTTATATTTAGAAAAGATTAATTATATCAATAATCATTAAAATTGAATAGTCATGCAAATTGTCATTGAAGTATTTTTTTCTTTTTTAAAGTAGTAAGTTATTTAAGTTCCTAACTATTAGTTTCCCTTCGTGGTCGAGCTCAAGCTTGCTCGACAGGAGGTCTCTACTCTTGCTTTTTTTTTTTTTTTTTTTCTATGGCCTGTTGTTTATCTTTTTGTACGATAAATTTCTTAAATATTATTTCCTTCTTTTCAGATTGTTAAGCTACAGGATGATAACAAGGTATTGGATTAGCGCACCAAATCAAAAGAGACAGCTTGAAGTAGAGATAACTGTGCAGGTGTTTTTTAATTGTGTGTGGTTTGGCTATTTTCATTATGAGTAGATAGATTGTTGGAATTTTCATTGTTGTTCATATATTCATATGATCTTCCTCATGATTCAATAACATATATCCAGTTTTGTTGACTGTCTAACATGTGGAAAATGCAGAGGCATTGATATTGATTTTGCAAACGTGGAGGTTCCTAGCTAAATTGGACTTTTAGTTCTACGGTTCAAGAAGTTAAGACTTCTAAAATACTGGCTCTGTACTCACCAAATTGATTTCCTCTACTCTATAGTTATTTGAATTGACAAAAATGCTTTGCAGTGTCGGCCCTGTGTTTTTTGGTACCATGTGCGAATATCAAAAAAGTGTTCCCGTTCTTTAATTATAAAGTATGCGTATAGAAAAAATAAACTATTTATATTAATTTATTGTTCATAAAACTGCCACATAACAAAAATATCATTTTCAATGTTTTTCTCATATCGTTTTCACGTTATAAAGAAAATATACAACTAAAAAAACTAAATTTATGCATTGTAGAACCTTCAAAACATCCAAAAGCTCGTATTTTCTTCAGAAAGCATCATCAAAATCACTAATGATGTGTTTGATTGTAAATATTTTCAAGGAAAATGTCACATCAATAAAAAAGTTTTCCATCTTTTTGTGTTTGATTGGAAAAATTTGCTTGAAAAATATTTTCTTGGTACAAGTATCTAATGCACAACTTAAGCCATTTTCTCGCAAAATATTTTCTCGCCATTTTGATGAGAAAATTCGCATGGAAAAGGTAAATATTTTCATTTGCCTTTTCCATGTTGAATCAAACATAGCCTAATATCTTTGACAGCTAATATGAGTTGACCTGAAAAGGAAAGAAAACAACTCAAATAATATCATATGTAAGCCTTGAAATGCAACAAATCATTTAAAGTTGGTTCTTCTTGCATTTTTTGAAGCAAAACCACTAATGAATTTTTTGTAATCAATACTTTCTAGCAAATAATATTCAATAGATATCAAAGCAAGTCCATTCAATCTTTCTTGTGATATAGTTGATTGCAAATAAGATTTCAATAGCTTCAATTTTGAAAAACTTCTTTCAGCAGATGCAACCGTAACAAGTATTGTTAATAAAATTCTATAAGCAATAAATGTATTTGGAAAACAGTCCAACCTTTTCAAATAAGTCAGTATGTCAAGAGCTGTATTTTTTTCTTTAGGTAAAAGATTTTGTAAAACTTTTAGCTCTTGAAACAATTCTTGACCATCAACATCACAAAACATTTCATGCCTTAAAACAATATCAAGATTACCACAACATGCTTTCAAATTAGCATCATCCAATGAATTCAACTTCTCAAAACAAAATAGAAATCCAAAATTTTTCTCATATGTAATGAATTGATCAAATCTTCTCTCTAGTGATCCAATTGCTTGGTCTACTATATAGAGGAAATAATTTGTTCTAAAAAAATCTTCAGGTGATTGAGTGTCCTCTATAGTGGCATTTTCATCAAAATGTCTCTTCCTACGAATTATACGCTTTACTTGAAATACAGGATCAACTTTCATTTCATTAGCAATTTCTTTAGCAATATTTATAGTATCGTTGAATCCAGTTTCCCTATATTTTTTAAAGAAAGCAATCAACCCTTTCACTTCCTCAATAGCAATATCAATAAGCATGTCATTAGATTGTAAGTGTTTACTAATCGAGTTAACAGCGTACAATATTTCATACCATATAATCATAACTAATAAAAACTCAAAATTTCTAACATAAAGGGTTACTAATGCATTAGCCCGACATATCACATCATTGCCATTTTCATTTTCAGCTACTTCAAGCAAAGCTTATTTCAACTGGGGAGCTTGAAATCTGATTGCTTAAACGGCTTCTACATGACTTTCCCAACGTGTTGCCGACAATGGCTTCACATTAGTTTTAACATTGTCTTTCAAAATTTCCCATCTCTTTTTAGAATTAGAAAACAAAGTATAAATACCTTGTATAACTCCAAAAAAATCTTTTACTTTAACACAAGAGGTTGCCATATCACAAAGTGTTAAATTAAGACTATGACATCCACATGGCGTATAGAATCTGAGAGGCATAATCTGCGATTTACATCTTTCACCAAGATCCAGGGCAGGGTAGGTGGAGACCCCTAAGGTTGGGGTTCAACCTTTTTTTTTTTTTTGAATGCTCTAGGGTTTATTTATTGGATTGTTAGAAGTTTGAATTGAACTTGGAATGGAAGAACGGTAGGAGAAAAAAGAAAAAATCAATTTTTTTTTTTAAATAATATATTTTAAAAATAATGTTTCTTAAAATATTTTTCATTTTTGTGCCTTTGTCGCACCTCTCGCACGACCTCAAGGCCGTCTATGATGCTTTGAATGACCTTTGAGTCCTCAATTTTTTTGTAATTCTCTTCTTCATTATGCCTAAAGGAAAAGTTATGTGCGATGAACTTACGCTTTCGACTTTCCTAAAGAATACACTGGGATTACCTTTTTTTTACGCTGCGTTTACACATTAATTTACAATTTATTTCACTATAAGACACAAAAATTAATTTACACAATTTTTCATGATATTTTTTAACCATCCACATTTTCTCTCCAATTTTTAACCTTACATCTTACCTAAAAAATACAAATAAATCTACCAAATAATTCCAATACCATATTAAAAACAGCCGAACAGGTATATGGAAAAAAATGTAAATGTAAAAATTATATACAGCTTTGCGCCTCCGCACCAGTTTTTTTTTTTTTTTTTGGATTCTTCTTGTTGCTGTTCCGCCCTTAAATTTCCAAGGTCAATTTTCGTATAATGCTTTGAATTCATATTTCCACAGATTTTATGGATTTTGATTTGCTATTTTTTTTTTTAATTAATTGGCTTTTTTCGTTTCTTATTTTTAATTAAATATTCATTTCATTTGTTAACATATAAATTTAACATATGTGAGTAACAAATGATTCTGCATCGCATATGTATAACACTAGTATTAAGAAATAAGAATTAACAAGGAGCGACACAAGTTCAAGAAATATTTATATTTATTATAAATGTCAACAAGGACACAACACAAAACTCTTGAGCCACTAGGATAAACCTGAGCACCTCAAATGGGAAAACCCACGAAGGAATGAAAACTTATTTCTGCGCCACCGCCTGTCAAGTACCCAGTTCTGAGAACGGCGACCAAACATACAAGGTAGAGTACCACAATGTGCCATGTAAAACAACAGACGAACTAAACCAACACTACAGCAAACAAAGTTAAGCAATAGTCTTTTATAATAATGAAGTTCAATTGCAATGGAACAAACATTACCATGAACGGTTCACTTGACACCCTTCTTGGCAGCAGCTTTGGTCACCTTTGCACCAGATGGATCCTTCTTATCAACGTTCTTGATGACTCCAACAGCAACAGTCTGACGCATATCCCTAACAGCAAAACGACCAAGAGGTGGATACTCGGAGAAAGTCTCCACCACCATGGGCTTGGTTGGAATCATTTTCACAAGACCAGCATCACCATTTTTCAAAAACTTGGGCTCCTTCTCAAGCTCCTTACCAGATCGCCTATCAATCTTCGTCTGGAGTTCAGCAAACTTGACAGCGATGTGAGAGGTGTGGCAGTCTAGCACAGGAGCATATCCATTTCCAATCTGACCAGGATGGTTCATGATGATAACCTGGGAGGTAAAGCTAGCAGCTCCCTTAGCAGGATCATCTTTGGAGTTGGAAGCCACATAGCCACGCTTGAGATCCTTGACAGCAACATTCTTGACATTGAATCCAACATTATCACCGGGGAGAGCCTCCTGAAGGGCTTCGTGGTGCATCTCAACAGACTTGACTTCAGTGGTCAGACCAGACGGACCAAAAGTCACAACCATACCAGGCTTGATGACCCCAGTCTCCACACGACCGACCGGGACAGTTCCAATACCACCAATCTTGTAGACATCCTGAAGTGGGAGACGAAGAGGCTTATCCGAGGGCCTCTTGGGCTCCTGAATCTGGTCGAGTGCATCTAGCAGGGTTGGGCCCTTGTACCAGTCGAGGTTGGTGGACCTCTCAATCATGTTGTCACCCTCAAAACCAGAAATGGGGACAAATGGAATCTTGTCAGGGTTGTACCCAACCTTCTTGATGTAGGAAGAAACTTCCTTCACAATTTCATCATATCTAGACTTGGAGTATTTTGGTGTGGTGGCATCCATCTACAGAAGACAGATCACAAACATACAAGATGAGTAACTGTTAAAGGCTATTTTCTAAAGACAATAAGATACAAGAAAGAATATTGATTTAGATCTTCGAAAATGAGCTCACCTTGTTGCAGCAGCAAATCATCTGCTTGACACCGAGGGTGAAAGCAAGCAATGCATGCTCACGGGTCTGACCATCCTTGGAGATACCAGCTTCAAAACCACCAGTGGTGGAATCAATGATCAAGACAGCACAATCAGCCTGTGAGGTACCGGTAATCATGTTCTTGATAAAGTCACGGTGTCCAGGAGCATCGATGACAGTGCAGTAGTACTTGGTTGTCTCGAACTTCCACAAGGCAATATCAATGGTAATACCACGCTCACGCTCAGCCTTGAGCTTGTCAAGCACCCAGGCATACTTAAATGACCTCTTATTCATCTCAGCAGCCTCCTTTTCGAACCTTTCAATGACACGCTTGTCAATACCACCAAGCTTGTAGATCAAGTGACCAGTGGTGGTCGATTTTCCAGAGTCGACATGGCCAATGACCACAATGCTAATGTGAATCTTCTCCTTACCCATGAAGAATATCTAAGAACTGTAAATAGTTAATAAACAAGCTATCAAGAAAAAAATACAAAGATAATTACTACAACGTTTACAAAATTACAAATTTACTGATTGCAGAAGAACCAAGTATGCATATCCATTAAGATGTCAGACAAATATGAAATTTTTGCACAACAACACTTAAAGTATCATGATTTAACATAAAAAGTATGACGGCCAAAATAAATTATATATAAAAAAACAGAACCTTAAAATATAGAAATCTAGCCAACAAAAAATAACTCTATGATCCACAAATTAAGAAACAAATCCAGAAGATAATAATGCTGCAGATTCCAATTTTTACATAAACAGTGTACAGAACCTAATTGAAATTCATTACAAACAAATTCTATTGGAAGTCATAGGATTCAACAAGATACACAGTTATATTCATAGAATCATATTAAGACAAGAAACGGGATAGGCGTGTATATCATTAAAGATTCAACTCATTACTAAAAAGAATTATATCGTAGTCACATATACATGTAGATCATAGTTATATATACATGCGTATGGATTATAACCTAAACGATATATAAACAACTGATTCATCAAACTAAAAAACAAAATTCGAAGAAACATTAGTAATATCGTGGATTTCAATATTAAAAAAGAAAAAAACATACAATCCAAGATGAAAGAGAGCAGATCTATAACTTACAGAAAGAGGAGTTTTGTTAAAGTACCAGCCGCCGAGAGCACGATAGTGAAAAGATGTTAATAGGGTTTGTACAATTCAGACAGTACATATACGTGGTAGGGTTTCTGTGTAAGAGTTGACTATTCAATTTACGTAATTACCCTCGAATGTGTTACCCTTTGGAGGATAGTTGTGCCGTTTAGATTACCAGGTTTTGAACGTGCGTTGCACGACTGAATAGTTAGTGTAAAGTTTGATAGCGTGTATATATAATTATATCCCTACAATATTAAAAGAGGAAAGTTTCATTTCACTATTTCCTCCACGGTTCTTATGAACAGTGAATCAGTTGCTCGATCTCCTTTTTGTTTTTTTTTCCCCCTATTTGGGCCATTTATGTTGAAGCCCACAGTAGAGGTTAGAGTCTCTCCTTCAGCGCACAAATGCCAGACCTATCACTTGAATTGAACCCTCTAAACTTACATGTTCTTGTATCGTCCTCTCCGACTTTTCTGCCTCCTATTTTCTCTGTAAGTTCATCTTCCTTGTTCGTCTTCTCGCCGACTTTCTAACCTTCCATTCTCTCCGTAGGTGATTTCGCATTGGTTGCATCCTCGCTTGTATGTCATGGATCGTCTTTCTCGTGTATCCGAAATCGATTGAATTCTGATTTCTCGTTGATCTGGGCAATAGCTTGAGAGTTCTGGTTCAAAAGTGGTCCTTTTTCTGAAATTTATTTTTCCAACCAAAGTCTTTCGATTCTGATTTGATATTTATTTTTTCGTCCCTTTTTTTTTCAAAGAATTGTTTGGCCTCCATGTCTTGTATACTCGTGGAGTTCTAAAGTTGTCTGTAACACCCCAAATTCAAAATCTTAAACATAGGCGTGCTAACTTTTCTTTACTTAAATGAGGAAAAGAAATAATTTAAAACATTAACATTTTCATTTTCTATTATAAAATTTTGCAAAAATTTCGACAGATTCTCCTCTATAAATTGGACTTAACCAACCTCTAGAGAGATCTCATGATAATTTAAATCATCAAACACAACTCATTCCACATCCAACCTTCTACAATGATTCAAAATCAATCTCAAACTCCTAAACATAAATAAATTTAAACCATGAGCTCCATTTAACTAAATAGAGGATTGATAAACTACTAAAGAAATAATTGACTTATCAAAAACTAAATCCAATAAACAATTTAAAGAATAAACTAATAAAAGTAACTAAAACATTTATGAAATTTCAATTCAAACTTTATTTAAAATGAGAAATCGTGGTACTGTATGAGTCTGCCACCAAATGCTCCATCCTCAGATCATCTAACTTTCATCACCTGAAATATTGGGGAGGGATTGGGGTGAGCTAAAGCTCAGTAAGCAAACTTCGTGCAAGTGATGCATGCTTATGACATGAAATGCTTTAAAAATTCGAAATATGTATCCCCATTTACTTTACTTTTCAGAACTTTCAAACTTTTCACTTAAACATTCCAAACTCTTACTTCATTTCCATCGTGAGCTCACTTGGTGTATCTTCTAGTCAATCAGATAACATTGGGCAATTCTTATTTGGAACCAGATTAACATTCACATTTCCACCGCAAAGCAGTTAACATTCACTTTCCCACCACAAAAGCGGTTTAACAGTTCACTGTAAAGGGATTGAACATTCCGTCGCAAAGCGACTTAATTCGGGTACGCCGGTCCTCCGCGCCCCATTTCCCACTCGCATCTTTCATGAACTAGAAGTACACCATTCTTTCTTAAAAACTTGGGATACATAACTTTTGAACAAACTTGCACCTTGACACATTCATTTCATTTAAAGACATTTGACTTCTCAATTTCGATGTCAATGCATGTTTGATGATGCAATAACATGATAATGTGCATGTTTGAACATCCTTCTTAATAGCACATACTTTCATAAAGTAAACAAAATTCATCAAAGCAAGTAAATTGCAAGAGAGTCATCTAATTTCACATTTACATTCAACTTTGATAAAAATAGGGGGAAGTTTACTTACTTGTAGTCCTTAGTATATACCGTTTCTGAATTTGCAAGTGGAAAAGTCTCGGATCCCCGTGACGTCAATGTACCAAAAGTCCTAATTATTCACATTCATCAATAAATATGACTTTTGACTCGAAACACATTTGAAATTCTTTTAATGCTAACCAAATCCCAAGCATACCATATGATGAGATCCCAGTCGGGGAATCTCGTCGAACACGCGGAATAACGATAATTAAAACCTAGGAAAGATCTAAATCAGATCTGACACGAAAATAACAAGAATTAAAATACTGGAAAGATAAAATTGACGATAGGACCTTGACCCAAGATTCACGACGCAATTAATTGACGATGCGGAATCGAGATCCAAGGTTTTCGAAACACCACAAGGACTTGTCAATTTCCTTGATAAGATTCTAAATTGGAAACGCCACAAATATTCTCGCGAATATTTGATAAGTTCAACGCCACAAATAATTCACAATATTTGATAAGTTGGATTTGTTCTCGAATAACACAAAAGGGACTCCTCAACCTTTTAATTGGAGAAAACTCTCTCAACTTTATTAATCTCAAAATCAAACTTCTGTTCTTTACAATGAATGGAAAAGAATATAAATAAGCAAAATAACCTAGTCGCTAATTTTCTAAAAATAGAATTCTAATTAAACTAGAATACTAAAATAGGCAAACAATTAATTAAAAACGAAAAATAATTAAAAACCCCCTAAAATCCGGAAAACCTCAATTACGGCCGTGATAAACACTTTTACGGCCGTAAAAGGCTTTCAGCTTAAGACTTACGGCCGTGACCATCTTTCTTACGGCTGTAAATATGGAATTCTTCAATTCTTCATCTGAACCCGAGGCGGAGTTAAGGCCGTGATAATAACTTTTACGGCCGTAATTATAAGAGTTACGGCCGTGACAGATCTTCGTTACGGCCGTAATGATCATTCTGCCCAAATAACTTCGATCACTCGTCTCGGCTTGTTCCTTTCGCCTTCTCGGCTCGACTCCAACATGAAACTTGCTCTGTTTTGCACGTAGATCGCTGTCATATTGTCGATGTCTCGACTTTGCCCTTCGATGCCTGGTCCGGATCATATCATACTCCCTCTCTTGAAAAGGATTCGACCTCGAATCCATTTTTGGTCGAATTTTCAAACTCCTCCTGCTTTTCTGAGCTCGATGATCATGTTTAAGCTCTATGCGATCCCTTAGAATTTTGGGCTGCTCATTTTTGCCAATGAATTTCTTTCCCGCCTTAAGTTCAAGGTTTGACTTCGGCACCTGTAAAACAGATTTTAAAGAACTAGGGAGGGGTTTGTTAGCGTGAGTAAGTGCAAATAGACTCATTTTTGTAGTAGACTCTCTTTTCTTTTGCTTTTTGCACCCAGTCTCTCCTTTTTCTGAAGTTTGAACCTCAACCCTCTTTTCTTTATTTTTCACTCCCTCTCCTTTTTCTGAGGTCGTGGCCTCAACTCTCTTTTCTTTAATTTCCACTCCCTCTCCTTTTTCTGAGGTCGTGGCCTCAACTCTCTTATTTTTCCCCTCAAACTCACTTTTCACCTTCAATTGATCTTTTAGGGCTTCAGTTGGAGATAGTGACATTAGGGTAAACTTTTTTCCCCCTTTTATTAAACTGTATCTATTCGTATACCCATCATGTAGCACAACCCTTTTATGTTGCCAAGGTCTCCCCAACAGTATATGACTAATTTGCATTGGCACTACATCACAAATTACCTCATCCGAATACCCACCGAAAGAAAATGTCACTAAAGCCTGTCTCTTCACCTTAACTTCTCCTAACTCAGTCAACCATTGTAATTTATAATGCGTTGAATGTTTCATTAAAGGTAAGCCTAATTTTTCCACCAACATTGTACTGACTACATTAGTACAACTTCCCCCATCAATCACCAAGCTACAAACTTTTTCATCCACTAAGCATCTAGTGCGAAAAATATTATCCCTTTTCACATCCACATTTTCCAAAACATTCGCCTTACGCTTAATGCTAAGAGCATGCCTATCAATAATTGACTCATCCACCACAACACTTTTAGCCCCTTTACTATCACACCTATCCTTCTTACGTGGACAATCAAGTGCAATGTGACCCCGTTTCAAACATTTAAAGCACTTAATATTTTTATCCTTAAGAGGCTTGGAATCAGAATTATTTTTACCTTTGGTTGTCGTTTCCTCCCTCCTTTTGTGAACATGATCACTACTTTCCCGTTTTGATGTCTCCTTTCGCTTTAATGTCCCTTCATCCATCACATCTCCGTACCTAGCATGACATTAACGCCAATTACCTCTCCTAACCCGAGAACCATCATGAGATTGATCCCGAGGTCTTTGTTCACGTTCTGCACCTCGATTCTCCATCTGAGCCATAAACCTCTCAAATTGTGCCCTCATTGCTGCAATATCATTATTACCCTATTCATCCTTTCTATTCACACCCCTGAGCTGTTTCCTGTCTCCAACAGAAGATGAAGATGTGGAAACCTCTCTATCAGACATTTTTAAGACACGAACAAGGAAATTCGAAATATTTGGAATTTTCGGATTTTTTTTATAATCTGCCAGAAAATTTGACTACGAGTATGGCAGAAAAAACGGAACTGAATTTGAACGAAAAACGAAGAAGAAAAACACTTTTGAATTTTTGGGACTGACTCTTATGGATCAAACTGGAAAAATTTATGACTAACACGAAGAACGCGAAGAACACGAAAGAAAAATCAAGAAACTCAAGAATCTGAAATAGATCCAAGCTCTGATACCAGATGATGAGATCCCAGTCGGGGAATCTCGTCGAACACGCGGAATAACGATAATTAAAACCTAGGAAAGATCTAAATCAGATCTGACACGAAAATAACAAGAATTAAAATACTGGAAAGATAAAATTGACGATATGACCTTGACCCAAGATTCACGACGCAATTAATTGATGATGCGGAATCGAGATCCAATGTTTTCGAAACACCACAAGGACTTTTCAATTTCCTTGATAAGATTCTAAATTGGAAACGCCACAAATATTCTCGCGAATATTTGATAAGTTCAACGCCACAAATAATTCACAATATTTGATAAGTTGGATTTGTTCTCGAATAACACAAAAGGGACTCCTCAACCTTTTAATTGGAGAAAACTCTCTCAACTTTATTAATCTCAAAATCAAACTTCTGTTCTTTACAATGAATGGAAAAGAATATAAATAAGCAAAATAACCTAGTCGCTAATTTACTACAAATAGAATTCTAATTAAACTAGAATACTAAAATAGGCAAACAATTAATTAAAAACGGAAAATAATTAAAAATCCCCTAAAATCCGGAAAACCTCAATTACGGCCGTGATAAACACTTTTACGGCCGTAAAAGGCTTTCTGCTTAAGACTTACGGCCGTGACCATCTTTCTTACGGCTGTAAATATGGAATTCTTCAATTCTTCATCTAAACCCGAGGCGGAGTTACGGCCGTGATAATAACTTTTACGGCCGTAATTATAAGAGTTACGGCCGTGACAGATCTTCGTTACGGCCGTAATGATCATTCTGCCCAAATAACTTCGATCACTCGTCTCGGCTTGTTCCTTTCGCCTCTCGGCTCGACTCCAACATGAAACTTGCTCCGTTTTGCACGTAGATCGCTGTCATATTGCCGATGTCTCGACTTTTCCCTTCGATGCCTGGTCCGGATCATATCACCGTATTCAAAACGAACAATAAAATTTCAATGAACATTACAAAGTCACCTTATCCTTTTTGATAATGACAGAATATCCAATTGAGATCAAAATCTCAAATTAACCTAAGTGTGACCTTAGGATATGACAAAAACACATAAAACCCATATTCAAGACAAGGAATGAATCTCAACGTACATTAGAAGTCTTCTCATCTTTTAAATTCAAACTCAAACTCAAAATTACAAAACTTAGCCTAACTCTTTGCAAAATCTCCCAATTACAATTCTAGTTATTCATAATCTGAAAATTTAACCACCTAACTTCGAAACTTAAACCAAGCTTAAATATGAATTTACACACGTGTATATTCATTCATTACCAAAAATTTCAATTAATAAATTTCGAAATTTAACTATAATCCAAATATGAAATTATACAATATACATATATAATATTGCATATCTCCAATCTCAAATGAACACATTTAAAATTCAAAAAATCTACTTAAAGGTTTATCAACAATTTTCAACGTTAAGCCTAGTTGTTGATGAAAAGGTAAGCCTCTGTTCACCAACCGTTTTTTGAGAGAAAGAACTTCTAACTTCTCTCAACAAACCAAACTAAAAACTGTTTAATAGATAGACAGTACCCTTATTTCATTATTAAGTGAAATGTTAAGAGAATGAACTACAATTGTGAGAGAGAGAGAGAGAGAGAGAGAGAGAGAGAGAGAGAGAGAGAGAGAGAGAGAGAGAGAGTGATAGAACACATATTTGCCATTTAATTAGTAATATTTCCTTTTATTCTATTGATTTTAAACGCTTAAATTGTAGATATTAATCATATTTTATATTTTGTGGATTAGATGGAGAATTTAGATCATTATGGATTCGATGTCACGAATTAAAAGAACAAGTTTGAAACTCAAAACGTACAAGATCAGATCAAGACTTTGCATAAGACGTGGGCACGCCTTATTAATTTTGAAAGACAGCAACCTCAAATATTTAATGGGCTGGACTTGTGGACTTTGGAGGTAAATGGGCTCAAATGTTGGTTTGGAAGGATGGCAACACGTTTTTATTTTATTTTTTAGAAAAAGAGAATTAAGGAAAGACTTGAATTAAGGAAATGAATGACTTAATTAAGGCAGCACTACAATGGATTAAGGGGGCAGACACGTTTTTGAAAAGAAAATTGGCTGGGAGAAGAAAAAAAAGAGGGCAGCAACTAAAGAAGAGCCGGCCACACGTCTTCGTCAATTTCTAGAGTTTGATATCATTTTTTTATTATTATTATTATTTCTTTTAATTTTTGTTTTCCAAATGTTTATGGATAGCTAAATTATTATTCCAGTTCAAGGATATTCAAAGTTTTGATTCACCAAGAATTGTGAGATCTAATTAAATTTGATTGTTTCTTTAATTGTTCTCTATTTATATGTCTTTTGCTTGTGAGTTGAAGTTGTTATTTTGATTGATTAATTCAAAGTGCACGTTGTTTTAATTGTCAAAATGATACTTGGTCAATTAGGAATTTAAATCCGTAATTGTTTAGGTTTTCTAATATAAGTGACAAATAACATTGTTAATTATAGATTGGTTTTTGACTCATGTTATGAAGACATATATCCTAATTTAACGTGTGAATTTGTAGGTTAGAATTGGTCGTCTCTCTAGAAATTAATGCTATTGGTAAATTAAATCTTACGATCGTATCTAGGGTTGTTTATTGATTAGGGAAATAATCAACGAGCGTCTCTTGATTATCGATAAAGTAAGGAAAGATAGGTTGTTAGATCGTATCAATGACCATAACCAATTTAGAAAATGATTTAAGAATTTTATTCTTGCATCTATGATCAATTCCGTGAATCAATACTGAGATTATACCTTGGGCTGGATATTTATTTAATTTGATATTTTCAAAAATTTTAATTTCGCACTCGTTATTTACAAATTGATTTTACATTCAAAATTCAAAACCTCCATTGTTTTTAGTCCATTGTTTTAATTTTTCGAAGAATTAAATCTAACCAGTCTCTGTGGATTCGACCTTACTCACCACTATTGCAATTTATTTTAATGAGAGCAAGATATTATTATTTGTTGGATTCGACACCCATCAGAGAGAGAGAGACAGAGAGAGAGAGAGAGTTTATATATAGGTTTAATTATAACACTAATATTATGACAGTATATTAATTTACATAATTAAACAATTTGTTCAAACTCATATTTTTTGTTTTTAATTTTTTATGATCGCACTTAATTTAACGAAGGGTATTATTTTGAAATTATTATAATATAGTCAATTTCAAATAACTCAAAAAAATCTCATGGTTGATTGAAGTAGTGCAAGGAGAGAATAGAAGAAAATGTCGAGTCGCAAAATTGCACGACTTTTCATCTATCATCTGCCCCGAAATAGGTTTTTTCGTCAAACAAAGGGATTACCTATGTTTAGAGGTCTCATGGTGTCACTGGCTAACTCTTGCAATTTTTTAATTATGTTGATTAATTGCATTTCCATCTTTTAGTTTTACATCTTTGAAGTTTGTTAATTTTTTTTTCTTTTTTTTTTTTTGGAGGGGTGGGGGGGTTGGGGGGTGAAGGTTTTCAACAGAAGAGAGGCAAAATCAGAATGTTGAACAATTGTGTGGAATAAAAATGACAAAGTAAATAATAAATATAATTCTTAAAAAATCATCTAACATGTCTATCTATTTGCTTACATAGGTGGCATTAGAATATTTATGAAATTCTACTACGGAAACTCGTTAATATAATATTTATAAGTACAATATTATTAACTTGGTCTTCACATATTCATTTAAACCTTGAAATATGTCATTCTATTTTTAATTTTTCTACCACTATCACAAGTGTGACCAATTATTTTTTTGAAGTCGTGGCTTAGTTATATCTTCATTTACACATGACTACTTCGACAAGTATCACAGAGATTGTGCGTTAAAATATCAGGGAGATCGTGCAACGCACAATCAACCACTAGTATAGTTTAAAAGGGGTTTGGAAGAAATATTGATGTGAAGAAATTAAAATGAAAGTGAATATTTGAATGATAGATCATATTGTATCGGACTGACAATTTGAACATGAATTGAAAAAAAATAATTAAAAGCCAGTTTAAAAATGAAACAATAATCGATTATTTTATTTCAATTGGACAGCTACATTCACATACATGCACAATTAATAAAATGAAAAACTGTGGTGCCTAAAAATAAGGAATAGAAATACAAACCAGTTGGGAAAAGGAGAAGCGGTATACGAATATCTCCTCAACTTGTAAATCTATAACTCAACTTCAAATTCCCCACCAAAAGTATCCATATTACTTCAATTACTTGCCAAAAAGACATAACCCCCTAATCAACATCTACCTCAAAATATGGAACATATAGCAAGACAAATCAGGAAATCACTAATAACTCAGCAAACATGATACAAAGAACAAGATACAGAGAATTATATATATATTATTGAAATTTTTTTTACAGATAACCAAAATTATTGAAACAATATCTTGGAAGCTGCAAAATTGGAAATTAAATTAAGAAATCTAAAAATCATTGTTTTATCATGTGCCTAGTCTACTTGAAAACCAAGACAAGTTAGATTAACCGGAGTGGCATAATTTTTAAAGCATCCCTCCAAATAAATTTAAGAGTTTAAAAAGGATGCATCCTTTCAGAGTTGCACATGAAAGAATTTAATGAAATTGAATATTTTTTTATTCCTCCAATTGAAGTAAAACAAATTAATGCGCACAACATACACCCATTACAAAAATCTGGCGCTTAAAAATTGCATTTGTACATGCCCAAAACTCTCTAACATTTTTCTTCCAAGAAACAAGAATTTTGAATGATGAAACTTAACATGCCATGGAAAACACCAAACCACCTAGCAACTTATAATTAAAAATATAATAAAATTTAAGTTTCAAAATAAATCTTAAACATACTTCAAATGTTGCAAAATATTTTTTCTCTTTCACACATGGGACTTCTTGCCTATGTAGTTGTTGATGCGAACCCCCTTGGTATATGGAAAGGGAAAAAAAAAAATCAATAAACAACATAATGGTATAGTGGTTATGTATTCTCATACCCTTAAATTTCACCAGTGTTCAATTTTTCTAGACCTCATTAAATTTATTTTTAGTTTCTCATTCCCACAAAAAAAAAAAAATCTCAGGTCACGAGTCGGGTCGGGGCGGGTGGGTCCGCCCCCGAACCCGCCTCGAAATGCTGTTTGGGGCGGAAAACCCAACCCGAACCCGCCCCGCGGACCCGACAGGACGGGTCGTTTTTAGGTCCTCTGGGTTTCGGGTCGTTCGAGTTTTTTTGCCATCCCTAGACCGGACTGGTTGACCGAAATATTTTCGGTCGAACACATGGTCGACCGAAATGACATCCTCAGCAGAACACGACTGAGGCTTCACCCCAAAATCTCTGCAGAGTTTCGGTCGACCGGAATGATTTTCGGTCGACCGAAATTGGCTGAGTCCAATTTCTCCTCATTTTTGGCTTCAACTTGATTCTTGACTTGTTTTTCTTGACTCTAGTTACTTGTTTAGCCTCGAATCTTGAACCTCCTTAGTATCAGATCTCGTCATGGGTCCACAGACTCGCGCATCGAGGTTTGACTTTCTCGATTCTCATCATCCCCTCCCTCTTGGAAATGATTCGACCTCGAATCTTGCTTGAATGCATTGTCGTGAGACTCCTTGAACTTTGATCTTGAAACATTGTGGATCACAGGTTCGTGCAATGAAGTTGGACCTTCGCGATTCTCATCATCCCCTCCATCTCGAACGAGATTCGACCACGAATCGACACCTACAATAAAAAGAGAAAATTCAGGCACAATAAATGTAACTGAAACTTCATACTCACTATGCAAGAGCTTGAAATAAGCCAACACCGCAAAGTAGCAATTTGGATTTTATTTGATCGGGGAGTCGCTCTTTCCACGAATGGACACATATCCGGCTGCCCGGATCAAATAGAATATGCTTCCCACCATGGTTGGCATTGGAAGTATTTTGTATACATATTCCCTCAAATGGAAGCTCGAGCCTCTTGCAAAGAGGCTTAACCAAATGTGCATTCTGGTGCCCACCTAAACCAACTCTTTCTTCAATAAACATATGCATAGAGTTCAACGGAGTTAATAGGATAAAGTCACAAGTAACTTTAAATGGAGAAAACTTTCTAATAGGATGATCACTTTAATTGCAAGCAAATTTAACAACCACAAAATTAGCACCAACTTCGTGCAAATGCACGACTTCCTAAGAGAAAAGATTAGCTATGTTGATGACCTTGTTGATTTCATGACATGCAATCAAATGTGACATTTTAATACTCCTACCAACAATCACTAAAATAGCATCATTCTCTTTCCTTGTGCCAAGTAAACCCACTATAAAATTCATAGAATTAGTAATCCAAGGTTTACTCATGATGGGAAAATATGTATGGACTTCTTGGGGCAAAAACTTGAGTTTAGCCATTTTACAAGTTCGGCATTTACTACAAGTGTAGACATATTTATTACCAACTTTCGAAATAGGCCAATAAAAAAATTCACAAAATATTCCCAAGGCCCCGTTGATTTTAAATCGCCCCATCAAACAATCATCACGTGCCTCTCCCACTAGCAATTCGCGCATGACACATTTAAAAAGAAAAAATCCAATTTTCCAAAACAAATAATCATCATGCCCATAGAATCCATCAAAATATTGCTCACAACATGATTCATAAATATTTAACAAATTCGGATTATTAACATGCATGCCCTTAACATGTTCAATACAAAATAAGGGGGCATCTAGAAATGTTAGAAGCGAAGTCCTCTTATCATCAAGACTTCCCAATAAATTTCTCCTATGGACTCCCCTGACTAGCAATTCCTTTATAGGGCAAATAAGCCCATCAAGTATATTTTCACAAAGTAGGAATTCATCATGCCCATAAAATTTACTAAATGCAACATTTTTACAAAAGGATTTGGTACTTAGGCAATTTGTCACATGCAAAAAGTTACATTTACAAATTAAGCACTCATCATGCCAATGATCTTTACCGCATGTTACATTTTCACAAGTCAACAGCACACTTGTCAAATCTACACTAAGATCATACAACCCTCTAATATATTCAAGACACAATAACCTTGCATTCAAGAAAATGTTAGGAGCATACCTCCTAGATGTTGCATCGGTTATGTCATTTTCTTTACCTCGGTTGTACTCGTTGTTGTAGGAAAATGTTTCCATGAATTTCTTCCAATCGGCATGTTGTTGGAGCTCCTTTTTGCCTTGATAAGTATGCTTAACGATCCCCTGCAACAAAGAAGTAACCAAGCTAGGGAGGGAAGTGTTAGAGTATTCAAGAGTAAAGAACATTTTGGTGTGATCTCTGCTCTCAATTTTCTTGGTGGCACTCATCACTTCCTCACCTTTTTCTGAGATAGAAACCTCAACTCTCGGTTCTTCTCTTACCTCTCCTTTTTCTGGAGTCATGGCTCCAACCCTCATTGCCTCTCCTTTTTATAGGGACGTGGCCCCAACTCTCATGCCCTCAATTTGCCTCTCCTTTGTTTCTTCATCTAATTTTTCAATTGAATTTTCTTTTTTTTTCTTCTTTTCCTTTCTCCTTCTTCTTTTCTTCCTCCAACTCCTTCTTGAGTTTCATTTGATCTTTATGAACTTCCTCCAAACTCAAAGGTAGAAACACCACCTTTTCCCCATTTAATTGGAAGCTATACTGGTTCTTCCTCTTATGATGTACTACACTCCTATCACCTTGCCAATATCTCCCCAAAATTATGTATGTAGTGTGCATGGGAAATACATCACATAACACTTGGCCACTATAGGTTCCATTTTGAAAGTAAAAAGAACTTGATTACTCACTCTCACCTCCCCATAGTCACCCAACATTTGCAACACATAAGGATTAGGATGTTTCATAGCCGGTAATCCCAATTTTTTCACTCTACTAGCACTCACCAAATTAGTGTCAATCCCCCCATCTATCATGAGACTACATGGTTTATCACTCACTAGGCACCTAGTTTAGAAATTATCCTCCCCATGTTCCTTCATCTCATTAGTATGGGCCAAAGATTTTGGTGGCCTAGCATTCATCTCCTTCACTACTTCTCCACTTTTACTCATCCCATGGAGTGATGAGTTTTACATTCTCACACTATCAATATTTTCATCAACTCCATTTCTCCTATCATCTAACTACTCTCTTATTTTCCTATTCATACTCCCATTTTGTTCACCATCCCCATCATTTCTCAAAACATCCCCACATTTACCCCTAACTTCTTTCCTATTCTTCCTTTCCATTCTCCCATCATCAACCAAAACATCTCTACATTTATTCATCATTCTTCTATTATCCCTTCTCTCTCCTCCATTACTAGTTGATGTACTCTCCCCTCTTGTTCCCAGATTTTCTAACCCACCTCCAATCTTCTCCATTTGTCTAGCCATGGTGGTTGAAAGATTTAGCAACATTTTCTTCAATTCTTGAGTTTGAGTATTGTAATTTGACATGGTGTGCAAGTGTGAAAGTGTTCTCACAAGAATATTTTTCACTCGTGTTTCGCTCAAGTTAGGCTTTTACCCTCTAATGAGCTCACAACTCTTACCTTTTTCCACTCAAAATCTCCTTTTCTCAAGTTCTCCAAGGAAAGTAATCAACTAAACCTCAAAGTACAATTCTTGTGGAGTCAAAGAAATCACAAACAAGAAAGAAGGAATTTATCACAGATAGATACAATAGCAAGTGGAATTTATGTGCTTACTATACTCAAAAGGAACAATTGTTATGTAGAATAAAATGCTAGGAACACAATTTCAACAATGAGATTGAATAACCACAAGTAATAGACAATGTATAGATGTAGAGCAAATAAGCACAATAGTGTAAATTTTCAATGAGGCAATTTAGCAAACCTTTTGTACTCAATCTTGAAGTGGCCTTAAATGGGTATGATGTGGATATATGAAAACCCCCAACAACACAAATGTGGCAAGAAATGAATGATCAACAATTTCCCAAATGTATGGAGCAAGTGATATATGGAATAAAATGTTGATAACACAATCTCAATGATGTGATTTGGATAGCCCAAGTAATTAGCAATATATAGGCATTGAACAACAAAGCACTAATGGAGTATTTTTCATTGGGACAATTTATCAAACACTTGGTAGGCACACTTTAGAACACATAGAAATGCAAGTGTATGACTAATGGAATCACCCCCCACAAACTCACAATCAAAATGCCCAATATGTAGGAATCAAGAAATACTCATGAGCATATGAGATTTTCCCCAATTTTCCAATTTTTTTTTTTTGAATAATAATAACAATAATGTAAATGATAAATTTACCAAATTAGAGCCAAGCTCTGATTCCAAATGATGCGAACTCCCTTGGTATATGGACTAAGAATTCTCACAACAATTTAGAATCAATCCTAAGAAAGCTAAAGTGGTAAAATAAGGGATAAAACACCTTGACCAAAGTTTAAATCCCACCTAAAATTCATAGGTTAAAGAACCAAGCCCAATGGATAAAGATTAAACAAATTCCAAGGTGGCGAAAATCAACAACAAACACGTGAATAATAATACTCTAGATTTAGTTGAAGAAATTTCAAGGATAGTACAAGAACAAATGAAGTTAACCTTACCTCAAAAAGCCTCTCTAAGACCAAGCTCAATTGAACATTCAAGTTAATCCTAGAGTTTGAAAATGAAATGTATTTAATGTACAAAATTTAGGTAAAATGAGTAAATTCTAAAATTGCACAAAAAAATCCCGTTTTTCTGAAACAGGGTAACTGGTCAACCGAAATATTTTCGATTGAACACATGGTCGACCGAAATGACACTTTCGGTCGACCAATCCTCAGCCGAACGCGACTGAGGCTGCACCCCAAAATCTCTGCAGAGTTTCGGTCGACCGGAATGACTTTCGGTCGACCAAAATTGGCTGAGTCCAATTTTTCCTTATTTTTTGCTCCAACTTGATTCTTATCTTGTTTTTCTTGACTTTAGTTACTTGTTTAGCCTCGAATCTTGAACCTCATTGGCATCGGATCTCATCATGGGTTCCACATGCTCGCGCATCAAGGTTTGACTTTCTCGGTTCTCATCATCCCCTCCCTCTTGGAAAGAATTCGACCTCAAATCTTGCTTGAATGCACTGTCGTAAGACTCCTTAAACTTTGATCTTGAAACATTGTGGATCACAGGTCCGTGCAATGAAATTGGACCTTCGCGATTCTCATCAGTTGCCCTATCCAAAGAAATAGTTATACATGATTCCATATTATGTGCATCCCAAGTTAAGATACCTTCTTTATATTGCCTTCCTTGGCAAGCATTTCTAAACAAAAGTAATCTAATAGTATCGGCAAATCCCTTGCATGCAGCCCTAGTTGAAAGCAAAAGAGGATCAATTTGTGCTTGAAATACTAAAAAGAAAAGAAAAGGAAAGGGAAAAAAAAAACATAGTTTAATGCATTTAAATATAAGGAATCGCCATGAATTTGAAAACCACGCGCAATAAGGGCAGCAATGCAAAGGAAACAGAAGATAATGCATGATCAGACAGACATCAATAAAATATGGAGGACTATAAAAACCTGATATAAGGCTAGAAAACATGAAGTGAAATTAAAATATTTTGAAAGATCAAAGAAACACCGGAACATGAAAATAGGACCCCCGACAACAGCAGATGTTGCTGAGAAAGGAAATTTGTTGAGGAGAGAGAGGCTACTGCTATTGATATAAATCTCCACTCCCTTCATTGTGAAAAAGAAATGGAGAACAATACCGTGTCACAGTAGTTAAAAGTAGTTTTAACATTTCAACGTTCCCATTTCCAGGGGAAAAAATGATGCATAAAGGACTCACGAATATATTATCCAAAATAAATTTCTCCAAAAGCTAGAGAAAGAATTAGAGCAATATCTGAGGCAAAGTTTATACTCTAATTTGCACCAGGAGAAAGATTAGAGTAGAATTCTTGGAAAGAAGGAAGGCAAAATGAAAAAGATATGCTACTCATAGGTTAGCTTGTGTAAGACAACTAATCCTGAAATATTACGAAGAATTAATTTATCAAAGTTTCATTTCTTGCTCCTGCAAAGCATTATGCATATTTTATTTTAATGTTGGACCTTTGCAATAGCAACGAAGTCGTCTCGGACATCAAAGATTATCCTAGGAAGAGAAATATATGAGTGAGAAGTGTATTCAAGTAATAATAATGTAATAAAATAAATTATTATGATATATAAATTGCACAGACATTTAACAATCTTTTCGACGGCCAAAGAAACGGTTTCTTTTGATTTTTTTGTGTTTTCGAGTTAAAATGTGTGGTTAAAAATTGGAGAGAGAAAATATGTGATTAAAAAGTGGTTTGAAATCTGGGAAATTGTAAATAAAAAAAACTTATTTATAAACAAAAAAAAAAACATGTTACCAGTGAAGTGGAGTGTTCCCTCAAAATAGTGTGTGTACCGCAAGCGCACGAGTCGCATACAAGTAATAAAGTGGACTTTTTAAATCCGAATTGTCGATCCCACGAGGATTGTTTACTTTAGATTATACAACTTTAATTAATTTAATTCTAACAATAAAAAGAAACACACAATTAAAAGATAGATTTTGAAAAATAACTAAAAGTTTACTAAAGAGGGTAATATAAAAAACACTAGAAAATCTTGGAGGAAACGTGGTTGAGATTCATGGTTTCATTTAACCATCCCCTAATTATTTTCTCAACATGCAAAATTAACAAATTACTCATTTATAATGTTAGACCCGATTTTCCAAGTTTAGCTAATTACCTCTTTAGAGTGAAATTAACCCTAATCAACTGGTTTAACCTACTATATCTCTATATTGATTAAAGTCCAATCAATTGCATTTACTCTTTGTGAAAATAGCTCAATGGATCATCTAGAGTTTAAGGTATATCTATATCCTTAACAAGAACCTAGAGCATTTGTTATTTGGTCTAAAATGCATAATATCTCTCGATCATCATACACTTCACAAATCACGTATTTGGTGATCAATCAAACACATGAAATAATCTCAATAACAAATACACATGAAATTATGGATTTAATCATCAAAAGGCAAATATTAAAATCCCGACACAATCAATTAGCCCATGTTATATAGATGATATAAATGAAAATATTTATAACAATACATCACAAAAATGGCAAAATAAATGAGAAAATACAAAGTTGTAGATGAAACTCCTTTTGAAGCTTGGTTATGACTTTCCCAAATATTTCTCCACCTTAAATGTGTTCTCCTTGTGCTCTTGATTAGTTCCCCAAAAGATTATCAAAAAGTTGAAAAATGAAATAAAGTAAAGTAAAAAAAAAAAAAAAAAAGAGAGAGAGAGAGAGAGACCAGTTTTCGGCTAGAATGAAGAACAGGGAAGACGTCCAGCTGCTGTCCAGATTCAGTTTTATCAAATAGAAGTTCCAAAAATTGCATCCTTGGTCCTTGAGGTTTGAAAGTTGAGCAAAATGGTCCCAAGAACTTTGTTTTCTCTTAATTCACGTGCCCAACCACAAGAATTCTGTGGAAAAGTGATAAAACAGATTTTAAATGTTTCCAAGTCCTTCAACTTTGATTTTGCAGGCCAAGTCCTCAACATTTGGCACTTGTGCACTTTGGTCCCCAACTTCACTTTTTGTATTCTTTTGGGCTGTTATCACTCCCTTTTGACAGATTCTCTTTCATTTTGTGTTTTTTACCCTGAAATATTTGCACAGTGGATCCTCCAACCTCTTGATATGTTGCAATTGAGTCCCCAAACTTTTGATTTCTTTCAATTAGGTCCTTGAACATCAAATTTGTTCTTCTTTTAGCTCAATTACTCTTCAATCTTGTCCATTTTCTTTCCAATTGAGTTTGTATCTAATTGTAATAGATAAACACAATATATAAGTAGATATTTGCTCAATTTGTCAATTAAAGTGCTAATTTAGAAACTAAAGCGTGTAAAACACACTTATTACACCCTCAAACTTGAGCTTTTGCTCGTCTCAAGCAAAATTATTTACTAGTGCACTCAAGTAACATGGAATATAGATCAACAATGTTAGATAACTTGCAAATTACTCATGAGTATGAAATTGTATAATCAATTCAAAAGTATGATTCCAAATAATGCTACTAAAAAGAAGTTTAGCTAATCCGATATTCGATCGATGTGTGTGTGCATAGTCACTTTCAATTATCAATTAAGTTTCGAGAATATTGATGAGTAAAGAGGTTTCAAGTCAAAACTACCCACCATTAGTGGTCAATTCTTTCCTTTCCCACTCGTAACATTCATCCCCCAATAAATATTTTTCTTTCATCTCTCGGGATGCAATTCTAGAGGGTACTCTCAAATCACTATTTTCTTTTTTCACTCTAGTTTGGGTGTGTTTTACCGACAATTTTGACAATGTAGAAATGCACTGACTCTCCACTAAATGAGTGCTTCGACATTCAAGTTTATACTAAGCAATTCAAATCCACTATTAATCTAAGCCCTTATGCAAGTACAAATGCATGATTTCTAAAATCTAACTTGATGAATGCTCGTGTCTTCCCCACTCCCTTAAGCTTTCTAATTGACCCATGTAGCGAGCTTTAAGTCGGCAACTTCCCGATTGTTTTAAGATCAAAGGGTTCCAGGTTTCAAAATACCCCTACGGACTTAATAACTCGAGTCAAAAAGGTTACGAGTGAGGTAGACTTATTAAGCAAATGCAATGATGAAGTGCTCTTTTTTTTTTTTCAAAGTGTGTGTGTGCGCTCTACTCATTAAGCTTTCTAATTGACCCATGTAGCGAGCTTTAGGCCGGTGACTCCCAAGTTTCAAACTTAAGGCACCAAGTTTCAAGATACTCCTACGAGCTTAATTACTTGAGTCAAAAAGGCTTCGAGATAGGGTAATGCAATGCAAAAATTAAAATGGGCTTAGAACTTTAGCATACGGTCATTACTTAGCTTATACTTGGCGAATTACGCTCCACACAAAATTTATTTCCAACATGCATGGAATCACCACAGGTCTAGACCGTCTCCTTCACCGGGTCGACCACCCCCAAACTTGTCTTACATTATGATCAAGAGATTTAGAGCATTGGGAAATATTGGATAGGTTGATAAAAATTAAAATACAAGCTCACAACCTAATTCTTCTACTCCATTAACCTCTTCATTCTTCAACAATTCCTAAACTTCACCAACAATCAATCATGACTATTGTGCTCAATGATAATTAGGATCTTGCATGGATAAGCATTTTATAAAATAGACATAAGTAGCATATTGGTCATAAATCATGAATTAATAACAATTTTAAACATCAAGTAATCCTGGCCGGCAAGGCTATCTAACATATCGATACACAATAAGAAATCACCCCCAAACTTGAAATGCACATTGTCCTCAATGTGTAAAATAAAATCAAAGTAAGAGGAAAGAAGTTACTAGACATCCCAAGAAGTGATGTGGCACTCATAAGTACCCTTGGACATGTGAAAATCTAATTGCAAGCACCAACAATCCACCCCCAAACTTGTGTTGAAGCCTCCAATCAATTGAATACAAATTTTTTCCAATGAGGCATTTCACCGAACACCTTGTGAGCATCCTATAAAAACACAAGAAAATGGTAGATATTAAGTGGTGAATGACCCAAAAATTTAAATAACATTCAACATCTCAATTCTAACTCATAAATTCAATACAATTTGTCCATCCACATCAATATAAATCACACTTGAAGATAAAAGACAATATGAATCAAGTGATTTAAAAAATGAGTTTTAAACAAATTTTGACTTTGAAAGTTTGATATGAGTATATGCTAGAACTAAATGAGAATGCATTGGACTTATTTCACACTACCCAACTTGAGGAAAATAAATGTGGAAGATAAAGACTTGGGCCTAACCAACTTATTTGCAAGAAAGTAAATAAAATGCAAAAATAAAAATAAAGCAAGTAAATGATAGAGAATGGGTCGCCTCCCATTAAGCGCTTATTTTAAAGTCATTAGCTCGACTCTCCGCATAAGCAATTCATGGCACTGTAAACATAGCTTTTGATGCCTTGCTCATTTTGCTTATTTTGACTTTGCTCCACTCTTCATTGATTCGAAATACTTGTACCTTGCAGGGATTCCAATGTCATGGAACTTGTCTATTCTATCCAATTCAAACTCAATAATGTAGACTTGCTCCTCCTCAAGTGGCTTAATCACAAATTCTATTATTGGACAATCAATGAAGTTGAGAGAATTTGATTTGATCTTTTCCTCATTAATTTCCACTTCTCCAAGAGATTCTTTTGTGATTAAATTATCATTCTCTTCAAGCTCATCTTCCTTAGTTGATGTCTTCTCGGATTGAATGATCGATCCAAAATTTGAATATATGGTCAATGGCAGATTTTTCCTATTAATCCCCAAGAGTGGATTATACCCCCACATTTGAATCCTTTCCAATACATGGCATCCCCCATAAGATTATCATGTTCATCCAATTTGGCAAGCTCATTGTAATACTTTGCAAGTACCTTCTCATTCAATATTGAATGACCATCTCCTACAAGAGTGATATCCTCATCCCAATCATCAGACACACAATCTCCCAAAAGCATGTAACTTACATCCAATGTGTCACTTGCATGTTTTCAACATTTTAAATATTGTCTAAATTTAATAAGGTTCGACGTAATCAAACTATTGCCCGAAAACAAACATTGTCCATTACAATGCATCTTGTAACAAATATCACAACTTGAATATTCTTCAAGCATGTATTCATCATTCATGTAGAGATTGTTCATTGCAATTGCTTTCCTATTATACTAATGTCAAACTCACATATGCATAGAAAGAAAACCAAATACAAGAAAAATTAGAATAGTAGTGGTTAATCAAAGGTATCAAAATAAAATATAAAAGAAAAATAATTACAAGTTGTTAAAACTAAAATTAATTAAAGTAATAATCAAAGTAAAAACATTCCCTGGCAACGGCGCCAAAAACTTGTTCGCTCAAAATAGTTTGTTTACCGCAAGAGCACGGGTCGTGTACAAGTAATAAAGTGGACTTTTTGAGTCCGGATTGTCGATCCCACAAGGAATGTTTACTTTAGATTATACAACTTTAATTAATTTAATTTTAACAATAAAAAGAAACACACAATTAAAAGATGAATTTTGGAAAATAACTAAAAGTTTACTAAAGAGGGTAATATAAAAAACACTTTGAAAATTTTGGAGAAAAACGTGGTTGGGATTCATGGTTTCATTTAACCATCGCCTAATTAATTTCTCAACATGCAAATTAACAAATTACTCGTTTACAATGTTACACCCGATTTTTCAAGTTTAGCTAATTACCTCTCTCGAGTGAAATTAACCATAAGCAATTGGTTTAACCTACAATATCTCTATGTCGATTAAAGTCCAATCAATTGCATTTACTCTTTGTGATAATAGCTCAATGGATCATCTAGGGTTTAAGGTATATCTCTATCCTTAACAATAACCTAGAGCATTTGTTATTTGGTCTAATATGCATAATATCTCTCTATCATCATACACTTCACAAATCACATATTTGGTGATCAATCAAACACATGTAATAATCTCAATAACAAATACACATGAAATTATGGATTTAATCATCAAAAGGCAAATATTAAAATTAATTCAAGCTAGGTCAATTACTACCATAAATCCCGACACAATCAATTAGCCCATGTTATATAGATGATACAAAGGAGAATATTTATAACAATACATCACAAATATGGCAAAATAAATGAGAAAATACAAAGTTGTAGAAGAAACCCCTTTTGAAGCTTGATTATGACTTTCCCAAATATTTCTCCACCTTAAATGTATTCTCCTTGTACTCTTGATTAGTTCCTCAAAAAATTATCAAGAAGTTGAAAAATGAAATAAAATCAAGTAAAGTAAAGTAAAAGAAAAGAAAAAAAGAGACCAGTTTTCGGCCAGAATAAAGAACAGGGAAGACGTCCAGCTGCTGTCCAGATTCAGTTTTATCAAATAGAAGTTCCAAAAACTGCATCCTTGGTCCTTGAGGTTTGGAAGTTGAGAAAAATGGTCCCAAGAACTTTGTTTTCTCTTAATTCACGTGTGATAAGCGTATTTTATACACTTATTTGTATGTCTAAATTAGGATTAATTATTGTCGTTTGGGAATATTTGCTATTTAATTTATGTTTATTTGTTTACTTTACAGAAAATGTCCCAATTGAAGAAGAATGAAGTAATGAACGGAAAAATGACACGATTGGATGTTCATTGGAGCTAAATCGGACAAGTGAGGAGTTGGTGACGTCAACCGGGAAACATGCTTGGTGCCAAAGTGATTAAATCAGAGGCTGGAGGACCCAATTGATTGAATTAAGAGCTTAAATGGTCAAACCGAGAAGAAGATAAAGTTTGAGGACTAAATTGCAACAACTGAAAGCTGAGGACTGAAGGTGAAATTAAAAGTCAGGGACTAACTTGTACAGCCGAGAAAATCGCGAAGTCGCGATCGCTGATCACATACCAAGCGATCGCGAGATGAGGCAAATTCTTAACCCGAGAGTTTTAACATCAGCCACGCGATCGCTATGGTTTCTACCACGCGATCGCGCAGCTTTCCGGCTGGGCCACTGATGGGCTTTTCACGCGAATTCTGATTTAATTCACCCCTTTTCGCCTAGGTCAGAGGGGGGACATATATATAGAACATGACACACGAAATTTGGTAGTCATTCTTAACCTAATACACCAAGAAGCACATCAAAGCTTTGAAGAGCGGAGTTGTGAAGATTTATCCACATTTTCTTGGGAATTTCATATTATAGGTGATGAAGTTCTTTTATATTTGTGATTTGCTATTAACTATGTATCTAGGCTAATTTTCCATTGTGCTAGGATTATGATGAAGTCTTAGACAATTATTTCATGCTTTGGTTTACTTAATCTTATGACAATTGGTATTCTGAGTTATTGATTCGTATTTATTTTCATCTATAATTTTGATGCATGAATTATATGATGTATGTGGTGGAATTTTATGATCGAAAGAGTGGAATTTCACTAGACTTGAATCAATAGCCATAGGGTTCGATAGGGATAGAAATATACCACTATGCCCTATGTGATCTTTTCATGTTTTGCTTGTTTAATGCTTTCCTAAATATTAGCATTTATCATAGAAATATAGGTGGATCGTAATTAGGAAAAGGCTTAATTCTTGTTCGAAAGAGAGTTTTAGGCATTATAGAAACATTGATCATCAATAATATACATTGTCTTGAGTTATTTGAATCAAAGTGTGAAATATCAATACTAAAATGGATTCTAAATCCTAGCACTTCATTTACATACATTTGTTAAACAAATCTTGAAAATTTCATTTGCTTATTTATTTGATTATTAATTTTAGATTTCTTTGGTAACTTGGTCTACTCATTTAGAATCTCTTATAAATCACTGAAAATTCATTCGTTTCGGTTAAGGTTGATAATTTAAGAAAATAAATCTAACCAATCCTTATGGGAACGACATTCGGACTCAAATCCATTTTATTACTTGTTCGATACCGTACACTTGCGGTAAGAGTCAAATTTATTCGATCAACGTGCCCAACCACAAGAATTATGTGAAAAAGTGATAAAACAGATTTTAAAATGTGTCCAAGTCTTTCAATTTTAATTTTGCAGCCCAAGTCCTCAACGTTTGACACTTGTGCACTTTGGTCCCCAACTTCACTTATTGTATTTTTTTGGGCTCTTTTCACTCCCTTTTGAAAAATTCTCTTTCATTTTGTGTTTTCGACCCTAAAATATTTGCACAGTGGATCCTCCAACCTTTTGAGATGTTGCAATTGAGTCTCCAAATTTTTGATTTCTTTCAATTAGGTCCTTGAACATCAAATTTGTTCTTCTTTTAGCTCAATTGTTCTTCAATCTTGTCCATTTTCTTTCCAATTGAGTTTGTATATAATTGTACAAGATAAACACAATATATAAGTAGATATTTGCTCAATTTGTCAATTAAAGTGCTAATTTAAGAATTAAATAAGTGTGTAAAACACACTTATCTTGGAGCCCTCCCGTCATTATCAGGTACACCTAAATCAGCATGATAGTTAGCAAAGATGTGATTCAGAAATGTTGTTTGCCCATATTGAGCTGCAACGTGAACTACCTGCAACATGAATAGTTCCGATTTAGGTAGCTTTCATCAGATACTGGAACATGGATAACATAAGATATGTGATACATCAACAACCCATAAAATATTTCACACTGGTCATGTTAATAGAACTCCGTAATCCAACTTAAAAAAACACAGCTTGGCGACCATAGATAGACCACTCTACTTATACAAGTGTACGTGCATGTGAATTTGGTACAATATCTATCTTCTCTCAATAGTAAATGATGAAAGTGCAAAGAAAACTTTAATACTCCAACAATATTTCAATCCTAAGGACTGCAAATTAAATTTCCAACAGTATACAAATCAATCCCAATGTCCGAAAATCAAAATGTCAACAAATTGAAAACAATTACCCCGATAACCATTAACATTAGTAGCCTCAACACGCGCCCCATTCTGGGGCAGCATGTCCGCTGCTGCAATTGAGCCACGTACTGCTTTCCAATGCAGTGCCGTTTGCCTCGAATTATTTGAAGCATTCAACCATCTGCGAAAGTGATGAGATTCGAGATGCGGAAGAAACGTCGAAAAGTTCCGAACTCAGGTTGTGGTTGAACGGATGAATCATGACCCGATATTCACGACGCGATGGCTCGACGATGCGGAATAAAGAACCACGACTTTCGAAACACCACAAGGATTTGCCCAATCTCCTTGATAAGTCTCTGATTTGAACGCCACAAATATTCTCGCGAATATTTGATAAATTCGGGATGAACGCCACAAGATAATCAATCTTGATAAGTTTAGGTTTGTAATGTGAATCCACACATTAAACAATTGTAAAACATTTAATCTCTGTTTTATTTAATCATCAAAGTCTTCATTTACAATGAATCAAAAAGGCGTATAAATAAGCAAAATAAAACCCTAATCGCTAATTTACTCAAAATAGAATTCTAACTAACCTAAAATAGCTAAAACTGATAAGGAAATAAAATAATGCGAAATCTGGAAAAAATCTGATCCGTTAATCCGTTACGAAGTTACGGCCGTAAAGATGACACTTACGGCCGTAAGTGTGTTTCTGTTTAAGGTTACGACCGTGATCCCTTATTTACGGCCGTAAATCAAAAATCTTGAAATTCTGCATTTTAACCCGAGGGGAGGTTACGGCCGTGACATATGTTGGTTACGGCCGTGAAAGCACTTCTGCATAATTTTTGGTTCCTTTCGACACGGTTTGATCTTCAAAGCTCGTCGAACCTGCTGAATTCTTGTTTTGGCTTGAATATTTAAATTTTCCCGTCAAGCCTGCTATGACTCCGATTGTCGAGGGTCCGGATCACATCATACCCTCCTTCTTTAGGATGATTCGTCCCGAATCATAGCTTTGTTCCTGGTGTTCCACTTCACCTCCTGGATCAAACGGAAAATTTCTGCTTCCATGCCATGAGTTCAATAAATTGGAATCCTTTGATTTGCTAACACGGAAGAGATGGAGCTTGAACTTCCTTTGCCCTTCGTAGTGTGGTTGAAGCTTCCAGTCATAATTATCCTGCAAAAAAGATTTAAACAAAATGGGGAGGGACATGTTAGCTTCATGAGGTACAAGGTATGGATCCTTGTATTCATGACAAACCACCACCAACTCCACTTCTTGAACCACGAGGCTCTTCTCTTCGCCTCTTTCCTCCTTTGCAATTTCTTGTTCGATTTTTTTATCTTCAAACTCAACCACATCTCCGACCTCCACATTTGAATCACCATGTTCATGTACTATCTCGTCACTACCAAAATGTGGATCTTCCAATTCAAAACTCAAAATTTGAATTTCTACCCCAACTTCTAATTCCTCATCATATTTTGGAGTTTGTTCACATAACTCCACGTTTTCAACTCCTACCACAAAGTTCGGGGTCTCTTCAACTACTTCTAATTCATGTTTCAAGCCTCCCTCCTTCTTTTCAACATTCATATCCCGAGGCTCAACATGATTTTCACTCTCTTCTAACCATCTAATTATCGCCTTTCGTTTCTCCTCCTTCCTTTGTAATTTAGCCAAATATTTTCTTTCTGCCTCCCGTTCATACCTCAATCTTTCCTCATAAATTTCTTTTTGAATTTTCAAAATTGCTTTTGGATCAATCTCAGCTCCTCTCTTAACCCCGATTCCATCCCTAGGTTTAGGATCACGCCTATAATCACTACGATTTGCTTGAGATCGCCCCTTTTTCAATTTCCCTTCCCTTTCATCTAATTTATCCAACCAAACCAAAGCTTCATTCAAAAATCTCCACATACGATCTTTGGCGTTTTCATGGGAATTGGACATTGTGAGATTTTTTTGTGGAAGGACACAGAAAAAGAATAATGAAAACAAAGGATCAAGAAATTCAAGAAAGTGGTTCTTCAATGGACTTTTTTTTTTTTTGAATTTTAGGATGAATTTTCGGAATAAATAAAATAATAAAAAAATATAATTTTTTTTTTATAAATCCGAAAATTCGAAAACGAACACAAGAAAACAAACGGAACTTAATTCGGATAAGAATTAAGCAAAACAAACACTTTTGAATTTTGTTGGATTTTTATATGGATCAAAAAAAGAAAAAATTTACTGGCACGAAGAACAAGAAAAGAAAGAAAAGAAAGACTCAACAAAAAGATATGGATGATTTTTATGGGACTCGATGATAAACATAAAAATCAAACTGGATAGAAAAACCTGAATTCAGAGTCCAGCTCTGATACCAAATGATGAGATTCGAGATGCGGAAGAAACGCCGGAAAGTTCCGAACTCAGGTTGTGGTTGAACGGATGAATCATGACCCGATATTCACAACGCGATGGCTCGACGATGCGGAATAAAGAACCACGACTTTTGAAACACCACAAGGATTTGCCCAATCTCCTTGATAAGTCTCTGATTTGAACGCCACAAATATTCTCGCGAATATTTGATAAATTCGGGATGAACGCCACAAGATAATCAATCTTGATAAGTTTGGGTTTGTAATGTGAATCCACACATTAAACAATTGAAAAACATTCAATCTCTGTTTTATTTAATCATCAAAGTCTTCATTTATAATGAATCAAAAAGGCGTATAAATAAGCAAAATAAAACCCTAATCGCTAATTTACTCAAAATAGAATTCTAACTAACCTAAAATAGCTAAAACTGATAAGGAAATAAAATAATGCGAAATCTGGAAAAAACCTGATCCGTTAATCCGTTACGAAGTTACGGCCGTAAAGATGACACTTACGGCCGTAAGTGTGTTTCTGTTTAAGGTTACGGCCGTGATCCCTTATTTACGGCCGTAAATCAAAAATCTTGAAATTCTGCATTTTAACCCGAGGGGAGGTTACGGCCGTGACATATGTTGGTTACGGCCGTGAAAGCACTTCTGCATAATTTTTGGTTCCTTTCGACACGGTTTGATCTTCAAAGCTCGTCGAACCTGCTGAATTCTTGTTTTGGCTTAAATATTTAAATTTTCCCGTTAAGCCTGCTATGACTCCGATTGTCGAGGGTTCGGATCACATCAGAAAGGCAAACATAAAGTTAAGAATAAAATATTCAACAGGCTAAATGAAACCCAATAACATACCTCAAAAGGTTTGGAAAGAAGAACGGATACAACATTCATAGGGAAACAAATAACTATGTAAATGCATCGCCAATAAGTTACCATCCTTAGTTGTGAATGTGCCATTTCTTTTAGCATATCAAACCTTCCTCCCATGTGTTCTCTGAAAATTGTAAATGTAAACATGTGAATGGACCTTCAAGAAAAAACCATTTAAAGGCCACGAGTTCGTATTCATATTCATAATTTGAACAGAGATAGGTAAAGAAATGAGAAATAGTGGATATAAGTAGTACTATAAAATGATAGTTTGTTGTCACAGATAATAGCTTATGTTAGGATAAAAATCCATTAAAAAATATGAATTCAAGGATTCTTACGTCTCACTTAGTGACAAGCTGAGTTATAAAAGTTCCATAAGAACATATCTTAAAATTAGAGCCAGCCTGGAAAGTGTTAAGCTTGCTCGCTACATATTTTGCAAGACAGCTTCTCGTTTGTCGGACCTCTTTTTCGATTTCATCTTCTTGCTCCTCATTGCCAGTGGGACGAACATCGTCAGCTTCATTTAATAATGTAATTAAGTTGTTATCAATTTAAGTAAGATAATATAGTATTCAAACAAAGAGTAATTAGTTTTAAACTGAAGATAAAAATTAAGAGGAGGATAAAATTATCCTATACAGTAACTATCTATTTGCGATTTATCAACTTGTGCAATTTACCTAACATTGTGATTATGTATTTACCAATATGGATGGTTCCATAAATCTTTTAACTTCACAATAACATAGTAGACTATTTGTAACACCCCAAGTTTAAATTCTAAAACCTAGGCGTGTTAACTCTCATTCACATTATATTCGGAAATAAATCGTTTAAAACATTTAAACCTTTCATTTTCTATTATAAAATTTTACAAAAATTTCGGCAGAGTCTCCTCTATAAATTGGAATTAACCAACCTGTAGAGGGACTTCAAAACCATTTTAAAGCATACATCTCAACTCATTCAATCTCATACATCATCAAAACCATTCAATAAGTCTCAAACTCCTCAACGATATATTTTCAAGTAAATAAACTTTAGCAAATGAAATAAGAGGTCATTTAACCTCTAATACTACACTAATACTTATTCAAAGCTAATTGCAATCAAACCATTAACAATAATAAATGAAGGAATAATTAATGAGAAACTTAAATGAATTCTAATTTAACTTTATTTTCAAAAATTGAAGGTAGGTATAGCCTGAGTCTGTCGCCAAGTGCTCTCCTCGTCTAATCTAACTTTCATCACCTGAAATATTGGGGAGGGATTGGGGTGAGCTAAAGCTCAGTAAGTAAACTTTATGCACGTGATGCATGCTCATGACATGAAATTCCTTAGACCATTCAAAGTAATTACCCCCATTTACTTTACTTTTCAAGACATTCATACTTTCCAAACCTCACTTAAACATTTTAAAAAGCAAAAACTTTACTTAGTGTATCTTCTAGCCAGTCAGAATGCAGTGGGCACATTTCCTTATTTAGAACAAGGTTATCACTTTTCCACCGCATAGCGGTTTAAAATTTTGCCACCGTCAAGCGGTTTAACAATCGTCACCGCAAAGCGGTTTAATATTTGCCACCGCCAAGCGGTTAAGCAATCGTCACCGCAAAGCGATTTAATATTTGCCACTACCAAGCGGTTAAGCAATCGTCACCGCAAAGCGGTTTAATATTTGCCACCGCCAAGCGGTTAAGCAATCGTCACCGCAAAGCGGTTTAATATTTGCCACAGCCAAACGGTTAGGCAATCGTCACCGTAAGGCGGTTTAATATTCACCACTGCAACATCGATTTAATTCCGGTACGCCGGTTTCCCGCGCCCCATTTCCCACTCACACCTTTCATGGCATAGGAATACATCAATTTATTCTTAAAACTTGGGATACATCCTTTTTAGGAAACTAAAACTCACCACATTCTTCATTTAAAATCATTTGACTTCCCCAACTCAATGAAAATACATGCTTGACGATGCAACAACATGATAACATGTATGCTTAAACCTTCTCTTAATAACACATACATGTATAAAGTTCATAGAAAGCATCACAAGCAAATAAATTTCAAGAATATAATTCAAGCCCATTAATTACACCTTAAACATTTAACTTCAATGAAAATAGGGGAAGTTTACTTACCTGAATTTCTTAGTATTTACCGTTTCTGAATTTGCAAGTGAAAAGGTCTCGAATGCCCGTGACGTCAATGTACCAAAAGTCTATAATCATTCATTGCATAAAATATAACTTTAGTTCCAATTCATATTTAAAACTCTAACCATTCATGAATTTTTTCCAAAGTAGAAAATTACAAATTTCACTCATAGTTAAACACGAACAATAAACTAACAAGCTTAAATTCATAATTTATCAAAATTTGAAAAATTAATCCATATAAACTTAAAAATCTGAATTTACAATTATAAGTCTGGAATCATAGATTAATCTGAAATCCGGAACTTTAAACAAACATTTGAAGAAATCTGAGATTTATACTTGAGGGAGATATTTACATCGATACATACATATATAAACATTACCTAATTTTCTAATTTAACAATTATAATTCGAAAATGCAACTAACTTAAATTTGAAAATATGCACATTATAACTCAAACTTTTCCTAAACATTTAATTAAGTCACTAATTCAAGATTTTTGAAATCTGTAATTAATTTCATAACTTTGAAAAATCTGGAATTTCATCTATATCAATCAAAATCTGAAGTTTATACCTGAGGGCAATTACATATACATCAACATATACATACAATCCCATATATATACATACACTAATTACATGTGTGTGTTTAGCAGGGGTGGCGTGCGGGTGTGTTGAGTCCCGTGTGTGCGTGCGCGCGCGGTTTGGGAAAGAGGGAAGAGAGACGACAAGGAGGTGACTTACCGTGGTGGTGACCGGTGACGTGGTGGGTGGAGTCGTGTGCAGCCGAGAGTGATGGAGGCGAAGGAGAGTCAAGAGAGAGCGACTTCGTGAGATAGAGAGAGACCGAGAGGCGTGAGTGAGGGAGAGGTATAATGAGGGTTTAGGTTTTAGGTTTAATTTTGAAAATTTAAAGTTGTCTAAATTTTATAAACAGACTGTCACAGACAAGTCTAGACAGTAACTTGTTAACAGTAAATCGTTAAGCGTTGTTAAGCGCAATACTAGATGAATCTTGCTAAGGCAGATTCATCTGGATTGTAAAACGTAAACAATCAGAATAAATTGTGCGGAATTATAAATGGACAAGAACACAATAATTTGAGCTTAACGTGGGAAAAACCCTAACAGGGAAAACCCATGGTTCGCATCCTGCGAACAAAAATAAATCACTATATAAGGAAAGAGTTTATACAGATCAATCTAAACTACATGATAAATCTACGCATGGACTTTATCAAACATCCAAGAAATAGATCACTCCCTGATCCTTCTGTGGCATGTAATGCGAGATGGCGTCCCACCACTTTTCAGTAGTTTTCTTTGAATCTGCAACACCTTTTCAGCAACCTCGAACTCCCGTTCGAACACGATCCAAACCTCCCGTTTGATCTTAACGTTGAAATACTTTCCTTCTCTCAGTGATTGAATCCTCCTCCTGGAGTGTTGAAGTCACCACGTGAATGAAGCTTTAATTATTGGAACAATACAAAAATATAGCTTCAAGACTTCTTTTAGTGGACGTGTAATATTGTAAGCACCACACGAATTTGTTGTATTTTCACGTCTTCCTAAACACGTCCCATATGTCTTCTCTTTATAGTGCAACTAGGTTTACTTGGTTCCCAAGTTTCCTTATTGCACAAGATCTCTAAAACCTGCAAAACAAGGTAGAGATAATTAATAAAAGGTAAGATAAATATTCTTAACTAAATCTTACCATAACCAAGATATAGATAAATCATGTAGATCTTACCATAAGTTAATCAATCACGTGATTAACATAAATGAGGACTTCATATTTTCGGCCCTATCAAGAATTATCCCTACCTAGATTTTTGTCCAACACATCTTACCATATGCAAGGATAAGAATGAAATATTCTTGACCATATCCAGAAGATACTTACCATACTTTAGATAGGCTTGAGTATCAAGAATAAACACAAGATATTATCAAGAATATTACAACATATTTTCGAGATTTTGATCAAAGATTTTCGTGATTATGATCAAGTAAATATCAATATTTTCTTGATCATTAATAAAACAATATTTATCTCGAAAATTAGAGATATAAAAATATGCATAATTTAATTGAACTTAATCTATTACTAAATACACGTATTTAGTAATTAAATCAAGATTTATTAAATTATACATTCATGAAAAATAGGAAATGCCAATATCATAAAATTAACAAATTTTAATCTTTTAAAATTTGCAAATTGGTCCCTCAAGTCCCCTCATTTGCATATTTAATCCCCTAAATTCCATTTGTTTCCCAAATGTCACTAAAGTTTCCCCCAAATTTCAATTTAAGAAAATAAAAATAGAAATTAGCATGCTCAGGTAATAGAACAAAAAAAAAAAAATCACAAGAATATTTGCGCATAACCAATTTTTTAAACTTTCAAATTGGTACATTGATCAAGACGGCGTCCAAATCCTTCCACTGCAAAATAATTCCAATTATAGACATTAAAGATCATAAATTTTATAATTTATAATAACATTCACAAGAATATTACGTGAAATTTAAAATTGAACGAAAAAAAATGAAAAGCGATCTTACACTATTTCATTAACTTTATATAGATAAACTGAAAAGTACAAATGAAATTACACTACTTTCACTATTTTTTCTACACAAAGGTATATAGAATTTCTTGCTTCATAGGTCTTCGTGCAGACTACCTGGAAAATGTAGCCAAGCTTATGAAAGCTAGAAAATATGAAATGAGTGGAATAAGTAGATGAGGAAATATTCCAATGTCGAAGGTGTGTGAAATTTTCAACTGTTGATCTTGAACATAAGTTATTACATGGAAAATCAATTAAGATCATTTAATATCAACATGTTCACGGCACAAAATGTATTCCACGACACCAAAACAAAACAATGAATAAGACACCAAAATTAACACAAACTCCATACAGATATATCATATATGAACAAATAGAATTTGAACAAAAAAAATTAACTATAGTTAAGATACCAAACTGAACCCAAATAACATATAATCACGCACAAAAAAAAAAAAAAAAAAAGAAAAAAAAAAGTTCACGCCCTTGCTTGAGAGAATTGATATACAGCTAATATCAATCTGCCCACCACAGCGCTACACAAATTTTAAGCTCTTGTATTCCATGAAATTTTTTTTATCATTAATAAGTTATCAAAACCAACAAGAACACAATATAATGACACACAAAATTCTCAATGCCCAAATTGGGAAAGTTGATATACAGCTAATACAAAAGTAGAAATCCATAAAAGGAAAGGAAAAAAAAAAAAGGAAAAGTTACCTACTTTTCCTCTAGCTTGTTGTAACCGAAGATTTCGAGCCTTTAGAGAATCCTCTGATAAGAGTCTCTCCTTTCTACACCTCAGATTTTGAAAAATCTCTTCAACTGGTATGTTCTCCTGAAAACATATAATAATTGTAACTAAAAAATATTATCTAAAAATAAATCAAATAATACCCCATCATTGAATAGGGGATAGAAAGAAAAGGAAAAACAGAGAGAGGCATCGAAGAACAGAAAAATCAACACAAAAGTAGAAAATACAGAGAAAACTATGAAGTAAAAGACTTGATTACCAAATCCATGGCCTCCCTCTTCAGAGCCTCCATATCTTCATCTTTTTCCGCCATCTCTAAACACACAAACAAAAAACAACTGAATAATCAGTTTTCAAAACCAACACATGCAAATAAACACGAAATCTAAGATTAGTAGTGAAGACGATGCGACTTTGAAGGAACGAACAAACACACAAAAAAGGGGAAAAACAAAATCAAAGGCAAAAACAGTAAAAGAAGAATAAAAACCACATGTTTATTAAAGAGACAAAGTAGATCAACTACGATAAATAAAGATACTCCCGATGATCAACTACAATAAATAAAAATACTCTCGATCGACGGGTTCGGAACGAAGCTTGGGCATGGTAGCCGGAGGTGATGGTGGACCAGTAACCGATAGAGGCTATGACCATCACCGTGTAGTTGGACGAAGAGATGAGAGCTGGGCCAAGAGAGAATTGCGTGTTTGAGTTTTGACGGTGTAGGATATTTGTTTTGTTGGATTAAACACGTTTTGAGCCCAACACAAAAAAACAGTTGCGGCTAAAAGCACTCAGCTCGGCTCGTAGATATTTGGGCGATCGGCTTATGAACAGTAGAAAAATCTTTCTCTCTTTTAAGATAGTAGGATAGGAAGGATTATTACTAGTGCATCACTCGTACGATACACGACATTAGTTAGATATATAAAAATGATTACCTACTCATGGCGGGGGCAGGTGTTAACGTGTCCACCGTCAATATGATGTTGACACATGTCCAGTGTTATAAAATTTCCTGGACATATGTCAACATTACACTCACGATGTGCAAATTAACACTCACCCACCGTGAGTAGGTGATAGAGACTGTTTGGATATAATATTTGAAGTAAAACGTAAAGTTAAGCAAACAAGAAAAAAAACTAAAATCTAAAATACAGAATATTCCTCATAGATCTATACAAATTTATGAAGTATTGATTAAAACGAAAAAATTATTCCAAATTTTGTAGACTTCCTTAAATATAACATTTGTTGTAGAATTGGAGTGTTTTCCATCACCACATATTAGTATCCTCAATCATCTGCGATTCGTTACTCTCGATATAGCAATATACAACTGACCGTGATTGAACATTTGGTAACTTCAAGTACAGGCCAACATGAGAAAGAGACTTACCCTGACTTTTATTGATCGTCGTAGCATCTTTATATCTTTATAATAAATAAAAGTTGGGCACTTACCAAAAACATTTGTTATTCATATTTCCGCCCATTTTTGGTTTCCACATATAGAAGTTCCCACAAATTGTAACATTATTATTAATTAAAAATTAATTAAATTAATTAAATAGTAATTAATTATTAAATACGTTTAATGTAATACAGATTCATAATCTGTTTCATACATAAATATAAATACATTTTTTCCCGCATGAGCCATTTTCCATGCATCCAAGAATGACTTTTGGCCTTCAAATGTTGAAGTGTGGTCTGACCTCCACTCTTGGTTGGATTTAATGACTGTTATTTGTGCACCATTTGAATTATGTATTTTCTTTTTTCATATGTGTTTCTACCGTTTATTTAATCCACGTCCATATATCAATCTCTCCATTTTCTGTTTTGAAGATAACAGTCTCTTGAACCATTTCTGTAGGTACGTTTGTGAACCATAACATACTGTGTTCCTTCCTCAATTTCATCCGGTTCAAATATCTGTCGTTGATGATGTCGAGGCTAACTGGAAAATTTGTTATGCAGATTCTACAATGGACGGAATATATAACTTTGTGGATAACCTGAACATAAATACAATTGAATGGAATATTAAAGTTCGCGTCGTTCGTGTTTGGAATACACCATATTTCAAGTATCCAACCAAGACATTTAGCCTCGATGCTATCTTCGTCGATCGTCGTGTGAGTTTGCTGTGTACCATTTAGTTCATTTGCATTCAGTATAGTTTTTTTTTTTTTTTTTAAATATGTTCTGTTAATATTATTTGTACCATGTTGTTCAGTTCCGGTTTGGATATAGGTTTTTGATGGGTAAATCTGGGTTGTCAAAACGTAAATTATAATTTTTTATTTTTATTTTTTTCTTCAAGAACACTCCTATTTTTTGAATTTATGGTTTCCTTTTTTGGATCTGGTCTTTATGTTATGACTTTTTTTTTGTACCTAAATTATTCAATGACTTTTTTTTTATATTGAGATAGTTTACGAAAATACTGTTGCTTTGTTCAATACTAGTGTTATTATGATTTCCCTTGCCCAACTTCGACTATAAGGACCTGATCGTATGTTATAGAATAATGTGTCAATCTGTGTTACTATGAATTTAGAAATATGTATGTTCGATTTTTAACTATGTTGTGTTCTCTCTCTTTTTTATTTTGAAATCTTCTTTTTAAACTTTTGATGTTTTTGTTTTTAAGTTCGAGGTTGTGTTATTTGAATTCTAGATTTAATTTATATATCTAATAAAATTACAGCATGTAGATTCAATTTCAAATAATTTTTCTTAAATAATTATTTGCTTTTATACATTTTAATATTTTTTTTGTAAAAATAAAAATAAAAAGAGGGAGAAGTCTTTTATTTTTCGACTTTATGGTTATGTTTTCCAGATCTAATCTGCATGTTATGACTTTTTTTTTTGGTGTTATTTGTACCTGAATTATTCAATAGGCATTTTTTTTATATCGATAGTGTTTAACAAAATACTGCTGCTTTGTTCAATATTGGTATTGTTATGATTTCTTTTATCCAGTTTTTATTGTGATTGGTTTTTAACTATGTCGTGTTCTCTCTCTATTTTACTTTGAAATCTTCTTTTTTAACTTTTTTAAATTTTGTTTTTTATCTAATGCATGGTATTCTTATGGTTGTGGTTCCTATTGGGTGGACGGATACATGCTTCTGCCAAGGGTCACTTGATCGGTGTATTCGGTCCACTCTTGCATGAAGGAGGCTTATATGCTATTCGACATTTTCTGGTTGAAAGGAATAACTTGAAGCACAAGGTTTCATTATGCAAGAACAAGATTGAGTTCATTTCTATGACAAAAATTGTAGCGGTTGATGACGTAACCTTCCCAAAGGAAATTTACAAACTTAGATCGTTTCAAGAAATTCTTGAGTCAGAAAAACCCGATGAATCTGAATTATTCGGTAATGACATTAAATTATTTGTTTTTTTTGGTTATTAGTTTCTTTTGTCGTGCTTACTTATACTATCATCGAACATTGATTAACTGTGTGTGTATTGTTTAAGGTTGTAGATGTAATCGGCGAGGTTGTTGGTAAAGGTGATGTGCTGCACAAAGACGTTAGGAGAAGAGCTAGCAAACTCATGGATGTTCATCTTGAGGATTTGGAGTAAGATTACAAATTCTTCTTCTTCTTTGTTCTCTTTTTTTTTCGTGGTTCTTTGATTAGTGTATTTTATTTGAATTTTTTTTATAACTAATAGCATTCACCCTAACGTTGATTTCTCAAATCATAGGAAGAATAATTTGTCGTGTACTATTTTGGATAATTACGTTGATGATGTAGTCAGTTATTTGGATTCCGACAATCGCGAGCTAGTGATTATCCTTTTGCAAATGTGTCATGCGACAACCTATAATGGTGATTGCTTATATTCTTACTCAGCGTGAGATTATGCAGCATAGAGGTACGAATTACATTTTTTAATTGTTTCATTATGAAGACATCTTCCATAAAAGCTATTTATAAATTGTTATGACAAATTTGTATTTGTTTACCTTTTAATTCACAGATCTACAATTGACTGAAGTGGAGATAAAGAATTACACATTATATGAGATTGAAAAAAAAATTGCGTGCCAGTGGGAAGAGCCTCCGTGATATTCAATCAATGTCATATCCTGAAGGGATTAATTTATCATTTTGTCGAAATAGGCTAATAAATGATGAGTTGCGTTATGATAGAAGAGGTTTGGGTGAAGAGCTCAATTCTTTGCTTTCAAAGCTGACCGATGAGCAAAAGAATGTTTATGATAGTATAATTCATGCAATTGAAAGAGGAAATGGGGGAGTTTTCTTTTTATATGGACATGGTGGTACAGGTAAAACGTTTGTTTGGAAGACCTTATCCGAGGCTATAAGGTCAAAAGAGAAAATAGTGCTTAACGTTGCATTGAGTGGTATAGCCTCTCTGCGTTTGGATGGTGGTCGCACTGTGTTCGCTCAAAATAGTGTGTACCGTAAGCGCACAGGTCGCGTACAAGTAATAAAGTGGACTTTTTGAGTCCGGATTGTCGATCCCACGAGGAATGTTTACTTTAAATTATACAACTTTAATTAATTTAATTCTAACAATAAAAAGAAACACACAATTAAAAGTTGATTTTGGAAATAACTAAAAATCTACTAAAGAGAGAAATATAAAAAAAATACTTCAAAATCTTGGAGGAAAACGTGGTTGGGATTCATGATTTCATTTAATCGTCGTCTAATTAATTTTTCAACATGCAAATTAAGAAATTACTCATTTACAATGTTAGACTCGATTTTCCAAGTTTAACCAATTACCTCTCTTCAGTGAAATTAACCCTAATCAATTGGTTTAACATACAATATCTTTATGTCGATTAAAGCCCAATCTATTGCATTAACTCTTTGTGAAAATAGCTCGATGGATCACCTAGGGATATGAGTATATCTCTATCTCCTAAATTAATACCTAGGACATTTTGTTATTTGGTCTAAAATGCATAATATCTCTCGATCATCATGCACTTCACAAATCACATATTTGATGATCAATCAAACATATGGAATAATTTCAATAAAAAATACACATGAAATTAAGCATTTAATCATCAAAAGGCAAATATTAAAATTAATTCAAGCTAGGTCAAATTACTACCATAAATCCCACACAATCAATTAGCCCATCCTATATAGATGATACAAAGGAGAATGTTTATAACAATACATCACAAATATGGCAAAATAAATGAGAAAATACAAAGTTATAGATGAAATCCCTTTTGAAGTTTTGCTATGATTTTCTCAAATATTTCTCCACCTTAAATGTATTCTCCATGTGCTCTTGATTTGTTCCTCAAAAGATTATCAACTAGTTGAAAATGAAGATAAAGAAAAGAAAAAGAAAAGAAAAGAAAAGCAACGAAAAAGGAAGAAAGAAAAAAAAACGGTAGAAGGTTCCAAAAAATAAAGGAAGAAGAAGGAAGGTAGAAAAAGGGAAAATTCTCCCTGAACACAATTAGGTTTTTAACATTTAAAAACCTAAAATTGCAACCATGGTCCCAAAGTTTTGGAAGTTGTGCAAAAAGGCTCCAAGCTCTATTTTTCTCTATTTAAGGGCCGAAATTCAGTCAAAGAGAAGCCAAGAAATCTGATTTTAAATTTTGCTGCCAAATCCCTCAACTTCGATTTTGCAGTCCAAGTCCTCAACTTTTGACACCTGTGCACTTTGGTCCCCAACTTCACTTTTTGTATTCTTTTTGGCTCTTTTCACTCCCTTTTGACATTTTCTCTTTCATTTTGTGATTTTGACCCTTGAATATTTGCAAAGTGGGCCGGCCAACCTTTTGAGATGTTGCAATTTAGTTCCCAAACTTTTGATTTCTTTTAATTAGGTCATTGAACATCAAATTTGTTTTTCTTTTAGTTCAATTGCTCTTCAATCTAGTCCATTTTCTTTCCAATTGAGTTTGTACCTAATTGTACAAGATAAACACAATATATAAGTGGATATTTGCTCAATTTTTCAATTAAAGTGCTAATTTAATAACTAAATAAGTGTGTAAAGTAGGGGTGGGCGTCGGGTGGTTCGGTTCGGGTATCTCAAGAACCGGAATCGAACCATATTTTTTCGGTTCTTGTAAAATGGAACCATTTGGTTCCATTGAATCGCAAGAACCAAACCAGAACCAAACCATTCGGTTTTGGTTCGGTTTCGGTTCTAATTCGGTTTTAAAATAATAATTATTTTTCGAGAGCCTTATCGATGAGCATCAGGTCTCAGGAAGTGAGTTAATAACCTGAAATAAATTTCTACCGAATATACTAAGATTAAGGATTTCAAAAATCCTTTCACCACAAAGAAAGTATAGGATTCTCCATGAAACGGAAGATATTCATAAACAAAATAGGAAACGGCCTAGAAGGTTTTTCAAGCATGACAATATAGTAAACTTGTGGGATGAATCATGAGTTTTAAATGCATTATTATTAATTATTTTATATTTGTTTTTAAATATTTAATTAACTCCATCGTGGTCATTTACAACTTCGCTTATTAATAAGTTAGTGTCATTCGATTTTCATTTACTAAGAATTTTAGTCTAAGTGTGAAGTTAAAGGTTACAATGAGGTGGAGACGTAACAAATTTCATAACAAGAAATTAATCATTTTCACTTTATCCAAAAAAATACAAATTCTTTTAATTTTTAGTTTTAGGACAACCAATTAAGATCCTAAAAAAAAAAAAGTAAGGATCAAAGATCGGTTCTAAGTTCGGTTTTTCGGTTCTAAAGGCGGAACCGAGAACCGAACCAAAAACTAATCGGTTCTTGGTTCCAAAACCGATTTCCTATTTTATTTTTTTAAAACCATACGGTTCCGATTTTTTTGGTTCGGTTCCGGTTCGGTCATATCGGTTCCGGTTTTTTTGCCCACCCCTAGTGTAAAGCACACTTATCACACCTCCAAACTTGAGCTTTTGCTCTTCTCGAGCAAAATTATCTGCTAGTGCACTCAAGTAACATGGAATATAGATCAACAATGTTAGATAACTTGCAAATTACTCATGAGTATGAAATTGTATAATCAATTCAAAAGTATGATTCTAAATAATGCTACTAAAAAGAAGTTTAGCTAATCCAATATTCGATCAGTGTGTGTGTGTGCATAGTCACTTTCAATCGTCAATTAAGTTTCGAGAATATTGATGAGTGAAGAGGTTTCAAGTCAAAACTAACCCACCATTAGTGGTCAATTCTTTCCTTTCCCACTCGTGGCATTCATCCCCTAATGGATATTTATTTTCTCTCTCGAGATGCAATTCTAGAAGGTACTCTCAAATCACTCTTTTCTTTTCCCACTCTAGTTTGGTTGTATTTTACCGGCAATTTCGACAATTTAGAAATGCAGTGACTCTCCACTAAATGAGTGCTTCGACCTTCAAGTTTATACTAAGCAATTCAAACCCACTATTAATCTAAGCCCTTTGCAAGTACAAATGCATGATTTATACAAACTAACGTGATGAATGCTCGTGTCTTCTCCACTCCCTTAACCTTTCTAATTGACCCATGTAGCTAGCTTTAGGTCGGCAACTCCCCGATTGTTTTAAGATCAAAGGGTATCAGGTTTCAAAATACCCCTACGGACTTAATAACTCGAGTAAAAAATGTTACGAAGTGAGGTAGACTTATTAAGCAAATGCAATGATGAAGTGCTCTTTTTTTTTTTCAAAGTGTGTGTGTGTACCCTACTCATTAAGCTTTCTAATTGACCCATGTAGCGAGCTTTAGACCGGTGACTCCCAAGTTTCAAACTTAAGGCACCAAGTTTCAAGATACTCTTACGGGCTTAATCAATCGAGTCAAAAAGACTTCGAGATAGGGTAATGCAATGCAAAAATTAAAATGTGCTTAGAACTTTAGCATACGGTCATTACTTAGCTTATACTTGGCAAAATACACTCTACGCAAAATTTATTTCCAACATGCATGGAATCACCACACGTCTAGACCGTCTCCTTCATCGGGTCGATCACTCCCAAACTTGTCTTACATTAGGATCAAGAGATTTAGAGTTTTAGGAAATATTGGGTAGGTTGATAAAAATTAAAATACAAGCTCCCAACCTTGTTCTTCTACTCCATTAACCTCTTCACCCTTCAACAATTCCCTAACTTTACTAACAATCAATCATGACTATTGTACTCAAGATAATTAGAATCTTGCATGGATAAGCATTTTGTAAAAATAGACACAAATAGCATATTGGTCATAAATCATGAATCACCTGGCCGGCAAGACTATCTAACATGTCAATACACAATAAGAAATCACCCCCAAACTTGAAATGCACATTGTCCTCTATGTGTAAAATAAAATCAAAGTAGGATGAAAGAAGTTACTAGACATCTCAAGAAGGGGTGGAGGCACTCATAAGTAGGCTTGGGCATGTGAAAATCTCATTGTAGACACCAATACTCCACCCCCAAACTTGTGTTGAAACCTCCAATTGATTGAACATAAATTTCTCCAATGAGGCATTTCACCGAACACCTTGTGGGCGTCCTATGAAAACATAAGAAAAGAGTAGATATTAAGTGGTGAATGACCCAAAAATTTAAATTACATTCAACATCTCAATTTTAACTCATAAATCTCATATAATTTGCTCATCCACATCAATATTAAATCACACTTGAAGATAAAATGCAATATGCACAAAGTGATTTAAAAATGAGTTTTAAGCAAATATTTGACTTTGAAAGTTTGATATGAGTGCATGATAGAATTAAATGAGAATGCATTGGAGTTATTTCACACTACTCAACTTGAGAAAAATAAATGTGAAAGATAGAGACTTGACCTAACCAACTTATTTGAAAGATAGTAAATAAAATGCATGAAAGTAAATAATATGCAAAAAATAAAAATAAAGCAAATAAAGGATAGAGAATGGGTTGTCTCCCATTAAGCGCTTATTTTAAAGTCATTAGCTTGACTCTCCGCATAAGTTCTTCATGGCACTCTAAACATGGCTTTTGATGCCTTGCTCATTTTGCTTATTTTGGCTTTGTTCCACTTTTCATTTAATCTCCGCACTTCGACATTGCCCTTTTCAATGTAGTAGAACTTTCTCTTTCCATCCAATTCAAACTCAACAATGTAGATTTCTATCTCATCATCAGACTTAATCACAAAATCAACTTCTATGCAATCAATGAAGTCGGATGAATGTAAGTTGATTTCATCTTCATTTATTCCTGCATCTTCAATCGGTTCCTTTGTGATTAAATTATCATTCACTTTGAGCCCTTCTATGATCGTTGATTTTTCTTTGGATTGAATGATTGTTCCACAATTTAAATCCGTGGCATTAAGAAGTTGGTCTCATTGACTCCTTCAAGTGGATTATACCCTCATTCTTGAAATCCTTCCCAGTACATGTAATCTCCCATAAGCATATCATTTTCATCCAATTTGGCAAGCTCTTTGAAATACTTTACAATTACCTTTTCATTCAGTTGGGGATGACCTTTTCCCACAAGAGTGATATCCTCATCCCAGTCATTAGGCACATAATCTCCCACAAGTAAATACTCAGATTTGTCAATTGCTTGTTTTCGACACTTCAAATATTTTTTTAAATTCAAGAAGTTTTGATGTGTGCAAATTAGTGTACGAAAACAAGCATTACTCAGTACAATGCCTCGCATAGCAAATATCACAACTTGGATGTCCTCCAAGCATATCCTTATAGCCCATATAGAGATTTGTCATTGCAACAATTTTGCTATTTTACCGAGTTAGAATCATGCAAATATCTGAAAAGCACATGAGAGAATACAAACACAAGATAGATTAATAGTACGGGGGTTAGCCAAAAGTAACAAAATAAATATAAAACAAAAATAATTACAAATTGTTAAAACTAAAATTAACTAAAGTAATAATCAAAGTAAAAACATTCCCCGACAATGACGCCAAAAACTTATTCGCTTAAAATAATATGTACCGCAAGCGCACGGGTCGCGTACAAGTAATAAAGTGGACTTTTTGAGTCCGGATTGTCGATCTCACGAAGAATGTTTACTTTAGATTATACAACTTTAATTAATTTAATTCTAACAATAAAAAGAAACACACAATTAAAAGTTGGTTTTGGAAATAACTAAAAATCTACTAAAGAGGGAAATATAAAAAAAAATACTTCAAAATCTTGGAGGAAAACATGGTTGAGATTCAAGGTTTCAATTAATCGTCGCTTAATTAATTTCTCAACATGCAAATTAAGAAATTACACATTTACAATGTTAGACCTGATTTTCCAAGTTTAGCTAATTACCTCTCTCGAGTGAAATTAACCATAATCAATTGGTTTAACCTACTATATCTCTATGTCGATTAAAGCTCAATCTATTGCATTAACTCTTTGTGAAAAATAGCTCGATGAATCATTTAGGGATAGAAGTATATCTCTATCTCCTAAATTAATACCTAGGGCATTTGTTATTTGGTCTAAAATGTATAATATCTCTCAATCATTATACACTTCACAAATCACATATTTGGTGATCAATCAAACACATGGAATAATCTCGATAACAAATACACATGAAATTAAGCATTTAATCATCAAAAAGTAAATATTAAAATTAATTCAAGCTAGGTCAAATTACTACCATAAATCGCACATAATCAATTAGCCCATGCTATATAGATGATACAAAGGAGAATGTTTATAACAATACATCACAAATATGTCAAAATAAATGATAAAATACAAAGTTATAGATGAAACCCCTTTTGAAACTTTGCTATGATTTTCTCAAATATTTCTCTACTTTAAATGTATTCTCCATGTGCTTTTGATTTGTTCCTCAAAAGATTATCAACTAGTTGAAAATGAAGATAAAAGAAAAGAAAAGCAACGAAAAAGGAAGAAAAAAAAAAGGCAGAAGGTCCCAAAAAATAAAGGAAGAAGAAGGAAGGTAGAAAAAGGGAAAATTCTCCCTGAACACAATTAGGTTTTTAACATTTAAAAACCTAAAATTGCAACATTGGTCCCAACGTTTTGGAAGTTGTGCAAAAAGGCTCCAAGCTCTATTTTTCGCTATTTAAGGTCCGAAATTCAGTCAAAGAGAAGCCAAGAAATCTGATTTTAAATTTTGCTGCCAAATCCCTCAACTTCGATTTTGTAGCCCAAGTCCTCAACTTTTGACACTTGTGCACTTTGGTCCCCAACTTCACTTTTTGTATTCTTTTGGGCTCTTTTCATTCCCTTTTAACATATTCTCTTTCATTTTGTGATTTTGATCCTGAAATATTTGCAAAGTGGGTTGGCCAACCTTTTGAGATGTTGCAATTTAGTCCCCAAACTTTTGATTTCTTTTAATTAAGTCCTTGAACATCAAATTTGTTCTTCTTTTAGCTCAATTGCTCTTCAATCTAGTCCATTTTCTTTCCAATTGAGTTTGAACCTAATTGTACAAGATAAACAGAATATATAAGTAGATTGATAAGTGTATTTTATACACTTATTTGTACATCTAAATTAGAATAAATTATTATCGTTTTATAATATATGCTATTTAATTTGTGTTTATTTGTTTACTTTGTAGAAAATATCCCAAAAGATGAAGAATGAAGTAATTGATGAGAAAAATGCATAATTGGATGCTAATTGGAGCTAAAATGAGCAATTGATAAGTTTGTGACGTCAACCGGAAAGATGCAATGTGCCGAAGTAAAGGAATAAGAAGTTGGAGGATCCAGTTGAAGGATTTGAGAGTTGAAATGAGCGAATTGAGAAGATTCCAAAGTATGGGGACTATATTGTTGCAATTGGAAGTTGAAGGACTGAAGAGCAAATTAAACATGAGGGACCAACTTGCAAATATCCAATGATTGATTTGGATAATAAGAAGATACTTTGAGGATTTTTAGGATTCAATTGGATGCAAGTAGAAGTCAAAAAGGAATGGAATATGATAAGAATATTACCATAAAATTGATTCCAATCCAAGAAGATTCTGGACAGAATTCTAGTCGGACTTTGAGACCAAATTTTGGGGCAGTAAACGTTCGAATTAGGAAAATCCTATTTCAAAAAGAATTGTATCCATTTAAATTATCTTTCTAACTCCATTTAAATCATCTTAATCGGATAAGGAAAGAGAAAGATACTGTTGAAATACTGAACGCTGTGCAGATACCAAAAAAGACTCGCGCGCGGATTTGATGAATTTCTTTCCTTTTTCAACTTGGTCTCTTCACCAACTATAAATACAACTTCTTTGCATGAAAATAAAACCTTTGCCTCTCCATAGAACGAGCCACAATTGAGATTTCAATATCAAATTCTTGGAGAATCAAGCATTGCAGATGGGCGTGAATTGAAGATAATTGAAGAATCAAAACTTGGTGCAAGATTTCCATTCTTTATATTATTTTTCAATGAGCTTTTATTTCTATTGTTTTTGTTCTTTATTCATGATGTGTAACTAATTTCCATGTTGGGATGAACGATGTAGTTTAGTCATATTATTTTAATTCCAAGTTCCATAGTTTTAGTAATTCGTTGCATGTATTGATTTATTATTATTCTTAATGCCTGAATTGCTTGATCACCAATTCATGATATATTGAATTATTTCTATAATCCGAGAGGTGAGTTGATAATTTAGAACGTGGTAATAAATTCGGTAATTGAACAAGAGATAGAGATATACTTTTGTTATTACTGCGGCTGTGTGTGAATTCTTGTGTGTTATGCATCTAGATAAGGAATATTCGAACCCTCTGTAGAGATACATGGTTGACTTATTTAGGTAGAATTGATTTAAACTCAAGAGAGGAATTTCAATATAAATTAGTGAATTCGACCGAGTACATATTTAGAAAATAAAATCTGGAATTGGAATTGATTTAATTGGCAAGGTGAATTCGTGAATCCCAACTACCTTAGAATCATTTTTAAAACAAAAATAGATTCGCAAATTTAATTCTTTTGTTTAATTTCTTAGTTTTAGTTTAAAATCTCAAATTATTTCGTCCCTTCAAATAAGGTTTAGAACTGACATATTTAGGTAATTAATAGCAGTCTCCGTGGGACGATAATCCGGACTCTTAGGTCCACTTTATTACTTCTCACGACCCGTGCACTTGCGGGGATATTTCGCTTAGCGAGATATCAGTGAACATAGATATTTGCTCAATTTGTCAATTAAAGTGCTAATTTAGGAACTAAATAAGTGTGTAAAGCACACTTATCACACTGCCCACTCGAGATTTGTCATTCCGTTGAATCCAAATGAAGACTCAACTTGCAATATAAAACAAAGGTAGTGCACTTGCTGAGCTAATTATTAGAAGTAAACTGGAGATTTGCCATTCCAGTCATGTTAAGAAATATAGACCATTCAGTTGGTCTTTGCAACGGTACTCGACTTATAGTTACAAGACTCGAAAACCATATCATCGAAGCAAAAATTCTTTTTGGAAAAAATGCAGGATTCAAGGTGTACATTCCTAGGATGACGTTGACCCCCTCGAATGTAAGGATGCCCTTCAAGATTCAGAGAAGACAATTTCCCTTGACTATTTCATATGTTGTGACTATTAAGAAAAGTCAAGGTCTTTCTATCCAACGTTGGGTTATATCTTAAGAAACCTGTGTTTAGTCATGGACAATTGTACGTTGCAGTTTCTAGGGTTACAAATCATAATGGACTGAAGATGATTATTTGTGATGAAGATGGAAATAGATCAAACTTGATGTAGTTTTTAAAGAAGTTTTTCAGAATTTATAAATGTTGAATTGTAATTCATTTTCATATAATTCACCATCGGATTTTGTAATTTGTTGTCTTTCTTCTTTTATCGTTTTTATTAAATATTCATTTCATATGTTAACATATAAATTCGATATATGTGAGTAACTAATGGCCGTGCATCGCACGGGTGAAACACTAGTATGACATAATGAGGGGGTACTGCATCCGCTTAATCTTAAAATGAGTATAAGATCAGCAGGAGTTAAAGTCATTGGGGACAATAAAACATTATGTCCTTCACTACTTTCATTAAGAGATAATACAGTTACCAACTCTTATAATAATCATTCTTGTACCATTGCACAGACCAACAGAATGACCGATGTTCCTTAAAAGCATGACTTGAGTCTTCGCCTTCAATTTCAACTCATGATTGGGATTGGGAATACCAAAAGTTGGTTCTTCATTATCGCTAATGTTATTTTCCTCATCCCGTGTAAAATTTTTAAAAAATGAAATATAAAAAAGTAATTAAAAAAAGCACCATTTAGCTAAGACTATAATATTAGTTAAATTTCAATGTATAGAAAATTGACGAACGACACACAACATGTAAGAGAAAAAAGTTGAATACGTAAAAAATAAATGATGTACCTACAATCATTTGAAGCATCGTTGTTGGCACAAATCCCATGGTTCTCCAAACCATTGTCCAAGGCTAGAAAGTGGGTATCCTCAACCAATGTTACACCACTCCGAGTACTCATTTGAATGTTTCCCCCAATGTGCCTTAACTTACAACTCGAATTGATAGGGCTCAAAAAGGGGGGTTTTTTTTTTACGACCACGATCAAGTGTAATTATACTTGTTTTTTCTCAAGTGTGAATCATTGTCTCGGAGGTATGTACTTCTAACTTCCTTAAGTGCTAAATTACTTGGCTTTAGATATGTTAATGACATAGATGCTAATGAGCCAATTTTTTCTAATAAAAATGACTTTAGATATGTTAATGGCATGGATGCTAATGAGCCAATTTTTTCTAATAAAAATGAATCATGTGGTAAGGGGACTTTGGATAAATTCTTTAAGCATGATGATTATTTGTTTCGGGAAAATAGATCGTTTGTTCATAAATGTTCGATGAAAGAGATGCTAGTAAGGGAAGCACGTAGTGGGGGGTTTGATGGCGACATTTTGGGGTTAAGAATACCTTGAAAATATTAAGTGAGCATTTTTATTGGCCTAACAAGGAAAGTCTAAGGTTTTACCTCAAGGATTATACATATCTTTACCTGTCCCTAGTGAACCTTTGGTTTGATATTTCTATGAATTTTATATTGGGTTTTCTGGGACCAGAAAAGGAAGAGATTCAATATTTATGATGGTAAATAGATTTAGTAAAATGACACATTTTATTCACCGTCATAAAATCGATGATGCCACCAATATAGTAGATTTATTAAAACGGCACATTTTATTCTATGTCATAAAATTGATGATGTTACCAATATAGCAGATATATTCTTTAAGGAAATAGATTTAGTAAAATGACACATTTTATTTCATGTCATAAAATCGGTGATGTCACCATCTATTCTTTAAGGAAGTAGTGATTTTACATGAGGTTCCTAGAAGTATTGTCTCGAATAGAGATGTTAAATTCCTTAGTCACTTTTTGGAGGATTTTATGGAACAAATTAGGCACTAAGTTACTATTTCTACTATACGTCACCCACAAACCAATGGACAAAAAGATGTAGTTAATAGAACTTCGATTCAATTGTTGCGCACTATAATCAATAAGAATTTAAAGAGTTGGGAAGAGTTCTTGCCATTTATTGAGTTTGCATAAAATAGGGTCACGGATTCTACTACTTCTTGTTCCTTTACCTATTGATGAACGCGATAGTTTAGATGGAAAGAAAAAGACCTAATTAGTAAAATCACTCCATGAAAAAGTAAGGATGCAAATTAAAAAGGAAAATAAGCATTATGCATTGCATACAAACAAAGGTAGGATAAACTTTAAATTTGAACCCAGTTCCCTCGCTGGGGCCTCCTCCGAGTCGTACACATGGTCTTTCCACTCCCCCCTGGTCGTCCTGGTCCTCAAGGGCTGCCAGCCTCGTTTTCAAGAAATGAATTTTTGCCTTCCATGGGTTTCGAGCTTTGTACCTAGGGGTTAAGTACAAAGATTCTTAGAAACCCACTAGCATTAGACCAGCCTTCCATGGGTTTCAAACCTTGTACCTAGGGGTTAAGTACAAAGATTCTTAGAAACCCACTACCATTAGACCAGCAAAAATCCACTTCCTGGAAACAAGGCTGGAAGCCCTTGAGGACCAGGACGACCAGGGGGGAGTGGAAAGACCATGAGTACGACTCGGAGGAGGCCCCGACGAGGGAGCCGGCAGCCTCGTTTACAGGAAGTGGATTTTTGACTTCCATGAGTTTCAAACCTTGTACCTAGGGGTTAAGTACAAAGATTCTTAGAAACCCACTCCCATTAATCCACTATATTGACAGAGCGCTCACCATGGGTCCCAGGTTTCTCTAGCACTTATTCGGTATCTCTTGATTGGAATGGTAGTGGGTTTCTAAGAATCTTTATACTTAACCCCTACGCACAAGGTTCGAAACCCATGGAAGGAAAAAATCCACTTCCTGGAAACGAGGCCGGCAGCCCTTGAGGACCAGGACGGCCAGGGGGGAGTGGAAAGACCATGAGTACGACTAGGAGGAGGCCCCAGCGAGCTGGTCTTGTTTCCAGGAAGTAGATTTTTGCCTTCCATGGGTTTTGAATCTTGTACCTAGAGGTTAAGTACAAAGATTCTTAGAAACCCACTACCATGTCATGTCTAATGGTATAACGCTCTCAATCTTTAGCGATGAATTCCAAAGAGCTGGAAAATGAATTTTATGCATCAAACATATTTCATTGCTTGCATTAAATATTTTTATCAAAATCAATCTTGCTTTTAAATGTTTTACATCAATCATCACTTGCATAAGAATATTTTGTTTCAAAATATGAAATGGACTTGAGCAAAAGATACATGTTGACATGAACAAAATTTTCCAAAATTATATTTCAGTCAACCAAAAGTTTCCGATCGATACAAAAGTGTTCAACCTAAACTCAATTTTTTCTCTACTGAAAATTCAACAACTAGTTTATAATGGTAGGATTCTGAGGGTTTCAGTCGACTGAAAGTGGTCAACTAAAAGTTGCTGAGAGCTTGTTCTTTCGTCTATAAATAAACTTTCTTTCTACAATCAACTACAACACTTACATGAGATTTTAAAGGGCTTCCTATTGAGAATTCATCAATCATACTTAGTTTATATTCATGTATCTTGATTAGAAAACTTTGATTATTCCAATTTATTTTCATCAAATTTATCAAAGTTTTGAAAGAAGATTTGTGAAGATCTTTGATTTTACATTGCATACTTTTCTTCAACATCTTCGCATCAAAAATTGGAATTGAAATGTTAGTTTCTATTTGTTCTAAACTTGTTTTAATCTTTTAAATATGGAAATTCTATTGAAGAACTTTGATTAATTGTATTATATTTTTCATTATCCTTTGATTCATCAAAGTTCCATTGTCTAAACACTTTGAGCTTAACTTGTTCAAGTGTTAGCATCTCTTGTTACTTAACTTGATTCTATTATTTAACAAGAGATAATATTATTTGAAAAAAACTTTATTTGATTACATTAAACTTTTCATTAACATTTGCATCAAAGTTTTTCTCTAACACTTGAGCTTAATTCCTTGTTACTTATTGAAGTGTTAACCTAATTCTCTTGAGACTTGATTTGGGTATATCATTTGTCAAGAGAGTTATTTTAATTGTAAATCAATTCATTATACTCGGGTCATTTCGAGGTCCCTTTAAAGCTTGATTATTGTTAAAGAATAGATGATCTTTGTTGTAAGTCACATAAGGATAAATACTCCTTATTATAAGCCACTTTGTTTGATTAAACCTCTATAAAATATCGTTTAAATCCTGTAATCCCTTTTACTTACATTGTACTTACACTCTTCTATCGATCTATTATATCTTTAAGTATTATACTTGCTTTATCAATTAACTTTACATCTTTATAGCATTCTACATTGATAGTTAAGTTATTTTACATCTCTTATAACTCTAAGAGTTTATACTTTTATTTATTGGTTTTAAGTTTGAGATTATTTATCGAAAATGTTTTATAACCAATTCTCCCACCTCTAAGTTAGTTACTCTTGGGCTAACAGAGGAGATGATCCATTTCAAGTCCTTGAAAGGATTAATGACAATGCCTACAAATTAGATCTTCCCAGTGAGTATAAAGTTTCGACCACATTTAATGTGTCTAATATTTTCTTGTTTGATGTAGGTACAGATTCGAGGTCGAATCTTTTAGAAAATGGAGGAGATGATACAATCCAGAGTCCGAACACAAGTCCAAGTAAAGACCCGTTGATCATTGAAGAAGGACCTATTACTTGATTGAGAACAAAGAGGATCAATGAAGCGATAATGCTACTTTTTCAAGCTACAATTTATGCAACAACAATCTCAGCGGTAAAATGAGCAAGTTTCGTGTCAGGCTCGGGTCAAGAAAATAAATTGGATCAACTTAATTCAAGTAGTCGAGGATGGACCTGAGCTAGAATACCACGCGATCGTCTGCCTTTAAAAGGGGGCATTGAGCGAGTTCAACGTTGAAAGACAAAACCTGAAATGCATTTGCCATGCGATCGCCAGCATACAAACCAAGTGATCAAGTGGTTCACCTGGGAAGGAATTTTGCAATTTTTAATTTAATTCCGTTTTAGTTTTTTTAGATTCCTAATTAGATTAGGATTATGTTTTATTGCTTTTTTCAATTAGATCATATTGTTGTTCTAGTTTCCTTATTAGAATCACATTTTATACTTTTCTATCCTAAATAAAGACTTATTCATTGTAACTTTTAATTACACGCTTTGATTAGTATATATTTCAAAAGACAATTTGCTTTCAATCATTCGTTCTTCATTGAACTACTTTCTGAATTTATTAAGATCAATTCTTGTAGCGTTCAAACAATTCGAGTGTTTTTTTATTCTTGTGTGGATTTTTGTAGCTATCGTTGCTGCTTGGTTCTTATTAATGAGTCTTACATGTTTGAACATTATGATATTTTGGTAGGTCGGATGTCTCAAATAATACACTTAGACACGAATGGTCCATCCTCAGTTGATTGAACTTTTTTTATCCTCGCAAGAAATGATTGAAATAAATTTTATGACTAATTAAATCAATGTTTATAAATGTATATTTAGAGTACCTCCAATAAACTTTCTAAATTTGAAATGTTCTTTATTTTTTAGAGTCAACTTTTAAAATTTCACTCTAGTAGACTCTCTATTTTTACATTTTAATTTAGAGAGTGCGTTTGACTCTCCAAAACTCACTCTCTATTATTAAATGCGTTCAAAAAATTTCAATTTTCAATATTCCTACATGAGCTTTCTTTATTATATATTTGATATCATTAATCATTCACTTTTAAAAAAATAAAATATTAACAAAAAATAAAGAAAGGCATTAATTTTTTTTTATGACAAAGTAAAATACAGAGCCAAAAATAAATAATTTGTTAGAGCTTTTAAAAGGTTTTGCTCTTTAAATTTAAAGATATTCTTTATTATGTAGAACATGCTCTTTAAATATAAAAATTTTATTGGAGATGCTCTTAGTTTAATACATCAAATTGAACCACATTTTCATTACGATATTTACTCCACCGGTTCTTAGCATCAAACTATGTGACGTTAAAATTAATGCAACTTTATCTAATGTATGTCAGGACCCCTCTCAATAATCAAGTAGTATAACATAACATATTAAAATAACCATTAAACATGTATAAATTACTAGAATATTATAACTATTATGAATCAAAAGTGGGTTAAAAACAAGAAATTTTTGAAAAAAAAAAGGGTTTGGGTCGACCTCCCCTCCAGGGTCGACCCCTCCCGCAGGGTAGGTTGCATGGGGTCAACCCTTACGGTTTAATGTATTTTTTAGTTCCATTTGTCAAGATATTCATATCAGAATGTGATGACAATAAAAGAAGGTAATTAAAAATAGAAATATCTAGGCTGCGTTCTCTTTGACGTTTTTCAGTCGTTTTCCGTTTTCCATTTCAGAAAACGCGAAAAACGCGTTCTCTTGCGCCGTTTTCGGAAAAAAAATTCGAAAACGTTTTCAAAATTTGTAAAGGAAATGGAAAACGTGAAAATCACGTTTTCCGCGTTTTCTGAAATTTTTGCCTTGTAAGTGGAAAACGCGCGTTTTCCGCGTTTTTCACTTAAAAAAAATTAAAAAATTAAAATAATTAAAAAATTTTGAAATTTGTCAAAATTTATCATTTTTAATTACATTATTGGTCCTTGATTTTCAAAACTTGTCCTTTTAATCCTCAAATTTTGAAATTTCTTTCGAACATATTCTAATTTATTTGCAACTTAAGTCCCTCAACTTCAGATTTTGTTGCACATTAGTTTACAAATTTTACTTTCTTTCAATTTAGTCCTTTTCGTATTTGCTTTATAGGTTATTGTCTTCAAACATGTATAACTTTTGATGTACAACTTCGAATTGCACTCTGTTTTTTGCGTAGAACTTCAAATTCAACCATCTTTCTGATGATGTATCATGTGCTTAATTATTAAACATTTCTTTTTTACTTTTGTATTGTAGAGACTTATTTTGTAAGGGCATAATTAATTAACGTAAATTGATTTTTGCAAATTTTATTGAAACTTAAATTTTAAACGTTATGAGTGCTTACTAGAAGGATGTATCTATATAAAGTATTAAATGGACCGATTACTTTAGAAGGGAAAATTACTACTCAAATGTTGAACGATTACTTTAGAAGGGCAACATGAATTTTTGAACTTTTTTGGTATAACCAAATTGTGTGATAGGGATTATTTCATTTATTTTTGTTGTGTAACTCAAAATATGATATCTTTATTTCATTTATATTCACAAACAATATGAAATAATTTTCTTCAAAATTTTAAACAGAACGCGTTTTCCAACTTTTCATTTTCGAAAACAATTTTCAGAAATAACAAACCAAACGCGTTTTCAGCAATTTCAAAAAAAGTCACAGAAAATGGAAAACAGAAAACATTTTCGAAAATGAAAACAGGAAACTGAAACACAAAGAGAACGCAGCCCTAATGTCTCAATTATTCCCAATTCTCCATCATAGACTATTTTGAAACAGATCATGTCCACACAAGATACTGTGCTATAAGTACGAGCTATCTCCTCTTCAATTTGCACTAGCGTTTCTCCCGTGCAATGCACGAAAACTATTGTCTACAATACTATATATATATATATATATATATATATATATATATCTTATTAATATTATAAAGGAGGATAGTAGATATATGTTCCCTCCAAAGTTTTCCCGCCTATGGAAAGTTGCTTGCATGTGAAATATTTTTTTTTTTGGTTTTGCTGGAGAAGAGGATTGATGTAGGTCCCACCCAAAAAATCAGAGCAAATTTGAAATTTGAACTTATACGGAAGAAAAGCCTAGACTAGACCCCTATCGTGAGAACAAATCTGACTTCAAATCCAACCTCTCTCAGTCTCTCTCTCCCCAAACTCTCCTTCCTCCTTCAACAACAAAAATCCCTGAGTTTGATCTCATTATTAAACCACGGCCTTCTCATCTTTCTCTCTGTCTGTGTCGGATAATTTTTCAATCTCCGAACAGTTGTTCGTGTTTGTAGTTCTCCGACCAGTTGTCCGCACAGTACGATTGTCACCTCAATTTTTCGGTTGATTCTGCTACTGCCGTCCACCGCTCCAGCCCAAAATCTGGTTGTTAGCTCTCCTTCACCGTGCGTTTCAAGTGGTGCCTTCAGATCGCCGGTTGGTTAGCCGGCCGGTCGAATTTTGAAAATGGTCAGGTAAGACGAGTAAATTTTGCAAATATTTGGTATAGTCAGAGTTAATTCGTGATTCCAATAATCTTGGAATTGGTTATATAGTGACTGCTATATCGTTATCTGCTAAAGGATCTGTTGATATCAACTCTATATTTGATTTTCCTCTTCTTATTATAACTTGCTTTACGAGTTTCAAAGTCATTGTTCTGATGATTTATGCTCAAATATGTGTTGCTTTGATCGATCAAATTTAAGGACTATAGTTAACAAGCATAGCATAGATGAAAAAGGTTTAGAAAAAAAAAACTTCATTAACATAGGAGTTGATCTGGTATCCTAGACAAGCAGAATGGAGAAGGAAGATTTATTATTTGACCCTCTTTTTTGTAATTTGAACTGGTAACAATATTACATTCTGATATAGTTATAGTAATGCTTGCTGTTAGAGTGGCTGCTGGACGGTCTTGCTGGGTTTCTGACTACACATTCATTAAAACATATCTGGGGAGCAATGAAGCACACTATAGGCGATATAAAGTTTGCTTTTTCTTCAAAAAGAATAGAAAATGTCAATCAACTGATAATTTTGGCATCAATTTTTTTTTTTTTTTTTGCAGCAAATCATCCTACAAATGCTCTGGCCTTTGTTTTTTATTATGTCAACTTTGGAGCATTTGACCTTACATATTCAGCCTACTCAATGGTATGTCACCAATTCTCACCTATAGCATGTGCAATATTCACTTCATTATGTAATTGTGTCCCCTCATCACTCAAAATGACAAACTATTCTCCAAGTGCTTTTAATAGCATTGTCTGAGGATTAACTTGGCTCAAACTCTCAGGTTACTTTGGCTATAAGAAGCTTCTTTTTTTTTTTTTTTCTTTTGATGAAAAAAGAAAAGAGCCGGCAATGGAATGAAATGGACTGTACTGTACTGTACTAGAATGATCTTGATTTGAATGGAAAATACTATTTAACAATCTATTTAAATAATAAAATTAATATTATTCGGTTTCTTCTCATCCTCTTCATGTTAAAAATATTTTCTTTGTTCTAATTTCTTATATATTTATTTTGATAGTTAGCAAAGTACTGGGCTAGGTGGACCAAGAGGACCATATACATGACATGGACCATAAACCTTTTACAATATATTGTCGTCTAGCCTAGGACAATGGTAAAAACATTAGTAAATATGTTCCCTCTTTTCAATTTATTTTTTCACATTTCTAACTTCTCCTTTGTTTTTTCTTGCATATATTTGTCTTTCTCAATATTAGGCATATCTACAAGAGCTTGAGAAACTGGGAAGTTCCAATTTATTGAGATAAAGTGGAATCTTCTTTTTTTTCTTTATGTAAATGTGGAAGTCCCTTTCAGAATTAAGCTCACCATATCAAATTTTTTTTTTTCCATATTATGTTTGTTCAATGTTGATGGAATGTGATTAATGTAGGGATGTTCGTGCAGGTTACTTCTGTTCTGGCCTTTCCAAAGCTGTTAAGACAATGAAAAAGAGGAAAAGGCTTTTTGACTGTAAAACATCAACGTAAGTGTAACTTCAACACCCTTGAGTGATTCTATATTTCGTGTGGCTTAATATATGTATAGAATATCCAATAAATCGATTTGTGAACAAGAGTATTATTCTTCAGATTCAATATTGTACTTTGAATGCTTTCAAGAGAGTTGATTGATTCCTTTAGAGCTAAGGTATTGAATTGCTTCTTAGATTTAGGTGTCTTCATAGAGGATAAATGAAATCTTTTTATTTTTATTGACATGTGGATAGAACTACATGATATTGATGAAGAAGAACAAGTCCTGACCATTGATGTTAACCTTTATCTCGAGCTAGATTAACACTTTTTTATTTACATAATGTTGAGTGGTTAAGGCAAATAACTAATTCTTCCAGATACTATAATTTACATAATGTTGAGTGGTTAAGGCAAATTATTCTTCATGTTGGCCTATTATTATTTTTGCCTCCTCAATTTGTGGTTATGTGTGCCATGTTAAATCAATTTTAAACAAATCTAAATTTCATTAATTGTTTTTCAATTTATTTAAATTATAATCTATTAAATGAATAAATGAAACCACACATGATGTGATCCAGAACCTCGATAATACGAATCATAGCAGGCTTGACGGGAAAATTTAAATATTCAAGTCAAAACAAGAATTCAGCAGGTTCGACGAGCTTTGAAGATCAAACCGTGTCAAAAAGAACCAAAAATTATGCAGAAGCAAAGTTACGACCGTAACCAAATATTCTCACGGCCGTAAGTCACTCTCGGATCAAAATGAAGAATTCCAGGTTTTCAAAGTTACGGCCGTAAGTGATGCTGTCATGGCCGTAAGTTAGGATTTTCGCAAATAATGCGGATTTTTAATTCCTTTTTCGTATTTTTATTCCATTTCTAGTTTTTAGCTATTTTAGGTTAGTTAGAACTCTATTTTGAGTCAGTTAGCGACTAGAGTTTTATTTTCCTTATTTTTAGCAATTTGTTTCCTAGTATAATTAAAACTCTTAAGCTAGGTTTTGACCCTATTTATAGGGATGTAATTTTCATTATTCAACACACAACTTTGATATTATAATTGAGAGGCTATTTTGCTTTCACAATCTTATTCTTCATTGAATAAAATTCGAACTTGCGAGTTATTCTTGTTTGTTCAAATCCCGGTAAGAATTATTATTGCTTGTGATCAAGAGGTCAATATATCCCAGTGATTGTATTGGTTGCTTGGTTCAATTAATTTTAATTGGATCCATAAATCGTGGTTTCTTGACGTTCTTGGGTCGATTTCAATATTTTGTGGGTTGCATATCTACAATTGCTACGTGGTTTGCATCAACACACTTGTACACTAAATAATGCACTCATTTAACATTAAAAAAGAGATTATATGTAATGTCACGTTCCAAACACTGATAATACAAAATGGGAAACATCTTCAACCACAATGAAAACAAAATACATAAACGAAATAGGTAAATCTAATTTTCAGAGTTAATATATTCCTCCCACATAAGTTCAATTAGCGCTACTCGAAGTGCATGATGAGTCTCCTTCGTCGTCATTAGTGTAATGTTTGTGTGATGCACCTAGTGCCTTACTCGTCCTAACTTGAATTAGTGCGTTATCTACTTTTATTTTTAGTATTCGATTTCTCAATGGAACCAATTTCGTTATTTTTGGATGCATAACTAAATCAATATATTATGTCAACATGGGAGTCTTAAATTCATAGAATAAAATAATTTCATTATCACCTTTCTTATTTTTTTGGCCAAAAAAATAAAAAAAAAAACTACAAAAAATCAAAAAAAATAAATTAATTATAAACATGATACAAAGTTGAATAACATTCTTATAAATAATTCAATGGTAGTTTTGGAAATAAACATATTGGTAAATATTACATCAAAACCAAAATTGTGTTGATAAACAGTACTCTTGGGAGCAGCAAAATGGTATTCCATTGGAGAAGGTTTTTACACCAATTTGGTATTTTTGCTCCATGAGTTGGAGATGTCCTAACATCTTCAGACTTGGGGTTTGCAGGTGGAGCTTTTGGATATAAACATGCATGATGACTCCGGTGAAATGAAAGTGATCAAACCAACAAAAAATTACACATTTCTCCCATGATATCGAAGTGCATGATTGGACACACGAGAAACAAACCTATTTTATATATATGTATAGATATAAATGTTGTGTTTCCAGACGTCTGGCAACATAAGGTGTCAAACGTAGATATGTTGTCAGACGTTTGACAGGAGAATGGTTACACACGCACACATGTGGGATTCACAAGTATTACATACGTATTTATCACTTATTTTTATATATTTATGATTTAAATTGTTTATGCACTTTCCAGACAAGAGCTTCAAGTCCACGAGACTGATAATTTTCATTAGTTAAATGATAATCATACGATCCCTCTTAAATTTCTATCCCTCCTTTTTTTTTTGAAAGTTTCTATCCCTCCTTTTAAATTCAAATAAATTATTAACTATTTGTTAAGTAGATTGTAGATGGATTTGCTCCTATTTGGCCCCTAATTCTTGGTGAATTTTTTGGTTTTAAATAGTATTTTTAGGAAAATATGTGGTTAAAAAATATTTGAAAAGTAAAATATAGTAGATTTAACTAAGATAAATAGTTGAGATTGACTATTGAATAAATTTGATTTTAAAAAAATTGGGACCAAAATATTAATGATAAATTGTCCAACTTTATTCATAAATATATTTCTTTTCAAAAAATTTGCTCCTTTTCAAAATATATGTTCCCCAATGAAAATTTGCTGTCAATAACTTTAAATACTTTTCTTCTTTTTGAATCACCAAGTTGGTGTTTACTTCATAGCTTAAGAGGGAAGAAACCAAGATTTACCAAGAAAGTGTTGTGTTATGACTTGTGATTAAATAATCCTTTTGATATGAAATATAGCCTCAATTTGGTAACACTGTAATGGTATATAAACTTGTTTATTTATGATTTTGAGGTAAAATATATGATTAAAAATTGGAGAGAGAAGTTGTTTTTGATTAAAAAGTGATTTGAAAAATTGAGTAGTTTATAAATAGATTTATAAATCATTTAGTTAACACTTTTCTTAATTATACATTTGAACATATTTTATTTTATCTTCATTAGGAATAATAATAAAAGTAATTTTATGGAGACATTTTTAAGTAACATTATGATATGGCGCATATACATTGAGAGATAAAAAAATAAGTGATAAAGTAATTATTTACACTATTCAATGTATGTTTGCCATATCACAACATATTATTTAAAGGTGCCCGTGCCCGTGCCCAAGCCTTTAGTCTATTGTTTTACATGCAACGCATTCCTTCTAATTACAAACTTGATATATTGCTACCGTTCGTCTATTCGATTGCGATTCGAACGGACATACCTGTCAAGACCAGGGGCGGAACTGCCCTTGGGCTTCAGTCCGCTGAAGCCCACTAAGAATTTTGGAAGAATTTGCAGTTCATTTGGGCGCCCAATTGCTTAGCCCACCAGAAAATTTTGCTGTCTTCCTCCAGACCACTGCTCCTGCTCGGCTGCTCCAGGCGTGCCGGTGCCAATCCAAGTCCAACAGAGAAAGCCCACAACAATACTACAAATCAATCACAAAATTTTGACCCAATCCATTATTCATATCAAGTTCAGAGAATTAGAGCAAATAGCAAACCCGATCTTGACACAAAATCTTGGCGATTGCTGCTGCTGCTGCGTTGCTGCCGCCGACACAAGCTCTCACTTTCCGGCGTTCCGCCCCTCCTTGCGCGGCGCAGACTGGTCAGTTTCTTCCTCCCTCCTTGGGCAGCGCCGACTGGTGTGGTGGTTTGGTCTGGACTCTGGTAAGTGAAAAATAAGCAAGTGACTGTGAATATTGAATGGGAAATGGGAATGGAGTGACTAGGAGTCTGGAACGATTTTGGTCCTTATTCCTTAATATAATATTAGACTTTTTTTGTTTTTGTTATTTATTAATTTGGTAGTTTATTTATTGGTTATTAATTGTTTTGATTGTTGAATTTTTTGATTAATTCATTTTATTTATTTAGGGCTTATTTAGAATTAGGGATTTTGTGGTAATTAATTAATTTATTATAGAAAGGGGTTGTCTAGAATTTTTTGTGGTAAATTGGTAGACTAGTAGATAATTTTTTTATTAATTAATGGCTTACTTAGTTTTTTTTTGTGAGTTGTGATAGTTTAAATTTATTGATTTATTTATTTTACCACTTGATTATTGTGATGAGAATTTTTTGATTGAATTTAGACAATACATATTTTTGCAGATTGATTAGAATGCTAAAAAGAAATATCTTTCATTATTTTAATAAGAAAGATGATGTTGGATCATCAAACACTCCAAATGTTCTCGAAGAAATTCCTATTTCAAATAAAAGACCAATGCCTGAGAATGAATGTCCTGTTGAGACATTGCAAAGTGACACTCCATATTATGAACGAGATCCTGGAAAACGCGTCCCAATATCTCAGTATCCAGTTCATAGACAAGATGAGATTCTAAGAGCATATGTAGAAATGAGACGATTTCAACTTATATATGATTATCCTTATGTTAGATTTGGGAATCAAAATCGTCGATTTCAGTCATCTTGGTTCAAAAAATGGCCTTGGGTTGAGTTTTCCGTAGAGAAGGAAAGTGCTACCACTCAATGTGATACATTTACAGTATTAGGGTTCAGGGATTGGAAGAGGGTCAACTCTAACACTTGTGCATTCAAAAGGCATGAAGGGGATGGTAATTCGGTACATGCGTTTGCTATGCAAAAGTTGGATAACTTGAAAAACCTACCTCAACATATTGACATAATGCTAGAACAACGGAGTTCAAAAGAAGCTAAGGATCATCGCCTGTGTGTACAAACTGCTGTAGAAACTGTGAAGTTGCTAGCATTGCAACAATTAGCTTTTAGAGGTCATGATGAATCGGTTGACTCTTTAAATCGTGGAAATTACATTGAAATAATAAAGTTGCAAGGAAGAGCAAATAGAGAAATTGATGCAGTTGTTCTAGAAGTATGACCTACTTCTTCATCCGCAATTCCAGAATATTGATTCTCTTCCTAAGTTATGTCAGATGTTGGTTGAAACAAAGAAGTCTCGTCATTATTTTTTGATTGATAGGTTGATTCGTTTGGTGTTGACTCTTCCAGTTTCTACAGCAACAACAGAACGAGCTTTTTCAGCAATGAAACTTATCAAGACCTCGCTTCGCAATAAAATGGAGAATGAATTTCTATCAAATTCTATGGTCATCTATATTGAGAGGGAAATTGCTCTTGGAATTGATACGGATGTCATCGTTGATAAATTTTATCGTGTGGGGAGTAGGAGAATGCGTCACTAGTAACAGCTCAAGTTATTTTGTATTTACACATTTGCGGTGCTTTTTTAGCTCTTAGTGTAAGGATTTTAATCAATCGTGTGAGCTTATATGTGAATTATTGTGTATTGAATAAAAGGCTATCAATTTGGTTAAGCCCAATTAAAGTGATCTAATAAGGATTTGATATATCGGGCTTTAATGCATCTAATTAATGTATGGGCTTTTATGTGTAGATACCAGGCCATTACCTAATTCATGATGGGCCGGATTAGGTTAATTGGCAATTCAGTTTATAAAGTCAGTTATGGTCCCTGAATCCTACGTACTGTTCATTTTGTCTGACATCCCATCATCAGAGAGATAATAAGGACTACGTATCGATTTAAAAGATCCAACCAACCGAATTGTTTATCGTGAATCACGTTTGATTAAGGTACGCTTCCGCTTCAGTTATTTAATTCTTGATAATTCCAACATGATGATTATTTAGATTATAGATAAATTATTATCTGTAATAAATTTTAATAACAAGTGGTATCAGAGCCAACATCATGTTGAATTATCAGATCACTCATACGCATATGAGTATAATAATTAAGACTTTTATGCCGTATATGTTCCTGTGTATATATATTTTCGAGATTAAAGAATTGAGATTCATACACACATACAGCAAAATTGATTCAGACGGTTGATTATGGATATATGGTTTATGGGTTTCAACCATTTTTTTTTTCCCTTTCTTTGCACGTATATATGCAAAATCGTGATTTTCAAGAATTGGATACATGAATCTGTAAATTGAATTTCTGTGTGTATGTATATGCCCTTCGATTTAAGGTATGGATTTCTGTTGAAGTTTGGGACTCTGTATTGCGGTCGAAAATCAGGGTTTTGTGTATTGTGATTAAGTTTGGGAATTGAATCTGTGGAATTTATGAATTATGATTCGGTTTGTGGTTGTATGATTAAGTTGGGTTTTGGTTGAGGTATAGTCGGTTTCACTGTGGCCGGAAGGAACCACAGACGCAGCCGGCTTGGATGGTCCAGGCACGCAGCGCCTGGATTGGCTGCGCGCGATGGTGAGCAGACGCATTTTTTGGCTGCAGCGCCGGTGATGGCGCTGCAGGTGGTGTGCGGCGCCGGTGATGGCGCCGCGTTCTTGTCCTGGTTCGTGGGTGGCGGCAGTTAGGGTTTAAACCCTTGCTGTCGCGTTTTTGGGGCAGGGGCCTGGGTGCGGAAATTTGAAGTCTTCAGGGGCTATTTTGCAATTTTGGGTAATTATGTTAAATTGCATGTCTGGTCCTCCCTTTTATTTTGAATTAAATCTCAAACCCTACAGTTATGTAATTTATGATTTAAGCCCTTAAAGTTATAAATCATTTAAGTTGGGATTTTAAAGTTTTGAATTTACAACTTCAGCCCCTGAAGTTATAAATTTAGTTCAGTCAGGACCCTTCAAGTTATGGAATTTTATGATTCAGTCCCTAATGTTTGAGAATTTTCAAAATTGGTCCCTAAAGCTTGAGAATTCTCTAATTTGGTCCCTTAAAGTTTGAAAATGTTCATTTTCATTCCTAAAGTTTGAAAATTTTCTAATTAAGTCACTAAAGTTTGAAAATTTTCAAAATTGGTCCTTAAAGTTTGAATTTTTTTTTAAAAATTAAGTCCCTAAAGTTTGGGAATTTGCTAAATTGGCTCCTAAAGTTTGAAAATTTTCAAAATCAACTTTTAAAGATTGAAATTTTCATATTTTGGACCTCTAAAGTTTGGTTTTGTTTCAAATTGGGACCTAAAGTTTGGAATTTCTCAAAATTGGCCAATAAAGTTTTGGGAAAATTATAATTTAAGTCCTTCGAGCTTAAAATTTTACAGAATTGGCCACCAAAAGTTTAAGAATATTGCAATTGACTCTTCTAACTTAAGGATTGCTTTATTCTAAAGTTTTGAATTCTATAATTCAAATCCTAAAGTCAAAAATAAATGCAAATCAATGGATTTCAGTTTCAAATCTTGGTACATCGGAATCTTTTGAGAAATATAATATTCGAAAGTAAGTTAGTTGAAACAACATGTTGCCAAAGCAACCTCTCTTGTGGATATTAATTAACTTTGAATATTAGAAGGTATTTGTGTGTGTGTTATTTATTGCGGATATTGATCGGCCCAAAGGAAGGTCAATATTTGGCTCGAATTTCACATGCACCTGTGGCAATAAACACGTGGCAATTATTTGGTTTAACGTGTGACCAATAAATCGGTCCAAAGAAAGGTTTATTGGTTAACATGTCTTATTGCCAGTGTTTAATCACTACACTAAGGGAAAATTAAGTGTTTGTGTGTTATCTCATGCGGATATTGATCGGCCCAAAGGAAGGTCAATATTTGGCCCGAATTTCACATGAACTTGTGGAGATAAATACGTTACGGTTATTTGGTTTTACGTGTGATCAATAAATCGGTCCAAAGAAAGGTTTGTTGGTTGACATGTCTTACTGTCAGTGTTTGATCACTACACCAAGAGTACCACTTACAAGTCAATATTTCTGTCCAAAGACTAAATATTGATGTTGTGCTAGGTATCTTGTGATGGGCCCTACCATTATTTGAAAGTATGATTTGCATAATAAGGTATTTATGTGAGCTATTTTGTTTAAGTGTTCTCTATTCGGTTTCAAATTCTGCTAGTAGTATATCTACAAGCTCAAATTTAATCCTTGTATTTATGGAATAAACTTCAAGGATCAAAACAAGAACATTAACTTTTCGTTGGCTGCATCGATCTAGACCGTGTACTAAGGATTGAGTAACCTACTCCTCTTACGGATGAAAGTTCATCTAATCAAATGAGGAACTTTGAGAAGTGAGATTGCTTAAATTACGTGAGTCACATGATCATTAAGTGCGGCATTCTGGAAGCCTTTAGTGGCATAGTATTTAAGGAGGTAAATGATGCCAATGAATTCCTTGCCGAAATTAAGAAACGTTTTGCGAAAAACGATAAGGCTGAAACAGGCACGCTTATGCAAAGCTTGATTTCAATAAAGTGTAAAGGCAATGGGAAAATAAAGGAGTACATCGTGTAGATGTCTCACTGCTTCAAAACTTAAGGAACTAAAACTCGACTTGTCTAATGACTTGCTCGTGCATTTGGTATTGATATCGCTTCCTACACAATATAGTTAATTTAAGGTTAGTTATAAATGTCAAAGTAGAAATGGACTCTCAATGAGCTCATTTCATAGTGTACAAGCTTCTTGCACAATTCAGTCAATTTAAGGTCAGTTATAACTGTTAAAGGGAGAAATGAACTCTAAATGAGCTCATTCTATTTTGTGTGCAAGAGGAAGAAAAGTTGAAGCAGGACAGAACTGAAAGTGTTCACTTTGTAAACACCTCTAAAGATAAGGGCAAGAAAACAAATAAAGAAAATAAAGTTGTTAAGGGTTCAGAACAAAAGAAACCATATAAAGACATTAAGGATTGTTTCTTTTGCCATAACTCTGGACATTTGAATAAAGATCATACATAATACCAACTAAAGCTGCTGCTAAAATACTTTAAGAACTTTTGACAGTCATAATACCTAGTCCAAAGCATTTCTACATTTGGGGATGTCCAGCTAAGGCTAGGCCTTATAGGCCACATAAAGAAATTGGACTCCAAAACAGTTAGCATCTACTTTATTGGTTATTCTGAGTGATCGAGGGGCTATTAATTTCATGATCCCACACTTAAGTCAACTTTTGAAATGGGAACTGCAACATTTTTTGAGGATGTTAAGTTTGGGGGGGAGAAATAAGGTTAAAGATATTGTCTTTAAGGAATAAGTTGAGGAAGGATCGGTTTCGATTCCTACTATTGCTTTTGATAATGTGCAAGTTTTTATGCATGTCATTGATCAAGAAGCATATCCGGAACCTCAACTAGACAATGTCGAAGAACCTCCTATCCAAAATAAGGTAAATTTCAAAAGTACAAACTCAACAACCTCAATAACTAAAGCCATTAAGGAGATCCACGAGAGAAAGGAAAAATGCTATTCCGGATAATTAAATAGTATTTTTCCAAGAACATAAGGAAATAATGGAATGGTGGAAGATGGTCCAATCAATTCCATCAAGCCGTGCAGGGTTCTAACTCTCAAAAGTGGATTGATGCCATAAATAAGGAGTATAAGCATATGCAAGACAATAAAGTTTGGGATCTTGCCCCATTACCAGAAGGTGCGAATCCCATTGGTCTTAAATGGATTTTTAAACTAAAGGGGATTCGAAAGGTAATGTGGAAAGATATAAAGTTCGTCTTGTATCTAAGGGCTTTACATAGAATGATGGCATTGATTATAAAGAGACTTTCCCTTTGGTTTCTACGAAAGACTCTTTCAGGAAAGTTAGGTTGTTGCACTTTTGACCTCGAGTTACATCAAATGGATGTAAAGACGACGTTTCTCAATGGAGACATTGATGAAATGGTTTGCAAATTAAAGAAATCCATTGTGTACTCGAGCCAGCTTCCCGTTAAGGGTAATACAAATCTCATCAAACAATTATCTCATTTGGTTTTGAGATTAATGTTGTTGATGATTGTATGTATTACAAGTTCAGTGGGAGTAAGTATATTGTCCTGGTTTATATGTTGATTATTGCTTGCCACTAATGATATAGGTATGTCACATAAAATTATGAGATTTTTGTCAAGGAATTTTGAGATTAAAAATCTTGGTGACGTCTCTTTTGTATTAGGAATTCAGATACACCGGGATTGTTCTCGGGGTATTCTTGAATTGTCACAAAAGGGCTATATCGATAAAGTACTTAAGAGGTTTGGCATGCAAGACAGTAAATCAGGGGACAGCCATATCGCTAAGGGAGACAATTCAGTCTCAACTAATGCCCGAAAAGTTATCTTGAAGTTAAAGAAATGCAGAGGCTCCCATATAGTTAAGCTATAGGGAATCTGATATATATTCAAATTTGTATGCGTTTGGATATTGCATACGTTATTGAGATACTAAGGAGATATTTAAGTAACCCTGGGATGGGTCATTTGGAAAGCAGCTAAACATGGGTTATAAGGTATTTAAAGAGAACAAAAGATTACATGCTCACATACAGAAAATCGGATCAGTTGGAGATCATATGGTATTATGATTCCGATTTTTACTAGATGCCAAGAATGTAAAAGATCCACATAAGGCTACATTTATCTTCTGGTTGGAGGAGTTATTTTCGGATGGAGTGTTTAACAGACACTTTAGCTTCTTTCACTTGGCAGCACAGTTGTAGCAATTTTTGGGGGCATCTAATTATGGAATATAGCTGCGAAATTTTGTCATAAGGCTGCGTATTCTGTATGGTATAGAAAGACCACTAAAGTTATAGTGTGACAATAACTCAGCAGATTTATACTCCAGTAACAACAGGAACTCAACTAAGTCAAAATTCATTGACATAAGTTCTTGGTTGTGAAGGATACAGTTCAGAGTGGACATGTGTCAATAAGAGCACATTGGGACAAACTCCATAATTGCGGATACGCTTACTAAAGTATTACAACCCAATGTCTTTCACGAGTACATTACTCATATGGGTGTTGTATTTCTTAAGGATATTCGGTTTCATTGGGAGTTTGTATTTTGGGTGCATTAGACACATTTATTGTCCTTTTGGATACAGTTTAAAGTTAAAGTTATTTACAGCTGTAAGGTTTCAGGTTTATTAACTCTGAACTCTTTTGAGGATGATCTCACTAAAGTTGGACCAGTTGGAAATAGGCATGTTGAAGATCACATTACATGTAATTTCCATGCTACACATCCATACTTGATTCATGTTATTCAGTTATGTCGATATACGTGACCATTGAAGGTTTAGTTACGATTAATGTAGCGAAAGCCGCTTTGATCCTATGTTGATATAATTGATGGACCGGATTGTTTGGGGATGCATTCAGTAATGATAGAAAAATTCTGAGTACTCATAAGGTTATGATTGATACACAATTGTAAGGTTACACATATAGTCCAAGTGGGAGATTGTAAGGATTTTAATCAATCGTGTGGGCTTATATGTGAATTATTGTGTATTGAATAAAAGGCTATCAATTTGGTTAAGCCCAATTAAAGTGATCTAATAAGGATTTGATATATCAGGCTTTAATGCATCTAATTAATGTATGGGCTTTTATGTGTAGATACCAGGCCATTACCTAATTCATGATGGGCCGGATTAGGTTAATTGGCAATTCAGTTTATAAAGTCGGTTATGGTCCCTGAATCCTACGTACTGTTCATCTTGTCTGACATCCCATCATCAGAGAGATAATAAGGATTACGTATCGATTTAGAAGATCCAACCAATCGAATTGTTTATCGTGAATCACGTTTGATTAAGGTACGCTTCCGCTTCAGTTATTTAATTCTTGATAATTCCAACATGATGATTATTCAGATTATAGATAAATTATTATCTGTAATAAATTTTAATAACACTTAGATATTGACATTGAAATATAATTATTTTGTTATATTTACGAATTTGAAGTTTAAATTATTCTTATCTTTGGCTTGAAAAAAAACAAATTTCGGGGGCTCCGCCCCGGAACCCCCGGAAGGGGGGGTCTCCCCCCTCCACCCCCCATTTTTTATCTAGCCTACTACATTTTTAAATCCTAGTTCCGCCCTTAGTCAAGACCCGCTCACAAGATGACAGAGTCAGCGGCTCGCTCTTCTCCTCCTCCTCCAACTTCATCTACCGCCATCAACATCCCACAAGAAATCATTAGTGAAGAAGAAATGGAGCTCATCGATGCTGCCTTCACCGACGCCGTAATGTTACCCCGTAATCCGAGTTCGAGGCCGTCACCTGATATTGAGGACTCGGGTCGTGTTGGCGGGTCAACCAGCAGCCTCGTGAAGAAGAGAAACATATGTCCCGACTCGTTTCTGCATCAGTTCCGCAAGAAAAGAGGTCTCTATGTTACAGATATAACTGCCACGGTAAAATTCTTGTATTTCCCTTTCTACTTTTTGCTTGTTTTTGTAAAAATGAAGTATAAAATAGAAAATCTTGTTTTGACTTTCTTCTGCATTTAAGGTTTTTTGAGTTTATTTATGTTTGATTTAGGAATGGTGTGAAAAGCAAATGGAGTTTTCGCTACACTCAGCTGGGAAATCCAAAGCTATGAAATTTGGTAATGCTCGCCATCGAGAACTTGAAGAAGAGGTACATGACAAACTCCTATATCCTGTATCCTGTCTGTCTTGAGTTATATATATATATATATATATATATATATATATATATTAATTGAAATAAGTTAGTTCAAACATGCTCTAAGTCTGTTTACATAAATACGTGTTTTCTGGGACAGAAATTTATTTGTAAGGATTTTAATCAATCGTGTGGGCTTATATGTGAATTATTGTGTATTGAATAAAATGCTATCAAATTTGATTAAGCCCGTTTAAAGTGATCTAATAAGGATTTGGTAAATTGGGTTTTAATGCATCTAATTAATGTATGGGCTTTTATGTGTAGATACCAGGTCATTACCTAATTCATGATGGGCCGGATTAGGTTAACTGGCAATTCAGTATATAAAGTCGGTTATGGTCCCTGAATCCTACGTACTGTTCATCTTGTCTGACATTCCATCATCAGAGAGAAAATACGGACTACGTATCGATTTAGAAGATCCAACCAACCGAATCGTTCATCGTGAATCACGTTTGATTAAGGTACGCTTCCGCTTCAGTTATTTAATTCTTGATAATTCAGCATGATGATTTATTTTGAATCATAGATAATTATTATCTGTGATAAATTTTATCTAACAAGTGGTATTAGAACCAACATCGTGTTGAATTATCAGATCAATTTTACACGCGTATATGTAAAACCTTGACTTTTGCGTATGTATACCTCTGAATTCGAAATATATACATACGCTAACACTGCAAATTGAAAAAATTGAGAATCATACATACACACTGCAAGATCGTGAAAATATGGAAACATACAATCAATTTATGGATTCAGCCGTTCCTTTCGTCTGTGTGTGAATTTATATGCGACAAAAATCGTGGTTTAATCAAATTGGTTTTCAAATTTTGATTTCTGCATATTTCGAATTGTATGGTTATGGATTTATGTTGGTTATGTGGTTGTTGATTGAGGATGCTGGTCGGAGATGGGGTCGCCGCGCGCGATGGAATGGATTCAGTTGGTGGGGACGTCGCGCGTTGCGGCGTCGGATTTCAGTGGTTACGCGCGGCTTTAGCGTCGCCGCGCGCTATGGGATGAGGAGACTCACAACGTCGCGCGCCGCGACGCTGTGTACTTAGCTGCAGCGCCGGTAATGGCTCTGCAGGCGACAGGTGCTGTGCGGCGCCGGTGATGGCGCCGCGTTCTTGTCCTGGTTCGTGGGCGGCGGCAGTTAGGGTTTAAACCCTAGCTGTCGTGTTTTTGGGGCAGGGGCCTGGGTCCGGAAATTGGAAGTCTCCAAGGGCCTCTTTTGCAATTTTGGGTAATTATGTTAAATTGCACGTCTGGTCCTCCCTTTTATTTTGAATTAAATCTCAAACCCTACAGTTATGTAATTTATGATTTAAGCCCTTAAAGTTATAAATCATTTAAGTTGGGATTTTAAAGTTTTGAATTTACAACTTCAGCCCCTGAAGTTATAAATTTAGTTCAGTCAGGACCCTTCAAGTTATGGAATTTTATGATTCAGTCCCTGAAGTTTGAAAATTTTTCAATCCAGCCCCTATTGTTTGAAATTTTCTAATACAGCATCTAAAGTTCTGAAATTCTTTAATTTGGTCCCTAAATTTTGAAGATTTTCTAATTCAGTAACTAAAGTTTGGAAATTTTCAAAATTGGTCCTTAAAGTTTGAATTTTTTTTTTAAAATTGAGTCCCTAAAGTTTGGGAATTTTCTAAATTGGCTCCTAAAGTTTGAAAATTTCAAAATCAACATTTAAAGATTGAAAATTTCCTATTTTGGACCCCTAAAGTTTAATTTTCTTTCAAATTGGGACATAATGCTTGGAATTTTTCTAAATTGGCCAATAAGGTTTTGGGAAATTTATAATTTAAGTACTTAAAGCTTAAAATTTCACATAATTGGCCACCTAAAGTTTAAGAATATTGCAATTGACTCTCTCAACTTAAGGATTGCTTTATTCTAAAGTTTTGAATTCTATAATTCAAATCCTAAAGTCAAAATATATGCAAATCAGTAATTTCAGTTTCAAATCTTGGTACATCAGAATCTTTTGAGAGATATAATATTCGAAAGTAAGTTAGTTGAAGCAACATGTTTCCAAAGCAACCTCTCTTGTGGGTATTAATTAACTTTGGATATTAGAAGGTATTTGTGTGTGTTATTCATTGCGAATATTGATCGGCCCAAAGGAAGATCAATATTTGGCTCGAATTTCACGTGCACCTGTGGTGATAAACACGTGGCAATTGTTTGGTTTAACGTGTGACTAATAAATCGGTCCAAAGAAAGGTTTATTGGTTAACACGTCTTATTGCCAGTGTTTGATCACTACACTAAGGGAAAAATTAGGTGTTTGTGTGTTATTTCATGCGGATATTGATCGGCCCAAAGGAAGGTCAATATTTGGCCCGAATTTCACATGAACTTGTGGTGATAAATACGTGACGGTTATTTGGTTTTACGTGTGATCAATAAATCGGTCCAAAGAAAGGTTTGTTGGTTGACATGTCTTACTGTCAGTGTTTGATCACTACACCAAGAGTACCACTTACAAGTCAATATTTCTGTCCAAAGACTAAATATTGATGTTGTGCTAGGTATCTTGTGATGGGCCCTACCATTATTTGAAAGTATGATTTGCATAATAAGGTACTTATGTGAGCTATTTTATTTAAGTGTTCTCTATTCGATTTCAAATTCTGCTAGTAGTATATCTACAAGCTCAAATTTAATCTCTGTATTTATGGAATAAACTTCAAGGATCGAAACAAGAACATTAACTTTTCGTTGGCTGCATGGATCTAGACAGTGTACTAAGGATTGAGCAACCTGCTCCTCTTACGGATGAAAGTCCATCTAATCAAATGAGGAACTTTGAGAAGTGGGATCGCTTAAAATCACGTGAGTCTCATGATCATTAAGTGCGGCATTCCGGAAGCCTTTAGTGGCATAGTATCTGAGGAGGTAAATGATGCCAATGAATTCCTTGCCGAAATTAAGAAATGTTTTGTGAAAAACGATAAGGCTGAAACAAGCACGCTTATGCAAAGCTTGATTTCAATAAAGTATAAAGGCAATGGGAAAATAATGGAGTACATCATGTAGATGTCTCACACTGCTTCAAAACTTAAGGAACTAAAACTCGACTTGTCTAATGACTTGCTCGTGCATTTGGTATTGATATCGCTTCCAGCACAATATAGTTAATTTAAGGTTAGTTATAACTGTCAAAGTAGAAATGGACTCTCAATGAGCTAATTTCATAGTGTGCAAGCTTCTTGCACAATTCAGTCAATTTAAGGTCAGTTGTAACTATCAAAGGGAGAAATGAACTCTAAATGAGCTCATTCTATTTTGTGTGCAAGAGGAAGAAAAGTTGAAGCATGACAGAACTGAAAGTGTTCACTTGGCAAACACCTCTAAAGATAAGGGCAAGAAAACAAATAAAGAAAATAAAGTCGTTAAGGGGCTATTAATTTTATAATCCCACACTTAAGTCAATTTTTGAAATGGGAACTGCAACATTTTTTGAGGATGTTGAGTTTGGGGGGAGAAATAAGGTTAAAGATATTGTCTTTAAGGAAGAAGTTTAGGAAGGATCGGTTTTGATTCCTACTATTGCTTTTGATAATGTGCAAGTTTCTATACATGTCATTGATCAAGAAGCATATTCGGAACCTCAATTAGACAATGTTGAAGAACCTCCCATCCAAAATAAGGTAAATTTCAGAAGTACAAACTCAACAACCTCAATAATTAAAGCCATTAAGGAGATCCACGAGAGAAAGGGAAAAAATGCTATTCCGGATAATTTAAATAGTATTTTTCCAAGAACATAAGGAAAATAATGGAATGATGAAAGATTGTTCAATCAATTTCTATCAGGCCATGTAGGGTTCTAACTCTCAAAAGTGGATTGATGCCATAAATAAGGAGTATAAGCATATGCAAGACAATAAAGTTTTGGATCTTGTCCTATTACCAGAAGGTGCGAAGCCCATTGGTCTTAAATGGATTTTTAAACCAAAGGGGATTCGAAAGGTAATGTGGAAAGATATAAGGTTCGTCTTGTATCTGAGGGATTTACACTGAATAATGGCATTGATTATAAAGAGATTTTCTCTTTGGTTTCTACAAAAGACTCTTTCAGGAAAGTTAGGTTATTGCACATTTTGACCTCGAGTTACATCAAATGGATACTAAGGTGGCGTTTCTCAATGGCGACATTGATGGGACGATCTATTTGGTGCAATCAGAAAACTTTGTGTCAGTAGACCCAAAGCAAATGATTTGCAAATTAAAGAAATCCATTTATGTGCTCAAGCCAGCTTCTCGTTAAGGGTAATACAAATTTCATCAAGTAATTATCTCATTTGGTCTTGAGATTAATGTTGTTGATGGTTGTTTGTATTACAAGTTCAGTGGGAGTAAGTATATTGTCCTGGTTTTATATGTTGATTATTGCTTGTCACTAATGATATAGGTATGTCACATAAAATTATGAGATTTTTTGTCAAGGAATTTTGAGATTAAAAATCTTGGTGACTTCTCTTTTGTATTAGGAATTCAGATACACCGGGATTGTTCTCGGGGTATTCTTGAATTGTCACAAAAGGGCTATATCGATAAAGTACTTAAGAGGTTTGGCATGCAAGACAGTAAATCAGGGGACAGCCCTATCGCTAAGGGAGACAAATTTAGTCTCTACTAATGCCCGAAAAGTTATCTTAAAGTTAAAGAAATGCAGAGGCTCCCATATAGTTAAGCTATAGGGAATCTGATGTATACTCAAGTTTGTACGCGTCCGGATATTGCGTACATTATTGGAATACTTAAGTAACCCTGGGATGGATCGTTTGGAAAGCATCCAAACATGGGTTATAAGGTATTTAAAGAGAACAAAAGATTACATGCTCACATACAGAAAATCGGATCAGTTGGAGATCATATGGTATTATGATTCCGAATTTTTGCTAGATGCCAAAACAGTAAAAGATCCACATCAGGCTACGTTTATCTGCTAGTTGTTGGAGCTATTTCCGGATGGAGTGCTTAACAGACACTTTAGCTTTTTTCACTTGGCAGCACAGTTGTAGCAATTTTGGGGGAATCTAATTATGGAATATAACTGCGAAACTTTGTCACTGAGCTGCGTATTCTGTACGGTATAGAAAGACCACTAAAGTTATATTGTGACAATAACTCAGCAGATTTATATTCCAGTAATAATAGGAACTCAACTAAGTCAAAATACATTGACATAAGTTCCTGGTTGTGAAGGATACAGTTCAGAGTGGACATGTGTCAATAAGAGCACATTGAGACAAACTCCATAATTGCGGATCCGCTTACTAAAGTATTACAACCCAAGGTCTTTCATGAGCACATTACTCATATGGGTGTTGTATTTCTTAAGGATATTCGGTTTTAGTGGGAGTTTATATTTTGGGTGCATTAGATACATTTACTGTCCTTTTGGATACAATTTAAAGTTAAAGTTATTTACAGCTGTAAGGTTTCAGGTTTATTATCTCTGAACTCGTTTGAGGATGATCTCACTAAAGTCGGACCAGTTGGAAATAGGCATGTTGAAGATCACATTACATGTAATTTCCATGCTACACATCCATACTTGATCCATGTCATTCAGTTATGTCGATATACGTGACCATTGAAGGTTTAGTTACGATTAATGTAGCGAAAGCCGCTTTGATCCTATGTTGATATAATTGATGGACCGGATTGTTTGGGGATGCATTCAGTAATGATAGCAAAATTCTGAGTACTCATAAGGTTATGATTGATACACAATTGTAAGGTTACACATATAGCCCAAGTGGGAGATTGTAAGGATTTTAATCAATCGTGTGGGCTTATATGTGAATTATTGTGTATTGAATAAAATGCTATCAAATTTGGTTAAGCCCGTTTAAAGTGATCTAATAAGGATTTGGTAAATTGGGCTTTAATGCATCTAATTAATGTATGGGCTTTTATGTGTAGATACCAGGCCATTACCTAATTCATGATGGGCCGGATTAGGTTAACTGACAATTCAATATATAAAGTCGGTTATGGTCCCTGAATCCTACGTACTGTTCATCTTGTCTGACATCTCATCACCGGAGAGAAAATACGGACTACGTATCGATTTAGAAGATCCAACCAACCGAATCGTTCATCGTGAATCATGTTTGATTAAGGTACGCTTCCACTTCAATTATTTAATTCTTGATAATTCAGCATGATGATTTATTTTGAATCATAGATAATTATTATCTGTGATTAATTTTCTAACATCTTGCCTTCGATATTGCCAAAGCAGAACTACATTATCTTTTGTCATTGATAATATTGTCTGATTTCTCTCGCGGTTGCGGACAGGTTATTAAAAGTGTAAAAGTGCCTGTTGAATCAGATGAAGAATTCTGGGCATTGAAATTTTTGAATTTTATGGTCGGTGCAAAGCAACTGATTTCTAATGAATTGACCCGCGAGTTACCAGTGTAAGTTTGATCATTTGTTAACAACATGATTTATATGCAGCCCATCGGTTGTATTCATGATTATATTTTGTATTAATATTAATAGTGGCAAAAAAATAACAATAATTTTTGGTAGACATTTTAATGGACATTCTAATGCGGCACAATTTTATTGGTTGATGAAAAAGTGGTGATGTGATCATTACCAAATGAATCTGCATTACGTTAGAATGTTCCATTAAATTGTCTCATTCAAATGTCTACCTAGAGGCTGGAATTACTCAATAAATAAATGATCACCATAAAATTTTTGAGTTATATATAGAACTTGTGAATAATATTTTAATGGATGACAAGAATTTTCATATATTTAGAAATTTTGTGGGTTTAGTGTGTGTATCACGAATTCATAAACTTGGAACTTCTTGTACCTCCAGGATAGGCTTTGTGGAAGGCATATGGATGACAGGAGTAATCGATGAAATTCGACTACCTCAGACAGATTCTGAAGGATGTGCAACATTGGTTGAAAGGAAAACTCGTGAGCATCGAAGACCTCCGAGTGAACCCCAACGAAGGAATGGAAGGTAATAAATATGTAAATGAATAATGCTAAAGGGACCTAAAATATGGACCAAAAGTTGCAACGAATTGTTGTGAGCTGTTGATTTCAATGTAATGTGTGATGTGATGGGTAAACACTGATGCAGCTAGTGGGGTCCTTGTGGGGGCCTAGACCCCCAATTTTCTTATAATACACCATTTTTTTCCTAATTTTTCTTTTTTTTTAAAGATCATTTTGTATTAATTTTTTTTTTTTTTTGTATTTTAATATGGGGGCCCCCCAACAAAAACTTTCTGACTCCGCCCGTGGATAAATAAGTAGATTGCTGTCATATGTGCGATTGTAAAAATTTATGTTCCAGTAAGTGCATAAACTTTTTTTGTGTGTGCTTGTAACTCATATTGTCGAACTTTATTTTTGCCAGGCTTCAGCTGATGTGCTACAAGTATCTTTGGGACAGTTTAGTTGATGATAAATTCCCAGAACAAGAATTTTTTGATTCCTTTTCACTGGATCCTGATTACATTTTATCCGCTGAATTTAGAGTAAACGCGGCAAAATCTGATTTTCATTTAGAGGTAAGGATTTTGCATTAAAAAAAAAAAAAAAACACACGTTAAAGAAGAGTTAAATATATGGTGGTGTGGTGACCTTTCTGTGTACAGTGTACACACCTCACGACCTCTACTTAGTCGGTAAAAACAAATTAGCAAGATTGCTTATTTGAGAATTTTTGATCTTTTATATGAAACAATGGAGAGCATTGTTAAATTTGAATCATTAGTTTGTCCAGATCTTCTGTGCATATCTAGTCATCTAGATTTCAGACTGTTAGATATAAGAGTTTATCGATGTTCATGCTTCTTCTTGGGAAAAGTGCGATCGATCTTAAGTAATTGAGTTCCTCTGGGGACGGATATAGGATTTTAATTGAGTGAGGGCCAAAATTTTCAAATTGTGGGAGGCGGAGGCCCCCTCCTAGGGTCCGCCCCCAAATTTTTTTTTGAACAAAAATGATTGACATTATGAAGCAACAAACCAAAAGTTAAACTAAGTTAACTAACATGTAACAATTAACTAGTGTAAACTAGTAATTTACAAAAGAAAATACCTATAACTGAAAAGTAAATGTAAACTTTCAATGTGAGAGATACTAGTAATAAATATTGTATTTACTTCTTGTATAAACATAATGATTGCAGAGAGAGAATTAAAATTAAAGGAAATAAATTCAAGATGTCAATCATTTCTTCTTTTTTTTTTTTTCTTTTTTTTGGACTTTTTTTTTTTCCAGTGGGGGCCATGGCCTCCACTGGGCCTTATAGGCCTCCGTCCCTGCCTCCACCTAATAAGTTAACATTTTGGTTAGAGATAGCAATGAATCGAGTATGGGTCGGGTTTGTTAAACTCATTCCCTACACACTAAATATTTACAACCTCCATACCCTACCTATATACCCATTTAAGAATTGCGGGTCGGGGGCTCTTCGGAGGCGAGTTTGCTTCCTATACCCATTTAAACCCATTACTAATTTTTTATTTAATTTTTTTTAGGCTATAAATAGGTTATAAGTGCTCCGAATTAACTTGAATCAGTTAAATATTGGGCTTCACTTAAATTTGACTTGAAAAAAGCTTGTTATATGTTGAAACTAAACAAGCGAATTTGAACAATTTGTTAGACGTTAACAAAGTTAATAGTTTAAACATATTAAGGTTTAGATGTTAACAATGTCAATAGATATTTGAATTCTATTTTTTTTTATTCATTATTTTTTTTAAACAATCACTTTTGTTTTAAATTTTATAATTTTTTAAGGATATTAATTGGTATGCGGGTCAGGTATGGGTATTGTAGTAAAACTCACACCTGACCCATATACATGTCGGGTTTTAAAGTTTACCTCCATACCCAATCCACGAACCCATTTAGTCTGATAATTCTCATCCATTTATGTCGGGTCTCCAACATGTATCGGGTTCGTGTGTATTATTGTCATCCCTAATTTTGGTATGAATACTAATGGTACCAGAGTCAGGTCCAAGACTTAGAGAGCTTGTTTGGTAAAGGTAAAATTTTTACCACAACTTTTCAAACTCAATCTCAACCATCCATTCTTAGTCAAGTCCACCATTTTTTATTTTTCAAATATTTTAAAACCACACATCCATAAAAATACAAAAATCAAAACTTTTCACATTTTCAAACAGGTTATTCGCCACGTGAACGTACAAGAGAGATTTTGATTGTAAACGAACAAAGGTGATTGGCTCCAAATTGGATTGCGATTGTTGGAAAAATTCGTGGTTAGCTCATAAGGTGATTGTACTCACGTAAGGCCGTGATCCAAACTTAGTGAAAGATTTGGACCTTTGACTCGAAGAAGAGAGATGAATGAAGTATCAGGTTGAAGGGGGGCCAAAAAATGATAGGTGCTTCATTCAAAGGGGGAACTGTTGTGTAAAGTGCGAATAAACCCACATCAGTTAGACATGGATAAATGATGAGCTTATAAGGATTAAACTACTATGTCTAATGTGTTAACCTTTTGGGATGAAATTTCAATTCCTTATAATTCTTTGTGCTTTCTTATATTTGGTTTCTATTTCTGTTCAGACTCTAAACGATGTGGTGAGGTATTTTCGGAATACTTGTCGCAAGCTACCCCGAGCAAACAACGAACTAATTTTGAGGTGAGTCCGAAACGAATTCCAAAGTTCTTTTACCCACCTTGAGATGTGACTAGGGTGACTTTCTTGGGCGAGTTTGAAGTGGAACTGCCTATCCCAACTCCCAAGATATATTTGATTTCTTTCCTTCACAACTCCTTAAAGCCTCCTTTAGTATCTGTTACATTATTCCATTTTTTAGAAGTAGATTCGTTTTTTGAGAAAAAACCAATGCTTAAAAATCGAACCAACCTCACCCAAATCTTTTTAAAATCACGACAAAGAGTCATATTTCTTATTATGCCATTGTTTATTTCTTATTAAAATTTTCTCATTTTTCTACTGTACTCAATCTCAAGCATCCATTAAAAGTCAAGTTCACATTATTTGATTTTTCAACCAAATTTCAATAATTCATTATCTTAAAAATCATTATTCATTTAAAAAAAAAATTCATTTTAACTAGAATCAAACATACACTGTATTTCCAGTTTGAAGAGCGTCGATACGTTGTCGTACACTCTCTGACTCTCAGAATATTTTACTTGAAATTTTCAGTTACGAATGTATATAGATACGATATTAAACTTGGATTATTTGGCATAGATATGAATTCCAGGAAGATAAATCCTCGCTTGGTGAACATAAGTTTGCTTATAATTCTGAATGGCTTACGGGTCAAATGAAGTCTTCTCTCGAGTTTTGGCGAGGCGAAAGAGAAGCTAGTTATACTCCAATCAATGAGCGTTGGAAATGCAATTATTGCAAGTACAAATCAATTTGCCGTAGTGAACTCCAACCTTGATGCCTCTTCACTGAGGTAGAGACTAAAAGGAGTATTTTATGTTCCCTAAAATTGCTCATGAAAATTCCCCACTGCTGCCTCTCGTAGGAGTTTTGGCCATCTCATCATTATACTCCTAGATTGTAAAAAGTGACTGCGTATCACTGTTCCTTATCATAGGTTAAGGGTAATGGCAAAAAGTACAATGATGGCGTTCTATGTATTGTTTCTATCGAGTTTATTATGGTTGTTACAAACAAAATCGTATATGAATCCAGTAATTATAATATCATTGATATTTACATTAGTTGAGAAGTTAATATTGATTGTTTCGGGTTATATTTACTTGCTTGTTGTGTAGTGTTACCCAACAAATTTGTTTATATATTGAAAATAGTTTAAATTGGAGCAATCAGAGGCTGATTGGTATTGGAATCAAATTGAGTGGCTTTATTGGGCAATAACATTAGAGATAGATGACTCGTTATTTCCGTTTGGTAAACGGTTTAAAAATCACACAATTTTTAAAATTATTTTTAAATCACGCACATTTTATTCCTACACTTTTCAATCACACATCTTAATTAAAAATAAAAAATAAACCAGTTTATAAATCACTATAGTGTTATCAAAAGGGGGCTCAAGGACTCCAATAGAATTTCACTGAAAGTTAAGTGACCAGAAATGTAATTTACCGTTTAAACTTTCACTGAAGTCGCGACACATATAAAGCGGAAAGCAAAACCCCAGTCCCCATTGCCAAATTAAAGAATACGCAGAAGAATAGCGGCGGCAGATGGCGCAAAATGGTGGAGGCGGCAGGAAGAAGAGGGAGAAGCCAAATATATTGATAATAGGAACGCCCGGAACTGGTAAGACCACGATGGCGACAGCTCTGGCGGAGTCTATCCAATTACGCCATATAAATATCGGAGATTTGGTCAAGGAGAAGAACCTCCATGACGGCTGGGATGATCAGTTCGACTGTTATCTCATCAATGAAGATCTCGTAAGTTTTTTGATTGAGTGCCTGTTTGGTTTAGGTAATGTTTGGATTTTTGTGGTGGAAAAGTTGAAAAAAAAGGTTGGGAGCAAACAAGCTCTGAATTGGTAATTATTGCGTTAAATTATACATTACTTCAACTTGGAGCTTGGTTGCAGGGTTTGTGTAAGGTTGTCGAAGTTTGGATTTTTTTTTTTTTTAAGGGAAAACTTCATCTTGTTTATATAGTTTGTGTTTTTCGAAGGTTTTTGTTGACAAGCAAAGGGGGTTCTAGACCTTGCTTGGTTTATAAGTGATTTTCTGTTCGATTATTCCTTGTCGTAATTAACAATATTTTAGACAAATGAAAGCAAAGTGGTCTAAACATTCCCATTTTTGTTATGGACTGATTTGCCTCTTGAAATTGGCTAATTGCTCTGCCCCAGAATATACTGTTAATTCGACTTGAGCTATGAGAGCTCATAGAAGTTTACCGTATCCATTGATGAGAGGAGCATTCGCAGCATGTGTTTTGATTATTTGAATCAATTCAAATTGAATTATTTTATTCTTAAAAAAAAAAAAAAAATCACTTTTTAGATGATCTACTTTTAAAAAAAGCGGCTCAAACAGGGACTAAGTTAACATAGGCGACAGTTTGATGCTTATCTTTAAAATAAGCCACCCCCAAACATGCCCTTAGTCTTTTGTTGTCCGTGTACGAGTTTGTTTGTAATGGTCCTTTCATTTTCCTTTGTGCTATATTCCTTTGAGCCTATGAAGTGTTGGTCATTGGTGGCTCAACATGGTTGAATGAAAGCATGAATATGGCTAACTATTTTATTATTATTGATGTCAAAACAAGATCAATTCTTTGTTGGACGCAGGACGTTCTGTTTACCATGTTAATTTCTTGCATGTTAAGATATAAAAGAATGTGAGATACTTTGAGCCAAAGGAAATTATAGTTGATCTCAAGTCCATTTCTGATTTTGGATGTTGCCTGCTGTATGAATTGAACTGAACAGGTATGTGATGAGCTCGAGGATTTGATGGAAGAAGGTGGAAACATTGTGGATTACCATGGAGGTGACTTCTTTCCTGAGCGTTGGTTTGACCGTGTAGTCGTGCTTCAAACCGAAAACTCTGTGTTGTACGACAGATTGACAAAGAGGTTATATACTGGCAATTGGCTATTTAGAGTTTTATCCACTGTTGTTATCAAATCTCTTTGCTTAACCTTTATATACCCATGTGCCAGGGGTTATACGGGACAGAAACTTACAAACAATATCGAATGCGAAATCTTTCAAGTGTTGCTGGAGGAGGCCAAAGAGAGTTATCCAGAAGATATTGTTGTGGCGTTGAGAAGCGACTGTATTGAAGACATAAACAGGAATGTAGCCACTTTAACTGATTGGGTTAGAAGTTTGGGCTGCCAACCTTGATCACAACTTCACTGATAATGTGAAACTCGAGGGCCATAATCCCTCGTGGAAATTTCGCGCCTCTTATGCTATCTCTCTATAGAAGTTCTATTCGAATGTAAGAAACTGTTTAGTCTTTTGTCAAACGGACCAAATACCAATGCAGATTGGTTATTGCTTTTCTGGTGCGATAGCAGTTTTTGTGGATCGAGTTTTTTTTTCCCCCAAGTCATTTATCTGAAGGTGAGGTTGAACACTGTTTTTGAATGTTAACGACGTCCATTCATTCTCCAAATGTCCCAACAAAACTTCTATAAATATTCTTTGATCACGAAAATTATCGCAATCCTCCTTTTTACGAGGATTGAGACTGGCAACCGCTGCATTATCAATAGTGAGACCGACTATGAAGGAATAAAAGTAAGGTTCAAATATAACATAGGAAAATTTTGGGGGTAAATAAATTCATTATTGGCTATTGAGACGTAGAATTGTTCTGTCTTCCTTCAAGAGTTCATAATGGATCTCACACTATACAAAGTCATCTTCTATGATCTTAGTAATGCTGCTCCGTTCTTTCTCATTTCAAATTTCTAGTTCTATGCATCAAAATGAATCTGTGGTTTTCTCTTCCTCTGTTGTATCACTGCAAATTACTTCCTCTGAATTCTTTTCAACTTCTTCAATGGGAGTTTGATCTGCTTTTGGGGGAAGAGGACCTTGAGGACTTCCATAAACAGTAGTAAACATCTGCCAATGACATTCATCGCAAAAGAGAAAATACGTGAAATGGCCTTCGTATGGGAGCTTATGCAGCATGGTATCTGGTAGAACTCGTTGCACGAAGTCACTCATTGATGGAGGCACCACCATATCTTCAGCTCCCTATTTGAAATAATTAGAAAGCAGAAGCAATATGGTTGTCAGCAAAACTTAAGTTTTTATTTTTGACATGGATATCATAATTAACCTTTTCAACTGAATTCAAGATCAGTGTATGTAGATAGAAATGTTTCAACAGTTTGATCAGAAGGAAGTTCTTTTCCTTGTCATTCAAGAAACTAAGTTTGCTGCATCCTTTCAATAACAATCCATAAGCTTGGTCTACATTTTTAGATCAAGCCCATAGCTAATCTAATTTTAAGCGGTCTTGAAGCCCGCTACTTTCAAAATAATTCTATGGAGATATTTTTTTGGACATTTTTAAGTGACATTGTGACATGAATGTGTGACATGTCACAATGTCACTTAAAAATGTCCTCAAAGAATAATTCCCTAAAATTACTCTTTCAAAATTCAGTAATGATATCACATGAAAGATTGTCGTTAAGTTCACAATGTTTCATTTAGCAATATTCTGCCATCTGCAAGAAAGCCTATTTGTTTATTTCAAAAATCCCAAGAGAAGATGTGTCATAATTCCTGGAACAGGGGATTCAAAATGCAGGAAATAAAACATGACATCTGGATGAGAAACTAAACTCAAATATAAATATAAACAGGGACACGACAATTAACTGACCTGCCATATGTGTATTGGGCCAAGAAATCCACTGGATCTTTCTTCTTCCCGACTGTAAATTGATTTGAGCCAAAGAAGAATGCCTTTACCCTGATGTTTGTTTTGTACTTTGAGGTCTGCGATGCTGAAATCCCAGTTAGTAACCTGCAAGACAGCTTCCTCCACAAATGGTTTTACATTGGCCTGTCGAACTGATTCTTCAACGTTTCTCTGCCAGAACTCTTCAAACATTTGGCCTTCTACCAGAACTCTATCCTAGACCATTGATCATAGTTTTCAATCAGGAAATTTCAGATTCAACTGAAAAGGGGAAACACTTGGATGAAATTTATCTGTAGCTGGCATTTAAAAACCAAAATGTAAACTGATCTTGGTAATGATGCCCTATCTGTTATATTAAAACTCTTAACCAACACTATCGGAATTTATAACCAAAATGTGAACTGATCTTGGTAATGATATCCCATCAGTTTTAACAGTACTTCATGATTGTTTTATAATTTCAAAAGACGTGATATACCAAGCTGACTGAAAACATATTGTGTTGTGATACACAATATTAGATATGACTGCTTGATAACATAACAAACAAGATTTTAACTTCTCTTTCTTCCTTAGTAGTACAGATGCTAATGCTATACAATCTTCTCTACCCAACGTGCAAATATGGTACCTCAATATTTTGTTTTCAATCAAGATGACTCACCCTGTGGCCAAGCGACAATGAAAGCAATTTATCTATCTGGCCATGTTTTCCAGAAAGGAAGCTTTTCCAGTAGAAGTAAGGGAGTAATCTAGGGAACTTCCGAGCTAATTGATAACTCAATTTTTTCTTTATTGTCCATTTTCCCCAAATTCTCCGCCTTTCTTCCTTGGTCATTCTCGATTCATATGGATTGACCATTGGAGCAACCATGATAGCACCTACAAATTCAATAAAAATTAATTCTGAACTAGATGCTCTATCATATATGTGGGGGAAAATGAGCCTTTCCATGGTCTATGTCCAATAATTTAGAACCATCACAATCATCCCAATCTGAGTAAAATGTTGCAGTAATAGAAGATACACAACATCACTCCATTGTGCTCTGACCTAGCTAAGGTTTCTCTAAAGAGGACATATACTCTTTTTAAGTGCATATCATTGATGTTTTCCAGACAATGATTAGTTTCAAATAGCTAGAAACCCCAGAAATTCATTGTATATTATTGGGTGTTCCCCGTTGCTTTAACACTTCACATTCAAGATGCTCCAAAGACAGCAAAATCTTGGAAAGAAAGAGAAATATCCTTTAGACAAATGCAGCCAAGAAATAACTAAAAACATGGAAACTTAAGACAATCAATTGAAAATGCAGTTTAGAAACTGTTCTACCTGCAAGCCTATCAGGAATGTATCGAAGGGCAGCCCATGTATGCATGCTTCCATCAGAGTATCCAACCACCCAGAACTTGTCAGTAATATTCAAAGCATAGGACAAGTGTAATATATCCAGAGCTGATGTCTCAAGGTTCCTATTAGGATGAGGATCGCTTTCCCCAAATCCAGGTAGGTCATATGTCACCATCCGAACACCAAAGTTTTGCAGAAGGGAATCCTTAAGGCCAGGAATTCCTAGTTTCAGAAGTAGAATGCCAAAAATGAAGAAATATTCAGAGAATTTTAACAAAAACAGCTTTCACCCATCATTTCTTTTATTACGTTTTTTTTAATAAAAAAACGCTTAATATCAAGATACCTGCAAGTCGGGATGAAAGAAAAGGATGAGGAACAATCATGGAAAATCTAGCTTGCTCAGATGGAACTCCTTGCTCCTGGTAAGCTAAGCGTCTACCATCTGGAAGCAATATAAGGCTAGCGCTAGGAGGATGGATCTTAATTTTCTTAACCAGAGAAGTTGTGTTATCATGATCAGTATTCACAATTAATACTGCAGTTATGTTCACTCGATCAGTAAGAGAAATGGATACAAATGAAATTCAAAAGAATAACATACATGCAAATTCTTGTGTGAAAGAAAGATAAAATATGTATTAATATATACTTGACAATCACTGAAAATAATTTTGTGGAAACACTATTTGTGGGAAAACATGTGAAATAATAAAGAAAAATGTGCATTGTTCCTAATTATACCGAACGTCTATTCCTGAAGCACAGATGGAAAGTTAAGAATTTCACAAGAACCCTTTGCCCAGCACATAAACTTCGGAAATTTATCAAGAAGTAACAATATAAAATCTCCACTCAAAATTCAACATCTACAGTGATCAATCAAAATTTGTCTCATCATATCCCAAGCTTCTGAACAGTTGGACATCCCATACATTGAATTTAATATTTTTGAAATGCCAAGAAATCCACATAAACAAAGAAGGAGAGGCAAAACTAAACAGGAGTTCACAAACTTATTTAACATCTGTTCTTTAACGCGGTCATTACAATTTATAAATCAATATATAAACAACACAATTCCTCAAACCACTTTTTAACCACACACATTATCTTTCTCGGCTTTCCAACCACACATTTTACCACGAAAACATAAATAAATCAATTTATAATTTCTACAGTATAACCGAATAGAATGTTACTAGTGAATGACTTGTGCAACCGATAAACCGTTCTTTTTTGGATTTCTGCACAATCAAGCTCGCACTACTTGGTTCTAGTTTTGCATAAGGTCTAAAGTTATACATTATTTTGCAACACAAGTGGAAAATATGTTCGTGCATAATCCTTTTCTAGCATCAGCATAATCCTTTTCTTTAAAAGAGTTGACATATAGTATGAAACAATGATGAATCACCACAAATATATCAAACCAGAATTTCATGAAATATCATTCAATTATTTGAAATTGCATAGAAAACTTGCACTACTTGCACTATGTTTGGCTCTCCAAACTAGAGCTCTATATATATATATTCCAATTTTAAACCCCTCAACTCCAAACCATCAAACGCAGCCTTTAATCTTAACAATGGAGAATATGCAAGCAGAACATCAAAATTTATCAATTAACAGGAAAAATTATCAAAAAGTTACCTGCAAGAGCAAGAACCCAAACAGAGATTATCACAATCCATGAATGAAACGGATCGCGATCTTCTGGCAAATACTCGTTCAAAAACCTCAAATTCCCGCAAATTCTCTCGCACGGTCCTTTCAACTTCCTCACAATCACAGAATCTTCTCTCAAAAGGCTTTGCTTCACTACATCCCTAATTCCCTTCCCAAACTCCACACTCATCTCCGCCGCCCCCTTCGCAAACTCCACCGCAGGATGTCTCCAATCACCACTCCCAACACCCGCCGCTGCCATAGCCGCTTTAGCTCCGCCGTCCACGGCAGTGGAATTGTAACTGTACCGAGTTTTCCTCACGTCCTGATCAAACAGACTCGTATATGCCGTGGACTCGTTTACCTCAGACATCAGCAAGTTTTTCCACAGAATTCAACGGAAAATTCCACAATGGGGTAATTTTCAAGCTCTTTCTGTACTACATAAAAAATGCATACCCATATACATACAATATACAAGTATTTGTTTTTTTCTATAACTCTATACGTATGAAATTGACAGGAAGGCTTTGAAGGTTGAAATTATTGATTAATTCTTGATACTTATAAATACATGTGCCGCCATGGATGAATATGGGCATACTTTTTAATAAATTTTAGGGCCCAAAATGTAATACTGGAAAAAGTAGGGTGGTAGGTAGGAAAAAGATCGGAGGATGAAAAAAAATGAAGGGCATAGATTTTACCACGTCAGTGAAAGTGTCGTAAGTGCGGTGATGGTAGTGACAGCGGTGGTTGCGTCGTGGTGGGGGCCACTGGAATTGGCTGTGCACGGGGAATAACGGTTGATTCCTGCGACTTCCATTCTCCTGCACCATTAGTGAGAGTTAATTCTTTCTTCCAATAATCACTCAAGTTATATTTATATTTTCGATTGATCTGAAATTTAAAATTTCGAATTTTGATCACTGGATTTATGAATGTGTTCTTTAACTTGCTTTTTTTAGATTATAAACCAAATTATAATCTACACAATTTCCCAAATCACTTTTTAACATACACATTTTCCCTTTTCAATTTTTAACCACTACTTTTTACTTCAAAATCATAAATAAATCAATTTATAATCTAAACAGTGTTACCAATTATCTCAATAAATAATGAACTATTATATTTTCGAGATGACTAAAGCTTAAAGTGACGAATTTTATTCAATAAACTTATGTGTTAATTGCCCTAATAATCAATGAACTTATATTTATATTTTCGACTAATAACTTAAATTTAAAGCGTCAAGTTTTAATCACTAAACTTATCAAAATGTTGGATGTTAGTCATTGACTTAACTTTCGTAACAAAATTGATGATGTGACAGACGTAATGTAATGTACACATGACGTTACTTTACCTTAATCGATGCATACCAAATTGAAACGTACAAAATTTTAAAACACTTTCGATAAGTAGGTTCTATGATGTTTTCAAAATAAAATATGTAATTGAAAAATGATTTTGAATAATATATATAGTTAAAAAGTGATTTCATGAAATGTGTTTTTTATAAACATGTTCAGAAAAAGTTTACCAAACATTTATATATTCTAAACTCTTAAAACATTTTCGATGGTTTACTAAACTTCAAGTATTCGAACTATGTTTACTAAATTTGTAAAAATGACTCGATTGACCTAAAAATTTATAAAGATCTTTCAAATTATTAGTTCCATACAATAAATCAACTGTTAAAGACGTTTTAAAAATTTAACGACTAATTGAAAAAGTTTTTAAAATTTTTTTACTTGACAATTTGGTATACCATGATTGGTTGGTTAAAGGTGAAGTGACGTTATGTGCATATCCGTATGTCATGTCACAAATTTTGTTTACGAAAATTAAGCTATTGACTAACATCCAACATTTTATTAAGTTTAGTTATAAAAAAACTCAATTTTTAAATTTTAGTGATCAATCGAAGACGTTTACATAAATTAAATGATTATTAGAACAATCAACTCATAAGTTTAGTGATCACTTTAAACTTCAATAATGAGTCGATGACATAAACATAAATTTAGTGATCAAAACTTGAATCTTTAAACTTCAATAATCAATTGAAAACATAGACATAAGCTCAATGGTTATTAGGATAATTAACTCCATTATTATGATTTTTTTTTTCACATTTCTTATTATTATTTTTATTATTTTTAAGAAAAACTAAAAAATATTAAGATTTTCATATCTAATGAATCCTTTGTAACCCACAATCATGAGGGTGGCAACGAGATGGAGAATTTCCGAACTTGACGGGTACCCGACATGAACGAGACAGGAAATCCCGACAAAAGCAGGGATGGAGGGTGAAGATGAAAAAGTATATCCGAACGGGGACTGGGAATGGCATTCCCCATCCCAAACTCGTCCCCGATTAACAAGTCCAATTAAGAAAGTCCAAAAAAATAAAAACATCATAAGTCCAAAAATGAAATACGATGTCCAATTAATTATTTCAAAAGTAAAATGTTTTATTAAAAATCAAACACTACATTTCATTTGAAATTTTAATTGTATTATCAAATTCTCTTAATTGAGTGACTCTTTATGTCTCAAACATTAGCATTGATCATCTATTATAAGAAATTCTAATTCATTTTTTGTAAATATTTGGACTGAATTCTAATCAACAGACATAAGCTCTCTTGTATAAATAATATCTTTCAGAATTAGATGTCATGGAATTAAGGTTTGAATATTGAATAACATTGAAAAGCCGTGGTGCATTTTGTGTACTTGAATTTCATCTATTTTGTGTATTTGCTTATATAATATACACCGTGGATGATCTTAATTATTTGGTGGAATATGCCAATTTAGTTTTAGCTAAGTAAGTAAGTGTGTATGTGTATGTGTATATATATATATATAATTCCATCTATTTTGTGTATTTGCTTATATTATATACACCGTGGATGATCTTAATTATTTGGTAGAATATGCAAATTTAGTTGTTTTAACAAGAATTAACTTAGAATAATTGAGTTGTTATTGGTTTAATATAATTCTAGCTACATCGATAAAATATTTTAATATCCCCACAAGTATTAATTAATTGCTTGAGCAAGTTTTAGTTTAATTCGATAAAGTTTTATTATATATTTAGTATTGTAATGCTCTTGATTTGTTATGCTTTTATCTAAATATGATATCTAAATAAAAATAATTTAAGAATTTAAAAATATAAAAAATAAATGAGGATTTTGACAACTCCGCCCTGTTCCATCCCTGCCAATCATCGTCCCGACCCAATTTAAACGTGGTAGGGGGCAGGAATGAAAATTGTAAGTATCTAATGGGAAGAGGACGGGAAACGTCGACATCCCCATCCCAAGCTCACTCTGTTGTCATCCCTAAGTCATGTTGGGTATCTACGTTACGACTTTACAACCACGTTTAATTGTCAATGAATTTTTCAGATGTCTTTTGACAAGTTTTAGATTTCGACATATGCTAGCACGACTGTTTCGTGAAGATAAGCAATTTAAGGTGCAAGTAGTAGTAGTAATAATAATAATAATAATAACAACAATAATAACAACATTTGTTTTCCCCAAAAGTCCAAGGCATATTTATATATATATACTTTTCATAATAGGTAGGCAGTAAATGTTTCGTCCGTGATAGATAATTTGCGGAATTTATAAATTAAGAAAAAAAAAAGTATTATAAATAAATTAGAGAGAAAAGATAAAAGAAATAAAAAAATCAATAAACTTGTGTATATTATTATGAACCAACACATATATATATATATATATATATACGTGGAATAAAGTGATCACAATATAATAAAATTATATAAATAACATTCTTGTCTTCTTTAAATAATCTTCTTCTCTTCATATATCTTTAAATACAAGAATAAAGGAAAATTATCTAGAGATTGTGGTGTGCATAAGAATTATTTAGAGAAGACTAGAAGGTAATTCATATAATTTTATTAATGTCTATTTTTGTAAATAAAAATGGAACTAAGACAGGGATTAAGTTTATCGCATAGTGCCACATATACTATTGTTTTTGCACCGTATAAATATATTCTACACATCATTTACGAAATAAAAAGTATTTTCTATAAATTTTATTCTTGAGAAACCAAGTACCGCTACAATTTCGATATAATTGTATTTTGAATTCAAAAGGAAAAATAATGTAAATTCATTTGAAATATGTAGTCATATATACATCTACACTATATAATAAGAGTCTTAAGCAAAATACTGTAGATTTTTTCAACCATACCGACGTCGTTTTGGCTATGTGTGGGTACTGAATAACGAGACCTAATGCAGTTGCATCGTCATTTCTCTTTATACCCATCAACGTCGCTTTCACTCCTCATTACTGATAACTCTCTAACCCTAAAAGGCGTCATGGATGATCTCTCTCTATCGACATCTTCCGGTTGCATCTCCTTCCCTCCAGCCTAGCCATCTCGCTATGGAGCACCATATCTTGCATCGACTGAGTGCTCGCGCTGTGTGTGTACTTTGACCTAAATTTTGTTTCTAGGTTTTCGATTTCGTTTTTCCCTTACAAATCGTTCATTATTTATTTATTTTTTTGCAGAAATAGAAGTGCACTGCCGTGATTAGTGGATTTAGTGTCCGATCCGATCGAGGTAATTTTGTGGTTGTGTGTGTTGTCCTTTTTTCTATTTTTGTTTCGAGGTCTTCGATTTCGTTTTTCCTCACAGATCTTACCCTTTTTTTTTCAAGGTAATTTCTTGTGTTGATTATATTATATTTTTGTACTGCCAAAATTTTTGCTGGTCTGTTGATAATTTTGTACTGTATTTCTGACCGTACGAGTTGGTTTTCTTCAGACTAGGGTAATTTTCTCCCACAATTTTCCTCTGTTCTATTGCTTCTTTGTACTGAATATTTTAAAATCGTAGTTTTTACCATGGGGTTAATTCCTGAAGAAATATTTCTTCAAGGGGTTGATTTTTTATTGCATGGTTTGCTCAGTTTAATGTTTATGTTTATTAGTCTTTTGAAGTAGACATTTACTGTAACTCATTGTGCACTTTGGTTCACAATAATGTGTATGTTTGTTTTTTCATTGTACAGCTTGGTTCACTATAATGTGTATGTTTATTTTTAATCTTTAGATCTAGAGATGTCCTGTAATTTATGTATTTATTTTTTGTTTTGCAGTTTGTATGAAGTTAAGTAATAAATAATCTGTTTGTTTTAAAGTTAAAGTGTTTTTGAAGTTAATCTGCTTTTCATATATCTAAATCTAAACTAAATTAAAAGAATGAAAAGGAGAGAAAAGTGTTACATTTTGACCAAAACGAAGTCGTTTTGGTCAAATTGCTATGACGTCGTTCGGGTGGTTGGATAAATATTACGTAGACCCGTTTTTAATTTTTTCGACCTTTTTTCTTTGGTTTACTGCGTGGTTTGTTTAATTTAATGTGTATGTTTATTTGTAATGTTTAGACGTAGATATTTCCTGTAATTTATTGTGAACATTGTCTCGGTTTAGTTTATTTAGATCTAAACATTTCTTGTAATTATATTTATTCAATTTTTCCGTTTTGACTACATTTTAAAGTTCATCTATTTGTTTTGTTTACTGTCTATAATTACCCTATATGAATATTTAATGTTTTGGATCTAGACATTTTCTCGTAATTTATTGCTTTTATTTTTGAGTTCAATTCTTTTTGAAGTTATTATGTTTTTTAATTTAGTGCTTAAATACCCTTTGTAAATTTGCAATTTCTTAGAATAGTTTTTTGCTTCGTCAGTTTATCGATTTCTCCTTACAGCCCACTGTTTTCTCTTAAAAAGTAGAGAAATTCATTAACCTATCTCTAGGCAACTCGTGTGAAATAATCCTTTCCAATTTGCACCCTTACCCCCTTTTTTCCGTATTTGTTTGACGTGTTATTATATTTTTTTCATGCAAGGTTTAAATTTCTTTCGAAGAACTGCGAAACTCCCCTACACTCGCGAGGTTTACATACTTTTTCAAATTAGTTACGTTTTTTTTTTAAATTGCTATCTTGCATATGTGGAACATTAGTGGAACGATTTGTCCAATGTGTCTGCTTCCTAGCATTGCATCCATAAACTTCAAATATGAAATCCTAGAAATTGAAAAGCTTGTAGAGTTTTCTTCGTGCTCATTGTTGAAAGATGTATTATGTTTTAGTTTTTCCTTTTGTCTATCTTGAGTTGTTGAATGTATGCTTCATGTACATATTTTGTAATAGGTAATTGACAGCCATTGAGACTTCTATATTAATCAAAAATTGGTTGTTTCCCTTTACCTTCAACTGTTGAATGCCAACCTCTTCATTTGTTTACTAATGTGTTCATTTATTGGGATCAAACTGAATTCGTGAATCAAGTGATTCAATGCAATGTTAGCTCATTGCATTCATATTACCAAAAAATATTCATGTCAGGCCTTTGCCTTTCTGTATCACTTGCTCCTATTGTTTTTTATTATATCGCATTTCTTTATGATTCACCCTCAATTTGACTTTTCAGGATGTTCATTTGGGATTTGGATTTTTTCATTGAATTTCTAATTTTCTTAAGTGATGTGCATGTTCTGTGTATTTATTTATTTATTTGCATTATTTTCTGGAACTTATGGTTTATTTTATTAGATTCAGGCAATGGATAATCCTGTCTCTTTCTTTGTACAACATACTCCCCAGTTGAGACCTCCAATATCAAAGGTTTTATATTCATCTCAGAATAAGTTTAATTTCATCTTAATTACATTGTTATTTCATTTTTTCATACAGGATTGTAATTTATTTATAAGTGGGTAGATCTAATGCTTTCTTTCCATTGTTAGGAACTGACAATACTAGGAGGAAGTACAGTTAGTGCTCTTGCTTTGGACTTGAATTCAGTTGGCAGTAGAAGGGGTCATTGGAGGGATTGAATTCAAGAACACAACTTCAGTCCAATGTTAAGCACTCCCACAGGTTGTATTTTTTTTAACAAACTATTGAGAAACCAAACAAACAAACATTTTTGTCATTTGTTTTGATCCACTTCTATTTTTTATATGGCAGTCGCACATTGTTTTGCTGAATTGTGATGGTTCAGGTAATTGTCTCTTTGTTTTTATCCACTTCTATGTTTTATAATATTTCTTCAGATAGCTATGTGAGTTTTATTATTTTGCATTGAATTTCTAATTTTCTTAAGTGATGTGCATGTTCTGTGTATTTATTTATTTGCATTATTTTCTGGAACTTATGGTTTATTTTATTAGATCTCTTGTTCTTCATTTTTTCCTCTACTATTCAAATATTTTACACTATCAAGTTTTTTTATTTCTAATCTCTTTCTCACTTTATTCCATTATTTTTTTTCATACAAATTATTTTCCCTATAAAAAAATTCTTCATAGGTTTTTTACTCGAATTAGTTATGTGTATTTAGTTCATTCGAAGGTATTATAATAATATCAGAAGATCGAATGTATTTTCAGAAGAAGTACCTAATGAACTGATCATAGAAATTTATTATAACGATAGTTAATAGTTAATGTTAATATGTAAATTTTATTTCATGAATGCTAACAAATGTTGTTGTTGACTTATTAACTATGCACTTTCGAAAATATATGTCAAACATTCAGATATTGATTAAATATGTATGTCACACATTCAGACGTTCGTGTTTATGAGTTTTGAAGGTTCTTGCACTGCGTTATCAAATGGTACGATATTTGGTTTTTCAAGGCTTCGTCAACCCAATTTATTATAAGAAATTTACTATTGACTTTTTCATATGTATGTTGTTCTACTTCAGTTTTTTTTATAATTATTTCTTCGTGCTTAGCATTTAGATATAGATATGTGTAATCAATATTTTTATTTTTATGTTTTGAAACTATTCCTGTCCAAAGAACTCTGTTCCCACCATATTCTCAAATTGATGAAACAACTGTTGGCCTCAAATTTTTTTTTGAAGATGACGCTTCATCTTCTACTCCTGCTGTCGAACGAGTTCACTCCCCTTCTCAGACCAACACCTCTGCTAACTCCAATGCTGGAGATTGAAAAATGAATACAGTCAAATCCTGTCTATAGTATTTCCTTTTGTGTTTATCCCTTTTCCTTAGATTATGTATTTCCTTTGGACTGTAAGCCATCTGTGGTGCACATCCTTTAACTTTTGTGTGCAGGAACGCTAAACAATGTGGAAGTTATCATCAATGTGAGATAACTTATGGTTTGTTAAGTGTATGGTTCCTGCACATATTTTGTTGTATGTTATTGACAACCGCGTACACCTCTACGTTTATAAAATATGGTTGTTTCCCTTTCACTTGAATGTAGACTTCTAATTTTTTAAATTATGCATTTGATCCATTTTATATTTTTGGAGTATTAAACAGGTTCTATATTCTGAATTGAGGAATATCTTTTTTGCCTTTTGTTTTCTTAAGAATTTCTTGTGGTTTTAGTAGGTCCATTTTAATACCCTTCGTCTTCTGGTCCAACGATGTGTATGTTCCATGTTTTTTATTTTTCTATTCCATGTCTCTATAACTGAAAGCTGAACTTGAATATTTCTTTTACTTTTGTTGTGATTTTCGTGCGTCCATTGTAATGGTGTTTTTTTTTTTTTTTTTTTTGTAATTGGATCTATCTTGAATCCTGTTCATCATAAAAAGAAAAAATGGAGGCATAGTTTCAATTTCTCCAATATCATTTGTGTTTTATAAGCTTTGGTAGTTTTTTTTATTTGTTATTTTATTTCTTCAGGTACTCTTTAATTTTCATTTGTGTTCTTTTGTATGCTTTGTATTTTGTTTTAACAGTCTAATATGTAATAATGTATCGGATTTAACCCTATTTCATTTTTTTAATATGCAATGAGGTTTCCTCTGCTTTCGAAAGATTTCTAATCCAATTTTTATTGTCTTCCCTGTTTTAGGGTTCGTTTTTTAACTTTGCAATTGTTGACAATAATTGAATTTTATTTTATGTATTTATTTTTATACTTATTAGCGATGTTTATAGATTGTGTGTGTGTGATATATAAATGCAGTTTGGTAAATGTCACAACGCAGGTCAAGGACAAAATAACAAAGCAATGTTGAAGAATATTTATAAATTTGATGGATTCAGGCACTGACCTCTATTTTTTTTTCCTCCTATTCAATATTTTATGTCAATTTCAATACTTTTTTCTTAATTTGTATTTTTCTTTTTCAAGTGCTATTGCACTGCTATGCAGGTGGTCTACTTATTTGAATTTTGATTTTAAAAAAGGATTATGGGAGTTGTTTATCTGAGGAAGACTTGCTTCTTTGTGAGGTATTCCATTATCACAGACGTTATCCCTAATCCCAATCATATAATTGTCTTTTTTATTTTGCATTGATCAAGTCTTGATTAGCTTAGGGTAACAAAAAAATTCCTAAATATCTTCGCATCTTGCTACTTGTACATACTAACTTACCGATTGAGTTACGTACAAGACACTTGGCAAACATCCATCACTTTATACATAATATTTAAATGCTGTAGCAAGAGATGTTCGTGAAGAATTCTCATGAATCCTCAACAAGTTATATATTCTATGTCAAGCTAATTTTGTTCCATCAGCAAAACTAATATTTTGAATTATGCGGCTTGTGCTATCATCGTACAATTACTTAAAAATAGCTAAGGTATCATTGACTTAAACATCTCTTGTACAAATAGATGGATGTTTTCTCTTCCCCATCACTTTATTCCCAACGGTTCAGAAATTAAATAGATAGATGATTTAACAATATCGAATACATTTTTACATATACTTCACGTGCAACGCACGTGCTCGGACTAGTATTATAATAATAGTGATATTCATGAAACTTATATTAATATCCTATTTAAAATACAACACTTATTTTTCACAGTCGAATTAACTTAAGTTGCGTTTGATAGCGATTGTGAGATTTGGGTAGAAAGAAAACAAATTTCAGGAAATTGAATTCCTGGGAATTTGAGGTTCAATATGTTTGGTTGGTTTAATTTTCTAGGTGAAAAAAGTGAGAAAATTTTCAATTTTTATTGTTTGATTGACATTATTTTTCATGAAAAATAAAACAAAATTTAACTATTTTAATAAAAAAATTATTTTTTAATACATTTATACTTGATAATAATAATGTTAATTTTTGAAAAAAAATAAATCGATTAACAACATAAAGAAAAAAGATCAAACGTAACAAAAATGATACAAGATTTTACATAGAAAATAAAACTTTCTATCTGGATGGGAAAACAAATTCCACGAAAAGAAGGAAAAGGGACGCGTGAAGGAATTAACTGGAAATAGGAAGCAATCAAACACCTGAAGCTAGAAACTTGGGAAGACTTAGGCCCCGTTCTCTTTACTGTTTTGAGCCCGTTTTGAGTTTTCGATTTTTAAAAATATCGAAAACGCGTTCACTTTGCCCATTTTCAGAAACGCGTTTTCCAAAACACCAAAAAAAATACAAAGAAAACTCAAAATGAGTTTATTTCGTTTTGGATATTTTGTGTTAAAAAGTCCAAAACGACTAAAACGCGCGTTTTGAATTTTTTTTTTGTGTAAATGTGAGACACTTCATTCACTTGAAGTTCTTATATTATTTTGTAATTATATATAGATCCATGTTAAGATTTTTTTTTTTTTTTTTTGTTATTATTATTATTATTATTTTTAAATGTAAAATACTTCCTTTACTTGAAGTTCTTATGTTATTTTGTCATTATATATAAATCCATGTTAAGATTTTTTTTTAAAAAAAATTATTTTGATTTTTATTTTTTGTAAAAGTGAGACACTTTCTTTACTTGAAGTTCTTATGTTATTTTATCATTATATATAGATCCATGTTAAATTTTTTTTTTTTTTTTTTGGTAAAAGTGAGACACTTCATTCACTTGAAGTTCTTATGTTATTTTGTCATTATATATAAATCCATTTTAAGATTTTTTTTAAAAGAATTTTTTTATTTATTTTTTATTTTTTATTTTTGTAAAAGTAAGACACTTCCTTCACTTAAAGTTCTTATATTATTTTGCCATTATATAGATCCATGTTAAGATTTTTTTTTTTTATAATTTTTTTTTTTATTATTATTATTATTATTATTATTATTATTATTATTATTATTATTATTATTATTATTATTATTATTTTGTAAATGTGAGACACTTCATTCCCTTGAAGTTCTTATGTTATTTTGTCATTATATATAGATTCATGTTAAGATTTTGTTGGTATGAGATTAAATTTTTGTTTAGCTGAAACAATATTAATGATGAATTTATTGACATAGAGAACTAACTGATTTATTAACATTAAAATTAATGTAATTCAACAAATCAATCATTTTTTACATATAAAATATCACAAAATAAATATATCAAAAAATTACAAAGTAAACGCATTTTTCAGTTTTCTATTTTTGAAAACAGTTTTCCAAAATCACAAAAAGAACATGTTTTCAGGTATCCCAAAACAAACAACCAAAATCCAAAATTTAAAACAAAATCTAAAACTCAAAATCCAAAATCAAAATACAAATGATTTGAATAGTGTATTCACTTTAGTAAAGATAATTAAAGATAATACAGTTCCTATAGATGTGTGACGCAATTATCTTCAAAATACGACATGGTCTCAAACTCTATCAGATTGGAACTTTGTAAAAGATTAGACGTAAAATAAGAAAATATCCTTTGAGCAGTTGCTATAAATTACAACTCTTAAAAATCTGTATGTTAGCCCCTATTTGGTAAAAATAAAAATAAAAAAATTTAAAAATTTGTTTATAAAAATAAGAATGTGATGTTTTCGAAGCATAATATGTGGTTAAAAAATAATTTAGAAATTGTGTTATTAAAAAACGGTTTGAGGAAATGTGTTGTAACAAATAAACAAAAACCAAACATAGTCTTAATTAGGGATAAAAATGAATTTTTTGAAGATTTTATGGTTAAGCCTCTGTTCAGTAAATTGTTTATAAACAATATTTTTCATAAATAGCGATGACGTTCGTTAGTTTATTTTTTTTGAAAAGTCTAAAATGATAGACGGAATTTTTTTACTTTAAAAAAATGTCTAATGAAATGTTGAAATGTGGTCGTTTATAAACAAATTTTACAAAATAGTACTAAAATTAAGGAAAATTACCTGTTCACATGCGAAGTTATTTTTTTATTTTAAAAACATGTTATCTATCTATCTATCTATCTATCTATCTTCTATATCAAAAAAACTCTAGTGTCAACCGCTGGCACCATAACTAGAGCCCAACTGTATTTTATATATATATATATATATATATATATATATATATATATATATATATATTAACAATATACATGCCATGAAAAAAGCATACATATAATTTCCCGTCAAAAATCACTTTCTAAATCTGGAAATCTGCAATTATATATATATATTGTAATAGTTATTTATCTATTCTAAATATATGCAAAAAATAACATGCACATAGTTTCCGGTCAAAAATCATTTTCTAAAATTGGAAATCTATACAAAATAATAATAATAACAATAATAATAATAATAATAATAATAATAATAATAATAATAATAATCTATCCATATTCTATCTATTTTATCTATATATAATAACAAAATATATGCAAAAAATAACACGCACATAGTTTTCTGCCACAAATCACTTTCTAAATTTGAAAATTTATAAATAATAATAATAATAATAATAATAATAATAATAATAATAATAATAATCAACTATATATATATATATATATATATATATATATATATCCATTCTAAGTACATGTCAAAAATAGCATGCACATAATTTTCTTCCCAAAATCACTTTCTAAATCTTGAAATCTATGCAAAAAAAAATGTCAAACTATTTTTTGTTTTTGTAATAGTTATTATTGTATTATTATATTGAAGTTGAAAAATATGTAATTGAGTATCAAATCGAAGATCTCAAGAGAAATTTAATAGAAACTAACAAGTGAAAGTAAATTATAAACATATTGTCCTTAAAATCGTCTCAAAAATCAAATATAAAAGTTATTTATATTTTTTACTTTTCCTCAATATTTCATTTATTTTAAATTATATTATTTAAGTTTTATAATACTATCTAAAATCTATTTTTGTATTAATTACTATTCTTTTGATAATTATTGTATTATTTTAAAATTGAAAAATATGTAATATGATTTTCAAATTAAAAGATCTCGACGAGAAGTTTAATATAAGATAATAATTGAGTGCAAACCGAAAATACATTGTCCGAAAATCGTCTCGAATATCAAACGTAAAAGTTTTTACCTTTTCTCAAAATCTCAATCATTTTAAATTATATAATTTAAGTTCTATAATACTATCAATAAAATATTTTTTGTAATAATTATTATTCTTTTGATAATTATTGTATTATTTTGAAGTTGAAAAATCTATAATATAGGTGTCAAATTGAATATGTCAACGAGAAGTTTAATACAAGATAACAAGTGAGAGCAAATTTTAAACACTTTGTCCTTAAAATTGTATCAAAGATCAAATGTAAAACTTTGTTTTATATTTTTTTTTTAATTTTCCTCAATATTTCATTCATTTTAAATTATGTCATTTAGTTATATAATACTCAGTATTAAGAAAATATGAAATCAATTCGACTCAAAAAATACAATAGGTCAATGATCAGAAGGTCGGACCGGGTTGAACCGAAGTCAAACTGATTTTAATTAAAAAATTAATAATCATTTCAAATATCAGAAAATTTTCTAAAAAAAAAAGGTTATTTTACAAATAAAGCAACATTTACTCATTTTGATTTATTTTGTACATGTTAAATTTCCTATTTTAATTAGTTTTTTTTTTAAGTTTTGAATTTGATAATATTTTGTATTAATATGTCATTGTACACTATTTTTATTTGATATGATTGTTTAATTAACATATCTTCATAAATTTTGATCGAAATCACTATCCAAAGCATATTTCTGTACATCGCACGGGTGAAAATACTAGTTGAAAATAAAAGGAAAATCTCTTATATACTCTACTTTATTATGCCCCCATAACTATAGGCCATAAAATTGTGGTGCGTATTATTGAGTTATGTGGTGGTCCAACTCCCAACCGCAATGCAAATTACAGACTGTAAACACCGATTCTCCAACTCCGTATCGAATCTGGATATATTTTTCTGTTCCAAACTAAAACATGTGCAGTGAAACAGAAAAGAAACAAATTGTGATACAAGTTGGGTAATTTTCTCTACAACCCCTCAAACTATGGAAAAACGAATCTTAGCTACTTCAATTATGGAAAAAGTAGCAACCAAGCACTTCCATTGTTTATAATTTTTCTAAAATAAACAATATTAAATCCATACATTAGTCTTAACAAATAAATTGTCTTCAACATTTAGTTGGCCCATATTTGGTATTCATTAAAATCTAGAGTTTAATCAAAATTAACAATCAATTTCAACCACATACTTTATGGGATCCACAATTTTTCAACCACATATCACATCAACTTTTATCAAAATTTACTTAAAATCTAATTTTAATCTTCAACAAACAAGAGCTTAAAGGAATGGAGATTTTGCATCCGAAATCTTGAATCTAATACAATATCAACCAAATTCTTGATGCAGACTTTGCTTTTGATAGAGACGAGAGTCAACAAAAGGACAATATTGATTACAGAGAATACCGGATTGACTTGACAAGATAATTCCACTGAATTATCTTGGAGGCAAACTGTTAAGGAATCACCACAAGATTACAAATGAAATATGGATTATCCACAATAAACTGAAATACTGTTGAAATAAAATCTTAAACAAGAGCCCGAAACCTCTTTCCCCTGCCTTCTACAGTCATACGCACCAACACCTTTCCCACACTAGTAGCAGCTTCTTTGGGCTAAGTTTTGTAGCATCTAAAACAGAGCACTGCCTTCCAAAAGAGAATGGGAAGAGAAGAATGGATACAAGAACATCACAAGTTCTACCCGGACCGATTTTGGTCATAGGCGTCGAGTGAGGCAACGTAATGTTTTCAAGATAAATTATATGGTTGAAAAGTGATTTGAGAGAATATGTATTGTTTATAAGCTTATTAACAAACGGAGGCTTAGTTCACTAATAAGGTTGTCAAAATTATTTGTTGATAAACACAAAGAAATCGGGCTCAATTTAACCGAACAACACAACAAGAATCCACCATGAGCTTGACCACAAAACTGTTCTAAGGCCTAAATGAGTAGCTCTCATTATGAACCATCTCATTCTAACATAGAACTCTGATTGACTAGCACCACCGCAGCTCCTTCGGGAGCTGCTCAAAATGAAGACCAATAGGCTGCCCCAAGACTCGTCCAAAGAAAGAATATTTAAGCAATAGCTATAACATTTTCTTGTTTAACGTGGTCATACGTTATCTTTATATTGCATTCAATTAAGTGGTTGCATTTATTTGATATTAAATCTTTTTCATTGATTGTGCTTGGTAAATGATACACGTTCTTGATGGGAGAACGTGTATAAATAAGTGGGTTTGGTCCCTAAGCTTGATCACCACTCCTCTTCTTCATACACCATCATTTAGGGTGTTTTAAAGCTTAGAAGCACCAAAATAAATAAGAAGAAGAAGAAGAAGAAGCTGTAACAAAAATTCAGAATATCAATGGCCGGAGGTTTTTATTCTCGATCCTCATATATTTGATCTCTTTAGTCATTTATAATATGACATGGGATCCGAATATGATCTTAGAGTTGGTATCAGAGCAGTATATCTCTGCCTTGAATTTTTTGAAAATAAAATCTGGTTTCTGTCGTTTGAAATTTTCAAAATAAAAATTTTGTTTTCTCATTTGTTTTAATGCAAAGTGTTGTTAGAAATCATCAGTGCTTGAGATTTATGACGTGTTGTGGTTTGAAATGACAATTTTTTGTGTCCAAATGGTTTAAAAGAAACCGGTTCCGCTTCACTTGAGGTTGATGGTGATATTTACATATATATAAGGCCGTTTGTACGTGGTTTCCAAGAAAAGTTGCTGGCTGCCTTTGGAAAGTATATATTGCATTAATTATGTTTTTTTTTTTTGGAATCTGTAGCCTTTGTACGAATTTTGAATGAATTGGTTAACATTAATTTGCTTTATATTTAATACATGAAGTAAATGAAGTCAATTTAATTATGATGAATTTCTTTTTACACCTAAAGTTAAAGGTTGTGCATAATGTTGTGTTTAATTATGCAATCTTATCTAATGAATTATTATGAGAATATTTTATGCATAAAATAACATGTTATATTTTTGGTCATTGTTAAATTATGCAATATAGTATTATTCTCATAGTGTTTTAACTTTATGGAGTAATGTCGATTGATTCATATAATTTTAATTAATTAGGGATTAGTCACAACATCTCTAATTAAATAAATTTATATATTAAAGTTGTTTAGGATCATATAAAGACTTATAGACATTAATTGTGATTAATTATACTTGATATAATAAATTTTATCCCACAAGAACTTTTATTATATTTATATAATTACTTAGGATAAAATATCAAGTTGTTTTTCATAATATACCCACAAGAATTATGAATTAGATACAATTTGATAGTTTTATCATGAAGTTGAAGATAGAATCATCATATTATTATCATAATTTATTCAAAAAATTATGAATTACTATGAATTAAGTGAATAATTTGATAATTTTATCATAAAGTAAATTTTGAATCTACCATTATTAAAATTTAGCCCACATGCAATTTCTATGTCAATATATTCATTTTAGCATGATTTACATTGGTAAAGCATGAAATTTATTTTAGCTTCATTTATTAAAAAAAAGCATGTATTTTAAATTTATGCAGTTGTCTAACCTGCAAATTTTTCTGATATTCATTGTGATATTCTCGAACTTAAGGGTGATAATTATAAAGTATGGAAGGAAAGAATTCTCCTTCAATTGGGGTGGATGGACATTGATTATTCTATTCGGCAAGACGAACCACCTCTTATCACTGAGACCAGCACTCCAAATGAAGTTGATCTATATGAAAAATGGAAGTGATCCAATCGCCTCTTAGTTATGTTCATAAAGACCAAAATCTCTGCTGGTATCCGTGGTTCGGTCGATCAGCATGATAAGGTCTGTGATTTGCTAAAGGCCATAGATGATCAATTCGTCACTTCAGAAAAGGTATTAGCAAGCACCCTAATCATGAAGTTCTCATCTATGAAGTTCACCAGTGTGAGAGGTGTGCGCAAGCACATCATGCAGATGAGGGACATTGCAGCTCAATTGAAGAAACTCGAGGTTGAGATGTCAGATTCCTTTCTGGTACATTATATTTTGAACACTCTTCCGCCACAATATGGGCCCATCAAAATCTCCTACAACACACATAAAGACAAATGGTCAATTAATGAACTTACGGACCATGTGTGTTCAAGAGGAAGGAAGGTTGGTTATGAAAGTGGGAGAAAGTTCAATGATGGTGACGCAAGTGAAGGGAAAAACTCAAGCAGATCAGAAGGGGAAAAGTAAAATACCTCCTCATGCTGATATCAAGAAGGAGTTCAAGTGTTTTTTCTGTAAAAAGAAGGGGCACATGAAGAAGGATTGCGTCAAATTTAAGAAATGGCTTAAGACAAAAGGTAATCCAATCTCATTTGTTTGTTATGAATCTAATATGGTCAATGTTGGTATAAATACATGGTGGATTGATTCTGGATTAAAAATCAATGTTTCTAATTCCTTACAGGGATTGAAAAATCTAAGGAAGTTAGTGGGAAGTGAGCAGAACATCTTTTCAGGAAACAAGATGAGCTCGCATATGGAGCCTATCGGAACATGTTATTTAACTTTAAGTAGTGACTTTGTGTTAGAATTAGAAAAGACTTTTTATGTTCCAAGTTTTTCTAGAAATTTGATTTCAGTTTCCAGACTCGTGCCGTTTGGTTATTCTTTCAGTTTTTCATAAACATCTTTCAATTTATTATACAAATCTGTTTGTGTTGAAAATGGTGATTTGTCTGATGGTCTTTACTGCATTAATTTACAAAATAAAGCCACTTATAGTTTAATGCATGTTCACACTAGCACCAAAAGGTGTATTATTAACGAGTACTTAAAATCTAATTTTAATCTTCAACAAACAAGAGCTTAAAGGAATGGAGATTTTGCATCCGAAATCTTGAATCTAATACAATATCAACCAAGTTCTTGATGCAGACTTTGCTTTTGATAGAGACGAGAGTCAACAAAAGGACAATATTGATTCCAGAAAATACCAGATTGACTTGACAAGATAAGAGGCAAACTGTTAAGGAATCACCACAAGATTACAAATGAAATATGGATTATCCACAATAAACTGAAATACTGTTGAAATAAAATCTTAAACAAGAGCCCGAAACATCTTTCCCCTGCCTTCTACAGTCATACGCACCAACACCTTTCCCACACTAGTAGCAGCTTCTTTGGGCTAAGTTTTGTAGCATCTAAAACAGAGCACTGCCTTCCAAAAGAGAATGGTAAGAGAAGAATGGATACAAGAACATCACAAGTTCTACCCGGACCGATTTTGGTCATAGGCGTCTGAAGTCAATCGAGCTACCAAAAATGTTGGGAAATATCTCACGGATGCAGCAAAAACTAGAAAATGCCTTTATTTGATTCTCATTAAATTTTTCTCATTTTTTTTATAGTACTTAATCTCAATCATTCATTAAAAGTCAAACCCACAATATTTAACTTTTCAACCAATTATCTACCATCAATTCTACTAAAAATCACTATTCGGTTAAAAAAAAACTATTTTTAAACAATATCAAACACACACAAAATAAAAATGAGCACGAAACTTTTATTAGTTGAGAAAAGTAAACTACACAACACAATATCTGCTTCACTCTTAAAATTCTCCCAACAGAAAGCTAGAAAACATTAATAGTTGCTTTTATTTATACGAAAAGAGTTAAGGATGGCAGAAATTGCAATTTCGATCAGCAACTGTAACATACGCAAAGGTACATGCTATTAAAAATATTACAACCTCCCGTAGTAGCACTTTCCCTAATGGTGCACAGGGCCTGACAAGTATCCAAATCGCAAGGTCCTGTGGATGTTGGATGAGCCCCAACTTGAACATTGTGATGCCACCTTTTGCATCTCTGCATACACAAACACGCAGAGGGAAGACAAGTCACAAGTTGATAATTTTATTAATAGAGTAAGCCCTATTTGAGTTTGTAACAGGACCAGCCCTGAGTTTTAAGGGACCCTAAGCGGACCTCTAGCTCCAAAAGTTATTGAGGCCTGACTCAAGCACAAGTTTTTTTTATAAAAAACAAAAGCAAAAAGAATCGAACCAATGACCTATAGCATAAGCACAAATTTTCCTATGTTACCAATTATGCTAAGCTAAATTTGTTGTCTTATTCTACTTTTAGGATATATATGTGGAAAACACTCTGTTTAATTTTTCAATTTTGGGGCCTTTTTCAGTCGGGGGCCCTATGCGACCATTTTACTTGCCTATGTTTAGGACCGGCCCTGGTTTGTAATAGTAAATTTTGGAGAATGTATAGTTAAAAAGTAGTGAATCGTTTTGAATTTATGTATAAATTATTTTATTGATAGAATGTGTGATTCAAAGTGAGTTTTGAAATAATGCTTACCAATCAGGGGCTAAATTACATCTAAAAAACTTTAGTTGTTGGACAAAGAGAAAGGGAGAGATGAGCATATTTATTTAAACTATGTTTTATGACATCACCGTCTTAGGTGCAAGCCAAATTTATATTTTATATTGCTCTTAACAAGCCTTGCAAGATGGTGACTCATTTAAGCAGGTCAAATATCTAATATCACATTATAACTCAGATTACATATTAAAATATCAAATCTGTTAAGATAAGTAGCTCAAACTTCAAACTGATATGAGATATATCATATATCTCTTAATACGGGTGACCATATGCAACATGCATGTATTACAAAACAAACTATAAACTCTTACCATTTGATGCTACAAGGAGGAAGCAGATGAAAATGGCACAGAAAATCGCATATTGGAACGTGGAAATTTAGCCATTGCTGGGAACTAGTGTTTGATGATGAGAAATGCAATATATGACCAGAAATTTGCCTTTGTTAAAAAAAATTTGTTTAAAAACATGTTTTTTTTGTTTTTTTAGGTAAAATATGTGGTTGAAAAATGGAAAGAGAAAAATGTGTGGTTAAAAAGTTATTTGAGAAATTGTATAGAAAAAATATGTTTAAAAACATGTTTAACAAATGGAGGCAAGGACATGACCAGATTATACTAAAGTAACAGTCGACCTTGCTTCTAAACAAAGGGACATGTACATAATTAAACCTAGCAAGTTGATATGAAGAGGAATTCATTGTGCCCAAAATTAGTAGAAAATTGTTTGTTATTCTATTTTTTAGACTAAAACTAACTTATGTTTAACTAACTAGTTGACACTATATTGTTTTTTATATTAAGAGCTTGTTTGGTAACGTGAAAAATTTTAGTTTTTGTAAGTTTTTTTTATGGATATGTGATTTTAAAAAGTTTGAAAAGTCAAAAATTGTGAGCTTGATTAATAATGGATGGTTGAGATTGTGTTTAAAAAATTAAGATAAAATTTTTACTATTACCAAACAACCTCTAAAATGGTGAGAAAAAAGCATTGAGATTCAGAATTTGAGCATCAATTACATGTTGATTTGCACATAAAAATATAAAATATTTGATTTGATCCACAATCTCCTAATAAAACCCGTAATAATATAATATAATTAAAGAAAGACCCCAATCAAATAAAGAAATATTAAAAATTGACTATTGCCTTGTACTGCATCACAAAGCCTAGCTCAAAAGATTATCACGAGTTCAGAAATGGTGCCTCGTAAGCACATTCGTTATGTTATACAAATATGGTCTCTCAAGATAGATTGTTTGTAGAAAAATGTTAAATGCACCTCGGGGCTTACTCTCGAGGTGACCGCCCCCTTACTGATAAGAGTTTCGAAAGTCGTGTATTACAAAATAAAATTTATAAACGTGTCACATTTGTACTTTAGGACAAGTGTTAGAATTGTAAGGTTGTGTCTATAAGTAATTATTTTTGTGTATTAGTTAAAAAATCCGTTTTTCTAATAAATTTATATTTTACACATGTGGGCGGTAATGTTGGAAGAATAAGAGGCCACTCAAAATCAATAGTGCTAAACTTTGGCTGCAAAGAATTGGTGTTGAAGTGGCGGATTTCGAGTGCTACGAGGGGAAAATAATGGGTGACTTGATGCGAACCATTTTGGTATTTTGACAAAAAATTCTCGTAACAAATTGAAATCAAACTCAAGAAAATTAAAATGGTAAAATGAGTGATGAAATATCTTAACTCAAGTTTATCCTACCCAAAATTCAAAGGTTAAAAGAGGTTTTTTGACTGATACCCTTGTGTGAAACTTGAACTTGATAATTGACACATTTAAATTTTCAATCTTAAAATAGCCATCTTCAAATAAACAATTTGCAAAAGTATTCTGCAATCCGAAAATTTCCTTTCTTTTGACAACTTCAAGACACTCCTTACTAAGCCATATGTGAACCCAGCTCCTCTTTCTTCGGCTAATCTTGATAAGAATGAATTTTTCTTGGGCCCATTCTTTAATGATACTGACTCAGTTGGGCGAGTGGCTGTGGGTCAGTTATTTCCTTGTACTCAAGACCGACTCTTCTTAAACCCTTTTCCGCTAAAGCCAATCCTTGAAAATGGTATACGTACTTGGCTAAAGGTTGACACTACGTTTCGCCAGTGGCACGTGCGTATGGTAGGCCATGGCCCCACAAAGGTGATTTTTGACCGGGCTAAAATTTCTGATTTGTTGGAGATCACTTTACGTCCTCCTGTTTATGACCCCGTCATTTTTCCCATAGCTCTGAGCTTTTGGTCCTCTGAATATAACACCTTCGTCTTTCCCCTTGGTCCAATGTCTGTCACCCTGAGAGATGTTGGTGCTTTAGCGAACCTCCCGCCTCTGGGCGATTTGATTTCCCCTGCTATTTCAATATCTGCCACTGCCCCAAAATTTGACAAGAAATTTTTTGATTCTTACACGGGTATGCAGGAGATTTACAACAATAATCCTCTGGTAGAACCCACTCATACTGAGCGCGTGTCCTTCCACCATGATGGCTATGCAAGTATGTCCTTTGCGTCCCTAGTCTCAAGCCCTCCATGTCATATTTGCCTATAGCAAATGAACTAGCGCGCGGCAGGTCCTTAAATCTTTGCTCTTTCTTCCTGGCCGCCTTTTATAGAGGTATGGCTTCCCTCCAACACCAACTGAGGAATGGAGCGTCTCCCACTGGGAGTGGGCCCCTTTGGCTCGCTCAATTGTGGTTGAGAGCGTACTTCCCACAATTCCATACTTCATCAATTTCTCCTCTTTCCGCTTTTTGCTACGGGCTAATTATCCACCAGTTGGATGTTATAAAATCATCTAATAGGGATGTATTCACTTTCTTCTATAATTTGCATTCGGTTCCTACTTTCTTTCCTTTCTCTGCCCATCAGGTCCCTCCTTATGTGCAACCCCCAGCCACACTAGACAATGCACGTACTTCCTTGCCCATTTGGGTCCAATATCTGACTGGTAGAGATCTGTTTCATGACATCGTTACTGGTACCAATGCTAAGGCGGGGGTTGAACTCTATGCTCCCCAATTCTTTGCCCGCCAACTTGGCTTTGGGCCGGCATGGCCCGTACCTCCCTACTTTTCTAGGAGTCTATTAGAGCGATTCCACACCATCAGCAGAACAGAGGTTGGAGCTATCGAGAGTCAGAATAATCTCTTAGCCGATGGCTTCGCTTTGGCACCATTCAATCCTTCTTCCGTTGCGCATCCTCTTTTTGACCAATTTTGGCCATTCGTCAAACGCAGGCTCTTCGCGAACGATGTTCATCGTGCTTTTCATTCGTTAGAGAATCCAGGCGTTCTCTCTTTTAGCCCCCCAATCGAAATTCCTCCCCTATCTATCAGGCCGCCATCTCCGTCCACTCGCAGGAAGCAATCAACGTTGACAGATGCTTCTAGCCGTAAACGGCCTGGCTCCATACTTCCTAGTTTTTCCGAGGATGAAGATGATGAGGACGTCCCCTTTAGCAGAAAGGTAGCCTCTGACCTTTGTCGCCTTCATTTACTCATAAGGTAACTTCTTTGTACTTATAGTTTCACTTGGAAACTTTGAAAGGCAAGGCCAGTAAGGGAACTTCATCAGAGAAGGGGTCAAAAGATCAGAGACCTTTGGCCACCCATCTCGCTCAAGAAATTCCTACCCTCCAGGGAGTTGATCCTCCATGCGTGGTGCCAGAAGGTAATTATTGTACATTAACATTCTCCATATGCCCTGCTGTTGCATTCTATTCACCGTTCATCATTCTTTATAGAGACACCTGCGGATTTGCCTGCTGCCATGGGCGTTAATCGTCCAACCAAGGGTAAAGGCTCCACCACGGTTGGGTCCCTTAAGGACGCACCTCCTTCTTCCTCCTCCAAAATGACGGATGAGGTAATTCCCAATTCGCACTATTTTCTTTTCATCATCTGTAAAAGAAATATTCAACGATACATCTTTCTTTTGCAGGGCGCTGATGCTGTCTTGCACTCCATCTAGGACTTATTTGCTGCTTGGGAACGATATCGCGCAGGTAGTTCTTCCTGTGAGCCCATATCTCATTCTCCCCCCCCCCCCCCCGTCCTTGACGCCTTCAGAAGAAAACAGAAAGATTTTTAAGCAGTCAATCCTCGATTTTACCTCTTTCTTGGATTTGGACATTACTGCGGTCGGAGCTTCCAATCAACGGGACAGATTTGAGCAATTGAGTGTGCGAATGACCCAAGCATTTACTCTCCCATCACTTGATATCCCGCATGACATAAAACTGGCGCTGAATATTGTTCAGTCTGAGGTGAATTCCTTGTTGGCTAAGAACGCAGAGTTGAAGGAACAAAATATTCAATTCATTCGTGCGCTGGATGAGAAGGAGTCCCTCAGTACTGAATTCAAGAAAAGTAAAGGCGTCCTTGATGAAATTTCTTCTAAAGTCTTCCTGGAAGATTCTCTGATGGCGTCTCTGACTGCAGAGCTGAAGGAAATCCAGGAAAAAATGGACTATTGCAGGGCTCGGCTGGCCGCTAAAAAGAGGAATGCTTCTTCGGAGCTAGAACGAGCCAAGTCGGTCCTTGAACGTCTCTCAAACATCACTGTTGATGAAGGACGCATGCCCGAGTTAGCCGCTGCTTCGAAGGGCCTGGGAAAGGAGTGGCAAGCACTTAGAGAGCAGGCACGTTCTCTTTGGGGAAATCTATAACTAGACTTTCTATGGAACAATATTGCCTTTTCCCTTCCTAGTCATAATATTGTATTGGCACTCTATTTAATCAATGAAATATGATTGGCTTTCTTTTCTGCACATGTTCATGGTATCTCCACTTGATCAAATTCCTCCAAAAGCTCTTGGGCGAGCTCGTATTGCTTTATCACATAATCGCTCTGGCACTTGAAATCGCCCATTAATTGGTATATTACCAACTGAGAATCTCCCCGGATAATCACATTCTTCACTTTCAGCTCTATTAACAGTTCTAGCCCCGTGATCAATGCTTCGTACTCGGCTTGATTGTTAGTACATGCTCTTTCCAAGGTGAGAGCATACTTGTAACAGACTTCCATGGGATTTATTAAAACTATATCAACCCCCGCGCCCTGGTAAGTTTTTGATCCATCAAAATATAAAACCCAAGGCTTCGTTTCGAGCGAATCCACTTCTAAATTAACCTCTTTAGGCATGTCCAAACATGGATGATCAGCCAAAAAGTTGGTTAAAGCTTGATTTTTAATTGCCTTTTGAGGTACATGTTGTATTTCAAATTCAGAAAGGGCCAATGTCCAAAGGCCAATTCAAAATAGGGCGAGAAAACAAATACTTGACTATATTCACTTTAGACATCAAATACACGATTACAGGCCGTAAACAGGCCCTTAGTTTAGTACACGTGAAATATAGAGCGGGACAAAGTTTTTCTATAGCTGAATAATTACATTCACATTTCGTCAGCTGTCTGCTTAAGTAGTAAATAGCTTTGTCCTCACCCAGGTGGTCTTCTTGTGCGACCATTCCGACTATAGATCCTTGCTCCGCCGATATATAGATTTTCATTGGCTTCCCATGAATTGGTGGCACTAGCACAGGCGGATTTGATAAGTATATCTTTAGGCTGTCGAAAGCCATTTGGTGTTCTTCCCGCGAGAAAAATTCGTCTTGAGTTTTCAACGTTAAAAGAGGCGAAAAAACTTTCTTTCGCCCTGCACAATTAGAAATAAAATGCCTTAAGAAATTTACTTGACCTAGGAACCTTTGCAATTCCTTTTTATTAGCAGGCAGTTTTGCTTATAGAATGACTCTTACTTTATTTTTGTCAAGTTCTATCCCCCTCTTGTGTACCAGAAAACCAAGGAAATTTCCTGAATTAACATCAAACACACATTTCAAAGGGTTTAACTTCAACTTGTACTGCCTCATTCGTTTAAATGAACGTCTTAGTTATTGAAAATGGTCTCTTTCTTTTATTGACTTCACCACAATATCATCTACATATACTTCAATAAATTCCCCAATCATGTCGTGAAAGATTAAATTCATTTCCCTTTGATAAGTGGCCCGAGCATTTTTAGGCCGAAGGGCATGACTACCCACTCAAAACATTCCAAGGCCCCTGGGCATCTAAAGGCCATTTTATGCACGTCTTCGTCAGCTATGTAAATTTGGTTGTATCCAGAATACCCATCCATGAAAGAATACATGACATGCCCTGCAGTTATATCTACTAAAGAATCCACCGTTGGCATGGGATACTCATCTTTAGGCGTGGCTAAATTTAGATTCCTGAAATCTAGGCACACCCTAATGCTAACGTTCTTTTTAGACACATGCTCATTATTAGATAACCATTCTACATATCTGGCCGTCCTAATAAAACCATCCTTTAAAAGACGTTCTATTTCCTTTTTTACTTCAGGTAATACATTAGGGGCAAAACGCCTAGGTGGCTGCTTATGTGGCTAAAAATTATGTTTAGTTGACAGTCTGTATTCCACCAAATTTCTATCTAAACCAGGCATGTGTTCATATTCCCAAGCAAAACAATCTCTATATTCTTTTAATAAGGCAATCAATTCATCACTTACCTCTCTACTAAGTGTTTGGCTGATGAATGTTGGGCGTTCTTCCCCTTCGTCGTCGATGTTCACTTTTACAAAAGGGTCTTGCGCCTGAGCGTGCCCCTGTTTAGATATCCCTATTGCTTCATCGTCCAGGCTTTTTGTGAGCAACTCTTCCTCCAAACAATCCACCTTGTAGATCTTTCTATCAGCACTCTGCTCCAACTCAAAAACGGCCAACTTGCACTTGAATGTTTCCAATGCTGCTACCTCTTTTATCTTTTTGTGTTTTCTTCAGACTTATTATTGAAAGCCATTGGTCGGGCTTTTGAGGCCGAATATCGGCCACATCCCTTCTTCGCTGGTTGCTTGTCATGATTCCTCAATCACTTTTACGCCAATGACTGGCTTCTCAAGGGCCACTATATTTGGCCTCATCTGGTTGAACATTTCTGTTAGGGCGTCAACCGAGAATGGTTCTTCGCTTAGTACGACGACTTAAGTCTCTTCTCCCTCTTGCACTACTCTAACATGCCCATAATTCTCCTCGTACATGAATCTTTCTATAGAGTTCGCTTCTGCCATGAATGGTCTATGATCTGCTTGTATCACTTCTGCTTCTCCTTTATCATTCCAGAATACTAAACACTGGTGGAGCGATGAAGGTATGCACCGGCTCCCATGGATCCAATCTCTCCCTAGAAGTACGTTTTAGCTGGTAGAACCATCTATCAAAAAGAAAACTATGGTCCTTGTGGTAGTTCCCACAGTGATGTCCAATGACATCACTCCTTTGGCTGACGTCACCCCTATGTTGAAGCTTGTGATGATAACTTCTGTTGGGATCATATCACCCTCCTTTCTTGCCAGTCTTCTCATCATTCTGGACAAGATGGTATTTATAGTGGCCCCGTTGTCTTTAAGAACCTTTGACACTAAAATTCTATTAATCCGGGCCTTCACATACAGTGGCCTCAGATGCCTGGTTAGTTTCGTTGAAGGTTTCCTAAAGATAACCTTTTCCACTGCATCGATCTCTATCTCCTGGCCGTCTTCCTTCATTTCGAATCTTTTCGTTACTTCGGCTTGCAATACTTCTTATCCCCCACTATGATCTCTCGACTCTTCATTTTTAAACTATCCAGGAGGAGGAGGAAGTATCCTGAGAGGCAACCCATACTTCTCAACCGGTGGTGGTACTCTCGTTTTCCTTTTGGGGGTTCCGTACAGTACGTAAAAATCGAATGCTCACCCAGAGGGCTCGCCCAATAGATCCACTTCACACACGCCTTCTTGATACAAGTTCTTTAGAAACACATTGCGTGACACCCCTCTTTTCCTACCTTCCACCTCCAAATCGATCTCTTCTTCGATGTCTGTCATACCATCGTCCTCTTCTTCATAATCTACCTCTTGGGACGTTTGGCCCTCTTCACATATGAACTCGCAGGCTCCTCCTTCATTTTCTCCACCTTCTTCTTCTACATCCTCTTTGCTTCTAAACTCATTGGCCAGTAGACAGTTGTTGGACATGACTGGGGGTAATGTCCTGAACTGAATGGTGGTGGCCTGTTCTGATTCCTCTTCGTCTCCTTCTTTTTTGCTGCGCTCGAACTTCGATTTCCCAATGGAACTTCCAGACACTTTCTTCACCGATCCCTCTGTGTTGTTCCCTTTGTCACCATCAAATTCATTTTGGTCAGCTTCCCGAATCAGCCTTGGCGTGTCTAAGGGCAACGCTCCCTGTTGTCGCCTCATCATCCTGCCGTAGTTCCTTTGAAAATGCCTTTGTTGAGTCCTTGTCATCTCATTGAAGGGTACAACTCGTCTTGCATTGTACTGGAATGAATGCCGAACATTTGATTGGCATGGCTGTGGCCTAAATGTTTTCCTGTGATTTGTTGGCCATAGTTGTCTTATTTGAGACGATTTTCCATGTGTATCTGGGCCTCGTCCTCTATCGGGCTGGAAACTTGACGCAACTCTGGGATGAGTGTGAAAACCTTGCACTTTGGTTCCTTCCACAGACTTACTCACTTCTTCCTTGCATCTATTACATAAGACACTCCTGTCTCCTCGGTATTCTTTTCCCTTGAGTCGTTCAAACACTTTGGGACGTTGTTGTTCATCTTCTGCTCCATCACCAATTACCAGTTTGAACTTTGGCTATTTCTGGGCAAAATCAGTTGCCATCATGTTCACTTCAAGCGGTTGTGGGAAGGGGTTCTCGTCCACCTCCATCTTTTTCTTAGGCTCAAGTGTGATCCTCCCTGACTCAATGGCTTCCTGCAACACGTATCGGAAAGCCAAACAATTGTTAGTCGTATGAGACCATGCATTATGCCATTTACAGTATTTTTTGCCCTTAGTTTGTTCAGGGCTTGGCAACTTATGTTTATCGCTCAACTTGATTTGCTTATCCTTATATAACTTGTCGAATATAAGGTCCGCCTTACTAACGTCGAACGAAAATATTTTAGCCTTCTTATTTTTCTCTTCTACAGGCTCGTCTTTTATTATCGCGCCAGATTTTACTGCCAGGGGACAAGCATATGGGTCCCCTTTGACTAGCTCGAGCAAGCATACTTCGGCCTGGTCAACATATCCGTCACCTACTGTGTGTATGTCAATATTTGAGTCTCTATAAAAAGTCCCTTTACTAGAATTTTTCATTTACTCTTCTTCTCTCAGCAAATGCTCATATCTTATTACATTAGCGCTCAATTGAAATAGGTCAGGAAAATCCCTACCCTGGAATTTTTTCTTGAGGTCAAAACTCAGGCAACTCTGAGTGATTCTAACGAATTCTTTTTCCGGCAGAGGTACAAAGCACTTACTCCTGGCCATTTTGAACCGTTAGAGAAAGCTTTCAGCCCACTCAATGGTAGGAATGGCAATGGGTCGGGTTCGGGGCGGGTCGGGGCCGACCCGCCCCAGACCCGAAATGGCATGAGCCCGCCCCGACCCGCCCCGCGACTGTTCCGGGGTGGGTCGCGCTCCCGCCCCGCTAAATGACCCATAAATTTTAATTTTTTTTATTATATTTATTATATAAATTGGTAATAAAATTTTAGGTGAAAAACTTAGGAGTCGAACTAGTTAGAGTTTTTAAGTTTGAACTTTAACCATATATGTATATTTGAAGGGGGAAAAATCAATAAACAACATAATGGTATAGTGGTTATATATTCTCATACCCTTAAATTCCACTAAGGTTCAATTCTTCTAGACCTCATTAAATTTATTTTTAGTTTCTCATTCTCAAAAAAAAAAAAAAAATTCTCGGGTCATGGGACAGGGCGGGTCCACCCCGAACCCGCCCCGAAAAGCTGTTCGGGACGGAAAACCCGCCCCGCAGACCCGACGGGGCGGGTCGTTTCGGGTCCTCCGGGTTTCGGGTTGTTCGGGTTTTTTTGCCATCCCTACTCAGTGGGCATTTGCCTTAGACTGGCCAAATCAACCAGAGTCACCTCGGATTTCGTTTTATAGAACTGGGCATGGAACAGTTGTTCTAATTGTTGCCACGTTTACACAGAATTCGCTGGCAGGTTAATGAACCAAGAGAAAGACATCCATGTTAAGGAACTTGGGAAAAACCTCATCTTATGATAATCGTTCACCTCACCACACTACAACGTGAATCGCCCTATGTGTTCTAGCGTGGAGACCTCTCCCAAACCAGTGAATAAAGAGAATTCTGGCACCGTGTAACCCCTAGGCCACGGATAAGCTTGATCCAACCAATCTGGGTATGGCTTAGTGTAAGTCGGCCTAACATAAGGACGCATCCCCACTACCATTTGGTATCGCACCATCTTAGCGACTTGATTCCTTAACAAGGCATTGGGATCATAAGGGAATCCTATAGGTTGATTTCTCACTGGTGGTGCTTTTGGCCTGACGTTTGCAAAGGATTTGGAGCGCAATTACCATTGGCGCAGTTGTCATTATTCGGTCCAATGTTGTTATTGTTCCCTCCATCGTTAAGATGTGGAACATTTTGTCCATAATTTGGACACTATTCCGAGGTACTGGGTTACTTCCCAAGTTCGGAACTGGGTCACCCTCCAAATTCGAAGTTGGGATTCCCCCCAAGTTTGGCACTGGGTTACCCCCCAAATTCAAAGTTGGGTCACCCCCCAAGTTTGGCATTGGATTACTGCCCAAGTTTGAAGTTGGGTTACCCCTCAAGTTTGGCACTGGATTACTCCCCAAGTTTGAAGTTGGTTTACCCCCCCAAGTTTGGCACCGGAATACTCCCCAAGTTTGAAGTTGGTTTACCCCCCCAAGTTTGGCACCGGAATACTCCTCAAGTTTGAAGTTGGGTTACCCCCCAAGTTTAAGCACCGGATTACTCCCCAAGTTTGAAGTTGGTTTACCCCCCAAGTTTGGCACCGGATTACCCCCAAGTTTGAAGTGGACGGCTCAAAAGGCCATTTTGTCCCCTGATTTGGATTTAAGGTTGGGGAACTATGTCCTACAATCGTCCTGGATTGAAAATGATGTCCTATATTTGGGAAGGTTGATTGAACAACTTGGCCTGTTAACTTATTCATATTATCATGCAACATTTTTAGTTGTTTGGCCATATTATCGAATTGTTCTTTCTCTCTTTAAATAAACTTTTCCATATTATGGACATATTGTATATTTACCTGTTCAACCACGTCTTGAGCTAGTTCATCGAATAGCGCGCGCATGGTTCGAGGATTCAAATCCGTCATGGGTTCATAACGGCTGTGACTCTCTCCCTCTATTCCTGGAGGACTTTGTTCCTCCTCGTATCTTTCAATTATAGACGGGAGATGATGGCTTGCTGTTTCCTTGTCGGAATTCTTGTGAGGCATGATGGTTCACTTCGTATCTTCAAAAACACACCAAATGGTCCCACTGGGCGTGCCAAACTGTTTCGCACGGAGGTCACCTCGCTAACAATTACAAAAGGGGGATCAGACGAATGTGTAAGGAACAAACCTCTCGAGACAAAGTCCTAAAGAGGGGTGCTATATTTATGAAGATTACTGTGAAAACAAAACATTTCCAAGGGGCGCAAGTACACAAATTACACTAAGAGTTTGACGATAAAAGTAAAGATAAAGGAAATTACATATTCTCTTGTTGAGATTTGATTGATTGGTTCTTTTAAATGACTAAGTTTTTACAATATATATGAATGCACAAACTTCCTTCAACTGCTGCCAATATTTGAATCTTTGGTTTGCCGCCTTGATTTGTAACTTGCATGGATTAATTTTCTTCCTCCACGTTGCATAACTGTCGTCCACGTCCTTGTAACATCCGCTTGCCACGTCACTCTAAGTAACTTCTACAATTAGTCATATCAACTGCCACCTTCGTCAACAATTGGCTATGTGATCATAAGACAAGTGTCAAAACCGCTTCTACTTGCTTAGTCGCCCAACTGCGCCATCGGTCGCCCTGTCGCCCAAATATCCTAGCTGCCACACAATCTCCCAATCGTCCAATTTCTTGCCTATAATGAGCCCTTAACGCTGGGCCTCTTTTGGTTTGGACCAAGGCTTAGGCCTCTTGCATTTTGGGTATTTTTTGGGCGTCAACACGATCTGATACTATCAATACTGGTGCTCCATATAAAATTACTACCTCATCAACATACAGCTTTGCTAATTTCTCTAGAGAATCAGTAGCTTTTATAGGTAAAAATTTGGCAGTCTTTGTCAGTCTGTCCACAATAACCAAAATACCATTATGACCATTCTGAGTGCGAGGAAGCCCAAAGAGAAAATCCATAGTAATATGTTCCCATTTCCATTCTGGAATGGGTAACGTCTGTAGAAGTCCCGCTGCTTTCTGCCGTTTAGGCTTCACTTGTTGACAGATAAGACATTTAGACAGATACTCAGCTATCTCTTTCTTCATCCCTGGCCACCAGTAATATTCTCTCAATGTTCGATACATCTTGGTACCTCCAAGATGCATAGCATAAGCTGACCTGTGAGTTTCCTCTAGAATTTCTTTCTTCAACTCAGGATCATTGGAAACACATAATCTTTTTCCCATCATTAGGGCTCCATCATCTCTAATACTATAACCTGTGCACGTTCCGTTAGTAACTTCTTTCATCAATCTACTGATAACTGAATCATGAGCTTGCTTCATTCGTATCTTATCAATCAAAATGGGTCTCACCTGAAAATTCGCAAGTAATGCTCTGGTGCCTGTCACTACTAACTGAGCATGTAATGCTCTTAACTCTCCAATCAATGTAGAACATATTTCATGGGACTGTGTTGCAGAACTAGAGGCCTTTCTGCTGAGTGCATCTGCAACTATATTAGCCTTTCTTGGGTGATAATTTATTGTACAATCATAATCCTTCGTCAGTTCTAGCCATCTCCTTTGCCTCAAGTTTAACTCCTTCTGATAAAAAATATACTTTAAACTCTTGTGATCTGTATAGATGTGGCACTTTTCTTTTCTCCATACAAATAATGTCTCCGAATTTTTAAGGCAAGGACAATTGCCACTAGCTCTAAGTCATGTGTTGGATAATCTAGTGCATGCTTCTTTAATTGGCGAGAAGCATATGCTATCACATTTCCATTCTGCATCAACACACACCCTAGACCTTGTCGTGAAGCATCACTGTATATTACATATTCTTCTCCTGGAATTGGAAGTGCAAGTATTGGAGTTGAAGTTAATCTCTGTTTCAATTCTTGGAAGCTCCTTTCACATTCCTTCGTCCATTGAAATCTTACATTCTTTCTTGTCAAACTGGTGAGAGGTAAGGCAATTTTAGAAAATCCTTCTACAAAACGACGATAGTAACCTGTGAGACCAAGGAAACTTCTTACTTCTGTCGCATTTGTAGGTTTCTCCCATTTAGTGATTGTCTCGATCTTCTCGGGATCAACATAAATGCCTGTTGCTGATATTACATGATCTAGAAATACAACTTTGTTCAACCAAAATTTGCACTTACTGAATTTAGCATATAACTCCTTCTCGCGTAAGGTTTGCAAAACCATCATGAGGTGTGTAGCATGCTCCTCTTTACTCTGAGAATATACTAGAATACCATCAATAAATACTATTACGTACTTATCCAAATGTGGACGAAACACCCGATTCATCAAATCCACAAAAGCAGCTGGAGCATTCGTCAACCCAAAAGGCATCACCAGAAACTCATAATGACCATATCAAGTTCTAAAAGCAGTTTTCCGTATGTCAGTATCCTTAATCTTCAGTTGATGATATCCAGATCTCAAATCAATTTTTTAAAATATAACTGCACCTCTAAGCTGATCAAACAATTCATCAATTCGGGGTAAGGGGTATTCCGAATCGTCACTTTATTGAGTTACCGATAATCTATACATAACCGTAAGGTACCGTCCTTCTTTTTTACAAATAAAACCGGTGCTCCCCATGGTGATGAACTTGGCCTTATGAACCCCTTATCAATCAGTTCTTGTAATTGGGTCTTTAACTCCTTGAGCTCTGTTGGAGACATCGGTATGGTTGCTGCGTAATAGGAGTTGTTCCCGGGGCAACATCTATAGTGAATTCAATTTCTCTATCAGGTGGTAAACCTGGGAGATCATCTGGAAATACATCTGAAAATTCTTGCACTATGGGTGTATCCTCCAGTTTCAGCTTGATCACACTTGTGTCAAGTACATTTGCTAAATACGCTTCACAACCTTTCATAAGTAATTTCCTAGCCTTAATAGCTAAAATCACGCAAGAAGGAATAACTCGACATTGGCCTACAAATACAACCACTGGGTTATCCGGCCACTTGAACATCACTTCTTTTCTAAAACGGTCAGTTGAGGCGTGATTTGTCGCTAAGAAATCCATACCAAAAATGACATCAAAATCATGAAGTGAATTAAATTAGCCTTTAACTCCTGATCATAGATTTTAATACTACATTCTCGATAAACTTTATCAGCAAGAAGTGACTCCCCAACTGGAGTGGCTATCACTAGACAATTACCCAATGGTTCGGGCTTACGATTCACATATATAGAAAATGCACTTGAAATGAAAGAATGTGTAGATCCAGGATCAATTAGAACACGAGTATCTTTATCAAAGATAGATAGTATACTTGTAACTACATTAGGAGACTCCTCAGCTTCCTGCTGCATCAAGGCAAATATTTTACCCTATGACTTGGGTCATCCTGGCTGTCCCCGTGTCCGAGATCCTACATTACTGCCTACGGTTGTTTGCATCCCCTTTCCTGCACTGGTACCTTCCGCCTTCTCCGTATGGTTTTGACTGACTCCAGTAGTACTAAGATTTTTCTGAGGTACAGATCTGGATGACATTCCACTCTCTTGGGTCAATAATGGACAATCCCTTTTTATATGGCCCGCTTGTCCACATTGGTAACACACTTTACTTCCTTTTAAACACTCTCCCGTATGAAGTTTTCCACATTGTGGGCACTGAAAATGATTCACACTGCCAGATCCTTCTTTTTGTCCAGGGAAGGATGTATCTTTGTCGTAGCTCTGGGACTGGGACTGCTGCTCTGAGTTTCGTCTGATCTGGGATTGTAGACTATGTTGCATTTTCTGTCTAAGATTTCTTGCTGCAGGGGAACCTGGGTAAGGTCTCTTACCCCCTTTTTGAAATCTACCCCGGGCCTCCATCCTTGTCTGACCACTGCTACTCTTAAACTATGATTGTTCCTGTCTCTTCGGTCTATCTATTATGCTTCCTTCCACCCTCATAGCTGCCTCAACTAACTTCCCAAAAATTTTCCATTCAGATACAGTTACAGCAATTCTAATTTCTTCTCTCAGCCCCCTTTCAAACCTCTTACATTTGATAACTTCATCTCGAACAAGAACCTCAGCATATTTAGATAATTCAATAAATTTCTTTTGGTATTCTGCTACTGTCATCGACCCTTGTACCAAATTCAAGAACTCATTCTGTCGAGCATCCCTGTACGAGAAGGGGTAATACGTCTCATAGAAAGCATCTTTAAAAGTCTTCCAGGTAACACTAGAACGATTTAGATATTTAAGTAACACCGTCTGCCACTAGTCATAAGCGCCTTCCTCCAGCAAAAATGTAGCGAGACGTAACTTCACACCATCGGGGCATCCCATAATATCAAATATCATTTCTCGCCTCAAAATCCATGTCTCGACAACTGCTGGATCAGCTATACTTGTAAAAGTCTTCGCTCCTAACTTCATAGCTCTCTCGATGCTAAATTCCTTTCTAGTTTCCAAACTAGGAGGCTCATTAGGGTGTTGTACAGAAACCTCTACCCTCTCAGTCTCTCCTATGTTACTCCATTCGGGTGCAACTGGAATCTGAGGTAACTCTGCTGGTAGGCTGCGAGCTCGACCTTTTCATGGTGGCATCATCACCTATGACGTATTTATGATAAAATAAATTTTAGAATGTAAAAAATAATGCATAAGAAAACACAAAACCATGCTCCGATACCACACTAACACGCCCCACCCCAAGTACATTTACTAGACTTGAAGTGAGACATGCGCTGATAATAGATTTTAACTAAAAATTAAAACCTATCATCAAGGCTCGTAAAATTTGAATTTCTGAAGAAAAAAAAAATTCAACAGCATTCGCCTTTAATAATCAACACATATGTCATCCTGTTTTTCAAAAACAATTTTAAATCACAATTCTCAACATATAAGTAGTTCCACACATGGTTCAGTATCGATGAATTTAGTTTACAAAAGCACATTTCGCCTGCTCGTATAAAACAACACGTGGTGGAACTTAAAACTATATTTGACATATGAAATAAATACAATCCATAAGATCTATAAAGTTTACAAAAGACAAAAGTGTTCAAAATTAACATCATGTGATCATGTCCACCTTTTTCTTTTTCTAAACTTGATGTCACAGGTTAGGCGTACCAGGAGTTGCTCAACTTCAGTTGTCACCTAAAAGAAAATTATTTAGGAAAAACAGGTGAGCTAATAAACTCAGTAAATGAAAAATCTAATAACAAACCATATTTCCCAAAATTTGTTTGCGTAAGAAATCTAGAAATCATCATTTATCATTATTTTCAAAATTTACTTTTACAATTAAAGCAAGAAAACTTCATCATATAACGATAATACAAAATTTAATAAAGTTCTCATATCATAATCTCATTGATTGTATTTTATCATATCAAACCACGTGCGCGCAATGTGTCAGCTTGAGCCACTGGTACCCCGTGGCCCCTTCGCTAAGGTGGCATAGTTAAACAGCTTGAGTCATAAACCCCTTCTCCCATAGGAGGAAAATTTAAACAGCTTTAGCCATATGCCCCTTCCCCCGTGGGAGGAAAATACATATCAACATTAAATACCACTTGGTAAAATTTTGCATTGAAATCATAATTAATAATTTACATTTCACATCATTTTTTATAACTTTCACATTTTTTTCAAAATCATGAAATATCATTCGAAACGTGTAAAACTTTTCAAAGATAAGCCATAGCTTTTTGAAAACCATAGAAAACATCATCCTCATCAACACAAATAATTTCATAGGGAACAACATAAATAATTTCTTTTCTAAAGAGTAAGAAATAAAGATTTCCACTCACAATTTTGGACCAATATTCTATCTTGGTTGGTATGTTTTTCCAATCTCCTCAATCTCACCTGTGATACACAATATAAACCAACTTATATTCCAAATTCCAAAAATTCTCTACCCATTTCTATACCTTATATTTATTATGTATTTCTAATTCCACACATGATTATGGTTTCCTTACATTGGTAATCATCATAAATCCTCTAATTCGTGTAATTGGTGATGGTTCTATAAATTTTAAACCAAAACATTTCCTTTTGATAAAATAAATCAGCATACACCCTTTTTGTACATCTTAATATTCAAGCGAATTTTATTGAGAATTTCATTTCTTCCTTCACATATATCATTTCCCCATTCATATACCAATTTCATGAGATCCAAAATCATAAGAAATAAGTTCATAATTCACCTTCATGCTTCTTAACTCACTTAATATGGAAACTAACATAATTTCATTATATTTACTAAATTCTAATTTCTAGGAAATTTTCTATACCAAAAGAAACATATAAATAAGATTATGATTCATTCTTCAATTTCATCCCAAAATTTCATAAACCCTATGTTTTAAAATCTCCTTCAACTTGTAAGAAAATCAAAGAATTCAAAGGAGAAAAATATTTCTTACCTTCTTGTGATTTCTTCTCTTTCTTTTCCTTTCCTTTTCTTTTCTTAAAATTTTGCAAAAATTCTCCCTTCTTCTTCCTCAAGTTTTCAGCCCTTCTCTCTTTCTCTAAGATCTCTCTTTCTTTTATTTTAGTGTTGGTTTAATGATAAAAGAAATAAGGATTAAAAATGAATTTAGTTAGGTGATGAAAATATCTAACAATTTTATCCCTTTTTCTCTCACCTAAACCGACATAGGCTGTTTCTCTCTCTTTTTTTTCATCCATGTACAAGTTGGTCCTCAGCCTTAGGTTCTCGTTCAATTTAATCCTCGAAACTTCTACGTGATTCTATGCAATATCGGGAAAAACGAAAAATCCAGAACTTTCATAATTCAATCCTTAATTAAATTTTCTATGTCTACTATCAAAAATACTATTCTTATATGCTATAATAAAAAGAAATTCAACAACATATAATCAAAGACACAAGAAAATAGTTCTAAAACTTCGTAACCATTAAGAATATGCAAATCGGGGTATTACATACAATCTCATGCAATGAACTTTTCTTCTAAATTTTTCATTTGGTTCTTAAAGTCCCACATGTGATCACTCTCATTCACAAATCCCTTATCAACTCTCTTATCACACCCCTCTCCCTTATTCCTACCCATACTCCATCTTTCGCCATTAGTCTTAGTTGGTGGAATTTTTCTCATTGCCTCCAAACTTTGCAACCTATCCAACCTCCCTCCCATCTCCTCTACTTGCTTAGTAAAAGTGGTGGTAAGAGTTTGCAACATCTCTTTCAAGTCTTGAGTTTGGGAATTGTAGTTTTTCCCACTTGGAGTGTTTGGATGGAACATGTTGTGCAAGTGTGGAAGTGTCCTCACAAAGAATTCATTTCACTCATATTTTTACTCAATCCCCAAGGAATGTAATCAACTACACCGAGAAAATTAAATCTTGTGAAGATTCAAACCACAATCAAGGAAGAGTTGTAGAAATTGATAGGCACAAATAGCAAGTGGAATTTATAGCTTGCTACAACAAGGAAGATGTATTATGAATTTATGGAACAATGTATTGAAGAGTTCAACTTCACAAGGGAATTGATAAAAGACAAGTAATCAATACGGAAATTGTTTGGTGTTGAGAAAAGTGAATTTTAACATGAAAGTTCTCTTTGGAAGATTTTATCAAACATTTAGGATGCAACCTTTGAAATGCATAAGAATTTTCAAGTGTTTGTTCAAATGTAACCCCCAATAACCTCAAGATGATAACAACAATATACTCAATATGTAAGGATCAACAAACGCTCATGGGCATACAATTTTCCCTAATTTTTTTTGTAATTTTCGATTTTTTTTATATGATGAAACAACAATAATAACAAGAATTTAAAGATAGGTTTACCAATTTTAGAGCCAAGCTCTGATACCAAATGATGCGAACCCCTTTGGTGTTTGAACCAAAAATTCTCACAACAATTTGAAATTAAATCCAAGAAAGCTAAAATGGTAAAATGAGTGATGAAACACCTTAACCCAAGTTTATCCTACCCAAAATTCAAAGGTTAAATAACCTAGCCAAATGGATAAAGATTAAACAAATTTCAATGTGGTGGAAAATCAACAACAAACACAAGAATAATATACTCAAGTAAAAGTTGAAAAAATTCCTAAGAGATTACAAGAGCAAAGGAAGGGTTTTACCTCACCCAAAAGAGGAACTACTCCAAGAGCTTCACATGAACATTCAAGTTATTCTATGGTTTGAAGAGGGAAGTCTATTTATAGTACAAAAGTTGGGGCAAAAAAAAAAAAGAAAATTGGAAAATTGAACAAAAAACCCGAGTTTTGAATTCTGCGACTTTCAGTTGACCGAAACACTTTGGGTCGAATGTTGATCAATCGAACCCGACTGAGGCTGGCTCCAAAAATCCTACAAAATTTCAGTGTACCAGAAGTATTTTCAGTCAACCGAAATTGGCTGCGTCCAAATTCTCAACCAACCTCTTGTTTTTTGCTTTAACTTGATTCTTGGCTTCTTTTCTTGACTTATTCACATTGTTTTAGCCTTGAATCTTCTTTCAAAATGGCTCATAGTTGACTCGAAGCTCCACAAACATGCACTTTAAAAATTGTTTGGCTCGAATGATTGATTTTCTTTGTCGAGTCTCCTATGATTCTCATCATGATTGGATTTTTTTTGTTATATTGTTGTTGTTATTGTTGTTGTTGTTGTTATTATTATTATTCGGGTGGATGGAATAGGGATGAGGGGAAAAGAAAAGATGAACGATGGTGGTGGTTTTGGCAAGCAACGAAGATGAGAAGCTATGTCAATGGATTAATCTGGTTTGTTGTTAACTAATACCCAATATTTTCAGACTCAACCAAGCCATCGATAGATCGAGTGATCGGTTGACTAGATCGGATTTTAGGGGTCACCCAATCTGGTTTCTGACCCAGGTCGCAAGTTTCCCGATCGACTTTATCTATCCGATCCGGATTTGAAAACAATGATAATACCTACAAGTTGAAGCTCGTATCCAACATGGACTACTTTTGATAGAAAATCCCACAATATCAGATCGACCCAAATTTGTAATCCTTAGAAAAATAAAGCAAGCGATTAAATAGAGAAATATCATATAAGAAAATTATCGTAAAAATAAGAGAGAAGGGTAAGAGCTCGTGTTTTTTCAAGGTCACGGCAGGTATATAACACGACCAGGATCCATTCACGGGGTAATCTGATCCGAGTTTAATGATGTTTCGCGCTAGATTAGCTCTAGATTGAGCTAACAATTAAAATGAGATTCAGACGATGTGTAAGTAATAACAACCTTTCAAGACAGTCCTAACAAGTGGTGCTTTATTTATGAATATTACAACGAAGACAAAACACCTCCAAGTGGCGCAAACACACAAGATAAACGAAAGTTTGACAAGAAAATTAAAATGAAAGTAAATTATGGGTCCGTTTGATAGTGAGGATGGAATTTGGGTGGAAAGAAAACGAATTCCAGTAAATTGAATTCCCGAGAACTTATTTTCCTGGGAATTGAAAGTTTAATGTATTTGATTAAATTAATTTTTTAGGTGGAAAAGTTGAAAGTTTTATAACTTTTGTTGTTTGATTAACATTATTTTTCATGAAAAAATTGCAAAATTGAGCTATTTTAATCAAAAAATAAAATTATTTTTATTTTTCACACTTGTCCTTGTTAATAATAATGTTAATTTTTTTTTTTTTAAAAAATAAGTCAATTAACAATAACAAAAATAATCAAACACAACGAAAATGATTTTCCATGTAAGGTAAGAAACACTTTCCACCCATTAGGTGAGAAAATGTTTTCCTTCATTGCATGGAAAAATGTCATGGCAAAAAAAGCCTATCATACACACCAAAAAGTGGAAAATAGAAAACATTTTCCAACTTCCTAGGAAAATATTATATGTCAAACGGACCCTATAGTTCTCTTCTGATTTGATTGATTTATCCTTCCTTCTATGTTCTCTTTTCTCTTTTATACACATTGAACTGTTTTCCTCTTCCACAACCACTTCGTCGCCTTGTAACCGTCCATTTCTCCATAATGGATGATTTGTCAATAAACCGTTGTGCTTAACTGCTGCCATTACTCCAAAATTCAGCCGAATTTCCTAGATCATCTGGATGTGATAAAGTTTTCAATTAACTACCTAATAACTGCTGTGATAAATCACTACATTGTTATGGATTTATCCGAACTTATCTTTAAACTCTTTAAATGGGCCCTATTCCTTGAATCGCTAAATTGGGTCGTATGAATTGTGTATTTTTATCTGTCAACAAATGGCTGTGCAGCCTATACTTGTGCCTTGTGGGATCTAATTTTACTTTTGATGTCAAATTTTGAATGAAAAAGGCTGGATAGTAATTTGGGATTATAAAAAGAATGAACATACCTGGTGTAAATTTAACTATTTTTTACACTTATTTTGGACCTTATATAAATTAGCCATAAAAGACACCCTGCTTACATGATATTGAATTAATGACCCCCAATATATTATATATATAATTCTGAAACTTAATACCTACAGTTAAAAAATCCCTAATTGTTATGTTTGGAAGTACGAATTCGGTTATTTTTTCTATTGTTTTGTTTGTTTTAGGTAAATTATGAATTTGGACCAAATAAATGATGCTAATGCATAAGGTCAAGAGGGGAGACGTTGAGACATGGTCAAAAAGATAGAATGAAGAAATAGAGAAAATGAGGAGAAAATTCGACCTAGTGACCAAAATAAACAAAAATAGAAGTTCGGGGACCAATATAGGTTAAACAGAAAGTTAGGGACTCAGGGACACATGTATGCTACCATATATTTTCATGTGTTTTTTATTTTATTTTATTTTTTTAGTTAAGGTTTTTTTTTAAAAAAATAATAATAATAATTTTTTGATTAATTTTGATTATTAAAAGTTCTTTTCATCTTCATAAATCTGATAATGTACTGCTATTTTAATTTGTGTTTTACTCGTACAATGAGACAAACTAATTTCTTAGATAGGGCTAACAATGTACCCTAATGAACATTTTATTTTAACTGTGAAGTTTTGACTTTTAGTTGATAATTATGTTTCGTTTTTTGCTATTGATAATTGATCATCTTGTCAATAATGATTAATTTGTGGAGAATAATAAGTCAAGAGGTGAATTCTTTGTGTTGTCAAATAGTAAATGAGTAATTTTGCCAGAAAATAGATATATATTTTAGGTTATCACGATTGTTAAATAGTTTCTTGGTGGATTAATGCATTTAATTAGGTTAAAATTTATTTAATTATTTAAATATAATTTATTTTTCCAGATAAATGGTTTTAATTATTTTTGAAAATTTCGACCGAAGATTCTTTGTTTTAATAGTTTAGAATTATTAGGATAACTTAAATCACTCCATCGAACTCTGCCTTTGTCAAATAGATTCTATTTTTATTAAAATCAAGTAAAAAAAATTTCATCTAAATTCTTGTTCATTTTATTAATTATTTTGTGATATTGTGCATTTGTAATAATATTATTTCATCAAATGTCAATCTTGCTAAAAGGAATAACACGAGTCTTTTATTATTTTCATTATTTAGATCTTTAATCGATGCAAAATTTTACTCTTAACATGCGCTGATAAGATAGTATCTTGTTTGAGAATGTCAGTCATTAAAGCCATTTGCGCATTCTGATACCATATTAAATATTAAGACCCCTAAGGTTAACTTCAGTAAAAAGAGTGAACCGACATTTTATTCTTCATTATTTTCATCTTTACTTGACGTGAATATTTACCCTTAATATAGACTTTAACAATTAGCTAAGGTCAAGAATGATAAGACTTTATTGAAAAGTATATATTATCTCTCAAAGAAATAATTAGAATTGATGATAGTAAAACCGTTAGGTACTTAGGTGAGCTGAAAGTTGTTTCACATTTCAACAAAAGCAAGCAAGATTGGAAGTTTCGACAATGACATTTCTCCTTGTGATATCATAAGATATCATGGGGGAACAAGACCCATCAATTTCATCTACTTTTTCTTATCATTGGAAAAAAATCACAATTTTAGTAGATCTCAATAAATTCGATAAAATGTATAATTGAAACTCGATAAAAATTTTGACATTGACTTAGATGTTTATTATTTTTTAGATAAATGAAACATAACTTAATCATTTCTTCCATACTGTATACTTATTTCTAAATTTCTACTCGTGACAAGAAACATTAAAATTCTTGAACTTTAGAATCTATATTTTGGATCCGATACTAGTAAGAAGTATAGGTCCGATCTAGCTTGGCCATCTTAGACATCATTGTAATAATAGAAAAATAAATATGATCATGTCCAAAGGGGTTGTTCCCATAAGTATCCTAAGTTGTTTTCATCTTGGAAGTTAATGATGGTATCCAAGGATTGTTGTGATGAAGACATTGGTGAAGATTGTGCCATTTCCATGCAAATGAGAGCCATGAGATTTGTTTGTTGGCAATGCATGTTCACAAGTTCTGCTTGAGTCTTGGCTAATTGTTCTTGAAGCTCATTGACTTGATTTTGGAGTTGACAAATTGCTCCGGCACATCCATATATTGGATCCCTAAGCCTCGCGTTCGCTTCGTAGACCATGCTACTCACAGCATCGGCTCTTTGGAACTCCGGCAATTCCTGAAAAATCAAGTACTCGATCATCTATTGAAAATTCCACACTTGTTGAGTAATGATTTTATGAGATGGATAGTATTGTTGTATATTAGATTGGTCTCAATGCAATGACTAATAAATTTTGTCACGTATCTTTCTTCTTCAATTCTATGTGATTCAATTTTTTCCGTTCAAGGAATAATAAATAAATAAATTTAAAAATAAATATTTTTGTTAGGTCAAATTTGAAAATAATTTATTCCTAACTTTACTTATAAGTAAGAAATATGCGACAAATCCATGTTTGAAAACAAAAATTTAGTCAAAGGTCCAAGTTACTTTCGAACGATTCTGTCAACCACCCGGTGTGAACTCTTCTAAAATCATATTTTTAAAATCATATTTTTTAGTAAATTTTGATAAAAGTTGATAAAATATATAGTTAAAAAGTTGTAGATTTCATAAAATACGTGATTAAAGTTAATTATTTACTTTGACCTGAGATTAAACGGAACCAGACATGAGCTAAATTTCAAATTCAATCGATATTTTTTGTTAATTATTATTTATTTTTTTTCCTTTTCTAGTTACATATATACTTCTCAATTGTGTATCTGGATGATCTCCTACGCATTTACGCCAGTTAAAAATGTCTGCAAATCTACACCAAGATTACAATAATGAGTCTGTCAACCAAAAATTAATGAAGCAAATGAAAGCATAAGATCGTGAGCTATACCTGCAAAAACTTGATCATGTTGCTCGCGCCAAACACACGATGAGCAGTGGTAAACTTGAGTGGATCATTCGGAGGAAAATAAGGCGCCAAAATGCATTTTTCAACACATCTTCGACGTAATATCTTGCAAGCGGCACAAGGGCTCATCACCAACGATTGTCGAGGAGGAGAAGGCGATGACGAAAGAGACTGCGATGTTAATGTTGTGTCACTGCAGTTCTCCATTGTTAAAAGTAGAAAAAATATGTGAACAAAGACTGAGTATGTATGGAGTTAAGAGGATTCTCTTGCTAAAGCTCTTCACGAAGATTAGGATATATATAGGCAAAGGAGACGGGTATTATGAGCCATTATGGTAGAAAGTCATGGAGACATAAGGATGAGAGAGAGAGAGAGAAATGGAAAAGGGAGACAAGTTCACTGAGCGAAGAAGATACGTTTCAAATGTGAAAAAGGAAAATATACGCTCACCCAAGACGTTATACTAGTATACTTTCTAGTAACGGTCGTTTTACAACACGATTGACATCTATAAATTGAATTTTTTGTTATCTTTTAGGTCAAATGAGTTGTTGAAAAATGGAGAGAGAAAATATATATTTTTAAAAAAGTTGTTTATAAATCATAATGATATCGTTAAAGAACGAATATCGATCAAGTCACCGCACGACAAATTTATGTAGTGTCCGTCATAGAAGGTTATGAAGAATTTCAAGCACATGTTTGTGCATTTTCTAGCGTGTGGACCCGGTTCAAGAAAAATGGAAAATCACATTAGTCTAGTAATTTACTTGATGGGTCTATATCATTAAAGATTATTACAGCATTTTTAGCTAAATTTTCATAATCTTAATTTAAGAAAATTCATGACAAAGAATACTATTCAACGAGAGAGCATTTAGCAAAGTACAAAGAAATTAAATTAAAAATTGATGTCATGGTCCAAACCGACTAAATCGTCATGAATATGAAAAAATCAATTAAGATACGCAAACTCAAAGTACTACTAAAGTACAAAGAAAGGTCTGCAATGTATTACTTGAAGAAATTTCAAAATTTTGAAATACTTTAATTTGGCAACATTTCAAGAAAAATATACTTAAGCCTCCGTTTTGTAACCGTACTTTTTTTGTTTTATAAATTAGTTTATAAATTACACAATTTTTCAAAAAACTTTTTAACCACGCACATTTTCTCTCTTCATTTTTCAACAACTAGTTTTTACCTCAAAAACATAAATAAATCAATTTTTAAACCAAATAGTGTTATCAATAAGGGGAGACAACTAATATATAGGCTCAGTCCTTGTGCCATGAAGGGCTCAATGCCATTCAAAGGCACTAGATTATTTTTCTATCTATTACTACTTGAACTAGAAAAGAATTTTCAAAAACACGTGCTTCAAGTACCAAATTTCTAGTTCTTTCGACAAAAAAGAAACTTAATCCGATCAAAACTAATCTATTTTGGTTCGATTCTTTTATGTTTCAAAAATAAATTATGAAGTATAAACTTTTTTATAAATTTCTTGTTTCACTTTCACACTTTTGATTTACACAACAAATGTGTTGATTATTCTAACTATATATAAATTTATATAAATTATGATTTAATTTAGAGATTATAAAATATAGTATTAATTTGCAACCAAAATAGAATTTATAATTCATAGATATAGCCAATTGTCGGATCAAAACTATTAAGTTCTTGACACTATTATATAAATCGAAACAATTTAACTTAACTAATTCAATTCCATTCTAGTCATGATCGTAGATAAAAATGTCCGGCCCTGAGCATACGGGGTTGATCAATTTGACGAAATATAGAGCACTAATTGAGGAAAATGTTAGGAAATCACCACAAGAATCAGTCAATGAAGAAAACTGAACACTAACGAGTCTTGCAACAAGAACTCTTTTTGCAGCTTGCTTCTATTTTCAGCAGAAACCTCCCTCGTAAAGCCGGTCAAACCCTCAAGGATAACAACTCCTTTGGGCTCATATATTATTGCCTCAAGTTACATTGCATAACCTTCAAAAAGAGAATCGAGAGAATGGACGGCACACTTGTGAGAATATCCCTTGGATGATAAAATAATTCTCTACTTGTTTCGTTTGTTCTTGTAACATAACTTGTTAAACAGTTTACTAATAAAGTATTTGCAGATTGTAAGTAAACAGAAAATATACAGTAAGCTGTATATAGTAAGATACTGCAGAAATAATTCGTAGTAAGCAGTAAACAAAGTGTTCTTGAGCAGTAAACAAAATGAACGCTGGAGCCGGGGCCTGTGTTCAACACAGTGTCCTTAAAGCAATATTCGCCCTCTCACCGGAGTAACTCGAGCGCTTGCTTCCCAGGATACAGCGGCTGGAACTGCAGCTGTGCAGGCGAACGAAAAATGTGCTTGAACAGAATCACCAAGACTGGAAGAAGGAATGCAGGAAGCTGGACAGACAAATGCAGAGAGATTTTCGTGGTTGTTGTGTTGTCTAGACTGAAGGAATTGTTGCTCTATATATAGGCAGGGAGGAGCCTTTGCATTTAGTACTGCAGTTGAATTCTGTATTTACTCCAGACGTTTTGGAGTTACAACTGCAGTTGAATTCTGCACTTACTCCTGCATTTGAATTTTACACTTACTCCAGGCGTTTTTGGAGTTACAGTTTGAATGGAAATCAATTTGGAGTTATGTTTTAAATGAAAAATTCAAAACAAAATTCCAAAACGTGGCTTGCACTTTGTGGCCAATTTTTGACTCGTTCGGTCCGACATTCGTGTACGCAGGTCGCGCCCGCACACAAGTTCAAGGCTCGAAGGCCAAGTCGGTCCAAGATTTGCACCCCCCCTGCGGGCGCGTAGGCCATGGAGGAGTCTCTATGCAACAAATGGTTACACCTTACAAATTGTTAACCATATATAAATTGGTCCACAAACTCATTTCTATCCTATGTGGGATAACTATTTAAGCATTCCCAACATTTCCACATTTTTCCATTTTCCAATGTGGGATGGAACTATTATTTATAGCCTCCACTTATTCCCACTTTTCCATTTCTAACCAATGTGGGATTGTAATCCCTTTTAAGGCTCCTCTTCAAATCCCAATTTTCAATCAATGTGGGATCAATTTCACATTTACTCAAGTGAAAATCAATTGCCAAATATATTTTCCAACAATCCCCCACATGAATGTAAATTGACAGAGACACGGAATATTTGGTGATAAAGTTCCACAGTTGAAACCTGCATAGGATAGGTAGGGGTTTCCTTTGAACCTTCCCTTGTGAAAATACATGTACTTTACTAGCTGATCAGTAGACGCGATGTCTTTGAACTGTTCTGCCTTCTGTGTAAACGATGATGTACTTCACACAGGATTCTTCCTAACACATTTTAGTTCTCATGGGTATGTTCGTTTGTGGCCATGAACATATGCCTGGTTCAGTGAGAGTTGTTAAGAATTAGCCTCATAATTCCCTTCGAAGCGGCCCCACTTCTCTCTCACATAGGTGATTTCTTAATCAAGAGTAACCCGCATTACTCCGCTCGGATTTCCGACGCATAAGAATCATTAAAAGCTTATTGCTTATCCTCTCCTTACGGGCATCACTGTTATTACAGGAATGGACAGGAGATAACCCCCACAGTGATCCTATTAAGTATTTGTAATTAGGTTTTCTCATTGAACCTAGATCTTGGGATCTCCAGTCAGCTAGGTTGAGTTTCCATTACAATAACTTATTCTTTTAGAGGCTTAAGTCCCATTCCTCTCGATGACTTTGCAACTAACTCTCTATTTAACCCTTTGGTTAGCGGATCCGCAATGTTATCTTTTGACTTTACATAGTCAATCGAGATAACTCCAGTTGAGAGTAACTGTCTTATAGTATTATGTCTACGACGTATGTGTCTAGACTTACCATTGTACATGTTGCTTTGTGCCCTTCCAATCGCAGATTGACTATCACAATGTATGCAAATTGCTGGCACAGGTTTTGACCATCTTGGAATATCCTCTAAGAAATTGCGTAGCCATTCAGCCTCTTCACCACATTTATCTAGAGCTATAAACTCAGATTCCATGGTAGATCTCGCAATAACTGTTTGTTTAGAGGATTTCCATGATATAGCTGCACCTCCTAGTGTGAACACGAATCCACTAGTAGACTTTGAGTCTTTTATATCAGATATCCAATTAGCATCACTATATCCTTCAATGACTGCCGGATATCTGGTATAGTGCAATCCATAATTACGAGTATATCTCAAGTATCTTAGTACTCTTACTATTCCTTTCCAATGGTCAGACCCTGGATTACTAGTATATCTACTTAGCTTGCTAACTGCGTAAGCTATATCTGGTCTTGTACAACTCATTAGGTACATAAGACTTCCGATTATTCTAGAGTACTCTACTTGAAAAATACCATCGCCTCTATTTTTCGATAGATGTTGACTTGTATCTATTGGTGTTCTTGCTACGCCAGTATCATCATTATTGAATTTTTCCAAAATCTTGTCCACATAATGTGACTGACTTAGAACAAGTCCATCTGATGTTCTTGAAATTTTAACTCCAAGAATCACATCAGCTAAACCCATATCCTTCATGTCGAATCTTGAATTCAACATACTTTTAGTAGATTTAATCATCTTATCGTTGCTGCCAACGATGAGCATGTCGTCAACATAAAGGCATAAAATGACATAACCATTTTTTGTGTCTTTGATGTAAACGCATTTGTCACATTCATTGATTTTAAATCCACTTTCCATCATTACTTTGTCAAATTTTTCATGCCATTGTTTTGGTGCTTGTTTCAAGCCGTATAATGACTTTACCAATTTACACACCTTGTTTTCTTGTCCTGGTGCAGAAAACCCCTCAGGTTGTTCCATGTAAATTTCTTCTTCTAAATCTCCATTTAGAAAAGCAGTTTTGACATCCATTTGATGTACTTCGAGATTGTATAAAGATGCAATCGCTAATATTAATCGAATGGAAGTTATTCTCGTTACCGGAGAATAAGTGTCAAAGTAGTCAAGGCCTTCTCGTTGCCGATATCCTTTAATTACAAGTCTTGCCTTGTACTTATCAATAGTTCCATCTGCTTTCATTTTCCTTTTGAAAATCCATTTGTAGCCTAGTGGTTTGCTTCCCGGGGGAAGATCAACCAGTTCCCATGTATGGTTTTGCAGAATGGAATCTATTTCACTTTTAATTGCCTCTTTCCATTGAGGTCCTTCTGAAGAGTTTACAGCTTCTTTGAAGCTTTGAGGTTCAGTTTCTAGCATATAGGTCAGAAAATCAGGACCGTAAGATTTTTCTGTCCTTTCACGTTTGCTACGTCTTGGTTCAACCTCTTGATCCTGACTATTTTCAATCATGGTCTCATGCGTTCGTTTAGAAGAACTTGGTTCTTCTTTGGACTTGTATGGAAATACGTGTTCAAAGAACGATACATTTCTCGATTCCATTATCGTGTTTTTGTGTATATCAGAAATTTTAGAATCAAACACAAGAAACCGATAAGCACTACTATTATGTGCATATCCAATAAATATGCAATCAATAGTTTTTGGTCCTATTTTCACCTTCTTTGGTGTAGGTACAGCCACTTTGGCAAGACATCCCCACACTCGTAAATATTTGTAGGAAGGCTTTCTTCCTTTCAATAACTCGTAGGGACTCTTATCTTCTTTCTTTCGGGGCACCTTATTTAAAAGGTAATTAGCTGATAACACAGCTTCTCCCCACATGTTTTGAGGTAACCCAGAACTCAACAACATTGCATTCATCATTTCTTTCAATGTTCTATTTTTTCGTTCAGCAACACCATTTTGTTGAGGTGAATAAGGTGCTGTTGTTTCATGTTTAATTCCATGTTGTGCACAGAATTCAGCAAATGGTGATTCATATTCACCACCTCTATCACTTCTCAACACTTTGATCTTCTTGTTGAGTTGATTTTCAATTTCATTTTTATAGAGAACAAATTTCTCTATCGCTTCATCTTTACTTTTAAGCAAATACACAAAACAATATTTTGTGCTATCGTCAATAAAAGTAATAAAATATTTGTTGCCTCCCCTTGTTTGTACAGATTTTAAATCACATACATCGGTGTGAATTAAATCAAGCGGTTTAGTTTTTCTTTCAACGGATTGAAATGATGACCTTGTCAATTTTGCCTCAACACAAGTTTCACACTTATGTTTATTATCAATTTGGAATGTAGGTATGCAATTCAAGTTAATTAGTCTACGCAAAGTGTCGTAATTAACATGTCCTAGTCTACCATGCCACAAATTGGAAGACTCAAGCAAGTAAACGGAAGAGTTATTCATTTTATTAATTTTTTGGCTTAATAGCCATTACATTAAGCTTAAAAAGCCCATCACTAACATAACCCTTTCCTACAAACATTCCAGACTTAGACAAAATAACCTTGTCTGATTCAAACACCATGCGGAAGCCATGTTTGTTCAACAGCGAGCCGGATACCAAATTCTTGCGAATCTCCGACACATAGAGCACGTTGTTTAGAGTCAGCTCTTTCCCAGACGTCATCTTTAGAACCACCTTTCCATGGCCCTTGATTTCAGAAGTCGCTGAATTTCCCATGTACAGCTTCTCCCCATCCGCTGCTTCAAAACCACTAAACAACTCCTTGTCGGAGCAAACATGTCGGGTGGCACCGGTATCTATCCACCATTCTCTCGGATTTGAACCCACCAGGTTCACTTCAGAAATGACAGCTGCAAGGTTGATGTCAGATGGATCTTCAACCATGTTTGCTTCTTTCTTCTTCTTCGGCAAACGGCACTCCGTTGACTTGTGACCAATTTTGTCACAATTGAAGCATTTTCCTTGAAACTTCTTTTTAGAAATTCCGCCCTTGGGCCCCAACTTGAGCCCTTTGCTACTAGATGGCCCAGACTTGGTTTTGTTAGGTTTGGAGCTTTGCCCATGCTCCACAACATTTGCTTTAGCCACAACCGGATTGATCCCTCTTTCAGAACTTTTGTTGTCTTCTTCTATTCGAAGTCTAACAATTAGTTCCTCAACATTCATTTCCTTTCGCTTATGCTTTAGGTAGTTTTTAAAATCCTTCCATGCAGGTGGTAGTTTTTCAATTATACAAGCCACTTGGAAGGACTCGCTCACAACCATTCCCTCGGAATGAATTTCATGCAATATCACTTGAAGTTCTTGTACTTGACTGATTACAGGTTTGGAGTCCACCATTTTGTATTCCAAAAAACGACCAACAAGAAACTTCTTGGCCCCGGCATCCTCGGTTTTATACTTTTTGTCTAAAGATTCCCATAATTCCTTAGCCGTTTTTATTGTGCAGTATACATTATATAGTGAATCAGCCAAACTATTCATCACATAATTCCGGCACAGGAAATCCGAGTGCTTCCAAGCATCAACTGCACTAACTGCTTGAATGTCTCCTTCACCCTCTTGGAGCACTGGAGCATTTTCAGTCAAGAACCTCGCAAGATTCAAAGTGGTCAGGTAGAATAACATCTTTTGCTGCCACCTTTTGAAATTCAGCCCATTGAATTTCTCCGGTTTTTCCCCATGGTTAACTGGAACAGTCACAGTTGTAGCTGCAGTTTGAGCCACGGTTTGTGTCAAAGCATGACTTGGCAATTTAGCCACAGGTTGAGTCACAACAGGACTTGGCATAGCCACAGTCGAACTTGGCGTAACCACAACAGAACTTGGCATAGCCACAGTCGAACTTGGCGTAGCCACAGCCTGAGCCACCGTCTGATTTTCAGCAGTAGCCACATCCATGTTGATAGGTGTATTTTCCATTTCTGAAACACAATCAGAATATTAGTATCAAATGATATAAATCAATTAGCCTTAAGAAATCTGCTTTTGAAAACGTTTCTGTAAACTGTTTAACAAAAAAAAATATTGCTTTAAGTTTGTAACATAACTTGTTAAACAGTTTACTAATAAAGTATTTGCAGATTGTAAGTAAACAGAAAATATACAGTAAGCTGTATATAGTAAGATACTGCAGAAATAATTCGCAGTAAGCAGTAAACAAAGTGTTCTTGAGCAGTAAACAAAATGAACGCTGGAGCCGGGGCCTGTGTTCAACACAGTGTCCTTAAAGCAATATTCGCCCTCTCACCGGAGTAACTCGAGCGCTTGCTTCCCAGGATACAGCGGCTGGAACTGCAGCTGTGCAGGCGAACGAAAAATGTGCTTGAACAGAATCACCAAGACTGGAAGAAGGAATGCAGGAAGCTGGACAGACAAATGCAGAGAGATTTTCGTGGTTGTTGTGTTGTCTAGACTGAAGGAATTGTTGCTCTATATATAGGCAGGGAGGAGCCTTTGCATTTAGTACTGCAGTTGAATTCTGTATTTACTCCAGACGTTTTGGAGTTACAACTGCAGTTGAATTCTGCACTTACTCCTGCATTTGAATTTTACACTTACTCCAGGCGTTTTTGGAGTTACAGTTTGAATGGAAATCAATTTGGAGTTATGTTTTAAATGAAAAATTCAAAACAAAATTCCAAAACGTGGCTTGCACTTTGTGGCCAATTTTTGACTCGTTCGGTCCGACATTCGTGTACGCAGGTCGCGCCCGCACACAAGTTCAAGGCTCGAAGGCCAAGTCGGTCCAAGATTTGCACCCCCCCTGCGGGCGCGTAGGCCATGGAGGAGTCTCTATGCAACAAATGGTTACACCTTACAAATTGTTAACCATATATAAATTGGTCCACAAACTCATTTCTATCCTATGTGGGATAACTATTTAAGCATTCCCAACATTTCCACATTTTTCCATTTTCCAATGTGGGATGGAACTATTATTTATAGCCTCCACTTATTCCCACTTTTCCATTTCTAACCAATGTGGGATTGTAATCCCTTTTAAGGCTCCTCTTCAAATCCCAATTTTCAATCAATGTGGGATCAATTTCACATTTACTCAAGTGAAAATCAATTGCCAAATATATTTTCCAACAGTTCTTACTATTGACTTTTAAAGCAATACATTTTATTATTGCTCATATATCATCTTAATGAGATAAAACTTAAAAGTGACATTGTGTTCGCAATGATATTGCACTTAATTGGTTCTTTGACGAGACTTATAAATGAGAATTGTTGAAATGTGTATGTTGGATATGAGAGGATTTTGTGATTCTTATGTTTACGTGTTATACGTAATATGAAATTGTGAGGATTCGTAGATGTATGTTATGCATCAGATTTTGGTAATAGGAAGTTCACTTCCTTCTATGTGTTCACTTTGTGTGTTGTTTATGTGAGTCGTAAATTACAATTAATATACATAGTTTCACCATCTATGATTGAGTGTGAGTATATTGACATCACAAAAGTCATTAAAGGTTCTCTGTAATTTAATAATCTTCTATATAAATTGCATATTTTTGTTGGTGATGTAATTATATACTATGATAGTTAGCATGTTATATTCATTTTTTTTTTCACGATTACACTATACATATATACGATTTCATAATTTGAAATGTATCACGAAATGAAGTAAAGCTTGAATAAATATTTTTATCAATTCTTCCCTCGGATATTTTTGTTGGTGATGTAATTATATACTATGATAGTTAGCATTTTTTATTTTTTTTTCACGATTACACTATACATATAGACGATTTCATAATTTGAAATGTATCACGAAATGAAGTAAAGCTCAAATAAATATTTTTATCAATTCTTCCCTCGGATATGAGTACTAAAGTAATAACTTTGTAAAGTTCAAGATTTGTTTGGATCTCTTGAACATTGGTAAAGATAGTGAATTCTAATTTGGATTCTTAGTTGAGTTGTGACTAATTTTGGGGTACAAGGAGATTTGATTTGATTCTCTTGTACAAATGCTATTGACATCAAGTGGAGGTTTGTTGGGTCTGGGCCAAACAACCTCCGAATAACTATTATGAGAATAGTAAGACCTCAAAATTGGTGATGCACAAACAAACCAAGAGAATTGCGTAATGCTGGTGACAAAAGTGGAGAATTGATGAAATTGTATGTCTCACCAACATTAACTTATGTGGGATGGCATACTTGTTACTTTTGGTAAGTTGGTTTTGGTAAGTTGGTTGTGTTTGATTGATTTAGAAAATGTGACTTGGATTATGTTACTTAAGAGTCAATTAAATCAATTGATCTTAATCAATGGTTGTTATTAATTTTGTTAGTTACAATGCTCATTTACTAGTTACTAGACCATTAGTTGATAGATTTAATTCATCACTCTACACACAATTAACTTACTGAAAAGGATAAGTATGTCCTCACATAAATCAATAATTGGTGAGATACATCATCATATCATACTATATATAAAAGTAAAGCACTTTCCAAAAATAATTCTTAACCATTTTCCCACTCATTTTCTATTTCTATAAATAGTAATTTCCCATAAGTGAATGCAAAATGGATGTATGCAAATGTGAAGGCAAAATCAGGATAGAATCAATTTTAATGTTATTACTAACACTAATATTAAATGAGTTCAATTAATATTTTTAGTTATCAGTATTAAAATTATCATTTAATTATTATTTTTTTATTTATTTGTTGTTCTTAATATTATAAATTCTATGTGTAGCCATCAATATAAAAATTGTGTTTTAATTATTAATGGTCAAATCATTTGTTAACTTTAATATTAAAAATCATATTTTCTGAAATATATATGTGCTTGAAAAAATGGGATGCTTATAAATAATTTATAGAAAAAATTATTGAACGAAGACTAATATTGAATAATTATTCTATAAATAATGTATAGAAAAAGAATAATTAATGCTTTGATTTCTTTTTACTTAATAATATCAATAGAATGATTAATATTTTTAATCATTCTTAATTTTAATAAATTTATAAAGATTATAGGGTATAAGATTTTCGGTATAATTTCGTGACATCCAACTTTACTAGATTGTCATATCATGATAATTGACAGATTTTCAAATTATTATTTTGACTACTTATTCTAGAAAATAAAGTTTTATTGGTTAAATTCAAATATTTTGTTTACTTATTTTCTAATTATTGTGATTGACGTTTTTGAATGAAATTGAAAAGTATGTTAAATACGGAGTCAAATGTAGAAGTTATGGGAAATATATTAATACGGTTCGCATGCATCAATATTTGTACACATAATATTACATCAAACATGATATACCAATAAAAAAAATTAATAAATTTGCATTTTTAATGAAGTTAATAATAATTCATAAAAATTATTGAAATCAATAGACATTTATTTAAATATATAAATTGACGTTTATTGTTCAAAGAAGTTTTTAATAATTTGAATTAGTTATGTTATTTTTTAAATTCTAATAATTATTGTAATAGAAAATTATTTTTTATATATTTGTACATATGTTGATTATGTATAAGTATTAAAATTTTACGAATATTTATTGAAATCAATATTATGGATAACAACTTTCGTGAATTGTATGGGTGAAATACTAGCTATATATAAATGGAGAGTACTTCCAAAAAATAGGTCTTTGAACTTTTCTTGTCTAAATTGTCTTTCCTAAAATGGAATTATTTCAATGAACCAGAATACTTTTGATAATTATACTATATACTATTATTTTGAAATAAAAAAATATACAATGTGAGTATCAAATCAAATATCTTAACGAAAACTTCAATAAAACTCACGAGTGAGAGTCAATTATAAACATGTCTTCCCTAAAATCACATCAAAAATTAAATGTAAAAAATTTGTTTTGCACATTTTACTTTTTCCACATGTCACACTATTTCAAGATTGTTTTATTTAAGTGATTTTTTACAATGTATAGTTAAAAAGTATTATGAAAAATTGTAATAAATAATTTTTTAAAGAATGTATGATTGAGAATAGTGTTCTAAAAAACGTAAAGCGTGACGAAACAACGAGGTCAAGCTTCAAGTTTAAGCGTTAAAAAGCTTAGCAATGCTCGAGCGAAGTGCGATTAAAGCTTGAAGCGTGACGGTCAAGCTTCAAACTTAAGTGCGTCTAAGCGTAAGCGAGCTTTTTAGAACAGAGATTGAGAATGAATGTTCAGAAAAATTGATTATCGAAAAATCAATTCCATATGGGTAGGTGATAAAGTATTATATCTTATAAGTTAAACAATCGAGCTACTTTTATGAATCGAAATGTATAGATAATTTCTTAGCTTATAAAGTTAAATGTATTTACGATAAAACTCGTTAAAATTTAATTAAAACTAACATTTCATTTTGCTTCATTTGCTACATTCTTTTAAATATATGACCACGTGTATTTAATTTATAATGTTAAAGTAAATATGAAATAAAATATTTGTTTAATATATTTAAATATCAAATATTGTAATAAGATAGATAGTACCAATTCTAATAGTACTATTTGGATAGTTATAAATTATTTGTGATAATCTCGAAATTATATTTTGAAAAGATTAATTACATCAATAATTATTAAAATTGAATAGTTATGCAAATGAGTTATGCAAATTGTCATTGAAGTATTTTTTTTTTTTTTAAAGTAATAAGTTATTTAAGTTCCTAACTATTACAATTGTGGCAACTTAGTTTTTTTTTTTATTTTAAAAAAGCCCCTATTAGGTACATTTTATTCCCTCATTTTCAACTAATATTCTATAATTAATTATAAAATAATCTACATATAAATTAAAAAAAAAATCATACTTTTAACAGCTCGTTGTATCAAAATTTACTGTTACAAACCATATTATTTGAAATAATGAATCTCAAACGGTGCTTAAGTATACATTCCCCACAAAATCATTATTATAAAACTCATTTTGTGGATAATGATGGCTCAAACAAGGACTAAATATGCTCATAAAAAAAAAATTGTAATACATAAAGGAAGAGTACTACCTAAAGACAGGTATTGGCCAATTTTTCTGTCTAAAACACATTTCCTAAAATGGTATTTAGTAGTATAAGTTCACTATTTATTATTCATTTTGGATAAAATTCAAATTTAAAATAGTCCAATTGAATACAGATTTTTAAACAACTACATTTTTCAAGTTCAGAAATTTCTTGGTCCATCTTCTTTTTTGTTTTTGTTTTGTTTTGCTTTGTTTTGTTTTTTGAGAATTAGTCTAACTAAAAAATTCAAGCTTAGGATAAAATTTTATTAATATTGATATACAAAATCAATTACAAGAGGGGGACATCAACCTTATAGGTCTATATTCCCCTCTTGAAAATCAATTACAATTTTTTTAAATTTTGAAAAATAATAAATAATAAAAAACTTTAACAATGTTACATAAATATTTTTATTGAAAAAATAGAAAATGAAAGATGATGAAATAAGAACGTTCATGAATTTATTTTTCTTTTTCTTTTCATTTTTGTTTTAATAAAATTTTGAGCGTATATCACAGATATATCTATTTTTTTTTTTACTTATTACAAATTCTATTTAAATGCAATTCAGTAATTTTTCTTTTTCATTTTAAGTTTTAAATCAATTCCAATTATAATAATATTTATAGAAATTTCTGAAATAATAAACATACGAACTATAAAAAAAATTAAGATATGCATAATGTATATTTTTTGTAATTAATTGTCTTCTTTCATTTTTCATATTTAATTAAATATTTATTTCATACGTTAATATACAAATTTAATATATGTGAGTAACAAATGATCGTGCATCGCAGGAGTGTAACACCAGTTCAATCAAAGCTCAACTGAATTATATGGTTATCACATTTATTGTACACTCCTTCGTACGGTACTCTCAGCTTTCAATATAGGTCAACAACGGCAATAATTCATGCATATACCGAGTGAGATTTTGAATTTCTTGACCCAAAAATTTGAAGTAATTTACTAAACGATTAAAAGTAGTTCTTGTTATTAGGAATGAGGGTGGGCTGATTGATTTGGGTGGAGTAATTAGAGATAAAGATGGGAGAATACCCGGAGCATTTACAGTGCGTAAGAGAGGCGTAGTTTCGCAGGATTTAGCTGAGGCTCTAGCCGCATATGCAAGAAGGGTTAAAATTTGCGAGTGACAATTCCCTTACCATTAAACGAGTTGAAAGAGATTCTTTGCGGGTGGTGCTTGATATTATTAAGGAGGATCCCTTAACGCTTATCACCCCATTTATTCAGGAGGTTCGTGAGCTTCTATTCGTTGACAATTGTGGTTCGTGCTGTCATGTAACTAGAGATAGGAATGTGATAGTCCATAAGTTTGCCAATTTTGCTTGTGGTTCTAGTTCTAGTTTTTTTCTGGATAGATAGACTGCCTTTCTTTCTCTCCGCCTGGACTGCGAAGGTGGGCAGTCAGAGTTTGATATCTTTGATTTGATTTCGTGGTTTATACTATAAAAAAATAAAATCTTGTTGGATAATTACCTCAAATCGTAAAATATTGAACCACTTTAATTGTAACTGGAAAAAAGATTTCCTAATTCAACAGGTTGGGTTATTGAAATGGGATTGAAATCCTATTGGAAGTGTCAATTATTGGTTTCCTCTCTAAGTTTGGGTCGGTGACGTTTGTGTTATATATTTCCTATAAATGCATGTGTTATTCTCCTTTGTTCAGAAATATTGACTAGAGAGTTTTTTTAGGATAAATTGTAGTCTAATATCTTAATTTTTTTGTAAATTATACAAAAAAGTAAAAATTAGTAGATGTAATAAAGTTTAGATCTTTTTCCAACAATATTTGAGGATTTGGTGAGTGAAATTCTATATAACTATAACAACCTATCATTTAATTAATGACCTATTATTTTCATTAAATAGCCAAATAAGGACCAACGCTACCTATTTAGGACCTATCACTTATTTATTTATTTTTTTGTAAGATCTTATCTCGAATCACCTATCATTTCAAAGTTTTGCGTTTTAATTTATTTTTAAATTAGTGTCCCATCAAATTTCATTTCCCGTTATAACTTCATAAAACAATTCAAAAATACATTTATACGTTTAATAATTTTTCCCTATTTTTAATTCAAATAATTATCCTTTAATCCTCTATTGGGCAATATTATTTCGTTTATAAGTATACGTTTTTGAACAATTCAAAGAATATGTTTATGCTTTTAATGAATTTTTTCTATTTTTAACTCAAAAAAGTATGTTATATTTACTAATAAAAATATATATTTTTTTTAAAGTAGGGTGAACGTAAAATATTTTATTTAAACTCACTTAAATTCTTATCAAAACTATCAATTAATTTATATATAAAAAAAAGAAAAAACAATTATTTTGTAATTAATGCGTATGAAATAAATAATTTAAATAATTAAGAATATAAAATATTCCACGTCTTATATGTCAAATTAATATTAAGGACCTATTTATTTTATAAGCATTAATTGGAAAACAATTAATTAATACTTTCGATAAGAATTTAAGTGAATTTAAAATAAAATATTTTACATTCACCCTATTTTTTTAAAAAAAAAAAATCTATTTTTATTGGTAACTATAACATACTTTTTTGAGTTAAAAATAGAAAAAATTCATTGAAAGCATAAACATGTTCTTTGAATTGTTCAAAAGGTGTTTTTATAAACGAAATAATATTGTCCAACAGAGGATTAAAAGATAATTATTTGAATTAAAAATAAGAAAAAATTATTAAACGCATAAACATATTTTTGAATTGTTCAATGAAGTTATAACGGGAAATTAAATTTGATGGGACAATATTTTAAAAGTAAATTTTAACGCAAAACTTTGAAATGATAGGTAATTCGGGGTAAGATCTTGCAAAAATAAATAAATAAATAAATAATAATAATAATAATAATAAATAAATAAATGATATGTCCTAAATAGGCAGTAGCCTAAAACGATAAGTCTTTATTTGGCTATTTAATCAAAATAATAGGTCCTTACTTAAATGATAGGTCTTTAATATGCAGCAACTTAAAGCGATATATCCTTAATAGGCAGACCTAGGGATGGCAGTAATACCCACGAACCCGATACCCGATAGAGACCCGACATAAATGGGCGGGGATTACCCGACTAAATGGGTTCGTGGGTAGGGTATGGAGGTAAATTTTAAAACCCGACATGGGTATGGGTCGGGTGTGGGTTTTACTACAATACCCATACCCGACCCACATACCCATTAATTTCCTTTAAAAATTATAGAATTTAAAACAAAAGTGATTGTTTAAAAAAAATTAAAAAATAGAACTCAAATATCTATTGGCATTGTTATCGTCTAAACCTTAATATGTTTAAACTATTGACTTTGTTAACGTCTAAAAAAATTGTTCAAATTCGCTTGTATAATTTCAACATATAACAAGCTTTTTTCAACTCAAATTCAAGTGAAGCCCAATTTTAACTGATTCAAGTTAATTCGGAGCACTTATAACCTATTTATAGCCTAAAAAAATAATAATAAAATAAATAATTAGTAATGGGTTTTAAATGGGTATAGAAGCAAACCCGCCTCCGACCCGCACCTGACCCGCAATTTTTAAATGGGTATATGGGTAGGGTATGGAGGTTGTAAATATTTAGTGGGTAGGGTACGGGTTTGGCAAACCCGACCCATTGCCATCACTAGGCAGACCTACCTAAAACGATAGATCCTTATTTGACTATTTACTCGAAAAAAAGTTAACGTCGGCGGACAGAGATCCTTATCGGGGAAAGAAATATGATTCAGGGTCTAATTTTGTTATAAAAAAAAAAAAAAAAAAAAGACGATAGGTTCTTAATAGGCAGCGATCTAAAACGATAAGTCATAATTTGACTATTTACTCTATACAATTATTTATTGAACATTAAAAGTTCATATGGATGAAGTGAAGAGGGAATCTGTATTTAATTCATGTTCTAAACTTGCTCAAATATACAAATGTATGACACTAATCAATTGTCAAGCTGATTGGATTGGTCAACTTTCTACACCATAAAGTATAAGCTCGTAAATTTTTTTTCTTACTCATTTGTGAAAATCAACGGTCAATCTTGAAATAGTTGTACACGTAACACGTTTAATCTTTTGATATATTGAATGGCTCGTGCGAGTTTTTGGGAATAGATTTTGAAACGGTGATTAAACATATGACCTACAAAGAATTTCAAATCAGGGAAGGGCCACACGGTTTAGGCCAGAAATTGGGAGATCAATCTTGGAAATAGTTTTCCAGAATTCATAGAAGTTGAGTTTTTTCCCATTTAAACATCTCTCCAGCTGTAATTCTAGAACCTTAAGTTCCATAGTTTCTTTTATGTAATTATTGTAATTATTATTATTATTATTATTATTATTATTATTATTATTATTATTTATGATTTAGGTGTCCATCTTCGTCGGATTAATCTTGGGGAGTGTGGCTCCCTCCTTATTCGCCTTCCAAGTAAATTCGAATGCGAATAAAGCACATGTACACTTGAAATAAAAATTCAAGTAAAAGATTTCCTCCTTATGAACTTCCTTTATGTCTTGAGGACAGGATCACTGAAGGGGTGACATGGCGCACCATGGCTCTATCTTTATGTAAGCACTTGTCATCCAGTATTAATATCTTTTAAAAGTCAAGATTCGAACTTTCGATTTTCTAGTTTCACTTTCTCCTCCTTTATTGTTGAACTATGTTGGTAGGGCTTACCATATTTTCTTTAATTGTTTCATCTATGTATGAATTAGTGGAGACAAACAATATCTCAGTGGAATATGTTTCTATGAGAGGGACCCTCACAAAGAATTGGATGTAGAAAGAATGGGGTTTGAACTTTGAAGAGTGAAAATGAAGTAAAAGTTAAATCATGTCAGCAGTTGATCAGCTGTCCTAAAAAAAGTGTCATTATGATTTATGATTTATGGTAATAATGCGACCATTATAAATTGATTATTTTATGATTTTAAGGTAAAAATATTTGTTGAAAATTAAAGAAAGAAAATATTTGTAATTAAAAAGTAATTTGAGAAATTGTGTAGTTTATAAACTGGTTTATAAATCAATTTATTTTGTTTACCAAACACTTGCTTAATTAGTGTGTTATTTTATGCAATGATTACAATTTATAAACAATGTATTTTCTCATACCACTTTTTAATTACACACATTTTTTCTTCAATTTTCAACCACATTTTATTAAGAAAACAACAAAAAATAAAAAATTGGTGACTTCAAGCCACCGAACAGTCCGTTAGACAAACAAATTTATAAACATTCAAATATTTTTTAACCACACATAGTTTTCCAACTCACCTTTCTAACAATATATATTTTACCTCGTAAATATCACGTTCTTTAGTTATAAACAATTTTTTTTAACCGAACAGAGATCCGAGTTTCTACATTTTTGCTATATTTTTCTATTTGGTTTTGTTCTTCAATACAAACAATTTGTGTTCTTTCATTTAGTACCAGAGTTGGACATGACCCAATCGCTTGAGCAACGAGTAAAACATCTGGAAGTATCATAAGATTTGCAATTCCAAATTCCCATCTTAGAGCAATCAAAAAATCAAACATGCAGCAGAAAATTTATACATATATTTTACTAAAGCTGCTGTGACAATAGATCATGAACCAGTTTCTGTTATAAAGAAACATGTCCAATTTCTTCAACATTGAAATCAATTCCACGAGCACCATTGGTCCATTACAATAGAAGCTACACAAAATCGGCATGTGAAACTTTTCCTTCATGAGTTATGCGATAAAAGTTTTCGAAAAACACGAAGGACGATCAAGCTTATCAGTTACATGGTTCTGTTTGATTCTCGCGGCTTTGCTCTGGATTCCACCTCGTGATCGTCCTCTCTTCAACGAGGTAACTCTCTAGACATGAAGGATACGTAGCACCACTACCATTTTTGTCAATGTGAAGAACCAGCAATGTCTTTGCAACGCTGCCACAGAGCCGAAGGGTGCACTGAAAATCAGACCATACCCTCAACCGATCATTTGCATTGCCATCTTCTGCTGATAAGATGAGTACAGCATATTCAGAATGTACGAGGGTCGGATGATGGCGGTAGGAAACGAAGTCCACTCCATACTGGGACCCGCCCCTCACGACCCAGTTCTTCAGTCGAAGATGAGAGTAACCTTTAAATAAATCAGGAAAATTATTTCTCTTGGATATTGCATACTTCCAGAACTCTTGGTCATTCTTTAGACAGTTATCTTCACCTACAATCTTTATACAGTTTAGCATGTAGGACAAGTAAAAGGCTTCCTCCATGCTTAACTGAAACCACTGCTTATCCTTCTCTATGGTGACGATAGGACAACCAAAACATGCACGATTGACGAGTTCGATTTGATCAACATTTGCTCCAACTAGTACACTACAACCAGAGAGAAACCCTTGAGAATCGGATTCAATTAGAGAGTTTTTGAGCCGGGAAACTATCCTTGACATGGGATCTTCAAGCGCTTTGGCTTCCGCCCCCTTCCCTTTCCATCTGATCCCCATCATCTGTTTAATGGTATAAAACTTTGGAACAAAATAATAGATATTACATGCTAAGTTTCAGTCTCGTGTCCAATGGAGTCTACAATTTATTCTCCATTAGCTAAAGCCCCATCAAATCCATTTACCAAGCCAAAAAATCAAACAATGGACCAAAGAGCTGAAATGCAGAGAACGTTTGCAAAACCAAATCCCAGAGAAGAGAAAGAGAACCGAAAACCCGATGGAAGAAGAGCCAGATTCTCCGAACAACCTAAGAAGCCTGCTTCGATTCCAGGCGCCAAGGAACGGTCAAAATAGGCCAAAAGAAAGACAGCTTCAGCACCACATTCTAAATGACAAAGAAGTTTATAACAATGAAATTGAATGCCAAATTTAAATATAAATTACACCCACTTAGAAACGTTCAAGACAGGAAAAAACACTGAAAACATGGAGCATTACGATTTCGACTTACAACTACGGCATTTGTAAGCAAGAGAAATTATCTTCATTTTTATTTTTTCTTTTTTCTTCAAAATTTGGTTGCACCAGCATACGAAACTCACACACTATAAAACTCTAAACTTGAAGCAATATCACTTCAATTATGACACAATTCGCATTCAAACCATGAGAGACTGCAATCAAGCCAAGGAAAGCACTTAACCAAAATACTTGCTGTCAGTTTTTCTACTAGCAAATTTAGCCTTAGTATACCAGCATATGAGATATGTTAGGAACTCACAATTAGGGTAAAAGTAAACTAAAATTATCTAAAACAAGGCACAAAAAGAGTGAACCCGAAAACCATCAGTTTTCTAGCTTCTGAAAGATCACGAACAACCAAAAGCTTAAGGGCACACACGGAGATCAAGTAAAATGAAATAGATTAATTGATGACTTTGGGGGAGGCGTGTAGTAGGAACTCCAATAAAAAAGAACAGTGGCCAAAGAATAAAATAAAATAGAATTAACAAGCTCACAAACTGAATCCATACGCAGAGAGAGAGAGAGAGAGAGAGAGAGAGAGAGATTAATTGCAGCCACAGGATCCTAAACAAGAAGAACCAAGAGTGCCTATCGGTTTATGAAGATAGTATCAAACCCAGGTAGAAGAAAAGAAATTGAAGGAATCCCACCAAATTAACAAATGGAGTTCATACAGCATTCACCCGAAAGCTCATACGCATACATAAGAAGTTCTAGAATTATTATTATTATTATTATTATTATTATTATACAGATTAAAAACAAATCAAGATTTGATTTTTATAAGCGGGAGGAACAGTATCTCGAATCCCTAACCTTCAAATTGCCGGACAGTGCTAACCCAGAGTCAGGAATTTTTTGTGAAGTGGAAATTGGGGACTTCAAAGTTCAAATATTCGGGGCTACCTTGGTATCGAAAGATTTGTATTTGATTTCCGATAAATTGGAAGGGAATTTTTTTAGAAGGGAAGTCTGACTTAAAATATTTTGATTTTCAATTTTTCATAGTAAATTATCATTGGGTATTTACACAGCATTTTTTAAAATTGCCTATGTTCGGTTCGTCAATGATTGTCCATTATAATTTAATTTAAAATAGATATAATTTTTCAAATTACTTTTTAATCATATATATTTTTTTTAAAAAAGTTCATCAATATTTGTTTACTTTTGCTCTTATACCCTTAAATTTTTTTCATTGTATTATTATTGCTATCAATCAATTATGTTGTGTTTAATTGAAAATATGAAACATGAGTGGAGCCTGAAAATAATTTTCGAGGAAAATGTTAATTGAAACTTGGAAGTGTTTAGTTAGATTAATCTTCTAGGCAGGAAAAAGTGGAGAACTTTTTATATTTTGTTGTTTGATTGATATTATTTTTCATGACAAATAAAGTAAAATTTAACTATTTTAATAAAAAAAATATTTTATTATTTTTTCTCACATTTCTACTTGATAATAATAATATTAATTTCAGAAAAAAAATTAATTAATTAACAACGACAAAAAAGATCAAATATAACTAAAATCATTTGACATGTAACATGGCAAATGAAAAATCAAGCATTTGTTTGATAACACTATTTGATTTACAAATTGGTTTATTTATAATTTTGAGGTAAAAAATAGTTGTTGAAAATTAAATAGCAAAGATGTGTGTGATTAAAAATTAGTTTGAAAAATTGTATATTTTATAAACTGATTTATAAATCAGTTTATTTTGATTACCAAACGAATCATAGGGAAAATGAATTCCTCATTTACATGGCAAACCAGCCAGGTGAGGCATAATGAAGAAAAAAAAATTCTTGGCAAGTTAAATGCAAAAGAAGGAAATGGATAGTTAATTGCATTTTTTTATGGCAAATAGAAGCTTATCAATTACAGCCTTAATTAAATTATTTTGTCTCTAAGCCCGGATTATATTCAAATATAGTGCATTGAAAAAGTGTGCAAACATTTTATTTAACTTTTGTATTATTGATTTATTACGATTATTTAAAAATACGTGATATGAATATATATTTTTTCGCTCTCTTAAAAAAATGATGAAAATCGTCTCTATAAATCTATATAGAGACGATCAATTTTGACCAGAATCTGACCAATTAATTTTGACCAGAATTTCAATTATCAACAGATTTGAAAATGATGAAAAGGTGTGCAACGAGAGGGGTCGCGGGGGGTTGCGCCCATGCCGAAGATGTGGGTGACAACATTAAGGGTTTTATAATTCAATCCCTAAAGTTTGAAGATTTTCTGAATCAACCCCTAAGGGGCCGTTCTCTTTGTGTTTCGATTTTGGATTTTGAGTTTTGGATTTTGTTTTGAATTTTGAATTTTGGTTGTTTGTTTTGAAATTGCTGAAAACATGTTCTCTTTGAAATTTTGGAAAATTATTTTCAAAAATAGAAAACTGAAAAATGCGTTTACTTTGTAATTTTTTGATATATTTATTTTGTGATATTTTATATAAAAAAAATGGTTGATTTGTTGAATTACATTAATGTTAATGTTAATAAATCAGTTAGTACTCTATGTCAATAAATTCATCATTAATATTGATTCAGTTAAATAAAAATTTAATCACATGCCAACAAAATCTTAACATGGATCTATATATAATGACAAAATAACATAAGAATTTCAAGTGAAAGAAGTGTCTTACTTTTACAAAAAATAATAATAATAATAAATAAATAATTTACAAAAAAAAATCTTAAAATAGATCTATATATAATGGTAAAATAACATAAGAAATTCAAGTAAATGAAGTGTCTCACTTTTACAAATAATAATAATAATAAAAAAAAATTTACAAAAAAAAAAAAGAAAGAACTTCAAGTGAAAGAAGTGTCTCACTTTTACAAAAAAAAAAATAATAATAATAATTTAAAAAAAAAAAAAATCTTAACATGGATCTATATATAATGACAAAATAATATAAAAATTTCAAGTGAAGGAAGTGTCTCACATTTAAAAATAATAATAATAATAAATAAATTACAAAAAAAAAAAAAAAAAAAAAAAATCTTAACATAGACCTATATATAATGACAAAATAATATAAGAACTTCAAGTGAAGAAAGTGTCTCACATTTAAAAATAATAACAATAATAATAATAATAATAATAATAAATAAAAAAAAATCTTAACATGGATCAATATATAATGACAAAATAATATAAGAATTTCAAGTGAAAGAAATGTCTCACATTTACAACAAAAAAAAAATCCAAAACTCGCGTTTTGGTCGTTTTGGATTTTTTAACACAAAATATTCAAAACGCAATAAACTCGTTTTGAGTTTCCTTTGTATTTTTTTTTTTTTTTTTGAAAAACGCGTTTCTGAAAATGGGTAAAGTGAACGCGTTTTCGATATTTCCAAAAATCGAGAACTCAAAATAGGCTCAAAACAGCAAAGAGAACGGGGCTTAAAGTTTGATTATTATTTTTTTTAAATTGGCACATAAAGTTTGGAATTTTTCTAAGTTGGTCACTAAAATTTTTTGAAATCAAATACCCAAAATTAAGGATTCTGTTATAAAACTATCAAAATCTAAACAAGAATTAGAGATGAAGAGATGGAGAGAATAAAGAGGAGAATTCTCATTCCATTAGGTGTGTGAAATACAACAATGAATGCCTCTATTTATAGGAAGATAAAGTCATTCACAATAATTCTTTACAATATTAATTAGGTGGGAGTTAGGTAAGAAATTAGGTAGAGATCTACAAAGGAATTTCTTAATAATTTATAACACTCCCCCTTGAATGACTTATTGCTCAATTGTCTTCCTCGTTAAAACCTTGCTAAGAAAACCCAGTGGGATAAAACTTGAGCAAAGGAAAAAAGAGTACAGCTGCTCCCCCTGATGTTGGCCATCATTAATCATTGAGTCTAATATCCAAAATGACATCAATGATAAGTAGTACAAATCATGTACTGAAATCTGAAGTGCTTCGCTGCTTCAGTGTTTTAGTGCTTTAGTGCTGCCTCGTTAAAACCTTGTCAGTAAAACCCAATGGGACAAAATCTGAACGAAGAAAAAAGAGTACAGCCACTGCCTCGTTAAAACCTTGTCAGGAAAACCCTGTGGGACAAAACCTGGACGAAGGAAAAAGAGTACAGCATGACAGCATGATTCTCCCCCTGAAGTGTGCAATCAAGTATTCATGAACCTTTTGAATAATGATATCATCTTTCTTCTGGAATATATATGAAAATCTTCCTGTGTGTAGCCGATATCATAACATTCTTCATAAGATGTGTATGATTTTCTTCATTTGTTGATATCATTCCAGTATAACAATGTGTTGCTGAATTATAGCTTGTTGATAGCTATGATGATGCCTCAAAAACCTTGCTAGGAAAACCCTGTGGGACAAAACCTCAGCGAAGGGAAAAAGAGTGCAGTATTCTCATTAATTTTCATCAATACGCCTCAACTGTTGCCTCATTAAAAACCTTGCTAGGAAAACCCTGTGGGACAAAACCTCAGCTAAGGGAAAAAGAGTGCAACGCGTATTTATTCCTTTTCATGGAATATCACAAGTATATTGATGCAATCACGAATCTTTTCATCTTATAATTTATGATGAGCTTTATATAAATCGTTCATAGCTCATGATGTCATAACATGCTATATTAAGCAATGTTGTACTAATTTATTGATTGCATCTTTCACTTCTGGTGAATAATCAAATATTGCATCTTTCACTTCGGTGAATAATCAAATATTGCATTTTTCACTTCTGGTGAATAATCAAATTTAGAATTCACTTTTGATGAATAATCAAATCTAGAATTCACTTCTGGTGAATAATAAAATCTAGAATTCACTTCTGGTGAATAATTAAATATATTCATTTTCATATTCACTTCTAGTGAATAATCAATTTCCCAGATGTCATAAATGTTACACTCCAATTTTACTTTCAACATATTATATCATGGAGTCATTTGTATCATTCTATAGTGATACTAATCTGGGCATATTGAATATTTCAATGATTTATACATGTATGTTCTTGCACTTTATAAACTGCAATTTCTAATTTGCAGGAGCATAATCAATCATTGAAATAGATATCAATTTTGACATATAATCTACAATCATTTTACTTGAAATCCCAACGTACCCCGATCAACTGGTACATCAAAGAATACTCTCAAAGTACCGAGATGAGAATCATACATTTTGATCTCACTCATTGGTATATCAAAGAGCTCAAGCTAGTGATTTAGACTATAGTCTATCCACCATATGTCATGCCAGTTCTATGAAAAATCTTGCGCGCAACGAGTCGTCTTTTACGACTGTGAAATATTTTTCATTTGTACATATAATTACTGGCTTTACACATTTAAGCATTTGGACTTCAGGTCCTTGAACAATAATCCCTACATTGGGGTTATATACTTGGCCAAAGTATTATAATTTCATCAACCTCATTTTCATAAGAGGGTATGCAGTCGACTTATTTATCGATTCCATCTCAATATAACATAGAGAGATCTCTTTATATGTTCTATCATCAGCTACCTGAATATCTCATCATTTAACTATGTCCCTTTTACTCACTATGAGTATTTAGCCTCAAAGTGATCATCTCAATCATTAGAGAGATATTTGTTTTTGGAATCGATAATCATTATGTTTCAGGCATAATTACGTTTCAGGCGTGTTTTCCCCATAATGTTATCAATCGGCTAAAATGCCATAACACATGTCATTCTTTTAGAGATATAATCTCAATCATATATCTAAGTGCGCTTTTGGTGGATTGTATACATATCGCACTTTTACAAATCATAAAGCTTCTTGAGCTAATCCCTGTTTGACATAGAATATTGTTGTATGATAAACAATTTCTGAATAAGTTATTCTCATAGAAAATAATTTGAAACTTTTGATAATCTAACCGTTTATTATAGAACTTCTGGTTCAATACGGTTTTATTTCATTTCTATGTATGAATATTTGATTCAATACAATATTGTTAAACTTCTGGTTCAATACAATGTATATTTCATTTATGAGCTTCTGGTTCATACTATATACATATTTCACTTGTACGTATAAAATTCTGGTTCAGCAAGATATTTCACTTGTACATATGTATGAACTTCTGGTTCAATACAGTATTCATTTCATCAGTATGTATTTCTGTACATTTCAAATCAGTATACCTTTATTACTTTTATACCGAAAAATCAGGTACAATATCCAAGGAAATATCTCATGATCTCAATCTTGTCGCCAAATCTTCCCTTATATCGAAAAAGGTAATGACGCATTATCTCATTGTTCTCACCTTTTTAATAATTTATTCCATTATTTCTTGATGGAATCGATATCACTGACACGCGGAGCCACCGCTCTTTTACGCGTTGAATAATGCATTTAAATAGATGATTTGGGAGAAGGCTAGATCCATCAAAAATGGATATCATACTTTCAAATATTCACAAATATTATTCCAATCTTCCATTAAATGATTTGAGAAAAATTTATCGAATTAGGCTTGAAAGATTGAGGTTGCTGATGGATCATGGCATCCCAGAAGATGTTCGCTGGTTGATCGAAGCAAAAGTTCGATTAGCTGGCGAATTACCAGATTCATTTTCTAAGCACAAGCCTGGCTTAGGTAAGAGTACTTTTGCAAAGAAGCGAAGAGCAAAAAGATTAAATAGTTGCTACAAATGTGCTCGATGGACATGTGATACCCGTTGTAAATCAATAGGATATTCATCCATAAATCGAGACGATAAGATAGACTTCATTAAGGGTGGACTGAGTAAGGAGTCATTGGATGATATCCGATTGACTCTTGAGACGCACCCTAGTGGGTATGTGCAGCGTGAGCTACTATCTTTATGGGCTAAATTCATCAGCGATAAAGAGCGTTATAGTCTCAAAAATATAATAGCAAAAGATCCTGTTTGCCAGGTTGTTATAAACAATGATGTTTTGGCTATGCAGCATTAATACAAGGTAAATTATTTGATATATATACACATATAAAATATTTTTCTGTTTCCTTTCACGGGTTTTGATAAAGGCTGGTTAAAAATATTAAATCACCGAAAGGTGAGTAGGGTGATTTTTTCAAAAGTAAATCTTCACTTTTTCGAAATACGAGCAGTAAATAGTGAAGTTTTTCGAGTTTAAAAAGCCAATGATTTTCACAGTTTATGCATCCCAAAATATCATTTTCTCATAAGTTTTTCCTTCCTTATTCTCTCAAAGATGGAAGAATCAAAACTTCGACAGATTAAAACTATCTGTGTATTTTGTGGATCAAAAGTAGGAAAATGTTTTGGCTATCTAGAAGCTGCAGTGGATCTTGGAAAGAAATTGGGAGAGAAATGTATCACTCTCGTGTATGGAGGAGGTAGCAGTGGATTGATGGGTTGTGTTTCACAATCCGCTCAAGCAGAGAAAACAAGAGTGATAGGTGTTATACCTACTCCTTTAGCTGATATTGCAGGCAAAACACGAGGGCATGAAGTACAAACCTTATCTATCCATGAACGCATAACTTGCATGTTATATGGTTCTGACGCCTTCATAGCCCTGCCTAGAGGTTTTGGTACTTTAGAAGAAATCTTTACTATTACCTCATGGGCTCAACTAGATCTCCATACTAAGCCTATTGGGCTTTTAAATGTTAACAATTTCTTTGATGGTTTGCTAACATTTCTTGATTATGCTGTGGAACAGGGATTCACCTCTCCATTTTCTAGGAGAATCCTTATTTCTGCTCCTACTATCGAGGAACTGCTGGATAAGCTGCAATCATATGTCCCCATACAAGATCCAGCAGGAGTTAAGATAGATTGGTCTCAAGGAAGGGGAATCAAGCGAAAATGGAGTCCGGTTAATGTAAATTTATCTTTGTGAACCCTAGAATAGGTGGTGGTAGAGTACGGAGTATTCTCACTCTTGAGACACACCATAAATTTCTAGGATTTTATCAGTGTTTTAATCTTGTGTACCTCAAAGATTTAAGGTGGTAGAGTATGGAGTATTTCTTACTCTTGAGACACACCTTTTTCTTTATTTCCTCAAAATGTCAGAGATGGTAGGATACGGCTACTCCCGAAACACATCTCTTATTTTGAGGATTATAAATGTTTTTCCCCTTTTTCGTTTTGGATGTATGACTCGTTTATACTTCTTCAGGAGCAATAATAATATCATTTCAGTATGTTTAGATGATAATTTTTACTTCTTCTGGAGTAAATATGTACTTCTTCTGGAATACATAAGTGCTCGTGCAAAAACTTTTCCAGACACTTATCATCTAATATTCATCTCATAATACTGATGAGATTATTTTCACATTAGCTATGTCCGTGCTATCATGTGATATTATTTTATCATACATCAACATTCTCTTGTTGAATAATTTTCATCCACCCATTCAAATTCAGATATTGGTAACTTCTGGTACCATTGGATAAAATATTTTTATCAACATTTACCAACTTTTTGGTAGTGATAACTTCTGGTATCATTTGATGAAATATTATCTATCTTTAGTAGTGATAACTTCTGGTATCATTTAATGAAGTATTAAATAACAATATTTTATTAACAATAATAATACTAGGGTTATACCACCAAGTATATATTAACAATAATATTGTATATATATTAACAATAATAATACTGGGGTTATACCACCAAGTATATATTAAAAATAATATTGTATATATATATTAACAATAATGATACTGGGGTTATACCACCACGTATATATGTTGACAACAATCCTCTAATATGTTAGAATTAACCAACAATTGAGGTGTTTATATGTATTCAATTGATAAACCGACCATATAGGCGGTGTCAACATAATAAAATAATTAAACCGACCATATAGGCGATGTCAACATAATGAAATAATTAAACCGACCATATAGGCGGTATCAACATAATGAAATAATTAAACCGACCATATAGGCGATGTCAACATAATGAAATAATTAAACCGACCATATAGGCGGTATCAACATAATGAAATAATTAAACCGACCATATAGGCGGTATCAACGTAATGAAATAATTACCTTTCATGAGTGAGTGAATCATATCTTTCAGTCAAGGTATTCATAATAGTCCAATCCGTTACGGTGCGTGAATTTGCTTTGAAAGTTTCGGGTTACACAATTTCTCCAATTTTTTCTATGGACTTGGAATTGATTTTCTAATCTATGATGTATAAATGATTTTCTAATACCAAAAACACTAGATTTGAAATATGAAACGTTGATTAATAATAATCTGGTTTCTGATACAGAAGTTCATCATTTAGATGCAACTGTAGAGCATACTCCCGTCGTATTACTCAATTGGCTAGAGACTCGTGCTGATAACGTGTTATAAAACTATCAAAATCTAAACAAGAATTAGAGATGAAGAGATGGAGAGAATAAAGAGGAGAATTCTCATTCCATTAGGTGTGTGAAATACAACAATGAATGCCTCTATTTATAGGAAGATAAAGTCATTCACAATAATTCTTTACAATATTAATTAGGTGGGAGTTAGGTAAGAAATTAGGTAGAGATCTACAAAGGAATTTCTTAATAATTTCTAATAATTTATAACAGATTCTTCATAATTGGCCACTAGAATTTGGTAAAATTGCAATTGGGCCCTCAAAATTAAGGATTACTTAAAAATTGGCCACTATAGTTTACAAGATTTCAATTTAGCACCCAAAATTAATGATTATTCGTAATTTTCAGTTTCCATGTTTACTAGGTTGGTTGAATTAGTGGATGATCAAATTAGTGACCAATTATATTAGAACATGAATAGTGTTATATTCTAGAAATTGAAGGCATTATCAACATTGATGATATTGGCCTATTTTGTGTAACTACTAATGAAAACAAAGTGTATGTTTAATTATTTTATCAATCATGCAAAAATAATTAATCTGTCATTGTTTAATTTTTTTCGGATTTTATTGGTTAAGTTGTTGCCAAACACGGTTTATATATCAAAAATCAAATTCTTCTGCAATTATTTCGAAACACAGCGACATAGTGTTGCAAGATCTTGACTATTACCCTATATCTTTATAGTCAATAATTAATTATTTCAACTATTTTTTTAATGTTTGATTTATATTCTTGCTATTTATGTAGAAGATACAGGATAACTGTCACAGTTTGGGGATCATACGTTGATGAAATCAACTACTTTGATGCTTCGAGTAAGGAACCAAAAGTTATGATTATTCAGTTGTATCAACCAAAGAGATTTCAATGGCAGATAGGGTTGTGTAACGCATATCATGCAGCCAAACTATTGGTCAATGCAAGCGTTCAAGAAATAGAGGATTACAAGAACAGGTTATGCAAACAATATTGCATTTTTTCTTATTAATGGACAAAGTAATTCTCTAATTTTGCTTATACATTGTTATGTATTATTTAAGGCTATGTTTGACGATATTAGTTCAGTATAGACAATTGTGCATATGTCGTATTCATCCATTACCAATGTGGCAGACGAACTAGACAGTGATGATTTTGAGATGATGACACTTGAGGAAACATTTAATTGTAAAAAGGTTGCTTTTAAGGCATAAAACCTAAAGTTCTTACGGTGTTGATAAAATCTGTATTAATATGCATGCATTAATTGACCATTGGTTATATTTTTTGGTTGTGCAGAAGGACTACGGGGTGATGACCAGAATTTATCCCGTTTCGAATGGAGACTTGTCCTACATTAACTGTGAGAAATATCGCAAGAAACTAAAGGATTCACCCAGAGGATACTACTGTGAAATGTGTAATCTACGAGTAAATAATGTTGTACCACGATACAATATGAAAGTAAACGTTGCTGAAGAGACCCAGGACTCAACATGTTTTTCTTCATCATTGAATTTTGTTAGTTTATGCTGACTTTTTTTCATTATTATGTTTCAGTATATTTTTTTTTTTTCAATAGAATATATTCATGCATCGCATGTGTATGAAACTAATTATAATAACACTAAAAGGGCAATAAATTTGGCAAATGTTTAAAACCTTAGGTGGCGTTCTGTTTGTATTTTATTTTGTATTTTCATTTTCGAAAATGTTTTGTATTTTGTGTTTTCATTTTTGTTTTCAAATTTACTGAAAACGCGTTTGGTTTGTCATTTCTGAAAACTGTTTTTGAAAATGAAAAGCTGGAAAACACGTTCTGTTTGAAATTTTGCAAAATACTATTTAAACTATTTTTAATTAATTTGCTTGCAGAATACTACTAACTCCAACTCAAATTTCCTTTCACAATACACTAAAAATATGGTTACATCCAACACACTAATGTGAGCATTAAGAGTCTATATTAAAACAGCTTGATCAAGTTCGGGACTTGAGAAATCTCTACTTCTATTAAAATCCAGAAAATGCAAGTTCTTTCAAAACCACCAGAGTCCATTTATCATTGCATTTTTTGAAATATAACAACAAGAATTCTCATTTAATTTTTTTTTGTAATGTTGATATTGAATTCAATAAAACTTTATTTAAACTAAGTTCCAAGTTAGGATAATTCTCAAAAAAAAAAAAAAAAAAAAAAAAAATCTTTATTTAGGGTTAGTTCCAAATTAGGATAATTCTAAAAAAAATAATAAAAAAATAAAAAAAATAAAAACTTTATATTAAACTTAGTTCTAAGTTATATATTAAAAAAAAAAATCCCTCCGCGTTTTGGACATTTTTTGTCGAAATACACACGAAACGCCCAAAACGATGTTTCGGGCGTTTTCCGTTTTGTGTACAAATTTTTTTTTTTTGTTTTCCAAAATGCGTTTTCGAAAATGGTAAAGAGAACGCGTTTTTAACGTTTTCGAAAATAAAAACAGAAAACGACCTCAAAACAGCAAAGAGAACATGAGCTTAGTTTCTTTGTAATTTGTTGATATTTTATAGTTTTGTCTGAATATAATTTTAGGAAAAAACAAATAAGCAAAGAAAAATAGTTTGAAAACTAAATTTCATCCATAGTTAGGACTTCGGATACATTCCTCCATGGTCTAGGATTTAAATCCTTATTTTCAAAATTAATGAGCCAACTTAAAAAAAATAAAACTTATTTTTCTTAAGAGTGTGAGGAGTTGATATGACGTACAAATCTTGGGGATGATTCGACGTGAATAGTTAATGCTAAATAAGATGTATGGAAATGAGTGCCCCTGTTTGGTGGAGATTAAAATTAGATTTTTAGTAGATTTTGATAAAAGTTGATAAGATGTGTGGTTGAAAAGTTGTAGGTCCCACGAAATCTGTGGTTTAGATTGATTGTTGACTTTGACTTAGATTAAAATTTAGATTTTAATTCCTACCAAACAGGGGCTATTGAATTGTAGAAAAGTAATTGGATTTTAGATTTGGACAATTGGAGTGCAAAAATTATTAATTTCTAAGTTCTAACACATAGACTAGCAAATGAATCCACGTGAATAAACCATCTCGAAAATTTTTCTTGAATCAAATTTAAAGATTTACAAGTAACAATGTATTCGGGGGATTGATTATAACACACATTTATAATCAATACATTTCCCAAATCATTTTTTAATCACACACATTTTTCGAAATCACTTTTTAACCACAAATTTTACCTCGATAATTAAAATAACACCCAAAAATGGCGGCTGTCGGCTAATATATATGAATCTTGAATGGTACCATTTCACAATAACAATAAAGAAAAAAAAAAAAAAAAGGAGTTTAGTCCATATATATTCTTACGAGACAAATGCGATTAGCAATTGAACGGAGGAAGATCCGACGGATTTTGATATGATTCGATATCTGATTTATCAAAAACTCTACTCCCGAAAATCAGAAATCCAATGGTATAACCAGCAACGGCTAAAACAAAAGTTGCAGCATTGGACATCATGACCGCCAACATCACAAGATATGCCAAGCTAATCCGAATACCGTACAATCCCACCTGAATCATCCCAGCACTCACGTTGTTTCTCACCGAACTTATAAATCTCGTGTGTGACAGACATTCTACAATTAGAGACATCATAAAAACTATTACCAAATCTAGGATATATAGGCTCAAGTTCTCCGTGCCGCCAAAGAAAAATGTTGTGTGCTGATGCTGATCCATTTTCATTTTCATTTTTTCTGTTGTCTTCTTTGCAAGATCTCGACAACTTGGTATTGTAGATAAAAAAATTCTGGGTGTTTCGGATTTGGAAAATACAATGTTATAGGGAAGTAGAGCAGGGTAGGTGACTTGTTGCGACCTTGATATTTTTCATTGGTAGTACATTTTTATTTCAATTTTGTACTACAAATATTTAGCAACTTGGGTAAATTTCCGCCAGTACTTGCACTCGATTCTAGAGAACATATATGTGGATGGATTTGTCTACTTGTACATTCGGGTGTACTCCCCTTCGTAATATGTGTGGAACCAGTGTACATATGGAGATGTGTTTCCCACACACGGAACTTATACTTAGTGTGAGAAAGAGTATACTCGAGAATAAACCTTTGAATGTACATGTAGTAACGTCCTATGTGGATATAACACATCTAGTTGTAACAAACCATCAATTAAGTGCCTTGGAGTTTTAATATCTGAATCGGCTCATCAGTTAGAAAATCGTTGACATTAGAGTCTACAAATGACCCAAAAACTATCGAGTTTTTATAAAAATCGGTTGAACCAAACCCTTTAACCAAGTAGATCATTGTTAATTGAAAATTTTCAGATTTTATTTCTGTCGTGAATAGTTTTATTTCACTATAGGCTTGAATTTTCATTTTTTTTAATAGTTTTTCCAACATAATATCTTTGACTTCATATTCATATTGAAAATCTTTCTCCTTGAATTTTGGAGTAAAGAAATAAAAAAATAATGTAGGATTTATTATATGATAAATTAATTTTTTTTATTTTTTTATTTAATAGAAGTTGATCCATCAATTCAACCACCGCGTTAGCGGTTGAACCACTGTGATCCAGGTCTTCATTCGAGTCAATGCTCAAGTTGTGTTTGAAATAACATGCCTATCATCAATAATTTATTTCAATTATATAATTTATAAATAACTAAAATAAAATTTTATCCATTATCTCGTCTAATATTTTTTTTTACTAGACCTACACATAAAAAGTCAAAAATATTTGGTTTATAAATTAGTTTATTTATAATTTGAGGTAAAAAGTAGTGGTTGAAAATTAGAGAGAAAAAATGTACATAGTTAAAAAGTGATTTGATTGTGTGGTTTATAAACACAAGTTGATAAAATAAGTAGGTTAAAAATCGATAAGATTTGTAATTAAAGATGAATTAGAAAAATAAAAATAAAGAGCCAAACTTATATCATTAGTGTTTGGTAAACTTTTATTATAATCAACACAATTTTCAATACCATTTTTTGATCAAACATTTTTTCTTTCTCCAAATTTTAACCACACATCTTATTTAAAAAATATAAATAATATAAATAATTATCTATTATAACAGTTGTCGATCACAATTAGTTTAAGTACAATTTGCACTATTAGTAAGTGTACTACTGCATCTGCATGACTCCCGCTTGCACGCGTAGTACAATTATGAAAAGATAAGAGTTCCAATTAGCATGTTTGTCAAAATATGTTTTTTTATATTTTCAAACAATATAATTTTCTAACTTACTTTTTAATCACATACATTTTTTCTCTTCAATTTTTAATCACATATTTTATCTTGAAAACATAAAAAAACATGTTTTTAAACATATGTTTAAAAATATTTTTTTATATTTTCAAGGTAAGATATGTTGTTGAAAAGTGTAGAAGAGAAAATATGCGTAATTAAAAAATGATTTAAAAAATTGTGTTGTTTAAAAAAATGTTTATTTTAGATTTGCCAAACAGATAAAAATTTGGAATTATATTGTTGAATAATCAGTACTCAAATTTTTTTATATTCATAATTCCTTAGAAAAATACAACTATATAAGTATTAAAGCATAATGACTAAAAAAAAAAAAAATGCTGACTTATTAAAACATGGCTTCTTCTACATTATATGCTAATTTGTGTAGAACATTTTTTGAATGAGTAAAAGACTATTAAAACAAAAGCAATGTTCTAAAAGGCGTAATGCGTTGTGAGACTCGAGATCGAGAATCAAAAATTACAAGTTTATCCTTGTTAAAGCGAAGAATATGCGTCATAATGCGCTTAACATTTTTAATATTATTTTAATTTTAATTATTTTTAAAACGTTAAATATATTTTTATATAAAAAATAGATTTTTTTATTAAAAAAAAATTGTTTAGGCGGGATTATGCGCCCCTAGGCATGATTAGACGCGCCTATGTGGCAAAAAAAATTTGAACGCATTTTTACACGCATACTTTCGATGCGATGCGTTTCGTCCAAGCCCGTGCCTAGGCAGCTCATTACGACGTATTTTCGAACACTGAACAAAAGACACCATAATCTAGTAAAATAAAGAAGTAAAAGATATCGCAATTTATTATGTTGTAATAAACAATATATTATCGAGTAGTACTGCATACTCTAAATTAAGTTAAGCTCTTACAAATTTATCCAACTAGGGTCACGTCACAGGGTTTGTTGACCACAAAATCCGGCTGGACCTTGGACCAACACGTCTCAGCTCCTCCCTCTTGAACACGTGGATCTTCTGCGCACTGTGACAAACAATCAGTTTGCAAAGGGGGCCGAGGTGGCTCCCGTTAGCACTCCGATGCCTAAGTCAGTACCCATGTCAAGCAAATATAATTTGAGTGCGGGAAATATAAGTGCGTAAAAGAGAAAAAAGGGAGTGAGAGTAAATATTTAGTTAAGAGAGTAAAGATGCTAACCCCTTTATTGGAGGCAAGTGTGCTCTATTTATAGAAGGTGTAATTATCTTAGATTGTGACATGTGTTATACTTTACATGTGGTAAGATCCTGACTCTTCATGAGGTAAACCATTTCTTTGGTTATAATCATTACTACATGTCATAGGGTTAAAGCAACCATCAAATCACTTTAAAGATGTTGTCACATCAAGCTGTCTTGTCACCTTTTCAGGGTACTCTCCTCGGCTGAGGAGTACCTCGGCATAAGGGTACATCGGCACAGCATCACCCCGGCTTAGGTTACCTCGGCACAGCATCACCCCGGCTTAGGTTACCTCGGCATAGTATCACCTCGGCATATAAGAATCCAGCAAATTTGGTATCCGCAGTTTTGGCCTATAGGTCATGATTAGGCGACTGGATGTTTTGTGGCTCCCCTGGTGGGCCCATATAGATGATGTGTCATGTCCAATTTAGTTATGGTCATAACACTAGTCCCTCAAGTCTGGTTGGTTCATTTATGTGCGAACCGGACTTGAAAATATAAGGGATCGAAGATGATGGAGTGTGTGTATACTCTAAAAAATAACCAAAACACAATATATCTAAAAAAAATCCTTATTGCAAGACATAACCAGAATGGAAAAAATAGAATATATTTTACATGGTAAAACATCGCCGATGAGGAATAATATAGGCACCTGGGGCCCACGCTTTAATATAGTTTGGACACTTGGGTCCTTATTTGAACACTTGACAACCCTTTCAAGTAGGCTTTTCTTGGTTATATTAAGAGAGTATTGGGCTGTGTTATTCAAATTTTGAAAGTGCATCTTTTAGCCCAACAAAAAGAATACTCGAGTGTGCTTCGAACTTATGAAGACATATAAGCTCATAGTAATATCCCAAGCATGCCTCAAATAGGAGGGAAATTATAAGGTTGTCTTCAATAACATTGAAGATCTTACTCCTAGATGTGTGAGGGCTAATAGCCCGTCTGGATTGTAGAGTGTATATGCTTAATTCAAGCGACTGGAGGGCTTACAAGTCTGTCTCGTTTTGATATGTATATCTCTGGAGAATATGAAACAAAGTATATATATACATTGTGTCTCGTGTTGACATGCATGTATATGCTCTCTAGTCCCTTAAATTTGGATGTCCCAGGCATTCATGGATGGGATTCGAATTTATAGCTTTTGGATGTTTTTCTTAGAGTGAAATCGACCGATGAAAGAGTACTTTGTAAAAGGAGTTCATTGAAGAAGTCCTTCTCTTGTAAGGATTCCTTAGGAAGAGGGGTTCACCATTTGGAGGGAGTCAATTAACGTAGTTCTTCTCTTGGAAGAAGTCCCTTGTAGGAGTCCTTCTCTTTGAAGGGGTCCCTCACTTGGAGGGGGTTAATGGAAGAGGTATTTCGTAAGGAGTTCATGGAAGACGTCCTTCAAGACAGGTACTTCGGAAGAAGTCCATGGAAGACGTCTTTCGGAAAGGAGTCCATGGAAGAGGTGCTTCGGAAAGAAGTCCATGGAAGAGGTGCTTCGGAAGGAGTCCATGGAAGAGGTCCTTCGGAAGGAGTCCGTGAAAGAGGTGCTTCGGAAGAGGTGCTTCGGAAGGAGTCCATGGAAGAGGTGCTTCGGAAAGGAGTCCATGGAAGAGGTCCTTCGGAAGAGGTGCTTCGGAAGGAGTCCATGAAAGAGGTCCTTCGGAAGAGGTGCTTCGGAAGGAGTCCATGAAAGAGGTCCCTTGGAAGGAATCCACTTAGGCAATAAGAGGGAAGCACTTCGGCCATGCCACTTAGGCAATATGAGGGGGAGCCACTTCGGCCGTGCCACTTAGGCAATATGAGGGGAAGCACTTCGGCCTTGCCACTTTAGGCAATAAGAGGAAAGCTACTTAGGCCATGCCATTTAGGCAATATGTGGGAAGCACTTCGGCCATGCCACTTAGGCAATATGAGGGGAAGCACTTCGGCCGTGCCACTTAGGCAATATGAGGGGAAGCACTTCGGCCGTGCTACTTAGGCAATATGAGGGGAAGCACTTCGGCCGTGCCACTTAGGCAATATGAGGGGAAGCACTTCGGCCGTGCCACTTAGGCAATATGAGGGGAAGCACTTCGGCCGTGCCACTTAGGCAATATGAGGGGAAGCACTTCGGCCGTGCCACTTAGGAAATATGAGGGAAGCACTTCGGCCGTACCACTTAGGAAATAAGAGGGAAGCTACTTCGGCCATGCCACTTAGGCAATATGAGGGAAGCACTTCGGCCATGCCACTTAGGCAATATGAGGGAAGCACTTCGGCCGTACCACTTAGGCAATAAGAGGGAAGCACTTCGGCCATGCCACTTAGGCAATAAGAGGGAAGCTACTTAGGCAATATGAGGGAGGAAGAACTTTGGCCATGCCACTTAGGCAATATGAGGGGGAGCCACTTCGGCCATGCCACTTGGGGACGATAAGAAGGAGAGTCCCTCTTTCGAGGAGGCCTTTCTTCAAGGCATTTGTTACCAATCTTTTTCAAAAGGTTTCCTTCCTTTTTCAAGGTTTATGTAGTATTTCTCCTCTCTTTTTCAAGAGGTTCTTCACCTTTTTTTCAAGGTTTTTATGGTTATTCACTCTTTTTCAAGAGGTTATCAGCCCTTTTTCAAGGTTTTTGTGGTTCTTCACTCTTTTTCAAGAGATTATCAGCCCTTTTTCAAGGTTTTTGTGGTTCTTCACTCTTTTTCAAGAGGTTATCAGCCCTTTTTCAAGGTTATTACACTTGTGTTTCAAAGTTATTACACCTTTTTTTCAAAGATGACTAGCTTATCTTTCAAAGCTTTTGCCTTTTTCAAGGCCAACCAGCTTATCTTTCAAAGCTCTTGCCTTTTTCAAGGCCAACCAGCTTATCTTTCAAAGCCCTTGCCTTTTTCAAGGCCAACCAGCTTATCTTTCAAAGCTCTTGCCTTTTTCCGCTTCTTCGTAAATGGTTCTTCATCCTTTTTCAGGACTACCTTTCTATGTATGGCTTTTTACCATGTGTTTTCGTGGTTAGCAATATGGTTTCCCACAGACGGCGCCAAAATGTTGACCACAAAATCCGGCTGGACCTTGGACCAACACGTCTCAGCTCCTCCCTCTTGAACACGTGGATCTCCTGCGCACTGTGACAAACAATCAGTTTGCAAAGGGGGCCGAGGTGGCTCCCGTTTGCACTCCGATGCCTAAGTCAGTGCCCATGTCAAGCAAATATAATTTGAGTGCGGGAAATATAAGTGCGTAAAAGAGAGAAAAGGGAGTGAGAGTAAATATTTAGTTAAGAGAGTAAAGATGCTAACCCCTTTATTGGAGGCAAGTGTGCTCTATTTATAGAAGGTGTAATTATCTTAGATTGTGACATGTGTTATACTTTACATGTGGTAAGATCCTGACTCTTCATGAGGTAAATCATTTCTTTGGTTATAATCATTACTACATGTCATAGGGTTAAAGCAACCATCAAATCACTTTAAAGATGTTGTCACATCAAGCTGTCTTGTCACCTTTTCAGGGTACTCTCCTCGGCTGAGGAGTACCTCGGCATAAGGGTACATCGGCACAGCATCACCCCGGCTTAGGTTACCTCGGCACAGCATCACCCCGACTTAGGTTACCTCGGCATAGTATCACCTCGGCACAGGGTCACCTCGGCATATAAGAATCCAGCAAATTTGGTATCCGCAGTTTTGGCCTATAGGTCATGATTAGGCGACTGGATGTTTTGTGGCTCCCCTGGTGGGCCCATATAGATGACGTATCATGTCCAATTTAGTTATGGTCGTAACAGGGTTCATTGTTGTCAAGCCTTTTGTTACTAAGGAAAGCAGCGCACGCAACAACATAATAAAATATTACAAGAAGGATTGATCGGACAATGTTGATCACCGCTACCCTTTCTCCAACTCGTCTTCACAGTGGCCATTGCTCCAGCCTTACAGGAGCTCAGTTGTAAGACGGCTGATCTTGATCATTATTCCATCGGTAACAGTTGTACGGTTGTACCGAAATTGCTCGTTTATGTAGACATAGCACAGTCTTTATGGGGCTTAATTGCAACATCCAAACTACATAAATACAAGGGTAAATCAAGGTTTGTCAATGTCTCAATGAAGAATTTTAAGTCTGCCAAAGGAAAAAAAAAAGATTTAAGGAAAGACAAAACAACACAAACAAATTCTATTATTATGCCTTTGTTTGGCGACAGGTGAGTGGATTATAAACATGTTTTTTTCAAATCTTGAGGTAAATAAATGGTTAAAATTTGGAGAGAGAAAAGATGTATTGTTAAAAAATTGTATTGAAAATTGGAATGATTATCAGCGAAAAGTATCCGAACAGGTTGTATGTTATGAGAACATACTGTATAAATCATCTATAAGCACACTACTAAATTTGTAAGTATTAGGGGCAAAATAATTTATACGTCCCTATTAATAATTAATTAGGGACGGTAATATGTTTGGCCCCTATAATTTTTCTAAAAATTAATTAAGGACGGAAATATGTTTAACCTCTATTAACATTAATTAGGGCAGATAAAAAGGCCCCTAACATTTTCTCGAATATTTTCGAAGTTCCTGAGAAAGTAAGATATTGAAGCTTTTCCGGCTTAAAAAAGAAAATATGAAACTTCACACCTTAAAGTTCATTGGACGAAAAGAGATTTTGAGGGGTGATTTCTTGGTTTCGTCCAGTCATTAATAACATAATTATTTTTAGATATTACATAGTTATTTCAACCTATAATTTTCCGTTACGAAAAAGAATTAGACATTGTAGATTCGTGTATTTCAATTAAAAGACTTGAGGTAGCAAAGCCTTGGGTAAAAATAGCAGTTGTCCTACCTAATCATGAAAGAATGACTTGGATGAGTGTTTGGTAGATACTTGACTTCCTTCTGAGAAATACATTCCCTAGAAAAGAGGAGTCTTTCAAGATGCGACTAGAGAATAGCCAAAAAGAAGGATGTCGGGGTCTCAGAGAGAGCATTCAACGAACTATGCTAACGGCTCACCGGGAATACCTTTACCTTATTCTCCTACAACTATGAATAGATCTTACTTATGGGTAAGAGTAGGAACATCTATTAATCCGTTTCATGGACTCTTCTAGAAAGAAGGTGTAAATATTATTGATCCTTTGCTTCAAAAAGATTGGTGCCTAGACCAGTGCTTTACTCTATTTGTTGACTAGAAGGAGGAGCATTGGTATTTTGTTTGAATCTAGAAAAAATACAGAAATAGACTAAGACGTCACTTCGAATTTGAATAAAGACGCCCTCGGTACAATATTGACGATCCTACGAAATCGAAGAATTTCTTGGGAATCCTACAAGATCCATTCATTCTTTTTTCTCTGATAGATGGTCACAACTTCATCTAGGTTCGAATTCAACAATGTCAGCTATCGCCCTTGGGCTTGGGCTAAGAACCAGAGAACGGAGAAGATCTAAAAGAATTAGCTCGGGTTCAAAATGCTTGATCGGAATTATTGAATTGAGAGGGATCAAGAATTCTCACTATTTCTCAGATTGCTTCTCTACAAACAGAGGAAGACACTCATGAAGTGGACGAATTCGGTGAAGAATTACTGTACGGAGCTGAGGGAACCTTGATAGAGCGCATATTTTCTATTTAAATTTTGATATTTTATCTTACTCCATTGATTTTAAATGCTTAAATTGTGGATATTAATCATATTTTATGTTTTGTGGAGTAGGTGGGGAATTGAGATCAAATTGGGCTCAAAACCACAATTTGGAAATAACAAGTTTGGAACTCAAAAAGTTCATGATCAGATCAGGACTTTGCATAAGACGTGGGCGCGCCTTATTAATTCTGAAAGACAGCAACCTCAAATATTTAATGGGCTGGACTTGTGGACTTTGGAAGTAAATGAGCTCAAATGTTGAACTTGAAAAAGATGGCAGCACTTTTTTTTTTTTTTTTGGGAAAAAGCTGAATTAAGGAAAGAAAGGGCAAGACAAAGAAAAAAAGGAAAATCGGGAAAAAAAAAAAAAGGAAGGCTGGGGACAAACTAAAAGGAAGGAGGGGGCGCGACTGGAGACATTTTCCTCTCTCGAGACACAGGAGACGTTTCTTTTATTTGATTATTATTATTATTCCTTTTTAGTTTTAAAAATATTGATTGATGGATAGCTAATTTTCTTATTCCAGTTCAAGGTTATTCGAAGTTTTGATTCACCAAGAATTGTGAGATCTAATTAAATTTAATTGTTTCTTTAATTGTTCTCTATTTATATGTCTTTTGCTTGTGAATTGAAGTTGTTATTTTGATTGATTAATTCAAAGTGCACGTTGTTTTAATTGTCAAAATGATACTTGGTCAATTAGAAATCTAAATCCGTAATTGTTTAGATTTTCTAATACAAGTGGCAAATAACATAGTTAATTATAGACTGATTTTTGACTCGTGTTATGAAGATATATAACCTAACTTAAATGAATCACACGTTTGAATTTGTTGGTTAGAATTGGTCGTCTCTCTAGAAATTAATGCTATTGGTAAATTAAATCCTATGATCGTATCTAGGGTTGTTTATTGATTAGGGAAATAATCAACGAGCGTCTCTTGATTATCGATAAAGTAAGGAGAGATAGGTTGTTAGATCGTATCAATGACCATAATCAATTTAGAGAATGATTTAAGGATTTTATTCTTGCATCTATGATCAATTCCGTGAATCAATACTGAGATTATACATTGGGCTGGATATATGTTTAATTTGATATTTCTAAAAATTTTAATTTCGCACTCGTTTATTTACAAATTGATTTTACATTCAAAATTCAAATCCCCCCTTATTTTTAATTCATTGCTTTTGATTTTTCCGAAGAATTAAATCTAACCAGTTTCTGTGGATTCGACATTGCTCACCACTATTGCAATTTATTTTTATAAGAGCAAGAAATTATTATTTGTTGGATTCGACACCCATCAAACCTAGCCCAAGAACCAGATTGGAAAGAGTCAAGCATGGGCTAATTCATAGATTTTTGGGCTTTGATTATCAAGGAACAGAGACTTTACAAATAAAGTCCAATGATTGGCTATTAGATCAAATGACAAAGATGGATTTGTTGAGAAAAAGATGGATTTTCCTTCGACTAGGAAGACAAATAATCTCTCTGAGAACTATTTGCTCTCTGTAGATGCGGGAGATCTAGAAATTTCCTTTTCGTAGTTGTAGAAGCAGTTTTTTTGTTGGAATCGATGCCGGTTCGATTCCCGCTACCCACTTATATCCTTTTTTCTAAATATTCTATTCGAATTATATTCTAAAATCTATTATAATTAGAATCGACATAGTGAAATCCCCTATTTCATATATAGGAAAAAGGAATGATCTTCATCGGCGCCTGACCTTGAGATGTGGATCATCCAAGGCACATTAGCATGGCGTACTCCTCCTGTTCAAACCAGGGTTTGAAATCAAACCTCTCCTCAGGAGGATAGATGGGGGGATTCGGGTGAGATCCAATATAGATCCCAATTTGTGTCCTACCATACCATACGATATGTTATATAAATAGGCAAATGAAAGGGAAAATTGGCGCAAAAAAATAGTCTATGTAGCACTTCTTATAATTAGGGGCATAATAAGTGATTCTCCCTTATTAATATTTATTAAGGACGAAAGTCTATTTAGTCTCTATTAACACTAATTAGGTCGAATATAAATGTCCTTAGTAATTTATTAGGGGAAAAAGTCCATTTAGTCTCTATTAACGCTAACTAAGATGGATATAAATGCTCTTAATATTTTCAATATTAAATAGGGCAAATTGAAATGTCCCTAATATTTTCCCAAAAATTCCCCCCACCCAAAGAAACATTTGTCTAGATGGCAATTATTGTAATTAAAGATATAAATAAATGCCTCTAATATGGATTTATCATATTTTTAACTAAAAATAATAAAATAGTAAAATGTTAAGGATCATATAAACTGAAAATATAACAATTTAAAGATATAGGAAATCAAAAGTTTTTAACTCATCCCTAGTCAAGTATATTTTAAATTAATTAAAAATATAATAATATGAAATCATATTAAAAAAATTTAAATTATTGGATAATAAATTAGTTTAATAATAGTAACTGAGAAGTTATATTATAACATTATATATTTTTTGATAATAAATTAATGAATTATTTAATGTTGTTAAATAAGGAGTTAAGAGTATATAGTTAAATATATAAGGGTAAAATATGTATTCAAAAGTTTCTCCTCCATCCTCCATTTATATATACTAGTGGCATACACGTGCATTGCACGTGATCGACCAATGATTTAGTTTTTAATATCTTCAGAATTTTTGATTATTAGTTTTCAATAGTTACACAATTATAGTAGGATTTATAAATAAAGATGGAATAACATGTTATATATTGTACTTGATGTTTCTCACTTGTGAGAAAATAAGAAATAGACGAATTTATTTCAATTCAATAACTGAGAAAAAAAATCCGATCAAGATAAGAAAAAATTGTAATCCATACTGATGCAATAGCTCCTTTTCAAAACTCTGGCTTGTATTTTCTCCTCCTCCATCTAAATTTACTTCAATTCGCCAAGCAAAAAAAATTCGACAACTGGTAAAGAAAAAATTACTATATATTCCGATGCAATAGCTCCTCTTTTAAATTCTAGCATGTTTTTTTAACGTGCTGCGGACTTCTTTGCATAGATAGACTCGAGCAAGTTGAAATAAGGACAAGTTTTTGAATCCTAAGGCTGCCTCTTTTTGCTATCTTCTACTCTCTTGTAATAATTGTTTATATTCTCTCATTTCTATTTACACCTCTTTGAGCTTCTATCATAACTAAGCTTCTTCATGGCAGAAGAAATCTCCTCCCACAATGGTCCTTTCGCCTCATTATCATTGTATTTCAAATCAAGATCGGTTCTAAGAGTAATCAAAGCTTCAAGTTCTATCATTGTATTCTCAACAACACTATTCTCTTGTTTACCAGAATGATTTGAAATCTCCCCAACACCATTTTCTTGTTTATAAATGCGCTCTCCAACACATTGTCGTGTGTCTCCAAATATTTTCCAAATATAGGAAATGGGATATCGACATTTGCAGAGTTTTCGACTATTGCAAGATCCTATGCAAAAATGCAAGCACAGCTACATTCTTTGCTGCAGAAATTGCTCGTTCTTGGGCTAAAAAATCTTGTTCTCTCTTTATTCTAGCCATTTCTTGTACTTTCCACGCTTCATCTCTCGCTATCCGATCCATCTCATATTTGTCAATGGCTTTTAAGAACTTGTTCTGTAAGTCCTCTTGCTTCTGCAAAGCATCCTTCATTAATATCTCAATATTTTTTGCTAACTTCCTCTTTCTCTTAACACTTCCTTCAGATCTCTCCTCCTCTGAGGACGCAGAGGTGGACATGAAATCAACATCGAGACCTTGATTTGAACAAGGTACCCTAGAATCTTGATTTCAGTCAGGTACTTGGTTCAAAGGAGGCGATGGAACTGAGATTATCAAACACCTCTAATAGCTCAAAAAATCTTTTTTTTTTCCATTTTGACGATTGGATATGCCTTCTTTTGTTCTCTTTTGGTACTATAGATGTTCTTGAATTTCTCTTTACATTTCTTGGCACTTCGATTGTATCCAAGTTCACCTAATTTCTTGAAAGAAAAAAGAAAATAATAAATTCCCCGTCAATCCTATTTCGGCTTTAGAATTCAGAAATCAATGTAAAAACAAAAGAATAAGCCATTTTGGACAAAGCATAGAAAACACACTTAACAAAATCATCAACTTTAATCAACAAGGAGTGAATTGGTGCAAATTACAAATAATCAAAATGATGTGATCCCGGGAGGGGGTCACGACGGACACGCGGAATGAACGCCGGGAAAGTTCCGAATTCAGGTTGGAACGGACGGTAACACTACGACCCGAGCCTCACGACGCAAGAACCAGGGGCATATCAAACCCGAGACCCGTTACGATGCGGAAACAAGAACCGTAATGGTTTGAACGCCACAAAGGATGCCCACACCTTTGATAAGTTCGATTGGTGAATGCCACAAATATTACACAATATTTGATAAGTTCGAGTTAAAGGGAATCCTCACCTTTAGAGAGTAAAAACACTCAATATGTTTCATTCAATAATCAAAGTCTTAATAATCTTTTTGTATTAAAATGAAGACGCCTTTATATAGGCAACCAGAATAAAGATCATAATCTACTTAGGAAACTAAATAAAATCTAATCTAATTAGGGAATAGATAAAACTTATCAAAATAGACTCCTAAAATACTAAAATAGGAAAAAGGAATTAAAATATAAAAAAGGAAACAAAAATCCGCATGATTTTACGCTAATCTGTATTTACGGCCGTGACAACATTCCTTACGGCCGTAACTGTACTTCTGCTTAAGGATTACGGCCGTGACCATAAACTTACGGCCGTAACTGTTAAAATCTTGGAATCTTTAATTTCCACCCGTGGCTGACTTACGGCCGTGACCAGATAGCTTACGGCCGTAAATACGAATCTGATCCATTTTGACTTGATTTGATCTTTGAAGCTCTCCGAACCTGTTTGAATTCTTGTTTTGGCTTGAATTGTAGTTCTTTCCGTCAAGCCCGCCATGATTCTCATCACAAAATTATTAGCATCAATCTCATATGTGGAAACAAAAGAAAATACCAGATTAGTTATTAATAAATCGAAAATACAAAATCTACAGCTAAAAGTTTTATACTCGAATAATTCTCAATTGAAATTTACTACAAATTCAAAACTGTAGGGTGGGAGGGAGTGTAATGTAACTAAACTCGTATCTAACGTAGTTAGTTCTGAAAGAATGAATGCATTACCTCAATGACTTTTCCACTATCCATGACCAGAATTCTGTCAGCGTCTTTTATGGTAGACATCGTTCACAACGTAAGGTACATATTACGAGTCCAATCCCATAAAAAACAAGAAAAAAAGATACTGTCTTATTCTGCAAAAGTGAAGCAAAGAACTCCAAATTTTAGACTAAAACTCGACTTTCAATAATCAAATATTGCGATCTAATCTTTGAACATGCTTCACCCTCAAACAATCAACTTTAAAGTTACCAAAAGAATACAACGAACATCGAAGATATTGAAAAGCATCAGCACCACACTTTTAAAACTTGGTGCATCTAGTGTATTATTCTTTGGAGGTGTCCAAAGTCATCTTGAGTGATCCTCTCACAAATCTCTCATAGATGCTATATTAATTAATTCATAGATACACCTATTTCTATTTACCTTCTTCTTGTTTTCCCAGAAACCCATCCTTATGTTCTTATCTCAGTCAAATTCTATTTACACGCTGACTGAATGTAAGGGGAATATCAAGTTCTCACTTTTGATAGAAAAGATTAGCATTAAAATAATTAAATAATAGACATCCAATTCTCCAAAATCCCAAATATTTAAAATAAAAAAAGGGATAACGTAAAACTGAGAATCATTTACCTGTTAGCACAATCGTTCTCCACCCGAAACTTTATTTCTCTTCCTAGTATAGTACCAAAAATTAATTCTCTTTCTCAAGGATAATTTATTGATTGAATTTCCAGATGATTCATTGCACGGCCCAAATGTGGAGGACTCAATTCTCTTGAGCAACCAAAGATCAAAAGCTATATTAATAGTTTTCAGACTGGATTTAGAGCATTTTGGGTCCTGGCTAATTAGAACTAATGCATCGACTGTCTTGAGATGCACTATAGTATACCTTTGTCGAAAATCACTACCATTACAAAATTTGGAGAAAACGGTCGATATAGAATTAATTGGAGAAAACGATTGGGCATAATACTAAATAATATGATTTTCATGATTAATTAATGGTTAATGGTTTGTTAGGTATTTTAAGTGAATTTTGAGGACTGGTTGCCGATTCTTCCTCTGACAAGAAAATTTTAAGGTCGGAAGTAAAGGGAGAAAGTGATATATAAACATACACAATTATTATTATTATTATTAATTAGGAATTAGAAAAGTTCGATAACTGATGCATTTAGATTTCAGTTTCCATAACCATGATCATTAGAACTTTAATGCCCTAATAAACAACTACAATTATTTGTCGATTCAATTTCTTCAGCCTTTTAACCCACGACCTTGTTTCATCCCAAGATTATTGACATTATTGTTTAAACTACACATTTAAATACGGTTCTAAAAAATTAGATTTTTATTATTTAATAAAACATTAATCATCATCAACAACAGAAAAATGGAGGGGGAAATAACCTAATCGATCGCCTCCAAAAATCGGACTTCATGGTGGAGCAGATTTTTGTATCCTCCAGCAACTTGAATAATTACAATTTGACGCCCATTGAATCTCGAACTTCAATGTCGTTGGATGGGTGGGGGGGCCCACCCCCTATGAGGGGGCAGGGAAAATGATCCCCTTCCCGCGGATCATTTTCGATAATTATTAATCAACGTCCTCCAATTTTCATATGAAGAGCATTTTCGCATGTATTAATTAATAATTGTTCACAAATAAGGACGGTTTGGGAATTTCAAGAAAAAAGTAAGGGTAAAACAGTTCAAAAAAGTTTCTCACCTCAAGGGCCTTTTAGAGGTAGTATGGATACGGATATATTTATAAAATATAATATAGATGTAGATTAAGTGATGTTAAGATAAAATCAATCATCCCAACAAAATATAACCTAACCCAACCCATAATAAAATAACAACAAAATCTAAGATTTGTAAAAATTATTTCAACAATGGTTCAATACAGAAGATTATAAGCTAAGAACGAATAAATTTAATATTCCCTCCAATTATATAATTGACTTCAATATTTCTTCACTTTACTTTGAGCTTCTCCCTCTTTAATCAATATCTCCAACTATCCAAACAAATTAAGTAAATGCTAAATGAATTCCATCTAAATGTTTTTGGAGAGAAAAGATACAAAAACAACTCAAAAACAAGAACACCAGGTCTAAAGAGGGGGTATTTATACAAAAATGAATTCTAACCTAAAAATACCCTTAAACTATCCAAAAAATCATAAGAAGGAAGGAAAACCGCCAAAATGTTCTCATGTTCTCTTTACTGTTTTGATGTCGTTTTCTGTTTTTATTTTCGAAAACGCTAAAAACGCGTTCTCTTTACCATTATCGAAAACGCATTTTGAAAAACAAAAAAAAAAAAATTGTACGCAAAACGCCAAAAATCTCGTTTTGGGCGTTTTGTGTGTATTTCGACAAAAAATGTCCAAAATGCGGAAAACGCGTTTTGGGGTTTTTTTTTTTTTTTATATAAATAATTATCTTAACTTAGAATTAAGCTTAATATAAAATTTTTATTTTTTTATTACTTTTTTTGAAAATTATCCTAACTTGGAATTAAGTTTAAATAAAATTTTATTGAATTCAATATCAACATTACAAAAAAAAAATAAGTGAGAATTCTTGTTATTATATTTCAAAAAATGCACTGATAAATGGACTCTAGTGGTTTTGAAAGAACTTGCATTTTCTGAATTTTAATAGAAGTAGAGCTTTTTCAAATCCCGAACCTGACCAAGTTGTGTTAATATAGACTCTTAATGCTTATATTAGTGTGTTGCATGTAACCATGTTTTCAGTGTATTGTGGAAGGAAATTTGAGTTTGAATTAGTAGTATTCTGCAAGCAAATTAATTAAAAATATTTTAAGTAGTATTCTGCAAAATTTCAAACAGAACGTGTTTTCCAACTTTTCATTTTCAAAAACAGTTTTCAGAAATGACAAACCAAACGCGTTTTCAACAAATTTGAAAACAAAAATGGAAATAGGAAATACAAAACATTTTCGAAAATGAAAATACAAAATAAAATACAAACAGAACGCCACCTAAGTTTGGGCCTAACCGATTTCCAACAAAGGCCAAATAATTTTTATTTATTTATTTTTTTAAAGTCATGTGATCGCATGATAATGGAAATTTAGAAGGGAAAAATACATAACTAAGGAAAATATTCATTTATAATTAAAAAATTCATAATTAATTAATTAAATATATTTTATTGTTTAAATAGATTAAGGTCATAATAATATAAACTTATGGTCACAATTACAAATTTCTTAGGTTACAACTTATTTCTTAGTTACAAATCTCGAATTTTTTATGTCACAATTTTTCTCGGTCCCAAATCTTAAGTTAAATAGTCACAACTTAATAATTTTTGAGTCACAATTTCACCATTTGTCACAAATCACAAATTTCATAAGTGGACAAATCATAACTTTTTTCGGTCATGGATTACAAATTTTATAAGTCACGGTTTATTTCACAATTACAATTTATCAATTTTTTTTATCATGACTCATTATTTGATCACAAATTATCAATTTAATTAGTCATAATTTATTTCTCATTCACAAACCACAAATTTTATAGGTTACAAATTATTGTAACAATAATTAATTGGTCACAACTTATTTTTTGGTCACAATAATTTAATTAAAAGCCACAAATTATCATTTAGCTCGTGCGATTGCATGGGCCAAACTTGACTGAATTCTTGCAACCCAGTCCTATCTTAATTGCAGCCTGGTCCTCCACATTTCAAAGAAGATCTATTTGATCCCTGAATTTTCAAATTTCTTTCAGATTAGTCCCTTCAAAATTGGAATCAAGATCCTTCAACTTTTGAAAATGTTCAACTTGATCAATTTGTAATTGAATGGCCAATCCTTAACTTCTGAAAGGTGACACTTTGGTCCCTAGAATTCCCAACTTTTGCGTGGTTTAACCTTCTTCCATCCAAAATCATCAATTAAGCTATTGTTTTACTTTATCTTGTGATCTTCACCTCAAAATTGGGTAGTTAAACTATGTAAACACAAAATATGCATAAATGAGTAGATACCAATTTTTCATGGAAAACTGAAATTTTTTACCAATTTTCCATCTTTTAGTCCGTTTGATTGAAAATATATTTCTGCCAACATAATTTCCAACTTTTGGCAAGAGTAGGTATTTGACAAATTGTATAACCAAAATTCATGAGTTCAGATTATAAGTCACATAAATTTGTTCTTGTTTGGTAATTTTTTTTTTTTAAATTATTCTTTTAGACTTTGTTTGTCAACTTCATTTTTAATCACACATTGTTGACTGGTCATAATTTAATTTACTTTTTAACTACGTATTTCATTGACATACCACCTTATAGCCTATGTTTTGTGTGAATTAAAATCAGATTTTTTGTAAATTAAATTTGAATAAAAATTAATGAAATATGTAATTGAAAAGTTATGAGTTTCATAAAATATGTTGTTAAAATTATTTATTGACTACTACTTAAATTAAAATCTTAATTTTAATCCAAGGGGCATATCTCAAAAAGCTTTGTGTGAAGGGACTAAGCTTATAAGTCGGGATTTGAGGAAGTATTTTTTGAGCAATTCAGTATTATTGCAATTTGGGAGCAATTCAAAACTTACTGTTTGAAAGTGATTAATTAGTGCAATTCTAAAAGGTATAGTTTGGTAAGTATAATTATCGGGGCTTCAAAATTATATATAGGTTTTCATAATTAACGATTGTGTAAATCAATTTATAAATAAGTTAATTTTTAAATCATTTTTTTTAACAATACACATTTTTTAAATCACATTAAGTTTCAACCACATGTTAATCTTGACCGTCGCACAAGCTTATTGGAGGAACGAGCTTAGCCAAACAAATCATGGTCTGGCCGGTCAGTAGACGGGAAAAACTTTATAAATAGGCCATAGGTCAGCCCATATTTTCAAATAATAATTTTCAACTTTCTTCATTTAAAATCACAAAAAAATGGGGAGTGACATTTTGGCATTTGGGATGGTTGCAAAAAATATTATCATAAAAAAAACATAAAAAATTGTTGGTTAAAACCTTTTTGAAAATTGCTATATTTTTCGATATCAGTATTTGAACGTCCATAAATAAAAGTGATTTATTATCATGTCCATACACTGACACAATTATTAAAAATGGGCATTGGTCGTAACAATCATCATCAATCAATAGTATTGTAATATTTATTTAACTTTTACATTAATAAATGATACAGTCAAATATTTTTTACAAGACGTTGTATAATTATTTTAATTTTTAAAAAAAATTAACATCTATTAAATTTCAGAACTAATATCATTATAAAGACATAGTCCATATAGTATAAGAATATTTAAATAAATTTTAAAAAAGTCTTTTTTTGCATCAATTTCTAATTTTTACAATAAGAAAAATATCAAAATATATAAATATAAATTACAATATAACATGAACTTATGGGATGAAATGTGGTTATCATTGAAATAATATGCTCTGCTTTGTAACACCGAATAAATTGAAACCATAATTGAGGGTGCACAGTTGAGTTAGTGTCGACACTAATATAGAGGATATCGACACCAACACTATTTTCAAAGTAAAAATAATTTGGTGTTGAAATATAGGATTTCGGTGTCGATAGGTAATGATCTAAACCAACATTTTTCCTTGAAATAATACTTTAAACGTATACTTGACAAAAACATAAATTGTCGTATATATATGGATAGTTAAAATATATTACAACGGAGTTTAGGAAGAAGTTACAAAACAGTATAAAATTTACATCTTTCTTATATTTTTAACAAAATAAAACTAAAACACGATACATAACTTTAAAGTTCTTCTTCAGAAAAATCATCAGAGTATTCATATTCCATAGTATCACTATCTTAGAAGTCCACGTAAAAGTGTGAACGCAAAAATCGAGAAAGAGCAGGGAAGTCTCGATACGTCTGCCATGTGTGAATCTCCGTCACATACATATAATACTGTTCATCGGCCGACAGAATCCATTTCTAAGAGATCAATTCATAGTTGTCAAAGTGCACCATCTATAAGTTGAAAACATGAAAAATATGAATTGATAATTCAATGAGTAATTCGATACACGTGCAAGTTCTTTCTCCAAAATATGATTTTCATGGCCCCGATCATAAATTATCTCCTCTACCCCTAAGGCACTTAACATTATCACATTACGGATATCGATGAATTGTCATAAACATAAACAAAGAATCCCATATCATTTAGGGCTTTCATATCCCTGTCATCTTTCTCCATATTTGACTACAATAGGGTTACTAGATCACCATGTTCGTCGGAGCTTTGGAATTACATGGTCCTCAAGACACAAATCGATATCCCAATAACATACATTGATTACCGAGGGGGCTATAGTTCAAATCTATAATCTTTACTTGAATACGCTTCTTTTGTGAATCACATCACATTCAACATCATCATCAATATACATCAAAAGCATTTCATCAAAGTTTCAACTTCGCACATAATGCAACACGTAAAGGTGTATCGAACACTCACAACTTTTGACGATGAAACAACATCCAACAACTTGAAAATCATAGAATAACTTCATATTATGATCAGAACAAAAAATAAAGGGTGACTGCTAAAAACGGCTATGGATGTTTATCTTTCCACCTCATGCTTTATTCTTCCACAATTTCCCAATTTTGGACAATTTTGGGTTGCTGTATTTGAGCTCATATATGAGATAGCAAACAAATTTTAAATTGGGTGTTCTTAGCCTCATTTCAAAGTGCTCATATAGTACTTCCATATGGAATTTGTTTCACAAGATTTGGATAATCGAGGTGAGAGTTATGGCATTTCAAAGTTGGTTGGTCGTAGCTGTCTTTCCAATCGAATCGTTTCATTGCTAACTTTGAAAAATAGCCACGAGTTGTTCATAAATCAAAACGATAAACGGATTTCAGATTCTAGAAGTTCACTTCGAGTACTTATCCGTACATATATATTTTCCATTTATTGGAGGTCGGAAGTGGTCAAACGAACATCCTAAAGAATGACGTTAAATCACATTTCTTAACCTTTTTTTATTCCCGAAATAATTTTCTAATTCCCATAAATATTAAATAAATTCTAAAAATATATTTATTACCTAAGTATGAGTAAATGAGGACGTCATAACTTTTCGAGGCGTTACACCTGTTCTAGGGATTGATGGAAAGTGTAAATCGCAGGTTATGTACCACTTATTGGACTGACAAAGTATCTAGCAAATTCGAACATGCGACCTCTACACGATCAGCATTTGTGGATCTCCAATCTTTCCTAGTTAGGATGTGCTCTAGGTGCCACACACTCTCTTACACTATAGTATACTAGTATCATACCCGTGCATTATTCGGAAGAACAATATGAATGATTTTACTGTAAATATCATTTAAAAATAGGAAAAAAGGGTTTGAACACACAATTTACTTTAATCAATGAGTAAAACTGTCAACAAATGATCAAAGTATAAATGAATTAGAATTCTCATAAATTTTGGAAAACCTCTTTAAATACTATGCCCCTATTTGAGACCAATTACTTCGAAGTAATATGGTTTGTAATAGTAAATTTTGAGGAATGTGTGATTAGAAAATAAGGAATTTTTTTTGGATTTATGTGTAGATTATTGAAAATGAGTTTTGAAAAAAAAAATGAGATTTGAAATAATGGGTATCAAACATGAGCTAAATTGTTTGTATAGTTTGTGGTTGTCCACACCTTTGTGATGCACGAAAGTTGTTATAGAAAAATATATTTTAAACAATTGTTCAAACTTAAATTAAATAATGCAATTTTTGTATAAAATAAATAAAAAATTTGTCTAAATATTTTTTACAATTATGAATAGAAATAATAACTCGCAAAATATTATAATTTACATAAAATAAAGTAATTGCAACAAATTAAATATATGCGACCTATATTTAAATGAATGTAACAAATGTAAAAAATTAAACAATATTGTGTTGACCTATGGTTAACTTAACCTTATTATTTTGATCATAAAAAACAAGAATATATTGTGTTATTAATAAGTGTGCTTCAAGTGTTTCATGTAATGATAAATATTCAAAGCACTCTATGTTCAAATCGTCTCTCAAAGATATAAATCAAAATTATGTGATCAAGCACATGAGACGCAAAGAAGATCATGAAAGAATTGAAGATATTCAAAGATCAAAATTGAAGTTGAAAAGCATGACATGAAGATCAAGAATTCAAGCATACAAGATTAGAGTTCAAGTTCAAGAGTTGATTTAACCTATGTAAAAGTATAACACTCTCAATCTTTAGCGATGACATTCAACGAGCTCGAAAATGATTTTTATGCATCAAGAAACTTACTTGAAAATTCATCACTTGCATAAAATATTTTTTATCTAAGTCAATATTGCTTTTCAAATATCATTTGATCTTAAATCATGATTATACTATGTTAAACCAATTTTAAAAACAAGTTAGAAACCTAAAAATCCTAAATTTTCATGTTTTTCAAAAGTCAATTTTCGGTCAACCGAAAGTCAACTTTTGGTCAACCGAAAGTCAACTTTCGGTCAACCGAAATTGGTCAGCCGAAAGTTCAACGGTTGAAAATCTGTAACGGCTATATGCATGTTTAGGTCGACCGAAACTCCAGAATTGGTCAACCGAAAGTTGCTGAACTTGAATATCTTAATTTATAAATAGCCATCTCATTTACATTCATTTTTAACAATATAGAAAAGATTTTATAGAAACTTTCTTGTGAAAATTCATTGTTCTTACTTGGTTTATATTCATCTATTATTATTATTATTATAAAACTTTGATTCATCTAAACTTTGTTTTATCAAATTGTTTTTGGAAAAAAGTTTTGTGAATATTCTTGGTTTTATATTGTTTAAACTTCTTCACACTATATTGGAATTGAAGTGTAAGTCTCTCTTTGTTCTAAACTTGTTTTAATCTTTTAAAAGAGAGAAATTCCAATTAAGGAACTTTGATTATTTGTGTTACATTTTTCATTATCATTTGATTCATCAAAGTTTCATTGCCTAAACACTTTGAGCTTAACTCATTGTTAATTATTCAAGTGTTGCATCTCTTGGTACTTAATTTGATTCAATATTTTAACAAGAGATTATTTGAAAAACTTTGTTTGATTGCATTGAACTTTTCATTATCATTTGCATCAAAGTTTTTCTCTAACACTCGAGCTTAATTCATTGCTATCTATTGAAGTGTTAGCCTAACTATCTCGGTACTTAATTTGAGTATATCATTTGTCAAGAGAGTTATTTCAATTGTAAATTCAATTCATTATATCTTGTGGTTTTGGGAGCCTTGTGAAAACTCGATTGTTGGTTAAGGATATGTGCTCCTTGTTGTAAGTCGCCTAAGGATTTGGTACTCCTTGTTGTAAGTTACCAATATAGTGGATTTGACCTTGCTCGTGACAGAGAGCTCGGTAACGGGGGACGTAGATCACGTTGATTGATTGAACCTCCATAAATCGTGTTTGCATTCTCTTATCCCTTTTACTTACTTACATTGCACTTACTCTATTCTATCAATTTATATTGTGCAACACTATATCTAAGTGCTATACTTGCTTTATCAATTAAGTTTACACATTTATAGCACACTACATTGATAGTTAAGTTACTTACAACACTAAGTGCTCATACTTGTACACATTGATTTTTAAATTAGAGATTATTTATCGAAAAAGTTTTAAAAACCAATTCACCCCCCTCTTTGTTAGTTTACCCTTGGGCTAACATATTGAAGATGCATGAAAGTGAAAATCAATCTCAAAATTTACAATGCATGAAAGTGAAATTCAACCCAAGAGACCATTTGCACAATTATTTTTTATTTTTATTTTTAAATGTGATGCATTTAATAGAATATAATTAAATGCATATTTAATTATATGTCAATAAAATAAAATAAAAAATAAATTTATTAATGGAAATCTAAATAAATATATGCTCATATTTGATGTTTTATTTAAAAAGAGTTTATTTGAAATGAATAGTGATTTTTAGGATAATGTGTAGTTAAAATGTAGTGAATCTTTTATAAGTTTATGTCTAACATTATTTCATTGATTGATAAATGTGTGGTTGAATAGAAGAAAGAGAAAAATGTGTTAAAATTTTAAAGGAGACCAAACATGGGCTATATATGTTAATAAAATTACAAAAAAAAAAGGTTTTACCATTTTTTACGACATATAATTATTATTTTAATATTTTAATAAAATTGAGAACAAATGAACTATTTTAGCATTTTGCGAGGAAACGAGCCACGAATTAAGTGTTTTAGTGTATGTACCACAAACATATTAATTCGATTTTTGGATTTAACGTTCAATAAATATTTTTTGTTTAAAAAAATTTTGAACTACAAAATTAGGCTCATACAATACACGTGGAAAACTCAACTTACATATTCTTCTTAGAACCGACGATTTTCTTTTTATATATTGTTCTTCATCATATTCATTCCAAAAAGAGATGTAAGATAGACTTTTTGTGGTATATTTTATTTTTTAAACATTAATTATTAATTTCTAGTATTTCCCTAAAAAAATAATCACTAATTTTAATAAACATTTTTAAATTAATTTGTTTTTATTTTCTTCATTTTAGCAATTTATTTATTCATATTATTACATTATTATTTTAATAAAAATCATTGTCCGATCAATTGTTTAATTGAATCTACTTCGAAAATATGTACAATTTTTTTTTAATTTGATAATTGAAAAAGAACTCGAATTGAAATTAATCAATTATGACTAAATTGGATTTAGTTAACAAATTATTGATAGTATTATATGATTTAAATAATATAAATTATAACGAATGTGATATTGAAGAAAAGTAAAAAATGTAAATAAAACTTTTACCTTTGACCTTTGTGACAATTTTATTGAATTTATGTTTATTGTTTCCTCTCACTAATTAGCTTTAATTAAATTTCTCATTGAGATTTTCGATTTGACATCCATATTACATATTTTTTGATTTCAAAATAATACAATAATTATAAAAAATGATACTTATTATAAAAATATAGTTTATACATAAAAAATAACATATTAATGTCTTAATAGTATAGCGCGGATGTCAATACTAATGTCATTAATATCACATGAACCATAATATTTGTTAAAATATTTAATACAATATATATATATATATATATATATATATATATATATATATATATATATATATATATATATCAATGACAACCTAGATCTTTCGACTCTCGCGTTTAAAGACGAATTTGCGGGTTTTGAAGAAGACTGACTTGGAGCAATATTAGTTTTGGGGGAAAAAGGTAAAGGAAAAAACTAAGGAAGAAAATATGAAATGAAATCTCTAAATAAAAGACCAAATTTGGCTAGTGATGGCAATTGTACGGATATGGGTCGGGAACCTCATCCTCATCCCCATTACATACGGGGCGGAGGCGGGGATTAAAAATTCTCCGTTATTTTTTTTTTTTTAGATCAACCTTTAAAAAATAAAAAAATAAATTTATTATCCCATACCTTTAAGTTAGTAATATAGATTGAAATCATCCAATTTATTTAAAAGAATATATAATTTTTCAAAATGTATTGAATTTTTAAGTTTTTACTAATTTTTAATTTTTTAAATTATAAACGAGGCGAGATGGGTCGGGAACCTCAATCCCATCCCCGTAATGAAGATAAAATCACTACCATCGCCACCTCATTCGGAACGGATCCTCGCAGGGAAAATTGCAATCACTAAATTTGGCACTTCTTTTACACCGAGCCCACCCAAAATAATATAAAAAAAAAACCACGTCTCAACATCATTTGAGTGTTATGTAATAAAGGGAATAAACCTAAGGGGAGTGCTATTTGTTCCCTGTCAGGGGGACCCCTCACTATAACAGCAAGGCCATATACAGAGTTACAGACCCATGTACAATGGGAATTACGGTTACCCTAAACCCAAATATGAAATTTTTTCCCAATACTGCCTGCTCTTAGGGACCACAAACCTTAAGGTACCTTTATCTTTGTTATTTTGATATTGTTTTTAATTTTTGAAAATTTTAAAATACTGAAAACCTCGTTTACTTGCCTATTTTTGAAAACAAATTTTCAAAACGAGGCAAATAAATTATGAAGGAAATGCAAAATGTGTAAAATTTGTTTTGATCATTTTGAATGGAACCCAAGCAAAACTTCAAAAACACTGGAAACGCTATTTTTTTTAACAATAGTAGTTGCAATCCAATTGACTGGATATGTTGGAGCGAGAGGTTTGGTGTTTGAACTACCTCTGATACATAGCAACATGTTCAGGTTTTTTATTTTTTTCAAAATACACATTACAATTTTTTTTTAATAAATTTGTAAAATTTGTGATTTGAACACCGGTCACCAAGGTTAATTTCCAACCTTTTATCATTGGGCAAGACACATTACATGAATAATTAATTACATAAAATCTATTTGATCAATTAATTATTCAAGATCTATAATTGCACTTTATTATTTGTTTATTACTTTTTTTTAGGTACTAGTTTCCCCGTGTGTTTTGCACGTCTTATTTACGTAATAAAATTATTTATAATTTGACTTTTCTGTGTAATAAAATATAAAATGAAAATCATTAAGATTAATTAACTATTATGTTTGTGTCAAATTAAGTAATTTTAGTGTTAATATAGTGAAATAATTACTTATATGAAAATTACTTATTTACATTTTTATTAATTATTTTGAAATTAGAATAATTATTTTTTTTCAGTTTTTCCCAATTAACTATTTGTATATCGGGATATTTTATAAAAAAAATAGATATAGAGACATTATTGTCAATTAAAAATTTCCTTCACATCCATACATTTATATATTAGATAGATAGATAGATAGATTAGAAGATAGATAGATAGATAGAGGTGAGATGAAATATTGTTAGAGTAATAAAGTATTAATTGAATATAGCACTATTTGATATATTGAAATTACAAATTTTTTTGATTCAATAAATCAACTCTTTTTACATATAAAATATCATAAAATAATGATTCCCAAAATTTCAAAGTAAACGCATTTTCATATTTTCTGTTTTGGAAAACAGTATTTCAAAATCACAAAGAGAACACGTTTTTTGCAATCTCAAAATAAACACCAAAAATAGAAAATGGTAAATTACACAAAATATACATTTAAATTTATTTTTTTATAAAAAAAAAAAAAAAAACCAAGTAATTATAAACTAATTTATCAAATTAGGTATTAGTCCCAAACTCAACCCATTCAACAGAAACCATTCATTCCCCCAAATCACTCTCTCTCTCTCTCTCTCTCTCTCTCTCTCTCTCTCTCTCTCTCTCTCATGTAATTTCCATACTCGAATAGTTTCTCCGACCACAATCTACTTGGTAAAGGCAGCCATGGATCTATTAACAAAGTCCATCTCCGCCAGGATAAGCTCATCGCCGCCGTTAAGAAGACTAACCAAATACAACATGAATCCGCCACCAGCCCTGCCAAGAACGAAGTCAAAATTCTGTCCCAGGTTTTAGGTTTATCACCCTCGAATTGTGAACTTGTTCGATTTTGCTAATGATCCTGATCATTGGAAATTGATCGTCGTAGAGTACATGCCAAATGGCACGTTATACGATATTCTCCATGGTTCAGGTAAACCGTCGGGTTGGGTTAAACAAGTTAGAGATATCTTGCACTGGGCGATCTCAGCGCTAAATTTGTTGTTTTCAGCTTCAGAATTTTATTGCTAGAAATTATTAGTGGTTGGAATGCTATTGACATGAATTACAGTCCATCTTCTGCGGTTGACTGGGCGGTTCCCACTTCCCACGATAATCTGGAGACATCTCCGGGATATGTAACCTTAGGATCGAGTCAATTGATGATGCTGAAGCGCTGTGGCTATTAGTGGTGGTGGCAGCTTGATGTGTAAGATCCACGGCAGCAAAGAGACCGGGTATGGTGGAGGTGATGGAGTGTTTAAACTTTAAATAGTGCGCACAAAAGGTTGAAGACGACAAACATACAAATTTGGAATACCGAATTGTAATTTTGTGGTTGATTGTAATTAAAATTGCAATTGTAACTAATTACAAATTGTAATAAAGTTACAATTGTAATTAATTATAAAATTGGAATAAAGTTACAATTATATTTGCGGCAGTGGTCCGACGATGAAGATTGTGACGATGACTGATTACAAATTATACTAAGCCTCTATTTGACAAAAATAAAAAAAAAAAACAAGTTTTTAAACAACACAATTCTTTAAATCATTTTTTAACCACACATATTTTCTCTTTCCACTTTTTAACCACACATTTTACCTAAAAAATATAAAAAAACATGTTTTTAAATATCAAAATTTTAATAAACAGATGCTAATATAATTAATTGTAAATTAAACTAATATTTTAGTAATTCATAAGTAACAATTGTAATTAATTACAATTATAAAATACAATTGTTTCTTATGAATTAATAAAACACAAAAAGTAAGGCACCTAAAATTTGCATTTTGCAAGACGTGACGGTAATTCTTAACACATCTTGGAAGAGTTGGCACCTCAGTTTTGAACACCGTTTATCCAAAATAATTTATCACATAGATAATTATAGTTCTATTTTTCTTTCTGATATGTTGATTGTGACTCATGCCTATCTAATTATATCTAGTAATTTGCAAGTTGTTATTGTCGATACGAGGTCTCACGTCAGATTAATTTTTGTCTCTTTTTATTCGGTTAAAGAAGCCTATTTGTCAAGAGATTTACATGTTAGCCCGGCAACTTGGGCTAATATCCAATTAATAGAGGCCGGAACCAAACTGAGGCTCTGTTCGACGGCCACCTTTTGGTTATAAATTGATTTATTTGTATTTTATAAATAAAATGTTTGATTTGAAAAAGTGAAGAGAAAAAATGTGTGTAATTAAAAAGTGATTTAAAAAATTATCTGAATTATAAATTGATTTATAAACCAATTTAAATCTTTAATCGAACAGAGGCTAATGAAACATTGTTATGACACTATGGAAGAAATTTTCTCCCTTAAAGAAAACATCGCTAGACCAACTAATCAAGAGGGTGATAAGGCAACTTAGAACACCACCCTAACACCTAAGCATCACCATGACCTATCGCAACCGATCTCATCGACTAATCGATTTTCCTTAAATGAACAATAACACGAGTTCTTAGAACGAAAAATCGTAACGTGACATGACTGGAACAATTTGTTAGTTCACCTATCTATCTATGAGACTATAAAAGGAAGAATTATGATAGAAGAACAATCTTTTTTGTACAACATTAGTTACAATTCATGATATGACAAAATGTGATATATTGATTTTGAAAATGATGTAACATGTAAATTAACAGGATTATGCCACATAAAATTGTAAGTCAAAAGTTGTAAGAATGTTTTGTACTTGTACATAATGTTTTGTACTTGTACATATCTAAAAGGAATAACAGTGAATAAAATGGATGACAGAATCAAACCATAAATCGATGATTTTTTTACTAATGGAACCAATTGATTTTTTTAAAGATATGGAACCAAACCGCTCGATTTTGGTTTGGTTTGGTTCTGGGATCATGACTTGAATTTTTAAATAATAAATGCAAATTAAAATATGTTTATATCCGCTTCTGCATTAGAATTCATCTACATCATTATTAAATAGAAAATGAAATTTTTAGTTAAAAAAAAAAAATTTAGAAAAAGTAACATGTTATTCTAAATTAAAGTAGAAGAAACTTGTCCGAAGGAAGTTCGCTGACTCGTCGAAACTTAGAGAATCTAACATAAAGGTAATTTAGACTTATAGTTACAAGTTACGAAGAAGTTTTGACTCCCATTCTACAGTGATACCGTGTGAGTTAGAGATGAAATTTGTAATTTGAGTTTAGGTTAACTCTTGAGAATTGACGAATTGGACTGATATTTATATATACATAAATTTTTAAAAATAAACATCCATGCCTAGATGGTGACTTAGGAGTACAACGATTGCTGTATTATAGGAGTGCATTGTGCAAGTAAAGTAGTGTACATGCGTGTCTATAATTGAAAAAAAGATAAATGAATTAGAATTAGAATTTAGATTTATGATTTAAAATCTTTGTCTAATTGAAAATGAGATAAAATGTATGGTAACATTTTTGTACATTTCACATTTATAATTTCAGATACGAATTTTTTGGTGAGATGAATATCGACTAATTTGTAAAATATATATATATAAATTGAGTTTGATTCTTGGTTATAGAAAAAGAATCAGAATGAGAATCGAAATTAAATGGTTCTTGATTCTAATAATCAAATCATTATTATTATTAATTTTTTATGTAGAACTGGACCATTTGGTGTGATTTGGTTCTGATCCGATTTAATTCGGGGAAAAATACATATATAAGGTGTTTAGAATATACAATTTCAATTTTAACATATAATTTCAAAAATTTCAAAAATCAGGTATATATTTAACTAAATTAAATAATTAGATTTTTTATTAATTCTATAAATTCAGGTCACAATATAAGATAAATTCAGGTTACAAAATGTAAATTGCTTAAGTCACAAATAATTTTAGGGTCACAAATTATCAAAATAGTAGGTCACAATAACAGTTTTATCAAGTCACAAATAATTGCAAGGTCACAAGTTTTAAATTAATCAATCCCGAGTTATTTCTAGGTCACAACTTATCAAATTATGAGGTCACTAATCTTTTAAGTCACAATTATCATATTATTAAGTCACAATTCACTGATTAATTATTAGGTCACAGTATATTCGAAAACTTGCCCACGTAAATTCAGGTCACAATACAAGATAAATTCAGGTTACAAAATGTAAATTGCTTAAGTCACAAATAAGTTTAGGATCACAAATTATCAAAATAGTAGGTCACAATAACAGTTTTATCAAGTCACAAATAATAGCAAGGTCACAAGTTTTAAATTAATCAATCCCGAGTTATTTCTAGGTCACAACTTATCAAATCATGAGGTCACCAATCTTTTAAGTCACAATTATCATATTATTAAGTCACAATTCACTGATTAATTATTAGGTCACAGTATATCCGAAAACTTGCCCATGTCACATTCTCACCACCATCAGCTCACAACCACCACCATCTCAACCACCGCCACCTCGTCGGAAACTGCCATCATTTTTTATCACAACCTACCAACCACCATTTTTAAGGTCACAATTATTCATTTTCGAGGTCACAAGAAAAAAATTGTAGGTCACAACCATCATTTTTTTCGATCACAACCTACCACCCCATTTTTAAGGTCACAGTTATATATTTTCGAGGTCACAAGAAAAAAATTGTAGGTCACATTTACATTTCAAAGTCACAACCCCGACCCACACCGCCCTCACTTCACAACTCCAAACCATCGCCAGCACCGGCATCTCACCACTACATTCAACACCGTGCCACCACCACTGGCGTTTTCGTCAGCTGCCTCCACGTCAATACCGCCTCCATCACCATCGCCGCCAACACCCCATCTTCAAATTCCAATAACCAAAATTTCACTCCCTTCCTCACCACTGTCACCGCCACTTCCCGTCGGCACTGCGGCACCACTACTTGCAAAAATACCACAGGATCGAAGCTCCAAACCACTAGATCGAACAGCAACACCACATATCGAACACAGCCTCAACACAATTGATGCCACGCCCTTGCACACCACCACCATCGCCCTAGCCCCCGCCTCGAATGCTTAGAAGAAGCAAGATAATAATAATAATAAAAAAATAGAATCAAGATCCAAAACGATGCAGCAGCGCGCCACCAGTCGTCGACGTCACACAACCACCACCGTCTCCACATCACCATCTCACCGACAGTCACACAACCACCACATCTCAACGCCGCCGCCACCAAAACGATGCAGCAGCGCCCTACCATCGCCGACAGTCACCACTGTCTCCACGTCACCATCCCACCGCCAGTTACTCAACCATCACCATCTCGACGCCATCGCCTCAAAGTCGCCGGCGCAGGCTTGTGCCACAAGTGGTTGCAGCGGTGAGCTTGCCACCGCGCATTAGAAGCAATGGGTGCGGGACCAACCAGAAGCCACACCACCACCACCGTTAGAAACTGCACAACCTGTACCACCAAAACCTCACTGCCGCACGAACATATTTCACAAGCACAATTTCTCTGAACGATCAGCAGCATCGTCTCCGTTGAAGAAAGTGGTGGCATCGTCGACGTTGAAGAACATAATAGATGCGTGTGTGAGAAAATGAAAGGAGGGAAAGAGAGCTTTGGAGGCGTCCGACTTGTGAAGTGATAAAATAGAATTAGGTTTAGGGTCATTTAATATAATATTATTATATTATTAATATATAGTTTAATATAATATTATTATCACCTGAAATTTGAATTTTTTCAAGCTTGGTCTCATATTTGAATTTGATTTTTAAAAAACAGGTTACCTTGTAATTTCCACTTTAATTCAATTATTTTGTCATCCTAAGTAAAATTCTATAAAATTGTTTGAAGTGGCCGTAACGATACCTGCCAGCCCAAGCCCATGTGACCAAATATGAGAATCTTGCAGAAAATGGTCCCACTCGCACCCATGATCACAAATCAATTTGCAGCTGGCGGAGGGAATCGGATAGACTCTATTTAACCTTTTAAATAAAAAAAAAACATATTTATTATTTATAAACAACTCAATATTTTATTGACTTATTTTTATTTTTTTTTTTTTTAAAGTGATGGATGGTAATTTTTGACGAGTCAACTGCAAACATTTCAAAAAAAGAGTTAAATGAGATATTGCTACGATCATTTATAATAAAAAAAACTGTCAAATACCCTATAAAATGTCTACAATTTTTATTTTCCGATTTCTTCATTAACTTACTTTTTTAAATATAAGGTTTAAATTTAAAAACAAAAAATAAAATAAAAACGAATCAAGGAGAATATTATAAAACGTTTTCTTTGTTTTTCAGTTTCCTGTTTTCATTTTCGAAAATGTTTTTTATTTTTCATTTTTTTTGACTTTTTTCGAAATTGCTGAAAATGCGTTTGGTTTGTTATTTCCGAAAACTGTTTTCGAAAATGAAAAGTTAAAAAACGCGTTCTGTTTAAAATTTTGAAGAAAATTATTTCTGTATACTTGTAATTATATTATTTGTGAATATAAATGAAATAAAGATGTCATATTTGAGTTGCACAATAAAAATAAATGAAATAATCTCTATCACACAATTTGATTATACAAAAAAAGTTCAAAAATTCATATTTCCCTTCTAAAGTAATCGTTCCACATTTGGGTAGTAATTTTTCATTCTAAAGTAATCCTTCCATTTAATACTTTATATATATACATCATTATAGTAAGCACTCATAACGTTTAAAATTTAAGTTTTCAATAAAATTTGCAAAAATCAATTTACGTTAATTAATGATGCTCTTACAAAAATAAGTGTTTACAATACAAAAAAAAAAAGAAATATTTAATAATTAAGCACATGATACATCATCAGAAAGATGGTTGGATTTGGAGTTCGACGCAAAAAACAGAGTGCAATTCGGAGTTGTACATCAAAAGTTATACATGTTTGAAGACAATGACCTACAAAGCAAATACGAGAAGGACTGAATTGAAAAAAAAGTAAAATTTGTGAACTAATGTGCAACAAAATCTGAAGTTGAGGGACCTAAGTTGCAAATAAATTAGGGTATTTTCGAAAGAAATTTCAAATTTTGAGAATTAAAATGACAAGTTTTGAAAATTAGGGACCAATAATGTAATTAAAAATGACAAATTTCAAATTTTTTTGATTATTTTAATTTTCTTTTTTTAATTGGAAAACGCGCTTTTTCCGCGTTTTCCACTTAATAGTTATAAATTTCGAAAAACGCGATTTCCATTTCCTTTACAAATTTTGAAAACGTTTTCGAAAATTATTTTCAAAACGGCGCAAGAGAACATGTTTTCCGCTTTTTCGGAAATGGAAAAGGGAAAACGGTTGGAAAACGCCAAAGAGAACTCAACCTTATGTTCCCCGTCTCGTTTCCCAAGGTCAAATATTTTTCTATCCCTAACAGAGAGTCGATATGGGATGATAATGAATATGACAATGAGATTGACAATTAGCTTACATGTCACAATCCTTTATTTTCATACATCACATCATCTTTTAAATCAACAAAAATAACATTTTCACATAACCTAATTGTCATCTTCATTGTTAACATAATTGTGCAAGTAACAAAATTCTGATATTTTTGCCATTCCAAACAGTAGAACGGTGTAATTTGAAACCTAAACAGGCTAAACTGATATTTATGATTAAAATGAAGTGGCTCGATGGAGATTTTGTTGAAAGTTGAGTGACCGAGGACGAAATTAACCCTTCAAAAAAATACACGCTCCAGTAAAGCGACAAATCTTCCCTATCCCGTATTTGTCACTGTCTACTAGACTACTATCCGTCATAGACTATTCAGTATTCACCCACTCAGTAGAAAAACTATACATTTGTCAGAGTAGCAGTTGGCCTCGAAAGTGGAGCTTTTAAACCACGATCGCTTCTCCTTCTTCCTCTGGTTCAAAATTCTTGTAGCACAGTGATAATCTTTTATTGGTAAGAACAACTGTATACATATGTCTCTGCTTCTCTTTCTACATTCCTATCTCCTCGAAAATGGCAAGATGAAAAAGGAAGAAGAAATTCCCCATTTTTTATGATCAAAATCTTGCTGCATTTGTGTTTTTTCGAGTGGGTTCGAAGTTGTATTGTGTTTTATACTACTTTTTTCTTTTGGTTGGATGTAATGATGGTACCTTTGTGGACTTCTTTTAGAATGTTGTAGCATTGTAATGTGGTTCTTCTCACTTTTTCTTTGTTTTTCTGCGTATATAAAATTAAAAATGGCAATATTAGGTCTGCTCCTGAACTGCATCGGCACTTTTCAGGTTTTTCCTTTCAAAAGCAGAATCGAGTCTTAAAAACCTGATTAATTTTCTCTCTTTCTATGCCTCTGTTTATTTTGACCTTTGGCTGCACCACTATATTTTTCTCTTCGTTCCTTAACTGCTGTTTCTTCCTGCTGAAATGTGAGTAAATGTAGAAAACTCATTCTTCTTGATGTTTGAACTTACAATCTTACAATGAACAAGTTCTATAGTGTCTACTTGTTAATCTGTCAATTTTCTTTATTTTCATGATGTAAATCTTGATCTGAGCTAGAAATTTCTCTGAAACAATTTCTTTTTATTTTTATTTTCTAATATTCTAGTCTCTATATGCTTCCATTAGCACCATGGATCCCGGCCAAAATGGTGGGATTGTTGTGATGTCTTTTTTTTTTTTTTTTTTAAAGAGGGATTGTTATGTCTTAAGTGCCCCTAAATAGTAAACAGTGGACCAGTTTTCTAACTGGAGTGGCCCCACTTGGCTCTTTCTTGATATATCATCATACCAGTTCATTGGGTGGCTGAAATTGCCAAATAATCCTGTTCATGTCATTATGCATTTCTTGTGACAATAATAATAATATAATAATAACGGATATGAAGCATGCCTGAGAATTCAATGCTGCAAAAATTGAACCATTAATGCACTCTTCTTGATTAGACATTAGGATAAGACATTATACTGATAATGTGCTACTTAGTATATTTGTGAATTTTAGTTTTTTGATTGAGTTATGGGACAATTGATGCTTCATGTGCATTTATTTACATTAAATTCTTCACATTACTCTGCCTCTTTAATGTGCCCATTAGCTTTGTTGCAGGATTTGTGGGGTAGGAAGCATTTGATTTGAAACAATCTTTACAACCCAATTTCACTGTGTGGACAGGAAGGAAGTTAGGATATGCAGACTCCTAAAGCAAGGTAATTTTTATTGGCTTCTAATGAATGCTACTCTCCTTTTAACAGTTTATCAGGTAAGTTGTGTACTGGATTTCTGAACCTTCTTGTCCTTATTTTCTTGAAAATGAATTGAATATAGGGATGAATGAAATTGGTGGTGTTTTTACTACATCGGAAGTCATGTTTTTCTGGTTTTTCTAGATATTAACTGCTTCGAATATTTTGTTCTTTAACTGGTAGTAGTTTTCTTTATCTGTTATTTGCTATTGACAGAGATGAGTGTATTGTGGGTGTTCATTTTTCTTTTCTTTTTCTGTGAAACATTCTTTAACAGCAAAATTTTTGGTTGAATTCCATTTTTTTCTGGCTTTTCAAATATTTTACTTTTGACTTGCCTGATGATTCTTTGGTTTTATCATCTCCAGTAATGGGAACAGCTGATTTTTTGAAACTATGGACTTCATGCTTACGCAATAACATTATTGTTTCATGTGGAAATTGTCTAGGACTAAGTTGATGACAGAAAATGGTAGAGTCTTAACTTTTTTAAACTATGGCCCTGTTCGGTTGGATAATGTGCCAAATTAAATTTTGTGTTGAATTTATTTGTGTTTTCTAGGTAAGACGTGGGGTTAAAAATTAGTTTGGGAAATTGTGTAATTAAAGAGAAAATATGGATGGTTAAAAAGTGATTTGGGAAATTGTGTAAATTAAATTTGTTGTCTTTTTTGTCTTTTGGCCAATTAATTTGGCAAATTAAATCTAAACGAACGGGGCCTATGTAAACTAACCTTCTTTTTGTAGATAAACACCCATATCCCCGTCCCATTTCCTTCTTTTGCTTGTCTTCTCCATCCGCCTACTCCCCCACTACCATTAACATAGCCTCTCCCCCACAGAGGGCAGGTGGAATGGAGATGCAGGGGTTCCTGAGCAGGGAGAGAACAGGGATTAGATAGGGGGCGGACAGAAGAATATGAATTATGTAAGGAGAACACACTTTTTTAATAAAGGCAAACTAGACATTTACGATTGAAAGGTATTACCTATAATTGTTGTAGTAGGTTATCTTTCCCTTTGACAACTGAAAAATGTCTTTCACTTCTACTGCTATTGGTGTAATATTTACTACCGATAGCGCATTAAAGAATCTCCTTGTTTCCTTTTATGCCAATTATTATATTTTTGAACTCTAGTTCAACTTTTTTCACTCATTGTTAGGGCAACGCTGCACCGTAATGGTAAGCGTTTATTGTAATAATTATGCCCGTGTCTTTCTTTTCCTTTCTTTCTGGATTGATTTGAAGTTATTCATGAGACAGAATTTATAATTCCTGCTCCTGTGATTGAAAAGGAAAGTGCTTATAACAATTTGCTTGAAACTGGAAATTTTGTTTGTCCAAGTAGTCCAGATTTATGAGCATTAACCATATATATTGCAGATAATCACAATGTTTTCAAATTTCAAACCTTTCTTAACTTTCCTAAAATGCTTAGTAGAAATATTCTTTATTTTGCTAATGATTGTCTTAGTCCATTTATAATATTACCATTCTTTCTTTATTATCATATTCATAGAATTCTTCTAATATCTTTCTGCAACTCCTGATTGTATTTCCTTAATCTTGACTTCTTGTTGTAATGAGTTTCTTCACCCAAGTTAAAAGCCATACGATATCCTGTTACTGCTTTGGTACACAACAAAATCTTTGTAGAGACTTTACTGTCATTTATGTGGTTTTGTCCAGTTACATTAGCAGTGATGTTGACATGTGATAATCGTTGATTATTCCTTCTGCTATTTTTAAATCTATAACATCTCCTGGCTAAATGATCTGTGCATTTTTGGAGCAGAAAAACTTTTATTGGAGCACCTCAAAAGACCTCTCCTCGGTCTATTTCCTCTGAAGTGCCTCATAAGACCTCTCCTCGATCTGGTTTCTTGGAAGCGTCCCAAAAGATTTCTCCTCAAGTTGTGCGCCAATTGAAGACATCTGCACGAGATTCGGATCAAGATGCCTCTTCTTCGAATGTGTCGAGTAGGGTGGCAAAAGAGAGAAGTCCTAAAGTTGACGATCGCAGGCTATCCAAAAGCCCCGTGTCCGAGGTACCAAAAATAAATATTAAATACCTAATTTTATATCACAAAAAAAGGATGAAATCTGTAATTCTGTTGCATAAAACCTTGGCTTACCCTTATCACTTCTCATTCTTATGTTCGGTAAATGTTCAAGCGAAAAAAGTAAATTCCATCTCAAGGTTTTCTTTAATAATAGGCATAGGTGGGATATATGAATTTATTTTATTGGAGCTCTGTATTGTTTCAAGTTAGAGTCAGATAATTTGGCTGTCCTCTTCTGTTTAACTTAACGTGACCATTATTTTTTTTATATGATTCTTAGGTTGCATATAGTGATTGTCTCAGAAAGCCATTATGTTGTATCAGTAACTATGCCATATTTTGTGCACTAGATGAGTTCGGTAACAGAAGTGCGGAATAATAGCTAGAATCCAAAGTGAAGAATGACTGGCATAAATATGCATGAGACTGAATACTAATCGTGTTTGTTATTAAATCTTGTTGACTTTGTATTGTCTCCTTTTCCCGTGATTATGTTCACAGAGCATGTCATTGACATATTTCTTAGTTATGGAAGTTGTTTCGTTCAACCTTTGGACCTTATGTCATGGATTTTTCTCAGATCTTGTTGACTGTTGAGTTAGGATCATCAGTGAGTTATTTTTAAGTGCAAAATTTCGATTTTTTTTGCTATAATAACAGTTACAAGAATAAAATAATTACTTCATAAGTTTCTAAAGAATCTTTTTGCGTCAACTTACAGAAGAAGCGTCCAAGCAAGGTTGCTGAACTAGAGCATCAGATATCTCAGCTTGAGAATGATCTAAAAACTGTCAAGGATCAGTTATGCTCTTCAGAATCATCAAAAAAACTAGCCCTGAAAGATGCACAGGAATCGAACCAGCAGCTCTTGGCTCTATCTTTAGAGCTCGAAGAATCCCAAAAGCAACTCTTTGAGCAGTCAAACTCTGAGAAATGCAACATAATTGAGGTTTGTAAGAATTCTGAAGAACAGGATCAGACATTACAATCTGAACTAGATGCTATCACGAAGGGTCAGTCAGTTGATTCAGCTGCATTGTCCTCTGCCCTAGATGAGATCAAGCAACTTAAAGTGCACCTTGAAATGGTAGCAGAATCTGAAGCTACACAGACAAAGAACTCAGAAGTAGCACAAAGTGAGATCCATAAGCTAAAAGAGAACCTCGGTGAAACTCTTTCAATTGTGGAAGATATGAAGAAACAGCTCAGAGACTGCAAAGAATCAGAAGCTCATGCCCAATTACTTGTAGGAGAAACACTAAAGCAACTGGAAACAGCTAAAAAGATGGTGGAGAGCCTTAGATCGGATGGAATTAAGGACATTAAAGCATATGATGCTATAGCTTCTGAGTTGGACCAGTCAAGAGCTCGCATTACCTTTCTGGAAGAGCTTGTTAGCAAACTCAAGTCTGGTATCATTGATTCTCAAAACGAAGGTGATTGTAAAACACATCTTGAGAGTAAAGAGAATGAAATAACTAATGAATCCATTGAAGCGGAATGTAATTCTGTGAAACTTGAAGTTGAACGATTAAGACATGCTTTAGAAGCAGCTGAAATAAAATACAATGAAGAACAATCTCGAAGTGCAGAACAGATGAGAAGTGCTTATGAATTGATGGAACAGATAAAGTCCATATCAAGCCAGAGAGAGGCTGAGCTTGAGTCTAAGCTACAACGATCCAAAGATGAAATTGAGGAGTTGAAGGCAAACCTGATGGACAAGGAAACTGAGTTACAAGGTATCTGTGATGAAAATGAGCTGCTTACAATTAGGCTTGAAAATTCGAAGTTGTCAGACCAGAGAGAATATGAACTGGAAAAGGAGCTTCAGAAATCAAAGAAAGACATGGAGAATTTGAGAGCCAATTTGATGGATAAAGAAACTGAGTTGCAATGTGTATCGGAGGAGAATGAAACTCTGAAGTTGAAGATCAAGGAAATCAACATGGGTAACCTAAGTGATGAAGTTGTGTCTGAAGTAGAGGCAGCAAGGTGTGCAGAGCAGGATGCTCTTCTGAAGGTTGGGTACATGACAGAGGAAGTTGAGAAGAGCAATAGGAGGACCACTCAAATGGCTGAGCAGTTGGAAGCGGCTCAGGCAACCAATGCAGAAATGGAAACCGAATTAAGGAGGCTAAAGGTTCAGTCTGATCAGTGGAGGAAGGCTGCAGAGGCTGCTGCTGCCATGCTTTCTGTTGGAAATAATGGGAAACTCATGGAGAGAACCGGATCGTTGGACAGCAACTATAGCCCTAGGATGGGAAAGATAGGTTCGCCTTATGCAGAAGATGTTGACGAAGATATGCTGAAGAAGAAAAACGCCAACATGCTTAGAAGGCTCGGGGTCTTGTGGAAGAAGCCACAGAAATAGAAGCAGAGATCACTGGAGACATACGATCTTTAGTTACTACAACTACATGGAGTTCCTTGTCACTAAGATACTTCAAAACTATTAGCAGCGCTTTTGTTGTTTAAATATTTAACCTTTGCTGTTTACTCACTTCTTCCCTCTCTGCTTAGAATGTCTGCACATTTTAGCTTGTGGCAACCAAGAATCTTGGTTGCTTCATTTGTGAACCCTGATATTGTTAGTCTATGTATGATAGTAATTTCTACGGCGGCATTATTATTCATGATTTTATTTACTTTTTTCTTGTCGAATTTCAGTTCACTCTATGTGCCTGACTGCCTTGATCGGTGGGATAAAATTTGTTTAACTGACGATGTAATGGGATTATGGGATCATCTTCATTGGCGGACTGAAGATGGTGGACTCAATTTGTTTAGCTGACGAATTTCAGTTCTGGGGACTGTTAATATTTGAGGGTCAATCTTAAAAGATTAATTTTATTAAGAGAAGTAAAACAAATTCTTATAAATTGATCTATATTTTCAATTTTTTTCGATGTAAGATTTTATTCCTTAGTACATTCCTTATGATGATTCGTTTGAGCAAACCAATCTTGAAATTCGTATGTTTATTTTATTTGAGTCTTAATTCAGATCAAATTGCTCTTTGAAGCTTAATGATTTCTAATACCTTGTAAAATTTGAGATTCATCTTAAAATGTTAACTTTGTCAAAGAGTAGACCAAATTGGTTTATATTTTTATCTATATTCGATGTGAAATTTTATCCCTTAAAAGGGACCATTCACCGACTCGCTTGAATCTTTTTTAAATCGTATTTAAAATATAAAATAATACTGATATGTTCTCTATGAATTATTCAATATTCAAAATACATGATATTACAAATCATTGCAAATTTTGCACAACAATTCATCACCCAAGTTATTGAATTCTTGACACATACAAAATTCAGTTAATGAACATAAAAAGTAAAAATTCACACTTGAAATATTAGGCAGCAACAGCATAGGCAACCACAGGACTCCTCACTTGATACATTCCATCATCCCACACCAAAGAACCAGACAACCTGCTCGAACTCAACGTTGCTTCAACTGTAACCACAAATGTTTGCTTTTGCCCAACAGATTTGAAAGAAAGAACAGAAGGTACAACTTTAATACTGAGTCCGGATGGTGCCACCACAACCGCCGTGTACGTGGATACCGGCGAACCGACATTTGTGACTGTCCGGTGAAAGACATGGGTGACGGAACCACCAGAGGTTGTAGATAATGCAAAGGAAGGATAGTTTAGATCCCACACCGTACCATTGTTAGCTTGAGTGCAAGTGCTGTTATCTCCAGTAACAAGACTCAACTGTGTACTGTTGTAACCTTGCCCACATAAAAACTTGATGTAATCATTTTCTCCCAAATCGTAGACCAAACCGGGATTTTTAGCCTTAACTGGATCTATATTACCGGAACCATATGCAAATTCGCCGTCTGTGTTCATTGTCACACTCATTGGAGTAGCTGGAGAAATTAAAGAGAGCATTGGTCACTTTCTGTTACATCATTACTCTTACATTGTGGAGCCTAATTATTGTCGATCAGTACCCGACTCGATTTCATAAATTTTGATTTTACCATAATTTGTTTTATAAATAGGACCCATCATTAGATTTTGTATTACCATAATAAAAGAGAGAAAGGTAGGTCAAAGAATATATGTGTGATTTTTATTTTTCTAGCGATATTTTCATCAGTTGCGAAAGAAGACTTAGCCCCTGTTTGGTTCTCATTCGTCTTATCTCATTTTTTTACAGTACTCAATCCACATCAAATATTTTACTTTTGACCTACAATTTTTTACTTTTCAACTCAATCTATACCACACATCCTTCCAAAAACTAAACTTTTCCAAAAAATAATGGGAATCAAACAACCAATTAGTCTCACATTGAAGCGAATCTCTATAAATCTTTCGTGTTTTTCATTTCTTTCTGTTACTGAATTAGAGTTTCTAATTCTTAACCATCACAACCCTCTAGATTTTAGGCCATTAAATAGGGAAGCATTCAAGGAAGAGAATTGATTACCAGTTGTCATCAAAGCAGACTTGATGGCAGCAGGAGACCAGGTTGGGTTAAAGGATTTAACATAAGCAGCTGCTCCAGTTGCATGAGGACAGGACATGGATGTTCCAGATATTATGTTGTATGGAACAACTCTAGTGTCTCCTTCAATTCCAGTCACTGTAGTTGCTTCTGACCATGCAGCAACAATGTCAACTCCAGGTGCACTCAGATCAGGCTACAGAAACGCAAAAAGGGTACTAAAAAATTTAATATAACACTATAGTAATATCAATATATTTGATTTCGATATCCAACTGAGATCGAAGGCCAATAACGAATCCATTTTTAACGGAAGTCTCGTACCGAGATAATGTCTCTTGTAATTGGATTTGGTCCTCTTGATGAAAAGGAAACAACAAAGGGGGTCGAATTCTGTTTTGCTTCAACACTCTTAAGAATTGTAGCGGTAGCATTACTGCATTGTAAACAATATATATATAATTAGTTTGTAAAAGTATGCATCCTTGTTTCGTACTAATTAAAATCAAGATTTAAATTTAAGTCAATGTCAACAATCAATCTCGACCATATATATCTTGGGATCCAACCCACAACTTTTCAACCATACATCTCTTAAACTTTTATCAAAATATGCTAAAATCTTATTTTAATCTCCACCAAACATGAGCATATTTACCTTGTCGTGTTGACATAGTAAAAAATTTCTCTACCATCAGTTGTTGCCAAGTACGACGCTGATAAGGGAAAGGAGAAGGCAAAATCGTTGAATCCATCCTCTTGCATTATAGTTCCGGATGCTCCAGCTTCTAATGCTGCTTCTCCATCACCCAATGCATCGCAAAGGACAATGGTTCCGTTTACCAGTCTTTCGTCTAATGTGTCCAGATCGCAATATCTACGCATGATTAATATTTGTTATGATATAAACGCAAGGATAGCAACGAAAAATAAAGAACACCTAGATTTTACGTGAAAAATCCTAGAACATGGAGAAAAACCAACGAGCAGGGGATATTCGAAAAATAATTGTATAAGATATTGCGTTATATATGAGGACTCTTACTTATAACAATATTGAAACACTAGATTATATAAAGGCCAAAATTAAGGCATGAGGTCCCTTTTTTTTTTTCATAATTTAGTTTCACAACTGACGTCGCACCGCAAACTTTTCGGCCAGGCCAAACGGAATTCAGATCACCATTTTCCAACAAAATTCACCATAGAAATCGAAAACAAAAAATAAAGAAAATTAGTTACTTTCTCGAGGATCTTTTCTATATTAATTAATGTATCAACCTTGATTCGGAGCCATCAACACCTGGTGCGGGCACATTTCCACCATAGACTAACGAGTACATCTCATCTTTGAGATTAAATGTGTTTATAGAAACCCCCTGAAATTCAAAATTTAATTACATTTCTTGGTGTATAGCAAACTTAAATGAGAAAAATGACTGATAATATATATATATATTTTTCCACCTCATAAGTTTTGCCATTCCCCAACTGGACCTGTGCCAAAAATTTCCTGTCTATGACACTGGCAGCAACTGAGAGGGACCAAGGCGAGAAATTGGCAACGGATTCAGGTTCTGGGCCTGAATTACCAGCTGAATTTGAAGTTAGTATTCCATTTTTCATAGAATGGAATGCTCCAATGGCAATCGGATCATCAAAATAATCTGAAGGGAAAGACCCTCCTAGTGAAACTGAAATTATGTCGACTCCATCAGAAATTGCATCATCAAATGCTGCAAGAATATCGGCATCCGAACAACCATCAGACCAGCAGATTTTGTACACTGCAATACGTGCAGAAGGCACCGCTCCTCGAGCTGTTCCCGCGCCAAGACCCAACAAGCTTGCCCCTTTCACGAGATCTCCAGCTGCTGTCGACGCCGTGTGTGAGCCATGGCCCTCGGAATCCCTAGGTGAGGGAATGTCTGGATCACTAATGTTTCCTTCACTATGATAAAACCTCGCTCCAATTATTTTTCTGCCAAAAAAAAAAAAAAAAAAAAACAAGATTCATTTCATGTTACAAAAGTTGAGGCTAAATTGCCTGTGCTTTAATTAAGAACGACGTGATGTTCGCACATGTTATGATATGAACGTAAATACCAACAAAAATAAAGAACACACAATTAATTTTACGTGGAAGCCCTAAAATAAGGAGAAAATCCATGGATAGGGAGGAGAAATTATGTAGACGGCCATCGCTTATTTATGATAATCTAAAACCCTAATACGTCATGAATATGCAGGTCGAGAATAAAACAGGTCGATACCACCTCTCGAACCGATTCCTCCACTAGTCTACCACCGGTCCGCCACATTTTTTCTCATAACTTTTGTTTCAGAAAATATGTCGTACTGCGAATTTTTCGGCCAGGCCAAATAGAATTCGGATCACCGTATTATAATTTTTAACTGCATAAATAATTGAGGCAGCTTACTTGTTGCAAGTGAAATTTGAGGAGGCTTGACAACTTCCCTTCCATTTACTTGGAGGAGGGCCAAAACCTACATCACTGAAACTTTGAGATTCAGGCCAAATCCCGGTGTCAAACATTCCAATAATAATGTCACTCTCAATTTGTGCTCTTTGAACTTCCTGAGGGAAACCCATGAAGTCCCATGATCTCGTTGTGTGGAGTTGTTTTTTTGTGTTTGGGAACACAGAAACTACTCCTTCCATGCCTGAGTTTGGATATAATTATAAAGTTAGGTTATAATTAAGCACGAGAAATTCACTGATCATGCAAAAATTAATTAGTTAAGAGTTGACATACTAGCAATTATCTTCTTTTCTTCTTCAGTCATCTTGGCAACAAAGCCATTGAAACTTTTATGATAGCCGTAGAGCCAAGATTTTGATGCCCTCTCACTGAATCCATCACAGACATCCAGTATAAGTCAGTTTTTTAAAACATAAAATCCAGAGTTAGGAGCTGGCTTGACTTGACCTCCAGCTAAAGGTAAAATAAGAGCCTATTTGGGAATGAAAGTTTTTTTCCATTTTTTCGTCAAACTCATTTTTCATCCATATATTTATATGTGACAAGTCAATTTTCATACTTTTCAATCACACGTTCGCCCAAAGCCTTTTTTCTATAATTACCAAATAGACTCTAAAATCAGAAGATTCTCAAGTCCGGAGACGGGAGTACAACGTAAAGGAATTATATTAGAAACTTATGGCATTACCTATATATATATATATATATATATTTAGATTTCTGAGCCTCTCTTCTGTAAAATTTGTTTATAAATTTTTGTTTATACTTCATTGGACAATACTTTTGAAAAGTCAACAATTTCAACTGGTTAAAGATTTCAGCTCATTATTTTTTACTTTTTAAAAAAAATGAACCAACTAAATATTGATACGTCGTTATTTATAAACACATGTTTATAATGATTTATCAAACATAAGCTAAAGTATTTTCCTATATATATACCTGCCCATGACTGATTGTAGCATGTTCATGTGCATTGAAGAAATAGAGAAATCACCCTTGGGAAGATCACCCATATACACAATGAATACCTGCATGCAAATATGAATACTTAGCGACAAAGTTAACAATTCTCACTGTCTTATCTTCTCTCTCTCTCTCTCTCTCTCTCACACACACACACACACACACATATATGTGTATTTACACAAACATGACTAGATTTTATATGTGCATGCTGATATATATTGTACATAAGAGAAGAAATTCAAACGTGCCTTTTCATTGGCATCGGATTCTCCATTGCAGTTAACCAGAAGAGTGGAGGAAATGAGAGTTATGAAGAGGATCAGAGGCCATGAATTAGAAGTTTGGGAAGCCATAGAGAATATTTGCTAAATATGGGATTACTGGAATGTTTATAATTCATGCATGCAATCCATGAATTTATAGAGGGTGAGGGTGATAATTTTTTTCGTTCTATGGATTTTGTATTGGACATTGGTATTCCCGTCGATGCAATTTTACAGACCAAAGCCGGCAGTTTCATTGGCTGAGAGAATTAAGTTTGAAGTTTATGTGGAACAAAGGAACTGCCAAATAATTTTGGATTGTTTCAGATTTTTGTATATATACCGCAAATTTGAAACTTTTTTTTTTTTTTTAAATGGATTCGTCAGCTAATCATTAGTCTTACTAGTGCAAAGCAACCCAAGGGAAAGTTAATTTAAATAGTGTGTGTATGTATGTATGAAGTTCACGTCTCACTAAAGATAGTAGCGGACGCAGACATTTTGAGTTAGAGGGTCAGAATACGATTTCAAATTTTTTGACATTATACGTAACAACTTAGAAAAATGATGTAATATATATATATATATATATATATATAATAGTGATATGCTAGTAGGATTCTCGTGCGTTGCACGAAACATATTACATTTGTTAGTATTCGCGTGAAATTTGTAATGAAAAAAAGACTTAAGACTGGACAATGAACTTGTGAGAAATGAACAAGTTAGCAACGTGGAGAGTAAAAATGAAAACATAAAGTGAAATGATTGGGGATGAAATTGCTACTAAAGCAATAAGTTCCTTAGAATGCAACAAGAAGATTTAGTTTAGAAAGTAGCTCTCCAATAGCTAAAAGAAAGTCAACCAATTGATTTTCCTTAATCTTGATCGTCCTCCTCTTTCAAATGCATCATAGAATATCAAAACCTGGAATTTGTTACAGGAATGTAGACATATAAACTCAAAGAAAGAAAATTGTAAAAAAGTGAAACTAAAAATTGCCTAATGATCAAAGAAAAAACATTTTAAGATAAATTATGCAATTAGCTGCTCGAGTTCTTTTTGATGAGTTTCGTGGTGGTGTTGGCCTTGGCTGTGCCTCTTCTATATCCTCCTACATAAAATGATTAAAATTACATACAAATAAAGAAACCCCAAAAAGAAAAAATGAAAGTGTTCAAAAATATTAATGGATCATACATAAATTTATGGTGACAACACAAATTCATTTTCACAATCATACTAATATTTGTATTCATTTTCACAATCATACAAATTCATTTTCACAATCATTGAAAAATTTCACCAAAAAATAAGCTTGAATAGAAATTTTTGTATTAATAAGTAGGATTGGAATGAAAAAGAATGTATAAATACCTCATTTTCACAATCATACTAATATTCATGAGTGTCAATATCCACCATTTCAACAGAAGAAGAAGACACATACGCCACCACATAGAGAGTACAAAATGCAAACATAAATTGAAATGATAAAGTAGTCTAAAAAAATGAAAAATAGAAAATAGACCAGAATTGTATACTGCCACAATGAACCTGTGAAAAATGAAGGAGCTAGCAACATATAGAGTAAAAATGGAAACATAAACTTAAATGATAAATTAATCTTAAAAATTAAAAATAAAAAATGTTACCATTTGTAAGATATTTCTTACTACAGCACGTTTTTGGAAAAAAAAATGTGGGCCACGTGAAATGTTGTAATTGTCAGAATGAAGTATATAGAGCGAAAAATGATAATACTTTTAAAAAACGAAAAAAAAAAATCATTTGTTCATTAATACTAATTCAGTAAAAAAAAAAAAAAAAAAAATTATATCAAGTTTAATGTATGCATGGAAAAGAATAATATTACAAGAAAAACATATTAATGAAAATAATAATATTTAGAAATAGTATATACATGTGTATAAGTAGTAATAATGAGTAAATATATATATGGGGGGAAAAATATAGCTACAGTATTCTAAAGAGGAATAGATATATAATAAAAGAAAATTTTAATTGGGAACAAAGATGTGTAATCAAATTAGTAATAATAATGTTTAAAATATTATTTTTATTTGGGAAAAAAATGTTGTAAAAAAGATGTTTCTAGTATAGAGAATAAGAAACTAAATATTTGATAGAAGAAGGGTATATTTGTGAGAACGAAGTGGATTTTCTCATATTATTTTATTATACATTATATAGTTTTTGTAAACAAAAATAACTATAATAAATGAATATTTAAGTGAAGTGAAAAAAAAGGTGTATAATAAAATCAGTAACAAAAATAATTAGAATGATTTTATTTCTGAAAATGTTTAAAAAAAAAAAAAAAAAAGCAAATTGGAATTTTTAAAAATTGGTTATAATTGTAAAAAAAATTAAAACATTATGGTTAAAATATTTGTATATATACTTATATAAAGAAAATTCAGTTATACTAACGTACAATTATAGAAATATACTAATAAGTACAAAAGATATATAATAAAATTATAATTTATTATATTAATAAACATTTAAATTCAATAAAAAATAATTAAAAATGTTAAAAAAAAAGGATTATTAATAAGAATAAGATAAGAAATGAAGAAAGAAAGGTATATTTTTTGAATAATTGTTATTTATATATATACTCCCCGTTTGGTTTTCATTAAATTTTTCTCATTTTTCTACAGTATTCAATCTCAACATCCATCAAAACTCAAGCCCACAATTTTTGACTTTTCAATCAAATCTCAACCATCATTTATCCTAAAAATCACTATTCATTTCAAAAAATCTCATTTTAATCAATACCAAACACATTATAACAGAAAGATAAATTTTAAAGTGAAACGCATACCTTCGATAATAAAAGTTCCTAAACAACTTTATAATGTATTTAGATTTGAAGGACACATATTGAATAGTTAACTATGATCATTTCAATGTATTAAATTTGAAGAGAAAATCAGCAATGACACCTGCAATTTAAATATAACATAAAAAGATAGTTAAAAATAAAATTTCAATAAAAGAACTTTTTTTGAGGACAAAGTAGTTACCAATTCTATAAGATGTTATTGTGAAACACGATAAAAGTTTCTTTGTAAAGGAAGCTATATTTTTAGCTTCAACTTCATCTACAGCCTTCAAGAAATACTTGAATGGTTTCCTAAAGATCAATTGCAAACATATTTCTCGTTAAATAATGCTAGTAAAACTTTAAACTTTATTCTATGTAGTAATCTACTGTCAATCTATCACTATAATAAAATAAAGAATGACATAAAAAAATATCATTCAATGGAAAGCAAAAGATGAATTTCATCATTGGCCATTAATACTATTTTGATTGACATAATGATTGTCCATCCCCCCAACAAAATATAAAGAATAGAAATGAACTATAAATACTGCAAATCCAATTGGAAGTGGAGCCAAAACCTATATGCCCCAAAATCAGCCATTTTACTTACCAAGTTACCATAAACATGGTTGTCTTACCCTTAAATGTTCTTATTTTATCATTTATTTTCAATTACCAAACATATCAATAGTGTAGATAACTAAACATTTGGACTTGATTCCTCAATAATTAGATTAACTAACTTATGGAAACACTATTTGTAGAACAAAAAAACTGCATCAATAGTTTGATGAAAGTAACACAAAACTAATTTGCTTGAACTTTTAATACATTTCATAATAAACAAACATCAAGCAGTTATGGAGTAACTGGGCAAAAAGAAACTAAAATGAATAAGGAAATAAATCTATATAAGAAAATTACCCTTAAGAACAATAGCTTTTACATCATCCATCACCATTGCCTTTGTAAACTTCTCTTTTAACCCCTCAATTACTGTAAAATAATAATCAATTAAATCTGCACTACACATTCCCACAACCCAAAAAATTAAATAAACCCATTAAATTTCAAAACTAAAAACTGAAGTAAACTAAGATATTAATCATTGAAACAACAAAAAACAAAAATTTCTCAAAATAGAATTATTGAGGCTGAGAAGCGGAAAAGTGCACGACAAAGAGTGAAGCTGGAAAGTAAGAGTGATAAACTGATGAAAAACTTTAAATTTTGAAAATCTTTGCACCCATTGTTCAATCTCAACGAAGACCTCAAAATGAAAAGTATAACTCGCAAAGAGATTTGTACCCACAAACTAAGATCAGCAGAGCCTTGTTCAAAAAAATCGAGAGTCTCCAGATTTAGGGTTGTCAAAACTTTAGATTGCCTGAACCTCGACTGTCAAACACAATATTAAGCAGGCATGAAAACAGATTCAGGAAGCGAGGAAGAATTTGAATTGGAAATTTTGAGTGAAGTCAAGACGACTACAATACGATGAAAAGAATAAATAATTTTAAAGACTACTCTATATCAGCAAAGGAAAACCCATTGCTTTACCAATTGTCAACACCTCATAACATAAAATGCGAAAACATCCCCCAAAAATTCTTTCAGGCAGTATCCACAAATCAATTTTTGGCAAAATAAATCGAATCTTTAATTTTTGTCACTGAATTCACTATTCAACTGTATAAAAGCAATTAATTCCAAAAGCAATAATTAATTTCTAACAAGAAAATAACAACTAATATGAAAATAAAACAATAGACTTCATAATGCAGCCCTCCTGAGGCATCGATTTATTTGAAAACATAAACAATAAACACTAAGGAGATCGATGAAAAACTAATATTAAACTTTATGGTCTTCAACTATCTTCAAGTTAATCTCAAGATTGATGATAATAAATGTGATAAATTTTACTCTATTACACCATGTAGCAATTGTTGACAGTATTAAATGCACAGATGTTCTGCCAAAAAAAGAAAAAAATTGTAAGGAGCAAGTTCAATTTTTAGCGAAGGACAAAATACAAATAAATAATATAAATAAAAAAGGTTACATGAAGTAACTTTGATTTCCAACAAGAAAATGAATCCATTATATAATAATAATAATAATAATAATAATAATAATAATAATAATAATAATAATAATAATAATAATAATAATAATAATAATAATAAGCATCCAAAGTACAATAAAATTAATGTCAACAAATTTCATAAATGGAAAAAAATATCTACATCATTTATTTGCAACGGGACAATCACACAATGACTCCATGAGTATGTTTAGCTATGTTATTAAAAAAAAAACAAGAACAGTTAGAAGCAACCACAATAAAATTAATGTCAACAAATATCGTAATTGGAAAAAAAAATCCACATTATTTAACTGCAACAGAACAATCTATTCATATCACTTCATGAGTATGTTTAGCTAAGCTTTTATTAAAAACAAAAGACTCTCTGAAAAGTGAGCAAACACTTACTTTTATAAAGTAATTTCTTCAACTAAAATAAACCAACAAAAAAAGGAAAGTTAACCTCTAAAAAAACTCATCATGTGCAAAAAAATAGTTACTCACTTTTAAGATAAAAGGAAGAGAAATTCAAAATTAGTTGAACAAGAAATAAAGATATTGAAATTCTAGAAAAAAAATATAGAGCAATAAGACACCATAAAAATTATAATCAAATGTCAACATAGAATGAGACCCTATCATTCTAGATACCATATTTGTAAGAAAGGATTAGACAATATAAGGAAAATACATTTCTTTGAAGAGTGTTGATTCCATCATTTTAATTTTTTTTTATCTTCTGACATCTTCTGTAGTAGTCCGTGCATGACATACTCAAATTTATCTGCAAGTGATTTATGTTTTCCCTGCAAAGTGTAAAATATTCACCATTCAGAAAAATCCATAATACGTCTATACTATCCAAGATCTACTTAAATGCAGTTTTCTAAATAAGAGAAATCCACATAGAATAGATAAGCTTAAAGACTATAATTTGATAGCTCATGTACAAAGAATGAAAAGAATGTAAACCTCGTAAATATAACCAATAATAGTTCAAGCATCTGAATTGAGAATATGCAATACCACAATCCTATATTTTGGAAAATAGTTGTTTAGGGGTTGATAAATTTTTTTGGAGAAAGAAAAAATAAAAGAGAGATAATACACCTTTCGTGAACTCCAAAAAGTGCCTCTCTGCACAACAAAGAAATCACAATTCATTCAATTTTGCAACAAACTCATATGCATTTTTAACACTCATTTTCAATAAAACACTACAGATAATATATATGGAATTGGTTTCCATCGAAATAATAGTCCAAGCATCTGAATTGAGAATATGCAATACCACAATCCTATATTTTGGAAAATAGTTGTTTAGGGGTTGATAAATTTTTTTGGAGAAAGAAAAAACAAAAGAGAGATAATACACCTTTTGTGAACATTAAACCATATCAAGAAGAACATATGCACAAGGTTTCCATTGTTAATCTCTTTCTCAAATCTCAGCAATCAAACCTCTGATTAATAAGCAATTCTATTTCCAACAAAAAAAAGGACAAACAAAGATCTTTTTCGAAACTTCTAGTTCCTTCACTCAAGAGAAGCAATAATGATGAAGCAATTCACTGAATTCTAACTTTTACAACTCAAATTTAAGCTAAAGATCATTAGACCAAAATTGATTTTGGATAAATCCCTCATTTTTTTAAAAGAACAATAAAAAATTCTAGAAGTGATTAAATTCTTGATTTCTTACTTCGCATTTTTTATCATCATCAAGTAGGGCACAAAACTCCAGAAGAAACAGGAAAATCCAAACTCATAGAAGACCACAAAACCCTTATGAAATCCAAAACTAAACACTCTTAAATTACAATTACAATGGAATGTAGGCAGAAGTTAACAAGTAAACAATCCACAACTGATCACTAATAAGCTTACCATATTAATAGGTCAAAATAAGAAAATCAAAGGTGTTTCAAATCAATCAAGGCAGTTAAACGATATCCACACCCCCAAAAAGTAAATAAATAAATAAAGATAAAATGGATGAAAGAAAGCCAAACCAGGACATCACCGAGAAAGACATGCATGAAACTAAGAAAAATTGTTCCATTTATCCACATATCATATTTGCATTCAAATTAAATTAATATTCCCCCATCTAGTGGATGATGTCAACAATTAGTGAGTAAACTAAAATGTGTCTTCATTTCTGTACATGGAATCTGCTTTGCTGCATCTTTTTAATGTGTGAGGTGAAGGGTGACCTAAGAGTAATGAAGATAAAAGTCAAAACATATACTGATCATTTTGCTATTCAAGCCTTACATAAAACATTCTCCGAAAGCATGAGAGCAAGATGACAGTAACTTAAATAATTGATTTCTTTGTCTTGATATCAAATACATACAACCAAATAATCAACATTCTTAAAAATAACATAAAATCAATCCACAAATGCACCATATGTGAGATGACCATGACATTAAGATATAGCCACTTTGAAAGTGTCGCACATTAAGGAGCAAACTTCCAGGACCTGTTTGGCACTTTGGCTAATGTATACGATATATACATCATACATCCAACACATTAATAGACAGTTTCAAAGAAACAAAAATATATCCCTACCCCACTATACAACTTTTGAAACAAACATTTTGCTTCTTAAGTCAAAGCATAGTAATCACCTCTAACTCGATTAGTTTCAGCTGCAAGCTTCCCAAAAAGCTCAAATGAAGGCTTTTGCTGTAAATCACAATGCAATTATAAGTCCGATAATTCATGGAAAAGTATCAAAAGGAAACAAAAAATAATGAATACTCATTAAAATAATGCTCTTTAAGAGTCTAATATTTTCTCAACTTCCCTGCAAGAAAAAGAGAAAATGACAACTAAAGGGGCAAACTATGCAGAAAAGCAATATAATCAATTGGGGAAGCAAAATGGGAAAGAAAGAGACCAACTTTTCATTCGGTTCCAGAGTCTCTTCAATCTCTTTCATTTTAGCAATTGCATCACAGTCGTCATTCTTGCCTAAGCAAAAGATAAAAATTAGTAAAAATATATATAAATGTTGTAAAAAAAATATTTGTGGAATTCCATTATGTAAACATGTTTGGAGGCACGGTATGGATTAAAACAATAAAAATCACAAAATAAACCTCAGTGTAGTCGTAATCGATAATATTAGCAGTCAGGGACTCGAAAACCTGCTAAAATCACATAAAAAAAATCAAGAAAACAGTAGCTAGATTACACTAAAAAAGTAAAGAATAACAGAGATCAATGACCTATGGTCCTCCAAAACTTGCTAAAATCACATAAAAATGAAACCATTGAATAATAAAATAGGAAGAATAATACCTAAAGCTCAAAACACTTCCCGGTAGAAATTTTGTTCTCGAATGAACAGCAGGTTGCTAACCCAGACTTGGAAGAACCCAAATCGTCGAAATAAGGCTGAAAATATTAGTTGAAGAGAACCTATATAAGCTTAACAGCCAAAAAAAAAAAAAACTACACTGAACGAAAACATTTGAAAAAAGTCATTCGACTTCGATCTCCAACCCAAAACACAAAAAAAAAAAAAAAAAAAAAAAAAAAAAACGTACATCTCTGACCAATACACGTTACAAACACGACCCAGAACAAAGAAATTGTTAAGGAAGAGAAGAAAAACTACACTGAAGCAAAAAATTAGAAAAAACTCTTCCGATTTCTACCTCCAACCCAAAACCCAAGGAAAATACGTCGATCTCTGAAGAATACACGCTATAAACATGAACGAAAAAAAATGTTAATGAAGAGAAGGAACTTCCACCGGGAGAAAAAGAAACCCTACCTCTGAAGACGCCGCGTGAGAAATGGAGTTCTGGATCAGTTTGACTTCTTTTGTTCTCTGTTTTTTTTTTTTTTTTTACCATGAAAAACGTTTTTTTCTTTCATAATATCTAACACATGTAAAAAACGGGTTTCACTTTTATTAGGGAAAAAGTGCTAATGGATTTCACCTTTTTAGCCTAAAAGTGCTATTTTTGGTCCTTATGAATAGTAAATTTGAAGTGAGATTTATATATAGTAGGTATATATATATAAGTGATTTATATGTCAAGACTCCGTCAAAAAGTCAAATCAGAACTAGTGTCAGAGAAATATAATGATGGTAGTGACGTTCATTAATACTTTTGTGTTTAAAAATAAAAGACATATTTTTTGAACATATTAACCAAATAGAAGCTTTGTCTCCACCTTCCTTCTCTCTATAAATAGGGGAGTTAAATGTCCACTAAGAGCTTGTTTGGTGATGTCAAAATTTTCAATTTTTTTTCCTAATTTCATTTTCAATAACACATTTTTAAGGGTCCACTACTTTTTACGCTTTTCCATCACACATTCTCCTAAAAACTCAAAATTCATCCAAAAATTCATACATCAAACAGGATCTAAAGAGGACAATTAATGCAAAAAAAACCTCTCAACTTTCGTATGTTTTGAACTGACTTACAAAGCAGAATTTCGGATCATATGCGAACTAAACCATTCTTCATCCATTGACATATTAAGTTTGTTAGTGATCTGAACTTTATTTCATTCCAATTTTATTTATAAATTGCTTGCCACAACATAATTTGGTATTTTGAGAAAAAGTAAAAAGGTCATTTTGCATACTAATTAACAAATTGTTTATAAACAATATTTATGAACAATTATTTATAAATAAATTGTTTGGTAACACTGTTTGGGTTATAAACTATTTTATTTATAATTTTAAAGTAAAAAGTAATGATTGAAAATTGAAGAGAAAAAATGTTTGGTATTAAAAAATGATTTGAAAAATTATGTAATTGGTTCAAGAAGAGATTGACTCTTGATAATTTTTGTTAGTTACTTTTATTAACGAGGGGGAAAAAATTCTAGAAAAAAAGTCATGTCAATCCAAGAAGAAATTGTTGTGATAGAAGCTCCTCGGTCATTGGCGGGACCAAGGGGGTCATGGGTGGTTAATTGACCCTCCAACTTTTAACATTTTTTTTTTTTTACTTTTTTTTTTTTTTTTTTTTTTTTTTATTTGGGAGTAAAGAAATGACAGCAATTGAATTAATTTTCAAAACTAAAAAGGTCGTGGCAAATATAAAATGATCATCTTGAAGATTAAGAAATTATTTTAAATGAATCATTTATGCTAAGTTAGGTATAATAGGTCTCAAACATGGCACCAATTCATGCAAAATTTCAATTTGAAATATCAACGATTTGCCATGTTTTCGTCTCAAGTATTTGGATTATTATAAGGTATCAAACGAAGCCGCGAAACATTGTATTCTTGATACCATTTTGAAATGCTCACGACCTAACTTTTACCATTGTTGAAAGCACATGAAACAACCAAAATTAGCAAAAGTTATAACGTGTCAAAAGTTATGACGTCATCTAGAAATTGGTTTAAAACTCCATCGTAGACAAATAAAATGTTCAAACAGACATAAGAAATAATTCAAAATGTATCTAAAATTGGAAGTTTGACTCGTGTCCTCTTTATAATTTTTTTTTATCAATATTTCATTGACGTTCATTATTTTCACGCGATAAAATTGTCAACATAATTTTATCAGTTTATTAGGAAATTTTATATGGGATATATAACAACTTCAATTGCTCGATTTTTCCTACCAATTGAGCACTGTTCATACAATTGGACGAAGTCATGAAATTGGGCCAGATTAGGACGAAAATCGGGCAATTTGGAACTTTTCGGGCTGCTCGTGAATCACAAGCCCTTATCTCATTTGTAATTTTAGACACGTCTCTTTCATTTTTCATTTCTCTACAACCAAAAAAAAAAAAAAAACACTAAATTTCTCTCTGTGCAGCGCCGTGTTCCCTGACTTCGCCTTCGGCAGTTCTGATACTCGTCTTTCTCGTGCTGATTCCAATTGTTTGTTGGAGGTTTCGTGTTCCTTGGTTCATTTAGGTTGTTGGTATTGCTTCGTTTTTTCCCCTTTTTTATCAATTTTTTGTTTTCTCTATAAATCGTTTTCGGACTCATTACAATGCTTTATTTTTTTTTCCTGTTTTTTAATCTATTTTTGGTTCTCTAGAAATCGTTTTTTGTCTTATTTTTTCCCCATTAAAAGAAAGAGTTGTCGTATTAGAGGACACAAAAGAAGTCTATTGCCGATTTCTTTGATTAGCTGAAGCTCGAAGGTTTCCCTAGCTGCCAGTCTCTTTTCCACATGAAAGCCCATCAACATCATCAGAGATTTGCACTCTCGCCTCATGGGAGTCACCACCCACTTGCTGATATGAATTGTCCCAACTTCTTGAATGAACATCAATGGTAAATTCAATGGGATTACCTTTATTCACTGATCTTACAAAATTTACTTTTGATTTTTATTGTTACTTTGTGATTCTGGGTATTTATTGGTTCTAAATTCCTGCTGGTGAATCGTGTATGACCATCCCAATACATATGTTTAGTATGGTTCCAAGTTAAGATTCCATTCCGTGTTGGAAATTTTAGTCGTGTGAAGATAATGCATTCTTGTGCTTATAAACTGTCTATGGTGTCCAAATATGGTCTATCCTGTTTAGCACCATTGCAATGAAGAAGTGCTCATTTTCCCTCCTGTAAGCCAAGAAGAATGAAATTTTTTTCTAATTACAGTTGTACATTGTTGTGTTGCTTTAATTTTGCATTTTCTATCTTGCACGACAAATCCATTTGAGACCAAATACTACTTGATCAATTAATGTTGTTGGGTGTCTAGAAATATATAAGCTCCATTTTGGTCTTCATTTTCAGCTAAATCAAGCCGGAGCTAAAAATGAACGTGATCTTGAAATATTCACACAGTGTCAGTTTGGTACACATGCAACCCCTCTCAAAATATATTATAATTAGAAATTTAAAATTTGTTCGGATTTTTTTTTTTTAAAAAAGTTTGCTTTTCAAGAAATGAATGGTAAATAAGTTATGCACCAGAGAACGACCGGATGAATCAAAATTTAGTTATTAAGACGGACGATCGAGAAAGAAATTAAGGTTACGCATTCTCCAGATAGTTAATCGTTCATTCTTCTAAAAATGATCACTACTATTCATTTAAAAAAAAAAAAATTTAAACAATTCCAAACATACTCTTAGAAAGTACTCATGGATGATGGATCCTACAATTTGTAGGGTTGAAAATTACAGTATAATTAAGATAAAATGTAACCCAAACAAAGACTTCATTTTGGTTGCTAATAAATTAAGTTTTTAAAATCGATCATGTAGTACTAATTGATTCTAAGTAAGAAATGTATGGTCAAAATTTCGGTAGCAATTTCAATCTCTTTTAAAAATAAATGTTTAAAATAGAGTCTTTCGGTAGCTTATATTCTTTAACATTGGCTCCCTACATTATAGAGCATGTTCAAAAGCATGTTTAGTAATGCGAAAAGTTTTGATTTTTGTGAGTTTTTCTTGATTTATGATGGATGTTTAAAAATATTTGAAAAGTCAAAAACTATAGTTGACTAGAATGAATGATTGAGATTGAGTTTGAAAAGTTATTGTGAAAAATTTTTCTTTACCAAGCAAGCTCATAACATATCTTGTATTTTGAGAGTTTTTATGGATTCTCAAATTAATTCAAATTTAGTCCCGGTGTCATGAGGATCAAAACCAAATTTTTGTTTGATGTTGATAAAAATTGATTAAGTTTATGATTGAAAAGTTATAAATTCCATAATATATAGTTAAAATTAATTACTGGCTTTAACTTCGATTAAATCTTAGCTCGTGTGTGGTGGAGGCCTCTGTTTGGTAAATCGTATATAAACATCTTTTTCAAAACCACTTTTTAATCATAGGTATTTTTCAAACCATTTTAAACTACATATTTTACCTCGTAAACATTACATTTTATTATAGACAAAAAATCTTTACCAAACAGAGGTTAAAATCAAATTTTTAGTAGATTTTGATAAAAATTGATGGAATTTATGGTTGAGAAGATATGAGTCTTATGAAATGAGTAGTTTTGTTAACTTTGACTTGATATTTGACTCATATTCGGTACAAAATATAGTTTAGTGGTAACAGAGAGACTCCAAAAATCCTTATATCACAAGGCCTTGGGTTCAAGTCCCCTGGGGATGCGTTCAATTAAAAGTGGAACAAACCCACTTAACAGTATACAATTCATGTGTTCGCGGCCCGTGATACTCATGCAAGCCTGGAGCCGTGGGTACTGTCAAACAAGATTTTAATTATAATCAAACAGGGCCTTAATATTCTTTTCAAAATCACCAAACAAGGATTTATTCAAATTTTCAAGCTAGATTCTAATATTATTAAACTCAACTATGTCACGCCCAAATCTCTCGAGAGATTTGGTTTGGCAAAACTTGAAATTGATGCTAATTCTCGCTGATTTTCTAAAGCTAGTGATGGGGAAACTTTCCCCATTTAATTATCATTTAATTATTGCTTCATTAGTCTTCATACATCATAATAATCACATGATCTAGGACACAATCATTAAGAATATCTTGAAAACTAGCAATTCTTTAAAGTCATGGTTGGTATAATAGAGTTGGACAAAATAAAAATTAAAGTATCATCCGTTTCCTTCGGCTGGGGGCTGGGCTTTGAAACCTTTGTTTAAGGGTCGGGCCTACTCAAGCTAGCTAGTTGGTGACGTACGTTGCTCGTTTTCGTCTTCACTCGCTGCTCGTAGAGCTCGATGGGAGTGAGCAGCTGATTGAAAAGATAAAACAAAAGCAAACTCTCATAGTTCGGAATCTAACAAAGTATTACGTTGTCTAATATTGTATACTATACGTATAATTATCAGTATAATGTTCATCCAACAAACACAGTCCTTATCGAGTATAATTCCAAAGTTCAGTGTGTTCAGTCTGTGTGTAGGGACCATGAAACTTAGTTGTCGATTTCATAGTCACTTTCTCAAAATAAGCAGACAAATTAAATAGAAAATACAGCAATGTTAATTTCTTACTTTGAATAAGAGAAGAAAAAGATATGAAATTTCATTAATTTAGTGACGCGAGAAAAAAAAAACTAAGGAATGATTCAAGTGAATCAAGCCTCTTGATACAAACAAAACTACTAATATTATATTTAATTGGAAATTTCTTCTTGCAAATCTTGATTTCTATGACTGAGTTTCTCTCTACATGAGAGGGCTATTGAGAAGTCCATGCCAAGATGTGGCAATTCCATTCATATGGTTTGTATCCCCATTGCCAAATTGCTGCCAAGGAAATCCCCATAACTCTCTTCTTTCATCTTCTCTTGCATTGTGCATTTCTTGCTTCACTCTTGTTTGTGCGACACTTAGCTCCTCAATTTGCATGTTCGTCGTCCCACCATTTCCCAAAAACCCCATATTTCCATTTCCGTAGTACAGATTGTGAAATTCATGATTCGGGGTTTCGAAATATCCACCTCTAATCTCATCGAAAAGTCCAGAATTGTAACAAGGGATGTTGGGGTTACCTAACATGGAGAAATCCTGGGCGTCGAATCCCATTACTCCGGAGGTCTGATTTCGAAGCCTGGCAATTGCAAGGCTGAGATCATTGGAATCATAGGATAGAGGTGTTAGAGAAGAGGTGGAAGGACTAGAGGAATTTGTTGTCAATGGTTGATCTTGGCTTCTCTTCGCTGATGATCTTTTGTTCTTCCTGCACCCTCCACCCACTGGAACATTTCTCAATGTTCCACCTTTAGTCCAATACCTCCTGCATGATTTGCAGAAGTACCTTGGCTGGGAAAGACTGTAATTATTGTAATAACAAAACTTGGTGTTGTTAGAATCACATCTAGGGCATCTCAGGGATTGCTCACTTGGCCTTGGCTTCTTTTCTTGCTGGGATTTTGTGCAAACCAACATGCTTTCTAGTGTTTGAGAACCCATTTCCTGAACAGCAAGAAAGATATATTTAATATATAATTAGAGAAAGAAAACCCTTGTGGATTATTGAATCAAGAACACAAAAAAATATACAAAAATATATCAAGATGAATCAACAAAGACTTGAATATCCCACCTGGTTGTGTGCAGAAGGATCCATCCATGCAACAATCAAATCTCCTCCTGGATTGAAAAGAGACTTGGATTGATATATGATAAGAGTCTTTGAGTACAAATGAACAGATGGAAATTGTTTTTTGAGAGAATTGAGGAAGTAATGCAAAAATTTGCAAGATAGCTCCACCCAAGCCTCTACGTATACATATATAGCGAGAGAGAGAGAGAGAGAGAGGGGCTGTGTGTATAAGAGACAATTCACACTGAGTAAGCTGTCAGCCAATTCTGTGGTGGGTCCCAGTGGCGTGGTTACGCAAATGGTCTCACCTATATGCAAATACATTCCATTTCGGAGTTCGAGCGTTTTTGTCCTATTTGAATGAAAACAGGTTCCCAGATACGGTTGCAGACAGTTAAAAATTTCACAGTAGTATCTGAACTTTCAAGAAAATCTCAAATGGGTTACTTAGCTTCAATTTTTAGAAGACATAGCAATGGATTATGGGGAGTATGTGTGCTTCCCACTGTGTTCAATCTCTAATGTCTGTGTAATTTAAGTAGTAGGAAAAATTCCAATGCAGTACTATTTATGAAACTACTTGGAAGATTCAGCCCCTGTTTGGCCCTCATTCTTCAAAAACAAAATTTATTCAACACTCAATCTCAACAATTCATCTTAATCAAGCCCACCAATTTTGACTTTTCAAACATTTTTTAACCACACATTCTTCCAAAAATACTATTCAAAATCAAAAAAATTCTCAAGAACTAGGAGCCAAACAGGGGGCTCAATGGTCCCTTATAATTTCAATAGTGCAAAATGGAAAAGGCTTCTTGTACAGAAAAAGTCTACAGATCAGTATACAGATGAATTTTTTTTACCAAATTACCCTTTAAATAACAATTTATATATATAACCCTTATTAATTATGATTTTCGATTTATATGATTTTTGTTCGCTCTAAGTAGCACCCCCCTTTTTAAATGGTATCAGAGCCATATGACAGATCTTAAGGACAAATATTACATGACAAAAAATAAAAACAAATATATAATTTATGCACCAGAATTTATAATTACAAGAAGATTGATATTACCTCCTAATTATAAAATAGAAATATGAAGAGTGTTAAAAGATTTAGACAAAAATATAAGGATGCAAATATATGATCTAATAAATTTCGATATTATAAAAGAAGAATTTATAATAGGAGAAATATTAGATTTACTAAATTATAACATAGCAGAAGAATTATATAACGAAGAAATAAATTAGATATATGAATTTTCATATAGCAGACCCTATATTAGAAAAATATTTAGATATAAAAACAAATGAAAAATTAGACATAATATGTAATCAAAGAATAAACTTATAAGAAATGATTAATGAAAAAAGAAAAATAAAAAGAGAAGAAATCCTGAGATTAAAATCTATAGAAAAGAAAAGAGAATACTTTAATACAATACTAAAAAAAATACCTAAAATACAAGAAATTCTAAATAACAAAGAAAAAATTTATTCAGAATTATATGATAAAACCAAAAATCAAAATACACTAAGAAAATATTGGAGAATTCAAAGACGAAGAGAAATGTTAGAATCAGATAGAAAATTTTGTGAATATATGATAACAACATGCAAAAATGATAAATATCAATCAGAACTAATACTTGAAATAGAAAGTATTAAATGAAGATTTTAATATGGATAGACATTTTAAAAACTTAAAAACATTAATAAAATCATTAATCAATGATATTAAAGAAGTTAAAAACGAACTAATAGAAGCAAGACCAGATATAAATATATTAAAACTTGAAATCAGATAACTAAAAGAAAATAATAAAAGTAAAGATAAGAAAATAGACAAAAAGCTTATAGAAAAAGAAATGGTCAGGATAGGAAAGAAACATATCGAACAAGAAAAGATCATAATAGAAACAGGATGTATGGATTATGAATTCAGAAAAAACATATTACCAAAAATCTTAGAAGAAGAAATGGAATTACAAAAATCCATAGAAAAAATCATAGAAAAATTAAAGATAGATAAAAGCACTAAAGAAGAACAAGATCAAAAGAAAGATGAATGAAGAGATAGATTTACTAATAGAAAATTTTGACCAATTAAATATAGACAATTTAGACGAATACCAAATTTTAATGAATATTGGAGGAGCACCGAATCCAGCCCCAATAGGAACTTCTGGAGCTAAACCAGAATTACCAGATCCAAATGAAAGTTATGCACCTTTATTTAGTAAACCACAAAAGCAATATTATGATAGAATAAAAGAAAGACAACCACCAAAAGGAAATAGATATAGTGACAGATTTATACCAAATGATGATTATAATAAACCCATAAACCATGGAGGAACAAAATTAGATTAGATTGTAAGATAGATATTAAGAAAGCCTTATTAGCTTGGGAAGAATCAATAATATTATTCTTTTTATATAATAAAGATGATACATGGGAAGTACTGAAAGAAGAATAGATTACCTAGTTGCATCTTTTGAAGGAGATGTTTATAACTGGTGGGAAGGAATTAATAATGATACTAAAGCATTAATAAGAAGAAACGTTCAAACTGAAATAATAAAATCAGATAAAGAATGTATAGAAAGATTAGTAGGATGTATAGGAGATGAATTCCTAGGAGAAAATTGGATAAATAATGTCGAAAGAGAATTAATAAGAGAAAAAGATGATGCAAGAGTCAAACTAATAAACTTAACAATCTGTGATATGTGCAAAATCAAATAATACACTTGTGAATTTAAAAAATACTACTATACCCAATTTTACAGTAATGAAAATCATGAAGTATACCAAAACATGTACTATAATAAATTACCAGGCACATGAAAAATATATTTTAAAATAGAATTTGAAAAATATTACAGAGATAAAGATGGAATACCAAGAACATTAGGATCAAAAATAAAATTCTTATTTGAAAGATTAGCATATATATGTCAACAAAGACAATTATTGAAAAAATCAGGAAAGTTAACCAAAATATGCTGTGAAGATATAGAAAAACCTACACAATGGGGATGTCATAATGAAAGAAAAAATATTAAAAGAAAATTTAAAAATAGGAAGTTTAAAAAATTTAAAAATTTTAAGAAAAAATATATAAAACCTAAAAAAGATATTATAAAAGAAAATATAGTTCAAATCAAAAACAGAGAAATAAGCCATATAAAACAGATAAAAGTAAATGCAAATGTTGGAATTACGGAGAAATAGAACATATAAGCCTAGATTATACTAAGAAGAAGGTAAGAATATTACAAGAATATTACTTAGAAATAGAAAAGGAACTAAGTGAAATATCTGATATTGATGAATATAATCAAAAAGTTTATATAAGTGAAACATATTCAGAAAATAATGGATCAAAATCAGAATAAAGAAATAAAAGAAATAGATAATAATAATAATATTGATAAACAAGAATATGAAGGAATAGAAGGTTATGGATTAAAAATAACATTTGATAACAATAAGTATAAGAAAATACAAAAATTATCATTAGATTTAAAAATTGGTAGATGAGAAATTTTTTATAGGATATGGAGAAGAAAAAGAATAGCAATAAATGAATACCATAAAATAGAAAAAGCAATAGATGTTAGAACAACCCATGGAACACATAAATTTAATCTACTAACAAAAAACACAATCATGGAATTATTAACAAAAATTAATAAAAAACATAGTGAAAAATTCAATATGCTTATTTGGCAGGAATACAAATAATGTTCAAATATCTATTTAGAGAAGGGATAGATTTACCATTAACAGTAAATTTACATGATGGAAGAATACTAAATTTAAAAGATAGTCATTTAGGAATGGTAGAAGGAAATCTCGCATATAAAAAATTAATATTTACATGCTACCCAAAATATTGTGTATCATTAACAGATAAAAATTTTAATGAAGATTTAGGATTACATTTCAAATTACATAGAAATGATATAATGGAACCACGAGATAAAATCATGACTATTGAATATAGAGCCTTATATACATTTACTAATTCAAACTATAGAAACATTTATTTTAAAAAACCATTTATAGAAGTCCATAAAAAATGTAAGGATTTTAGTAAAATCATAAGACCAGAAAAACAAATAACTATAATGCCAGAAAACTATGAACTTAATATAACAAAAAATAAACATGAAATTATAGAATTAATAAAGGAAGATTATCCTAATAAAATAACATTTGAAAATGAAAAAATAATTAGAAGATCACGAAGCCTTAGTCTACCCAATAGGAAATATTTAGGAGAAACTAGTAATACAAAAAAATAAAACTTCATAAAAATACTGGAAATATTTTAATGGAAAAGAAAATATAAAATGACCAAACATATTAATAGATACAGGAGCTAGTGAATGTCATATAGCTGCAAATAAAAATAAAGGGCTAATAGCCCATAAAACCAAACCATATAGATACATTAATTTTGATGGACAAGAACATACTAGTGAATTTGAAGTTAAAGTACTAATAAAAATTGGAGGAATTATTCTTTTAGTACCATGTTATATAGATAACAGTATGGATATAAGACCTCATATATTATTAGAGATGAGTTTCCTAAATGGATTAGAAGATTATAGTATAAAAAGAGAAGGATTATATATAACTCAAGATGGAAAAACAATACTATGTAACAAATGGGATGAATAATCAGATAAGCTTTCCATTAGCTGTATATATACAGATTACTATTGTTAAAACAAATATAACAACTTGTGCATTAATTGATACAGGAAGTGATATATCAATATTCAAAAGTTTCTTAATAAAATCATGGAATGATACAAATAAGATAAAGATAACTGAAATAACAGGAGAAACTACTCAAATAATAAAGAGTGCTAATAAAATTGATATAATACTTGGAAGTAAACAAATCATAATAAATACGTTTTTAATTATAATAATCTAGAATGTGATATATTACTAGGAAATGACTTTATACAACAATTTCAATATTATAAACAAAATAATTATATGATAATGTTACAAACCTCTTGTGCACATTTATTAAAAATACCAAGAGAATGTAGACCTTACAGAGTTCAGCCAGCCCAACATGGTGATAAATGGAAAAAAACATCAATCATACAAAACAAAATAAGAAATAACAGAATTATATACAAAAAGGTTTTAAAAACAGAAATAGAAATTAGTATGGAAAAAATTATTGAACAATTAGAAAAAATGTATGGAGAAAATTCATTATCATTTTGGAAGCCATATCATCCTAAAGCTAAAATAGAATTAACAAAAAATGTTATCATAAGAGTTAGACATATGATGTATACTTTACCAGATACACAAAAATTTAAAACTCAAATTAAAGAATTACTTGATCAAAAACTAATCAGACCTAGTAATGGACCTCACAGTAGTCCAGCATTTATGGTTATAAAACATTCTGAACAGGTTAGAGGAAAAGAAAGAATGGTAATAAATTACAAAGAATTAAATAAATATACCAAATTTGATGGATACTTTTTACCAAATAAAGAAGTACTAATAAACTTTGTAAAATGAAAACAATATTACTCCAAATTTGATAGCAAATCAAGATTTTACCAAGTCAAGATGGAAGAAGATAGCATACAAAATACAGTATTCAGTACACCTCAAGGTAAGTACGAATGGATGGTTATGCCTTTTGGATTGAAAAATGCACCACAAATATACCAAAGAAAAATGGATAATATATTTAGAAAATTTAATGAATTTTTAATTGTTTATATTGATGATATATTAATATGTTCTAATGACAAAAAAGAAGACAGAAATCATTTAATAAAATTTATAAATGAATGCAAAAAGGAAGGAATTGTTCTTTCAAAAAATAAAGTTATAATAGAAAAACAAGAAATTGATTTTCTTGGGTTATCAATAGATAAAAAAGGAATAAAACTACAAACCCATATATCTAAAAAGATAATAAATTTTTCAAATAAATTAGAATCAAAAGAACAAATACAAAAATTTTTAGGATGTTTAAATTATGCCGAAGGTTTTATTGAAAATCTTTCAAAAAAGAGACATAAAATTCAAATTTTACTCAGAAAAACAAATATTAAAGGATAGAGTGATAAACATACAGAAATTGTTAAATTACTTAAAGAAGAATGCAAAAATTTACCAAAACTAAGATTACCAGATGAAAAAGATAATATGATTGTAAATACTGATACCTCAGATAAATATTGGGCAGCAATATTTAAAACAGATATAAATGAAATTAGCAGATATTCTAGTGGAACATTCAACCAAGCAGAAATAAATTATACTACTCATGAAAAAGAATTACTAACGATTATCAGAGGAATAAAAAAGTTTTCATTATTCTTATTATCTAAAAAATTTATTGTTGAAACTGATAACTCTCAAGTTATAGGATTAATCAAAAATAAATTACCACCAGAACCTCAATATAGGAGACTACACAGATGGCAAACTTATTTGACATTTTACAATTTTGATATAATTCATATTAAGGGTATTAATAACTATCTTGCAGATTTTTTTAAGCAGGAATATTGAATTTGCAGATGGATAATATCAAGAAATCCTTTATAGACGCCAAGGAGCGAATCAAATTCTTATATGAAGAAGCTGGAGATATAAAGATGGGAATTGAACAACTTGGAGAAACTCTCCAAGAAATTTTTAAGCAACTGATGGAAATCTCAACTTTTCATTACAATTATACCAAAGAATTGAGTGACAATGTAATTGAGATTGAATCTCAGTTTGAATCGTTATTTACCAAACAAGTTTTACCAACAATACAAACATATACAATACAACCAGGTACATCATATGGAAGCAGTGGTGGACCATTGATCAAAAGAGATGTAAGTCCAAAGAAGGTTACTATAAATGAACCCAGTCCAAGAAAATTGACAATCAATACTAAAGATGAACATACAAGGTTATAAAAATTCGTGCTGAGGAGGAAGACGACTCTCCTTTTTTACCAAGAGAAGACGAATATAAATAAACTGCCAGAATCATTTATGAACTCCAAGAAAGTGATTGTTATTACATTTCTTCAGGAGATCACATTTACCTACGATTAAGTGTTACCCAAGGAGGAGATCCAGTTATGACAAAAATGGTAGCTGATTATGCATTCTTGGATCCTATTTACCCAGGCAAAGATCTAAAGGAAATTGATAAATTTGAACATTTATTAAAAGGTGAAATATCAAAATTTGCTCAAGGAAAACCTATTTACTTAAAATTTTACTCAATCTGCCCTAAAATTGATGGAATGATGTACTATCCTGCTGAACACATTATTACAATTGGATATGTTGCAAGAAATTTTCAGATTGAAGTTGGAAAAAATACCAGTACCAAACATTACTAGATCATGGTTTAGATCCCAAAGAGTTTTGGAATTAAGGTTCTTTACAATATTGCCAAAAATTTGTATGATAAAAAATTAAAATGCATATGCCAATACGAAGGATAGACCCTTGTTACAAATGAAGGACATGAAAAATCAACCATTCTGAAGGATTACATCAACAAATTTGATACTCATCAAATCCATGGAAGCTTTTTGACTTTATAAGAAGCGTGTATAGCCAGAAATTTCCCTACATGCCAAAAAAGATAATGGACAGCTGGAATAGACAAAGAGGATGCTGACAATGAAGATAGAATGGAATATACTTTTTACGACAAGCCAAGACAACACCATGTGATCGCCTTAGAAAAGTAGATAGGATAAAGGGACAAGTGTCTTTGTAATAAGATGTAAAGTTTTCAATTATTTATGTAACGTATGCAATGATGGAAGAAGTAAATAATTGGGTCTCATGTAAATATTATAAATAGAGGCTTTAAGGCTAGAAGAGAGCAAAGTGGAAAGGAGTTAGTTGATTGAGCACTAAGTCTGAAAGCCAAGAAACTTCTCTGTTTTTAAAATTCTCATACCAATCTGTGTACCAAATTTCTCATATCAATAAAATTTTAAACGTTTCATAAAAAAATATGAGTTTCTAAATTTATGTCTTCTGAATCCTATTTCCTAAAGAAAGATATATTATTAAGAAAACTCCCTGCACTTTGTCCAGAAATATTTTCCATTAAGTTGTTATACAGTGAAGGCATGGAGTCAGGAATGACTAATTACCCGTGAAGGCAAGAGGCTGTTGAAGGGTGTGATAGCAGAAACCTGCAAGCCTGAAGGTCACTAACAAAAGAAGGAAGATACAAAGGTACAAAGAAACAGAAAAGAGGTTAGTATTCTTAATATATTTGTCTCATGGAATTAGGTGGAAGAAGAATTTTTGAAAAAGAAAATTATCATTGGAGAACATAGGATTATTAAATTTAATTATCAAAACAGTCCATACAAAGATGAATATCATAGCATAATCGAACCCTTGTTCATGCATAAACAATTTACTATACCTAACAATGAAATAAAAAAGTTATACCATGTTTATATGCCATGTTTATTAGCTGTTTATCCCAAATTTAAAGAATTATTTGGAATAGAAATGACTAAATCAATCATTTACTTTTGGCTTGATAGTGATAATACTGAAATAAATAATGAATTGTATTTAGAATATGTATTTAGTAGTGACAATGATTATGATCCAGTAATAGATTATGATAGTGATGGAAGAGACGAATCATTTTTTACCAAATTTTGAAAATTTTGATATCATAAATAAAAAGAATTATATTATGAAAAAACTCATATCTAAAAGAGGAACATATAAAGTTGGATATAAAAATGAGATTAATAAAGTAGGATATCAAGAACAACTTTATGCATCACAAGAAATACTTAAAAGTTTTAAAAATAATATGATGGAAAACTTTGCTATAGGAACTATAAGATCTATAGTTGTACAAGATATTCAAAACATAATCGATAAATTAGAAAAAAGGAAAAAATATAATATGGCAAAATATAACATATCACTTGAACCAAGTATAGATATTATAACTGATATTGACATTATCAATTCTCAGACGTTAATTGAATTTGAAAAATGACTCGAAACTTTATAAAACCAAACTGGACAGTTTTATTTAACAAAATGTCAGGATATACTATTAAAAGATTAAACAAACTTTTAAAAAAAAGTATTAGGAAAAGTGGATAGAATTGTATCTCACTTAAGGAATATAGATGAATCATCTGAAGAATATTACATACTCTTAGAAAATTATGATTAACTTATGATAGACTATTCTGATATTATAGATCGAAAAATGGATTTATACAAAACAATTCAAAATAGATGCCAGAATTAACTATTAAAAAAGAAATTGAAATCATTGAGATAAGAATGAATGAAATAATTTATCTTATTAAAAATGATAAAATAAATTGGGAGAATATTATAGAAAAAATACAAAATATAAAACAAGGAATTACAATATGAAATTAGCCAAAAATAGAATGACTTTTCTCATAAAAATTGATAAAAGGATAAAATTGTCAAAAACTATTTACAATTTTGGCCTTATTAGGCTATCTGTATACCTATCTGTACAACTATCTGTACGAATAGCATGATCAAGTGCAAAATATAAATCCAGTCAACTCTTCGCCTGCAAGCTTCAATTCCATGGGTTTATGGTGTGTTTCGCTATTCATTATAGTAGTCATGATTGCAATTTATAATCTACACAATTTTTAGGCCACTTTTTAGTCATGCACATTTTTTCTCTTCAATTTTTTAATCACAAATCTTACCTCGAACACTGAAAAAATGACGGCCGCTCATTAATGAGCAGCCGAACAGAAGCTTAGATACTACTATTAAAGCCCTAATTAACTGATGAGCAGTCGAAGAGAAGCTAGATACTACTACTGTAGCCCTAATAAACTGATTTTGAGTGAAATGACTAGAAATTGTTGAATATATAGTCTTTGGCCAAGGCGCAAAGCTCAAGGCTCAAGCCTATAACTGACAATCAATTCAAGAGTGATACATTACACTCCGTTCTTTTACGCAATGATTACAATTTATAAACAAATTTATAGACAACACAATTTCTCAAATTACTTTTTAATCACACATATTTTCTCTCTCCGATTTTCAATTATTGATCTACCTCAAAAATACCAAAAATTCAAAAAATAAACGGTGGCTCAAGCCGCCAAACACTCCGTTAATGAACCATGGACTGGATATACAAGGATGTATCTATAGGGATGACGAAATGGCTCTTCAGCTCGAGCCGCTCGACTAAGAAAAAGTTCGGATATAACTTGGTTCGCGGCTAGAGATTTCGAGACAAAGCGCGAGCCAAGTTTTTTTTTTTTTTTTTTTTAAGAACAGGCTTTGGCTCGGCTCGAAAAAAAAAAAGCTAGAGCCAAGCTCAAGCTTTGAAATTCAGCTACGAGCTCGCGTCTTTGTATTTATACATTTTCAATAACAAATTTATGAATTTTTTTTTTTGTAAAATTAAATAAGATTTTAAAAGCTCGGGACTTAGATCGATCCAGCTCGGAAAAGTTTGAGCTAAAGCTTGGGCCAAGCCTTATTTTTTAGGACGAGTTTTGGTTCGGCTCGAGGTAAAAAAAATTCCGCCCTTAAACTTTAGCTCATAGCAAGACCCAACTCCATCCCTTGCATAAGTTTGGAATGCCTGCTGGGGCTCAAACGCCAATGACGATTCCTTGTTAATAAAATTTATGAAGGGACATTTGCATAAATACCCAAAGTTTAGGGGTCAAATTGAAATTTGCCTCCTTCAGAAAGTTTCACAAAACTGAAATTTGCCTTCTTCAGTTTATGATACTTCTGATTTACTGAAATATAAGTAATTTTAAAGTATTGTATTATAATACTTTTCAATTTTTTATGATACTTACAACCTGTTTGGTCAAAAACATTTTTTCAAGTTTTTGAGAGACTTTTTATTTTTGGCAGAATGTGTTGTTGAATAGCGGTGGGTCACATACAAACAAGTGACTAAAAATGAATTTAAGGAAAATTAAAAAAAAAAAAAAAGACACAGGACTAAAAGAACACTTTGATACTAAATTTTAATATCACACATTATACTTATGATACTTGAAGCGTAAATTTTAGTAAAATTTTGCAATGTGGTATATTTCAGTTTAAGGAAAAAAAATGGTGAAGAGTGCAATTAGCTCATTTATGAATCTCATACAGCATTTCTTTGGTAGGGATGGCAAAACGGCTCGTCGGCTCGAGCCGCTCGGGTTCGGCTTGAAAAAAGTTCGGACTTAGCTCGGCTCGCGGCTCGAGATTTCGAATCAAAACTTGAGCCGAGCCTTTTTTTTAGAGACGGGCTTTGGCTCGACTCAGTTCGGCTCAAGCCAAAAAAAAAAAAAAAACCCTCTCGAAAAGCTCGATGGGAGCTTGAGCCGTGAATTTCGACCATGATCTCGGCTCAACTTGTTATATATACACATTTTCAATAAAAAATTTATGGATTTTTATTATAAAAATAAAAAAAATTAAAAGTTGGGGACTCGGCCAGCTCGGAAAAGCTCGAGTTGAGCCTTATTTTTTGGGACGAGCTTTAGCTCGGCAAGCTCGTCCCGGTTAGGGCAAAAAAAGTCCGATCCCTAAAAGTTCGAGCATTGATCTTCGACTCGGCTCGTTGACATCCTTATGTAAAGCTAAAAACATTAAGTATACATTTTTGGTAAACAGGTAAAGATTGTTTATAAATGGTTACATGTCAATATTTTATTGAATTTTTTTTTTTTTTAAATGTCAATAATTTCAATTGGTTAAAAACTCTCAATCACATTTTTTTACTTTTCAAAAGAATAGACAACGAAATATTATTACGTTAATAATTATTTATAAACGATTTACCAAATCGCGGCTTAATTGTGCAAAAAAGTTACACTATGTGACCGAAATAGATCACGCTCAGAAGTCGAGTGTCAAAACAAATTCAAATTCAATTGAAATGCTTGGATTCTAAGCGGGGGAAATAGTCGTTATTGTGGGCCCCTAGAAATGCAATTGGATATTCATAATATAGGGCTGTAGGTTGATATAGACCAATGATGATGATAGAACAACGTGGGGTCGGCGACATCCATTAGACAGAGAGTATCCACTTTATTTTCATGCTTCCCTTGAAAAACCATCACAATCCCAGTTGCGTTGCTTTCGTTCACATTGCCCCTCATTCCCACTTCGTTTTGGTATTGCATAGCGATTAGTCATTGGGATCACTATCAAACTCTGTTGTAACCATGTGCAACTTTGACGCATCGACCGGATTTGCATTGTCCAAATCTATTTATTTAATACCACATTAGGGGTATGCTATCGGTCATTGAAGAATACTTAAGCTTAAAGGATTGTTATCCTTTCTCATGGTAAAAGCGATCAAAACTCGATCGTTTTTTATTGAGAATGATGAAAAATGACCCCAGTCAAATCACTTGATCTTAGAATTGAAAGCAAAATATCTATTTTGCTAGCTTGTAGCGATGTAAATTGTCGAGCTCTCCTCACACATGAAAATAATTTTATTTAAAAAAAAAAAAAACTCCTCTATCTTATCATTGCAAAAGTCCGTGTTGGGTTTACGCATACATCTTGCTTTTTTAACGCAATCATTACAACAATTTATAAATAACACGATATATCAATTCACTTTGAATCACGCATATTTTCTTTCTCCACTTTTTAATTTCAAATTTTATCTCAAAAATATAAATAAATCAGTTTATAATTGATACGGTATTAGGTTAAAAGCATTAATGATAATAATTAATTTAAAGTGAGAAATGGTTCTTATCCATGGAGACAAGAACAAATGATAATCACATGCAATCTAATGAAATGCTAATCAACCACTAAAAGAAGAACACAAATCCTAATACCTAAGCCACTTTGAAATCTTTCTCAATCTTGACAAGATTACTATTTTAGTGGGTCAAGATTAATCCGTTATATTATTGGGTTGGTGGGAAAATCAATGTTATCAAGGACAAATATTCTAAATATGTCATCATTCAGTTGTATCATTATAATAAACGAACAATGATTGATCCCACTTAGGATCCCATGGCAATCGGACAATGCTCCCTCGCTCTCAATAACCTTATTATTTTTCTATAGCAAATCACGAAAACTTTTTTATGAGAATTTAGAGATGGCAAAACGGCTCATCGGTTCGGCTCGAAAAAAGCTCGGCTCGCGGCTTGAGATTTCGAGCCAAAGCTCGAGTCGGGCTTTTTTTTTGAGAGACGGGCTTTGGTTCGGCTCGGCTCGAGCAAAAAAAAAGCCCATTAAAAAAGTTCGATGGGAATGAATTTCGACCACGAGCTCGGTCCAACTTGCTATATATACACATTTTCAAACAAATTTTATGAATTTTTGCTATAAAAATTTAAAAAAATTAAAAGTTCGGGACTTGGCTCGGCTTGAAAAAAGCTCGAGTCGAGCCTTATTTTTGGGGACGAGCTTTAGCTTGATTCGGCTCGGGCCAAAAAAAGCTCGAGCCAAATTCGAGCCTTGATCTTCGGCTCGGTTCGTTAACATCCCTATGAGAGTTGTTGATGGCTTGATCTATATTGTAAATTTTTATCGAAGTAAAGCACTTTGAACATAATTTCCGTCTCATAAATGTCAAGTTTCCCAAGTAGGGCTAACGACTCAAGTTTCCATCTCTCATTAAAAATAATGACATAAAATTGAAAGTAAAAACCAAAATTTGAAGGGGGGAAAAAGGTTGAGTAAATGGTAGAATTGGAATTGAGATGAATTTATCTGTTTACGAATGAATGGGCTAATTTTACTTTTTGACTCGTTTAGTAGCCTCCGTTTTTTAACAGAATAATTATAATTTATAAATAAAACAAATTTTTAATTTATTTTTTAACCACACATATTTTCTCTCTCTACTTTTTAATCACCTATTTTATTTCAAAGATATAAATAAAATAATTTATAAATGGTACAATGCTGAAGATTGAAGAAAATAGCCTAATCATTTTTATCTATATGGCTAGTTTTATCTCCAATAAATAGTTAAATACAATCGGTATGGTTGATCAATCCGAATTTTTTTTTAAAAAAAAAAACATGGTAGAATGAATCCTCAAACGTGGTGGGCCCAGTTGCAAAATTGTGGGACCATGAAGATCATGGGTAATCAGCATCAGTCTAGAAAGTTGACTGGTCAAATAAAACACTGAGCAAAGTGAAAGTATGTTGGGAAACTGTGCCAGTTGTGAAAGCATATGTTCTGAAGAAAAGAATCTGCATAAAATAAGAAAAATAGCGCACTCATTTTGCCCCAAAAAAACACCGATCAAAGGAGAAGATAGAGCATAACAATTTGTTGTCCACCGTGGACAATCATTTTTATCTCTGAATTATAGAATCATTCTTCGGATAGTCTGAGAACAATAACCTTACCGAACAGCATAATGGGATGATCAACATCATCAACAAATGAATTCGAGGTCACAATCTTCGCCACGTGTCTTTAAAACAAATTTACTTCATTCTATGGTACTTAAAGACGTAGAAATTTCTCCCAAGATAAAACGAATTTTGTCTCCTGTTAAAGCATCATGGCAATCTGCAGGAGTTTTAACGAACTCAACGAAGTGTTTTCGTACATGAAAAGTTATATAAGGATTTAGAGAATGAGTAAGATTCAAAGTAGAGAAGTTTGCAATGAAAAATGGCGTAGATATTCTGTCAACGTGACGGACTATTTATAGATTCATCCGTTGTCATTCGAATTTCCTACAAGTCCTTTCACAACAATCAGCATTGTTCAGACAGCCTCTGAAAAATCGAACAAACTGCTTTGTTTAGACTGAAACACTGTGTCTATTAATAGGCATCGCTTATGACGATTAATAGACGTCGATCATAGGCGGACACATATGATAACACTGGAAAAATTAAGGAAATAAAAACAATTTCACTGCCCAAAAATTTGATTAATTATAAATTGGTTCCAAAATATAAATAATTTTTTTCCAATACACACACGCAAGACAAGGATCCACCAGCACCGGAACCGTACTCGGGCTCGTGCATGAGCACATGCTCGTCCCATGCTAAGTCGAGCTGGCTCGTAGGTTTGGGCTTAGGATTGAACCCTATAGGATTTAGGTCTCCCCCTTTTCAAACATTGTTGGTACCATTGGCACCTAAACTCAATTCTCAAACATTCACCTTATAAACCATACACAAGTTTCAAAGGTTTCTTATGTGGGATAAGTGTTCCACGCTTTCAAATTAAAATCAAATTCTTCAATTTTTGCAAGTTTTAAATGGGTAATTTGAAATAATTTATTTCATTCAATTCTAAATGCTTTTCAAGAAATAAATACCATGTTTATCATCTCGCGAAGTATACCGTGAATATGCAAGATTCCATTAAAATTGAGGTACATATCCCACTGAAATTGCAACTTAAAGTTGATCAATTTTACTAGTTTAATAAAACAATTTTCAATAACCCCCACATGAATGAAATATATCAGTTATTTTCAAAACAATAAAACATCTGGTATGAATTTTTAGTCCAAATGAAGAAAAGCTACATCGGTATAAGTAGCCAAAGACTTTCAACTTTCCCTAGTAAAATCTGTTGAATTTACTTGACCAATCAATAGCAAGATGCTATGAACTATCTAATGGTATTGTGTATATGACGTGTATGTCAAAATTTACCTTTATACATGACCTTTTGTGTATTTCCAATTGTCGATCGAATATCACAATTGATACATATAGCGGGTATGGGCTTTATCCAACATGGAATGTCTTATAGAAAGTTTCGTAGCCATTCATATTATTCCCTAACTTTATCTAACGCAATGAATTCAGAATTCATTGTTGATCTAGCTATTGATGTTTGTTTAGAATATTTCCACGATACTGCAACATCTCCAAGTGTGAAGACATGTCCACTCGTGGACTTCGAGGCTTTAGTATATGATATCCAATTCGCGTCATAGTATCCTTTGAGTACCACTTGATATCTCGACTAGTGCAATCCAAAGTTTATATATGTCTTAAATACGCTAAAAGTCTAACAATTTCCTTCAAATGCCTAATGCTTGGATTATTCGTATATCGACTTAACCTACTTATAAAATGAGAAATATCGGATCGAGTGCAGTTCATGATATACATTAAACTGCCAATAGTATGAGAATATTCTAACTAAGACTTACTATCACCGATTTTTGAGACAAAATGCATACCAACATCCATAGGTGCTTTCATATGAATAATGTCATATTTCTTGAACTTATCAAGCTTCTCAACATAGTGTTATGGAGATAATGAGACAATTGGATGTTTTGTAGATTTTAATTCCTAATATAATATTAGCAACACCCAAATCTTTCATTTATATAACTCATCCTTTTAGTAGTTTGAGTTATGCTATCATTATTACCCATAATTCACATGTCATATAGTATAAATATACCGTGACATATCTATTTTGAGCGCCCATGACGTATACACAATTGGGCCTGTCGTTCGTTCAACAGTTAACTCTATTCTGATCTCTCTTTTCTCCTTTGCTTCCTCTTGGTGCCTAAACCCAATTCTCAAACTTCCACCTTATAAATTAAAAGAAAGTTTAAAATGTTTCATCAAAGGACAAGTATTGCACACTTTTCAATTAAAATCAAATTATTCAATTTTCCAAGTTTTTTTATACTAATTATTTCATTCAGTTTCTAATTTAATAAAAAAAATCACGTTCATCATCTTGAAGAGTATAATGTGAATATACAAAGTTCGGTTAAAACCTAAATACAGGTCCCACTGAAATTAGAGCTCAAAGTTTCCCAATTTCACTATTTTAATAAAACAGTTTCCAACAATTTTTCTATTGCCCACCCCACTGAAATTGCCTACGATGGGCAAATTTCTATCACCAATGCAGTGCTGTCACATTTTGACAGAATATAAAAAACAATTACATTGAGATATGCAGCAGCACTACATTTGCGGCAGACATATGTTATGTTGCCCATTGTGGACATTAAAATGGAATTGGGGGTTTAAATGCACTATTGGAAACTGTCTTTTATATTTGGTGTCACCATGACCCCAACTTGGTTTTGAGTCAGTCTGGTAAATTGTTTATAAAGAAATTTATAAATAAAATATATTTTCAACTACTTTTTTACCATACATTTTTCAAATAACATTTTAACCACATATTTACTTAGAAAACATCACATTTTTTTGTTTATAAACAATTTTTTTAATCAAACGAAAGCTTAGTGTAAAGTATATTGATCATTTAGTTTCTGTTCTTTAATACAATCATTATAATTTATAAATCAATTTATAAATAACATAATTTCTCAAATCACTCCTGATGAGAACCGAGAAAGTCAAACATCAATTCGAATGCCTGTGGGACTCATAACGAGATCCGATGCCAAGAAGGTTCAAGATTCGAGACTAAACAATGTGAATAAGTCAAGAAAAGAAGTCAAGAATCAAGTTGGAGCAAAAAATAAGAAGAAATTGGACTCAACCAATTTCGGTAGACCGAAAGTCATTCTGGTCGACCGAAACTCTACAGAGATTTTGGGGTTCAACCTCAGTCGCGTTCGGCTAAGGATTGGTCGACCGAAAGGGACATTTCGGACGACCGGTTCGGTCGACCGAAACACCATAAATTTGAAAACACGGAATTTTTCATGCAATTTTCTTAATTTCTCTTTTGATCCCTATTTTGTAATAAATACAATTTCATTCCTCAAACCCTCATTAACTTGAATGTTAATTTGTACTTGGTCTTGGAGAGACTCCTTTGAGATAAGGTTAACCTCCTTTGCTCTTTGTAATTCTTGAAAGTTAATCAACTTTATTTGAGTATTGTTTATTCTTGTATTGTTGTTGATTTTCGCCATCTTGAAATTTGTTTAATCTTTATTCATTGGACTTGGTTCTTTAACCTATGAATTTTAGGTGGGATTTAAACTTGAGTTAAGGTATTTTATCGCTTTATTTACCATCTTAATTTTCTTGGGTTTGATACAAAATAGTTGTGAGAATTTTTGGTCAATGTACCAAGAAGGTCCTCATCAACTTCTTAACTATACACAATTTCTCTCTTCACTTTTTAAAACATATTTTATCTTAAAAATGTAAATAAAATAATTTATAAGTTTATGTTTGACAAATAATTTATAAATAACATATTTCTAAAATAAATTTTCAACCACATATTTTCGCAAATCACTTTTTAACTACATATTTTACCTCGAAACGCCACTCTTTATTTATAAACAAAATATCTTTTATCGAACAGAAAATGTTACATTGTTAAATAATAGAGCCTAAGTTTATGTTATTTAAGACAATCATTACAATTTATAAATAACACAATTTTTTAAACTATTTTTTAAGAACACACATTTTCTCTCTAAATGTTTTAACTGTACATTTTACCTAAAAAATATAAATAAACCAATTTACAAATATTACAATGTTGCTGAATAGAGCTTTTACGATACAACCCTTAGAGCATCCACAGTGAATGTGTTAAAGTGCTTGTTAGTGTCAAATGTTAACTAATATGTAATTTTATGTCTACATTGAAAATGTTAACTTGTTTGTTAACTAAATCTTTTTATATTGTTGTGAGTTCGTTTATTAAAGTTAATAAACATTTTAATAATTGACATTACAAACAAGAGAGAAAAAATAGGAGAAAGAAATATTAAATAAGTATTTTTTTTAGCTAACCTTGATAGTATTTTCTTTTGATTAAAGAAACAATAAGCTGATTTGTTTACCAAAAAGTTTTGCTTTCCTCCATTTTATTTATTTATTTTTCTATTTTCTTTTCTTTGATTACATATTTTATTTTTTCTTCTATGAACATTTGTTTGTATGTGAATTTAAATAAAATAAGTTGCATTATAGATTAAATCTATATTAATTTAATAAATCTATATCTATATACTATTTTATCTTTAAAAGGATTAGGTATGAAAATAATACTCACAAACTCGAAACTCGTTGAATACCTGATACAAATGGACATGAATTATCCGACTAAATGTGTTAGTGGGTAGGGTATGATGTAAATTTAAAAATCTAACATGGATATAGATCGGGTGTGAGTTTTTCTACAAAACTCGTACCCGATCCATACATCCATTAGTTTCCTTAAACAAAATTATAGTATTTAAAAGGGAGAAACTCTTTTAACTACACTAATGCATGTATTCAAAAAATAAAAAAATAAAACAATAGGTAATGGATTTCAAATTAGTATAGAAGCATACTACCTTCGACCCCCCGACCTATCATTCTTAAATGGGAATATAGGTAGGGTACGGAGATTATAAATCAGATTAAGTTCATAATTACACACATTTAGGTTTGAAAATTTTGTAATTAGGTGATTTGTAACTAATTACATAAGTATCAAAATAACTATCAGAATCAGAGTTTTTTTTAATCAGAATCAAGTTTTGTAATTAATTACACTTGTAATTTTATTTTGATTTTGTAATCAATTACAATGTAACTTTTGAATTAGTAAAACATTAGTGTAATTAATTACATTAGTGTAATTTGTAATCAGCCACTGCCACACTTGTTGTCGTCGGCCACCGTCGAAAATACAATGGTAACTTTATTTCAATTTTATAATTAATTATAATTAAAACTTTATTTCAATTTGTAAATAGTTACAATTATAATTTTATTTACAATTGTAACTAATTACCACCACCACCACCTATCTGAATTCTTTATCGAACCCCTTCTGTGTAGCCCCATCCGTCCATCGAACCAAGGTGTTCCAATCTGCAAATAACACATGAATCCTTCAGCCGACGATATCCATGAACTTGATCTTTCTTCTCCTTTGCCCTCTGTATCAGATGCTCTAGTGGCATGGGCTTCACTTGCTGCCGTGGTGGTAATGTGAATTTAGATAGAGGTGGAGAGGAGAGGAGAGGAGAGGAGAGAGTTAAAATTTGGGGAGGGAAGTTAGATCGAAAGAAAGGGAAGACAAACAAAAATGAGAAATATAATTTATTAGGGTTGGGTATATATTTACCTGATTTAAGAAAATTGTTTACATTTTCCGGATTTTAAAAATTAGAGAATAGAAGGTTATAATGGGCCTAATTACTCCTTATAAGTCTCTATTAGACGGGGTATGAGTTTTCCATACCTGGCCTATTGTCATCCCTAAAAAGGATTAGCTAGAGATTTTTTTTCTTCATATTGTAACACTCTCAATAATAATTGATAATGATGAAAATAACGAAATATTTAGAGCTAACTAGAGAAAAATATTTTTGAACCATAATACCCTCGATAATAATTTAAATTCTTTTCTTTGTCCTTCAAATAAATTTATTTTAATGGAACCGAATCACTACTTTTGGGAATTTTGGTTCATATGTTCTTGGGCTAAATTTTAAGGGGCGTTTGCAAAAATATCCCACTTTTGATATCATAATTGAAAGTTACTTCATTTTCAAGAATAATTGAAAAATACTTCAAGTTTTTTTTTTTTTTTTTTTGGAAATTTACCGTTTTCATCACAGTTTCATATTGTGATACTTTAAATGTATTTCACAACATAATACTTGTGATACATTCAAAAATTGGTATTATAACATGAAACTTTTTCAAATTTCTATGATACCTTGGGCAAAATTTTAGTATCTCACCATGATAGTTTACATACTTTGTCTCAGTCATAAAATCAAACACCTTTCGTGCACTATACTCACATTTTCAGGTGTAAAATCCACAACTACTGACCAACACCACAGCCATCACAACTGCCACGACAACAACCACCTTCTCAACACCACCGTTTTCTAATTGCTACAGCCACCACCATCAGTGCCAACCACTCCCTGCCTCAAAACAAACATATGAGCATTACGGGTTTCTGGAGTTCAGAAGTCAAGCTGGTGCTGAAAATGTTCTATAGACATACAATGGCGCACTGATGGTGATGCCAAATGTTGAGCAAACTTTTCGCCTGAATTAGGCTTCTCCTAGCTCTGTTCAAAGGCGCACGTATGACACTCCTGAATTGAGCTTCTTCTGGCTCTGTACTTACAACCACGATGTCAGACTCGCACCAAGGGATATGATCAACACCAGAGAAAAAGTCGCCAACTGTTTCAAAGAATTTCCCAATCTTAGCTTCCATATACTTTCTGAATGAAAATGGATTGAAGAGTATGTTTTTCTCAACATGTGAAGGACCTACAATTGGAATAATTATTGGATGATAATCGCTGACGATGGCTCCGGAAGTGATGGGTTGAGGGGCAGGGTGGTGTGGTGTGGCGCTGATGGTGACCGTGGTGGTGGTGGTGAGGTCGGCTGCCAATTGTGTGGAGATATCACCATGTCGCGCAGGTGGGAAGCTGGGGAAGAAGACGAAATTGAAAGAATGACAGGATTTTTCTATTTGGTGTTATTTTTACAATGCCTAATGCAATTATCCCAAATTTTAATGGGTAACTTTTGGACATTCAATTTAACACTCAAACAATAGCTAAAATTAACATTTATTTTATGGAAAAATCTGTTTGTACATATTTGACCTATAGAGTGGTGGCCAGAAAATGACATGGCGCATGTTAGGTCGTTGGATGAAAATGTGAGGTGATGTGTAGATAAATATGATAACGTCACATGTAAAATTTGTATGACTATCTATATATCTATCTATATGAATAACACTACTTTTATTTTATGTTGAATTATTATGTACATATCTCTATATTCCTATTTTAGATTATTATGTTTTAGCAGTAATTGAGGGATAGAATATTGAAAGGATGTAATTGAGAGTTTACCTTTTTTCCCATAGTTTGATTAGAGGGGTTTGTGTATTGAATCTCCTATATATATTCTCTGTACTATTAGAATGAAAATATGAATGGAAAACAAATTATTCATCATTTGTAAGATGGTATCAGAGCCGAAAAGATTGTCTGGTGGATGTACGATCAAGTGGATGAATGTGGCTCCCAAACAACGGCAAATGAATCGAGATGATGAGACTCAAAATGAAGGATTCGTGTGATTTCTCACGAGATAGAAGATCCATGGTAACATAGTGTGCAGCGGCTATGATGGATTATCTCGGTGAATGATGATCTCTTTGGGCATGAGGAGATGTGACTGAATTTATCTTGAGGAACTGAGGAAGGTTAGATGGGCCAGGTATACCTCGTAGGCCTTATTTGAGAGACAAACAATCCCAAATCGATTGTAAGGAAGAAAATAAATCATCATATAACCCAAGTGAACTGCTCCATCAATTACCAATTGATTTTAGATTGGAACCTCACTCGAACCTGAGGTTTAATCTTGAAACTGGACAAATTGAAATATTCAATTGTCTATGTGACAGTATATTTATCTAATAAAACTTAAGACATTCATATTAGACAGGATCACTCTATTGTCCGAAGTAGACAACACCTTTCAATGAGAGTGTGTCGTGAACAAAATCAGATACTAAATACACCATCATTGAAAGGTGGACGACATAATAATATCTACGTTATGCAACGGAGCAATTTTGTCATGTTAGATACCCAAACTAGTAATGGACAATGGGAACGGATGATGATTCCAAATTCTTGAATAGTACACGTGTCAGCCGAATATGGCAACTGAACACGTAAGTCGAGGAATTGCATTGTCAAATCATCCTCAACCAATGGCTTTTATCATGGGTCCATCTGGTTTTTCTGTCTTGTCTCTGTTGCCAAGCAAAGCATAATAAATTTGTCTAGTAGTGAAGATAGATTTTGTGATGCAGATCATCTTCAATCGTGATATAAATTTATTTAGATTCAAAATATTATCTTCGAAATTACTTTTATATCTCAATTTATACTCTGATAAATCTATATCAAAATTTTGTTTCAATAGATAAATGTAAATTATAAGTGTTAAATTTAGTTTTTACACAATTTTTTAATTTATTTTATTTGTACATATATCTAAATATTTCGAATGATTCAACATAAAAAAATTAGAGATTGATTAACAAAACAAAAATATTAAAAAATTAAAGATGTGCAAATTAATATAAGAATTTCAAATTGTAATGTAAATTAATATATTAGATGCAAATTATTTATCTCCCTTCAATATTTTATGAATTGATAATTAAATTTAGGTGAAATTTGTTCCACGTGAGGGTGTAATACTATATGCAATGTCGATCATTTTTTAGATCAACTTTGGCTGAAATTCTAATTTACATCTCTTTTACATCCCTCATTGGAGACGATTCCCGTGAATTGAGGGATCTAAATAGCCAATTAGAGCTAATATACTCCGTCCTTTAGTGCCATCGGAGACGAAGCTAGGGGTGAGGGGAGGCCGATCGTCCCCAATATTTTTTACTGGTCTAGTACTTCTAGCCAATTTGTAGTGTATTTTTCGTTTCCGCAATTTTTTTTTTTTTTTTCCATTTAAGTACACATATACAAAACTTTTAAAACTTGTTTCTAAATATAAGGTATTTTAAAATATATTTTAACAAAATAAAACATATTCCCTAAATTATGTCTCTTTCCAAGAAGAGGGATAAGCCAATCACTTTCACAGCAAGATCAACAGTGAACTCTTCCGCAGTTTCTACAGAGGTGGCCCTTCTACCCGATGATCAAAATGCTTTGTTCATGCCGACTCCTTACGATTCTTAGTCTTCTCATGAAATTTCATCGACACAAAGTGCTCAGAGGACTTATATTTGACAGAGACTTTGAACAAGGTGAACTTGATTTAGGTGCCTTCGTATCAACATAATCTTTGTGGAACAATTTGCAAAGAATTCATTTCTCTAATCCTTTTCTTTGGGAGCTATGAATTTTGGCGAAAGATTTTATTCAAACTTGTTTCATTTATGTGTCTTGGTTTGGAAATGGAAGTTTTAGAGGTGGAATTTGGATATTTTTGTGAATGGGGTTTTGTCTACCTTTACTTTCGTATTATAATAGCAGGTGATGAGTAAAGGATTTTTGCAAATGTGTTCTTCAGAAATGACATTTCTGGAAGTAAAATTGTAATGATGTACAAGAATTCATTTCTCTGTGATGAATTACAATTATAATTAATTACACTTATAACTTAATTTTAATTTTACAATTACTTACAGTAGTAATTAATTAATTGCAATTGCAACTTAATTGTAAAATAATTGTATATTACATGTCACTCGAAAAATCTTTTTTTTTTTTAATTAATTGAATTAGTACAAATTGTAATTAAGTACAATTGTAACTTAATTACAATTGCAACTTTATTATATTCTGTAATGAATTATTATTTGCAATTAATTACAAATGTACCTTAATTTGAATTTTGTAATTAATTTCAATTGTATCTTAATTGTACATTACAAGTCACTCAAGTTTTCATTTTTTTTTTTTTTAAATAAATTGATTTTGCTGCAAGTTATAATTAAATACAATTGTAACTTAATCACAATTACAACTTAATTACATTCTCTAATGAATTACAATTTACAATTAATTACAATTGTAACTTTCATTCAATTTAGTGATTTATTATAATTGTAACGTTATTTCAATTTTGTGATTAATTACAATTGTAACTAATGAATTTTTTAAAACATGACAGATTTTTTTTACAAAAATTAATTGAATTAGTTACAAAATTTAATTGTTACACTCACCCTAATTACAATTTACAATTAATTACAACTGTAACTTTATTTCAATTTTGTAAGTAATTACAATTGTAACTTCGTTTCAATTTTGCACTTAATTACGACCTCTGGCCTTGGAGATTTGTGAAGAAAAGATGGGGTTGGGGACTTGGGGTTGCGATTTTAATATTTTGAACAATACCTGATTTTTAAAATTATTTTTTAAATACACGATTTTAAAAAATTTAGTTATAAAAGTATGAACGGGTGTAATTTACCTATCGAAAATTATTATCCCAATAATTTAAAGTCTAAAGTCCAATAATATAAAATCGTTATACTTAAACAAAAGACATAATTCAAAATCCAGGTGTTAATTAGTTTTAAAAATAATTACAGTATTAAATTGAATTATTATAACCCCACCCTCGACACCAAAATCCCACCCGACCCAAACCACAATTCATTATTCTCTTCTCTTCTTTGCATTTATTAGGAGAAATGTAGATCGGCGATGCCATTGGTCGGAGAGACCATCCCCTCCAACCCAAGACCCCCACCCCTATCCCTACCACTGGCCGAAGTTACCATCATATCCAACCGGTGAACACCGACCCCTCCGACAAGAAGAACCTGTAGAAGAGTCCATTTGATTCCTAACCAATATTTGCACTATCGGTACATTCCTTCATAGTAATAGTTCTTCCAATGGTGGGAGAGGACACCACTTGTTTAAATTGACTAGATAAAAAACCAATTGGCTCAGTGATCTATTTTTCTTTCGAAAGCTTTACTGTTTTGTCTCATGAGCAATTTTCATGAACTGGCTCATGAGTTGGTGATGTGGTTTCGGGCTCTATTATAGTGTCACTTAGGTGGAAGCAGGTTGATAATCCATCTAGGTTTCACTTGAACGAGACACTTTGGGGGTAGAGTTGTGCTCCTTGTGTTTGACTAGCTATGTATTTGAGTTTAGAATTCATCTGTAAGTGGTGTGGTGTGGTGTCGTGTCGTTAGTGGTGTGGAGGAGGGAGTGGTTGCCTGACGAGATGTTAGGCATAAGGATGTTCACTACAAATTCAACTGGTCACATATACGAGTCATATGTCACATGTTACGGTCACATGCTACATATTCAAGTCACATGTCATATGTTCAATCATCATAGTCTAAGCCTAGTTAGAGGCAAGGTATTCCTTGCTCACGTAATTAAGCAAGCAGAATGATGTTCACTACAAATTCAATTGGGGTCATATATATGAGTCACGTGGTACATATTTAAGTCACAATCAAATGCTCAGGTCACAATCACAATTAAATGTTCAAATCACATGTCACAGGTTATAAGTCGCATGTTAAAATCACAAGTCACACTCTATATATCGTAGGTCACATGTCACACTTCATTTGTTGCAAGTCACAGTCACATGTTCAACTCATAGGTTATAAGTCACATATTAAAGTCACGGGTCACACTTCATTTGTTAAAAGTCATAGGTCACAAGTCATCATGCACAGGTCACAAATGAATCTCAACGGGCTACACTAAAGAGAAATGGTCAAAGGTGATAGTAAGTTACAGATTTTTTTTTTCTTTTTATCTTCACAATTTTTATTGGTGATTGTAAGTCGGAGATGGTGATGGCAATGATGATGACGAGGTACGTCAAAGAATGCGGTGATGGTGGCGATGTCTCCGACAACAAGGAGAGAGTAAATGTTGGAGACTTGAGGTCGGTGAAAGCATGTCCATGCATGTTTTATGATTTTATGGTGATGGTGGTGGTGACAACGACGAGGCAGTCTGGTGGTGGTGGTGCGAGTCTTGCAATGACGAGATAGTCCGATATAAAATATTTAAATGAAAATGGGACTGGTGGGATGGGATGGGGTGGGGTGGGGTGGGGTGGGTGAATTTTTATAATATATTAATTATATTATTTACCACCTGATATTTGAATAATTAAACAATTTTTATTTTTATTTTTGAATTGTGTTAATGTAACAACTTGATTTGTGTATTATTCCCATACAAAAACCTACTTAGGCTTTGTTCGAGTAATTGAATTAATTCAAAGAAAATACAAAATTTAATTCACACAATTTTTCATACCACTTTTTAACCACAAAAATTTTTCTCTTCAATTTTTAACCTCACATCTTACCTAGAAAACACAAATAAATAAACCAAATAATTCAAATTCCATTCTTATGGCCGCGAAACAGGGCTTTAGCCTCTGGTTGGTAGGATTTAAATGGGAATGTAAATTATTTTGTTGATCTATTTTTATTTTCTAGGTAAGATGTGGAGTTAAAAATTGGAGAGAAAAAATGTGGATGGTTTAAAAGTGGTATAAGAAATTGTGTAAATTAATTTTTTGATTTTTTTATCTTCTAGTGGAATAAATTGTCGCAGTCGAACAGTGCCTAATTAGTGATTGAATTTAAGCAGTTGAGAATTGTCATAATCTTTAAGTCTAGCATCTAAATGCTCGTCTTCTTGATGCCCATATACTATTTATATTTATTTTCAAATTGTATAACGATAGGTACATGGATAGGCAGATTATTTTTGTATGGACAAGTTGATCTTGTCTATTTGGTCTATCAATCTAACTTGTTTATTGGTACTCAAAATATTTGATTTAAATCCTTTGGTGCAAAAAATTTCAGGAGACCCCCATATTTTTCGCCCCCGCAACATATAATAAATCCTAGCTTTGTTACTGAATGCAATTATTACAATTTATAAATAAAACATACCCTTCTTTTGCCCTCTTTAAATTTGTAAGATATTTCTCTCTTTTTTCAACAAAACACATTTTTCAATAAAAATAATATTACACCTAAATCCAAAAAATTCTCTACCTTTTCACCACATATTCTCCTAAAATCACTATTTATTTCAAATAATTTTTTTAAAACAATATCAAACGGTGCTACAATTTTTCCAATCACTTTTTAATCATGCATTCTCTCTTCCTCTATACTTTCAACAACACATTTGAACTAAAAACATAAATAAATCAATTTATAATTGTTACAATGTTGCCGAACAGAGCTAAGCATCCATTTGGTAAATCTAATAAACTGATTTATGAACTACAAATTTTTTCAAAATATTTGTTAACCACACATATTTACCCTCTCCAAATTTCAACCACTACTTTTACCTCAAAAATATAAATGAATAAGTTTATAAATCACACAATGGTACCAGACAGACTTAAATTATTATTATTTTCTTTAACATAATCATTACAATTTGTCTTTATTTGACAACGTAGTAGCAATTATAAATTGATTTATTTATATTTTGAGATAAAATGTGTGATTAAAAAGTTGAGAGATAAAATGTTTGAGATAAAAATTGATTCGAGAAATTATATTTTTTATGAATTGTAATAATTGCGTTGAAGAAAAGATGCTTATAAACAACATAATTTTTCGAATCATTTTTTAATCATGCATTTTTCTTTATTCACTTTTTAATCATACATTTTACATAAAAAAATATAAATAAATCAATTTACAATTGTTATTATTGAATACAGCCACTTGATGAGTTCAGATGTGTTCAAATTATGTATTTCATCCCATATTTTTTTCTGACACGTCTACATGTATAAGAAGTTTTGTATTGAATTATCAAAACGTATTAGAGCATTAGGCTAATGAACGTGGCAAAGAACATCAATAAATGTCTAAAAATATTATCCAATATATAGTTTCTTCTATATTTAAATAATGTTGATTATGTTACATTTTTTTAATTAATATTAATAACTCGTTTACAAAATAATTAAATAATTTTATATTTTTAGTTATTATAAGCTATAAATATTGTTTTCTTGTACTATATTTCATTTTTAGTTAAATTTATTATGAGATTTTTTAAAAATTATTACAGATAAAAATATCTTTAATAATATTAAATTATTGTTGTTATTTCTTTTCAAAAAAAAAATATATATATATATATATATATATTTTTGTTATTGTTATTTTGTTCAGACATTTCAATGAATAAAATTTTTATATAATTTTATTTAGCAACATTTTTTTTGTTGATATTAAATTTATCAAAATGCATGTTTTTTAAATTATTAATCTTAAATTTATTAAAATTTATTGATTATGTAGCATTTTTTAAATTTAAAATTAATTATTCATTCTCAAAATAAAATAGTTAAAAAATTAAAAAATGCTGAGTCGTCAAGTTTCACTGAGCGCTTAAATGACTAAATGTAGAATGAGTATCTCACATTGTCTAATTTTTTTAAAGTCACGCCAACTCAATATTGTGCTCCACTTAATGCACTTGAGAAGTATTTTTAAAACTATGTCTATTTGCTGATGTATCACCTTACTTCTCACAACTCACATGGTGTATTGGAGACACTCTTAAAGAGACGACCAATAGAATTATTGTTTAGCCTATATTTGGTAAACTTGTTTAAAAATAAAGTTTCGGGAGTGTTCGACGACTCATTAAACCACTTTTTAATCACAAATTTTCTTAAACTACTTTTGAACCACATATTTTACTTTGAAAATATCAAATTATTTGTTTATAAACAAAAAACAAAAGCTTAATTGTCATTTGCGTGATCTATAATTTTTAATAACGATTATATATATATATATATTTGAAAACTTGTTTATTCAACCCCTTAATTTGCACTCCATTTGTATCCTGAATCAATTTACAAACAATAAATCTGTTTCGTTAAAGTGATATATTTATAAAATATTACAATTTTCAATACGATTTTTTACTCTCACAATTTTCTAAATCATTTTTTAAATAAAAGTACAGCTCACGTCACGGAACAAAGGCTAAATTGTCCAAATTATTTTTTAACCATACACATCTTTTAAAATCGCATTTTAACATCATATTCAACCTCGAAAAACAACAATATTCTATTTATAAATTATTTCCAAACCGCCGAACATGTAACTAAACATTATTTGGCGCGTTCTATTTTTCATTATTTGAAGTTTTTGTATTAAATTTATGAATGGATGAGGCTCAAGATTTTACAAAGATGAATAGTAGCGAGTCTTATAAAATATATGAAAATAATGAATGTGTAACTAAAATTAATATTTGACTCTGAGTGAAATTATAAGTTTATGATTAGTTAGTTTAATTAAACATAAGCATAATCCAGTGAAAGTATGACTTGGTTAATTATTTATTTGTAGAAATATTTTGTTTATAGTGACGTCAAAGAAATAGAATAATTTATATGAACTCGTGTCGACAAATGGACGAAGTAATGACAATGAAACAAGAAGAAAAGAGACAAAGTCGAGGTAAGTGTTGAACGTTTTGTTCTTAAGTCGAATTGATCCCGCAACGATGTTTACTGTTTATGGCAATCAACTCTTAAGATACAACGACTTTCACTTATATTTGTAGCACTCCAAAACACAAATACAACGAACCAAAATTATGGATTTGTGGTCCAAGTTGCGGGTTATGAATTCCCTTAAACCTTTGCGAGCTCGTTGCAGTGACATTTTCTGCAAGTACTGTTAATTTCTCTCCAGTAGTCTTGATGAGAGAATGATATTGTAATAGCATATAATTGGTGTGAGCAATATGACATCTCAATGGTCCTATTTATAGATAATGAAGGGTTGTGGAGAAAGTGGTGTTAAGCCAAACAATACATCATTTCGAAAAGACACAACTTTTCGAACTACGATGCGATGACTTTACCGAAACTGAATTTTTAATAAAAACAGTTGACATGTGATCGCATTGTTTTTATACCATGCGATCGCATAGCTAAAAATTCGACCAACTTTTTCCCTTCTTCGTAATTTCTCATTCAATCCCCATTTGTGTGCCCCAAAGTGATGAACTAATTTGCCTAAACAAATCGGGTCGAGTTTGAGTATTTGGCTGAAGTCGACATGAAGTCACTTTAGTAGATTTTCAATACTAAACTAATTTCTCAAATTATTAAACCAATATCAAACATTAATTATTTTTTATTTTTGGGCAATAATGTAGTTTAGAAAATGTTAGATTTATCTTGATATAGTATATTTTTTTTATGTGGTTCATACTTTGAAATGCTGTAAAATAATATATATTGTGTGATAAAAACATAAATAGCAAGATTTGTAAATTAAAAACAGGAGAGTTAATATTACCTTAGAAAATTTATTAAATAAACTCGTAATTTTATTTTATTTTTGAAGCAAAATAAAAATCATAATTGAATTACAAAATAATAGCACCAATATGGCGATTAACTTTTGCATTGTTACTCTAAAACATATAATATCCGGAACAATTTTTTTTACTGCACTTGGATAGACAATTTATATGATTTAAACAGTGAGTGGAAAAGCATTGCCCGGCAATTGAGTAAACATTTTATTTTCATTGATGAACTTTGTGATTAGTTGAACTAGAACCTAAAATTATGAAACAACTAAATTCCAATTAACATCACTGATCATGATAATTAAAGATTTTGTTTATCATTATTGACTTTAAGTAATGATTACAAATTGAAATATCAATCAACAGAAGCTCCTAGTGAGCTTTGTTTAATCAAGAGAATCTTGATTAAATTTGTCATATTTGCCTACTCTTTTGTGAATTATGAAGAATCTTGAATAATTGAGCAAAGTGCGTTTAATAGTTTTGAATCGAGTACTGAACAATCGTCGTCCCATTTTGAGTCACGGGAAATTTTGAGATTCTTTATGTCAGATAATGGACAGTCATATCATATGGTATAGGTCTGTTTACCTCATGTTAGTGCTATATATTTCAAGTGACGACTCTCGTATCCCATGAAAAACATCATTTCAATGCTATTCACGTAAAGAGATGGGATCTTGCTACTTTCGTCTTAATGCCATTTACGTCATTTTCCCATATTACTTATTCGTACTTAATAGTAATTCTTTGTACTTATTTTGATTTCCCTCACTTCAAGTGAAATTAGAATGTGTTTGTATAAAAGATTAGTGCCCACATTAAATAATACTTGACAACATTGTTGATTAACAAAAAATTCATCAAGTGTCCGGTAAATTTGTTTATAAATAATTTTTTTTAATCACGAACATTTTTCAAAACAATTTTTCAATCAAGTATTTTATGTCAAAAAACTTAAATTCCTTATTTATAACCAAAAAAAAAAAAAAAATTAGTCGCCAAACAGTTATGAATTGACTAATATTCTTTAGAACTTGTGTACCATAAGATTACTCATTATGTATTTTTTTTTTTAGTTTTGGATTTTGGGTATATATCATTCGTGATTTCGTTCGTGTCTATCGTCTGCATAGCGCATATAAGCATGGAGCATAGTAAAGTTCAGTGATTTCTTCCTAATTTTAGCCCACCACAACGACTTTTCATGGCTTCAACCCTGCTTAAAAGTAAAACGAGTAGGCATGTTCCATCTTATCTTATCTTACTTAATATTAAAGGAGGAAAATTTCTCCCCAATTTGACACAACTTTTTGTGATTTTTTTAAAACAATATTATATATTATATATTTCATTTATTTTCACACTTAACTTTTATTACTTTCACACTCCAAAGACCAAAACTCATCTTTTATTGTGTTCACACTGCTACTTCCACTTAAATATTTTTATGGAGATTTTTTTTTTTTTACTTATTTATATTTGATTATTTGTATTTAAACATCTCTTTTCATAATTTTTTTTTTATATTTTAATGTTTTGAATTTTGCAAATAAGTATTTGTGTGCAGTTATACAAATTCAATGCAAAATTTTTTGTTCAAAATTATATCGAAGTTGTATCACGCATCTAATACTAAATAAATTTTATTGTATAAAACTTTTTATAAATAATCTTATTTTTTTAGTTATTTAGTACATCTAAAAATTTGAACTCCTTTGTATTGCGTTCTATTAACTTAATTAGTATTTTTATAGAAAGTTACATTTAATACGTAAATAATTTTTTTCAATAATTGTGATATTTTATTGGTATCAATCTTATGGATGAATAATTTCGTTATGTCATACAAATCTAATATCGACTCCTCCCGCCAATTTGATACAACTTTTTGTGATTTTTTATACAATATTATATATTATATATTTCATTTATTTTCACACTCAACTTTTATTGCTTTCACACTCCAAAGACCAAAACTCAAATTTTATTGTGTTCACACTACTACTTCCACTTAAATATTTTTATAGATTTTTTTTTTTACTTATTTATATTTGATTATTTGTGTTTAAACCTCTTTTTTCATAATTTTTTTTTTATCTTTTAATGTTTTGAATTTTGCAAATAAGTATTTGTGTGCAGTCATACATATTCAATGCAAAATTTTTAGTTCAAAATTATATCGAAATTGTATCACGCATCTAATACTAAATAAATCTTATTTTATAATTTTTTTTATAAATAATCTTATTTTTTTAGTTATTTAGTACATCTAAAAATTTGAGCTCCTTTGTATTGCGTTCTATTAAATTAATTAGTATTTTTTATAGAAAGTTACATTTAATACGTAAATAATTTTTTTCAATAATTGTGATATTTTATTGGTATCAATCTTATGGATGAATAATTTCGTTCTGTCGTAAAAATCTAATATCGAATTTTCATTTATATTTATATCGAATATTTAATCAATTTGTATTAAATTTTGTTTTAAATAATCATATTTTTAATTCAATATTTATGATTCTTAAATTTTTACAACAATAAGTAAATTGTCTCCTAATTTACTTAACTGATAATTGAGATGATCAATATTATATTATAATTTTCATCAAAAAACAATTACGTTGTATAAAAATTGCAAAAACTTATAATATCATGAATTTGATGCATCTTTGTCAATCACAATTTTAGTTTTTTCTTTTTTTATGACTATTGAATTCGTTTCTTATACTTGTTGTTTTTCATTGTCAATGATCAAAACAATAAATCTTATCTTTTATAGCATGATCTATATTATTAATTTTTTCATCTATTGTTTGATTGTTCAGAGTACATGGACATTGGAGATCGTACATTTAACTATTTATTTTGCAAAGCAAATTTTTGGTGCGAGGAGAGAGTGAATAAGCATTATAAAACATTTCGTAATTCGAAGTTCTCATTTTGTTGTAGGGTGAACACGATTTTTAATAATATTTCAAACCAAACCATTTAAAACGGTTTGGAATTTTTCCAAGCCAAACTAAACCATTTCATTTTTTAAACAAAATAAAATCAAACTATTTTTTGCGATTTGGTGATGTTTGAAACCACGGATTGTCGATGAATAAATTAGTATATTTCAAAGCGAGCTCAAAGACACATATTCATCTAAAATTTCGAGTTGAAACTAGCTCAAAAATAGTATTAAGTTTCTAATTGAGTGCTTTGTTGTGAATCAATCCATGTTGACAAACAAACTAATTATATAGAAATAAACTATCGTTAACTCTTATATTAAAAATTTTATTTTAAGAAAATATCTTGGATGATGATAATGAATTGTAGGAGGAAAAATTATTTTCAAATGATTGTGGATTTGAACAAATTAATCTTTGTCTCCTCAATTTTGATTTGTTGACAATAAATAGTATATTGCTTTTTTTTTTTTTTTTTAAAATTGAACATTTATCTTTGTTTTTATTTTTTAAAATTTGGCAGGTTTGCTGTTTGAAATCGCGATTTTGACAATTGAAACTTAAACCAAATTGTTTAAGGTGATTTGGAATTTTTACAAACCAAACCATTTGTTGCAGTTTAATTCGATTTTGCGGTTTATTTGTTCACCCCTACTTTGTTGTATACAAGAGAAAGTGAATATTTTTCTTATGGAAGATCATCCTCTAATTTTGAAAGATTTGTTATATGACAGGGAGACAGGATTAAAAATCCCATTGAGAACATTCGTACATATAATATGATGTTTTCATTCACTTCTATGGGGAAATAGATAATGAGCTAAATGATGGTAGAGGGCCTCCCCTCTTCAGATTACACGATCAAAATTGCCATAAGATTGAGAGTCTATTGTCGATGACCGTTCAGCTCTGCAATTTGCTCGCTTTACATTGTTGACAATGTGAATGAGGTTGAAAGCAGAAAAAGGGTCGTGAGGTACGTATTATGTATTTATTGCTTTTATATTTATATTGTTTACGGATAATTTTGTTGTGATATTCTAAAATTTAATTTATGTCTTTTAATGTCCCTGGGTAGGAGTGAATAATGCGATTCTATGTTGCATGATTTAATAGTTTCTGATTCGAAGGATATGCTAGACAAATACAACAAATTGTTAAGGCAATTTAGGTCGGTTTGAGAAAAGATGATTGAGGAAACACTTCAAATTTAAGACTTATACTTATTGGTTGGTGGGCAACCAATGATGGCCAATATGATTTTTCTATTGTAGATGAAATTTTCGAATTGATTGTCGGTGGATTTTGACACACTACCTGGACACATGGATATCACTATTGCGCCACGTGGTGGACCTTTGCAACAGATAAGTTAGGACAAAAGTTCTTTCTGAGAAATATTGATCATACACAGGGATTGAGTAATGGAACAAGGTTGATAGTTACAGAACTTGACGACCATATTCTAGAAGGTCAATTTTTTTCTGGCATTAATGCAAGACACAAGTTCTTTATTCCAATGTTATCGTTGAACCCTTCTGATTCTAGGATACTTATTAGATTTCAAAGAAGACAATTTCTATTGATGGTGTCATATGCTATGACTATCAATAAGAGTCAGGGACAATCATTCTTGCGTGTGGAACTTCTTCTTAAACGGCTGGTGCTTACACATGGATAACTTTATGTTGCGATTTCTAGGGTGACAAATTGTTCCAAATTAAAGATATTGATTTGTGATAAGAATGGAAGAACAACAAAATCAACAAACAACTTTGTGTACAAAGAAGTATTTCAAAATTTGTAGTCATATGAAATCAGTAAATGATGATATTATCTCTTATTTGAGAAATTTATTTATTTTATGAAAAGGATTTATCTAATTTCATATTGAATTATCTTTATCCAAACGTTTTTTCCCGTGCATCTCACGGGTGATTAACTAGTTTAAGAAAAGGAAATAGATAAATACACAAATTTCAAGTTTCTCAAACATAGGGTTGGCAAGCGATCCAACCTATTTCCCAACTTGTGAGAGCCCAACCAATCAGATCTGATGGCGGGCAACATGAAAAACACCGCCTATTACAAGAATCCACACGTGGGTTCTCATTTTTCTTGAGAACCCACATGTGGATTCTTCTAATAGGCGACTGATTAGAGTACACATTCAAATTAGCCTATAAATATTAGGAGTTCGATTTTTAGCTTGGTGTGACGAATGAAGCTTGGGCTCATGGGCTTGAAGCTATGCCAGGAATAATCTTTTCTAAAAAATTATGAGAACTCCTAAATCGGATGTGTGGATAAGAAATTATGATATTTTGGTCAATGAGTCAGTCTAAACTCAATTAATCATCGATCGTAAGGGAAAATTTTCCCCTAAAGTCGTGAAAAAGACTATGCCTCTATTTGACAAACTATTTTTAAGTAACACATTTCTCAAAACAATTTTTAACACTAGGTTTTGGACGTATATTGCACGACGGAACAGTTAGTGTCAGGTTTGTTAGCGCATATATGATTAAAAAGGGGTTAGGAAGAAATATTGATATTAAGAAACTAAAATGTAAGTAAAAATTTGAATGAGAGTTCATATTGTATTGGTCTGACAACTTTAGCATGGATTGGGTTAAAAAAAAAGAATTATAATTTGAAAAAAGAACGAACAATTTCATGTAAAACCTGACTTAAATTAGATTAATGCATATCAAGGACTTGCAGTGAGATACTATTTGACCCCACGACATTATTTTCACCACACAAGAAAAAGCCTTCCTCGAGCAGTTATTGTTACTGAAAATGTTAGTGTAACCCAGTGAGATTTCTTACTCTCTTAAGCAACTTTCTTGCAATAGTTTTGAAGCCACTCCATCGTAACACTCTTTGGCCTCCTAGAGTCCTGTCCCATATAAGCTAAACCAATGGAAACAAAGATTATTACAAAACTTAGAACAAACAATTATAAAATGAATTTGAAATACCGAAAGAAGAAAGAATATAATCAAGAGAAAGAACTTGAGAGCAAATACCAGTTTCCCTTGATACACCAAAGAGAACAGTATAGTATCCGTAAAAAAATGATAATAACATATTTCTTATCTTTGTAATCTAATAATCGAGAGAGAGAGAGAGAGAGAGAGAGAGAGAGAGAGAGAGAGAGAGAGAGAGAGAGAGAGAGAGAGAGAGAGAGAGAGAGAGAGAGAGAGAGAGAGAGAGAGAGAGAGAGAGAGACTTATACCTTGCTTCAGTAAATGCACAATGGTTAAGCAACACTCCACTGTAGGTATCTACATTGGGCCAAGATTTTTAACCTACAAAGACAAGCCCAATAACAACGTGAAGGTTTGAAAACGGAATCTTCAGATCATTGACCAATGAGATAAATACTTTAGCAATGAGCTCGTGTGAAATTAGAAGTAACAACAAGCTCAAATGCAATATTTGAAGGTGGCGTACGAAGTATATGCAAAATGAAGCACTGCGGGATGATTTCATTAACATAATGCTTAATTTTTGTTTACAGAGTGCTGCAAATATAAAATCATCATCGAGATTCATTTAAAATATCTATAATCAGAGTAAAGGCCTGAACTATTCTCCATAGAATTCCTTAGTCTGCAAGAGGGATAGATGGTAAGTCTAGACATCAACCGATGCAAATTTCCATATTGGTTATTATTTAATCTCATATTCCTCTTTTATCCTCTATTAATCATTTTGAACACGTATAATTAAAAAAATTCAATCACAAATGACAACAAATACAAATTTCTGAAGGTATAATAGCTAATTGTAACACATCAATAATTACCTTGCTAAGTTGTAATAGTATTGGAGGCACTACTTGAAATAGATTTGAAACCTACCTGGACACAAATTCAATCAAGAGAGGAAATTTTGACACCTAATAATGAACATGCTGCAATATAAAGATACAATAACAATACAATATCAATATCAATATCAATATCAATGTTCAAGTTTAAATCATTTTGAATAGCGTATCATCAGGCAAGTGCTTCAGTGCAAACGATCTCTGACACGTGTATCTCTAGATAACGATTGATTGTGACTATACGAGTTCAAGTGTTCAACTAATAAAACAAAATAAAATGCAAGAAGTGCCTCTTTTGGGAGGAAGAGGAAAATAAGCTTTTTTTTCCATTCTTTAAAAATCGGATTCTGTTTTGTTTTTAATCTGAAGCAGCTAATTTACATTAATTCTTTTATATAGGAAACTTGGGAAATATTATGTTGATAATTTTCCTTGAAATCTGTAAGCGGAATGGAATTTATTTGGAGACAAGAATGTTTGCTCCACAGTTTGAATCTCATATTTTTATTTCTCTATGGCAGCAAGTGTTCTATGTAAAATCCCTGGTTTTTATCCTACTATTGTTGAAAGATTTTTCAACTAAGAATCATTTGAATTCATATTTCACTTTGCTACTATGTTTGATTAAAATGCAATTACTCGTCAGTGGTCACTTTAAGAAACAATAATATAAACATCTAGTGCCTAAATTTTAATGTAGGAACATACAAGGAAACGAAAATTTCCATATCACAATTGATCACAGCATCAAATCCACGTAACCCCACAACTTAAGATGAAATCCAAAATAAACAATGAAAAATAAACAAAACAAAAGACCAAGTAGCTAGATGACAAAATATGAATGTATTGCCATCTTTATGTAGGATATTTAAAGTATTACGGGAAGCTACATGTACTATTTGTAAATCAATATTTTGAGAAAATATGACATACTATGTTACTGATTTGTTAAAAAACTAACGAAATAAAGTGGGTGAAATGTAATTTCTGAAACTATGAAAATATGAATTTAAATTGGAAACGATTTATTACTCAAACAAAGAATATGCATGACTTCAAGAAAGAACACAATATAAAAAAGGAGTTTATAAAAATTCCAAATTAAAAAAAGTTTTTTGTTTGAAGTAACCTAAAAGCATTATAACATTCATAACCCTCCTTTATAATTTTATTAATTATTTTAATAATTGAGTTAGGAAACTTCAATTAATGCAAAATTAATTATAGGTGACATATAATAAATGACTTATTGATTTGTAAAAAATAAAAAAATATATAAATAGATCAAATTGTATATTATTTTTATTCTTTTGATAATTATTGTAATATTTTGAAGTAAAAAAATATGCAATATGGGTGTCAAATTCAAGATCTTAACGAGAAGTTCAATACAAGCTAACAAATGAAAACAAACTCTAAATATATCATTCGTAAAATTGTCTCAAATAATAAAGGTAAAAGCTTAAGTTATACTTTTTACTTTTTCCAATATCCAATCTTTTTAATTTATCTCATTTAAATCATAAAATGATATCTATCTTTTCTTACATAACTTCAATTTGACATAAATGATTAATTCTATATATTTTTTCTTATCAAATTAAAAAAAAAAATAGATATCCAATCTTTCTAAGTAAATTCAATTAAAATATTTTAATTTCTACAACTTTAGATTTCGACAAATTTTTTGGTAATTTTGAAATTAATTTTGTAAATTTACTCATTTTGTTCATTTATCTATTTTTAATTTTATAAATTTAAAAGAACATCAATCTGTAAAATATATACTACAGACTTTAACAATTAATTCATTGAGTTCTATAGAAAATAAAAATATAAGGTTTTATCAAACTTATTCTATTTAAAAGTAAAAATATGGTTAATACATTTATTTAACTGGCACAAAAAATAGTTTTGTGTGTGTGTGTGTGTGACATGATCATTTTTAATACTTGGTGAAAAATAAAATGTCACGTTTTATTTGAATCATTGAATAGGAGTAAGTTTGACATTGATATTGATATAGACTATAGAAATAGTTTTAAATGTGTGATTGAAAGTGAAAGAAGTAGTATAAAAAATAAAATAATTGTCAAATCAATCAATTGAGTGGTTCAAAATTGATTTTCTTTTTTAGAATGTGTCGTTAAAAAGTATTATGTGCAATTGTGAAAATTTAGTTTTTAAATAATATGTGGTTGTGAATGAACATTAAAAAAAATTATTTTTAAATAATCAATTCTATATAAATAATTAACCGGGTCCCACTTTGACAGGGTTCCATCCTCCCATCACAATTAGCTTCCCTTTAGTATTGGAAACCTAGCAAAACAAAAGTAATACATGTGACGATACAATAATTTTGTCGTCCTTTATTATCCAATATGACATAATAAAAGTATTTCATAATTTATTTAATTATTTTGAAATGTAAAAAAAAATAAAAACATGATTTATTTAAAGAAAAATGAGAATCTTAATCTTAATCTTAATCTTAATATATATAATAACAACATAGCCGTCACATAAATCCGCACATAGTTTCCCGTCATTTTTACCTGCTATTTTAGGAAACTTTATAATTTTGTTAATTACTTTAATAATTGAATTAGGAAACTTCAATTAATGCAAAATTAATTATAGGTGACATATAATAAATGACTTATTGATTTGTAAAAAATAAAAAATATATAAATATATCAAATTATATTATTTTTATTCTTTTGATAATTATTGTAATATTTTGAAGTAAAAAAATATGCAATATGGGTGTCAAATTCAAGATCTTAACGAGAAGTTTTATACAAGCTAACAAATGAAAACAAACTCTAAATATATCATTCGTAAAATTGTCTCAAATAATAAAGGTAAAAGCTTAATTTATACTTTTTACTTTTTTCAATATCCAATCTTTTTAATTTATCTCATTTAAATCATAAAATGATATCTATCTTTTCTTACATAACTTTAATTTTACATAAATGATTAATTTAATATATTTTTTCTTATCAAATTAAAAAAAAAAATAGATATCCAATCTTTCTAAGTAAATTCAATTAAAATATTTTATCAAACTTATTCTATTTAAAAGTAAAAATATGATTAATACATTTATTTAACAGACACAAAAAATAGTTTTTTTTGTGTGTGTGTAACGTGACCATTTTTAATACTTGGTGAAAAATAAAATGTCACGTTTTATTTGAATCATTGAATAGGAGTAAGTTTGACATTGATATTGATATAGACTATAGAAATAGTTTTAAATGTGTGATTGAAAGTGAAAGAAAGTAGTATAAAAAATAAAATAATTGTCAAATCAATCAATTGAGTGGTTCAAAATTGATTTTCTTTTTTTAGAATGTGTGGTTAAAAAGTATTATGTGCAATTGTGAAAAATTAGTTTTTAAATAATATGTGGTTGTGAATGAACATTAAAAAAAATTATTTTTAAATAATCAATTCTATATAAATAATTAACCGGGTCCCACTTTGACAGGGTTCCATCCTCCCATCACAATTAGCTTCCCTTCAGTATTGGAAACCTAGCAGAACAAAGGTAACACATGTAACGATACAACAATTTTGTCGTCCTTTATTGTCCAATAAGACATAATAAAAGTATTTCATAATTTATTTAATTATTTTGAAATGTAAAAAAAAAAAAAAAAAAAAAAAGGATTTATTTAAAGAAAAATGAGAATCTTAATCTTAATCTTAATATATATAATAACATGATAGTTGGCTCCTATTTTCCCGCCAAAACTGCTGTCATATTTTTATTTTTATTTTTTTTTAAAAAGGGTTAAAATATAGTTTTTCGTTGTCTGGTGCAATATCATTAATTAATAAACTATCATTAATATCAATTGCACGTGGATCAATGCATTGATACTGAAAAAATGTTTAATCATTTTTTTTATCGTAAATTTTTTTTTATCGTATAAAATTTTTTTGATCGTAAAATGTGTAATAATTTGTATAATGCAAATGGTTCATGCACATTAATATTTATTGTATGTTTTATTATGAAGCAGTTAACGTCCAAGGAGTGTTGAGAATATTTCTAACTAAAAATTTCTATATGGCTAAAAAATTATATATATATATATATTTTTTTTTTTTCGTTTATATAAACTAATGCAAGTAATAAAAAAATATTGTTGTTTTCAATAAAATGGAGTTTTTTTTATTTTTTATTTATTTATTTATTTTGGCCATGGGCATCCTTTATGCTATTAAAACTTTATATTATTTAATATTTAATATCCATTTTTTATTATTTATTATTTATTTATACATTTTTTTTCTCGAGGTTAATGTTTATGTATGGTTTTTTATGGATCATTTATCCAAATAAGATGAATAATTGGACTTTCCACCTACCCATATAACTATTTCTATAAGTTTAATTTTATTATTTAAACTATGCTTTTAACCACATAATTTCGAAAATATGCAATGCCATATAAATAATCGAATGAAGAGACGACTTCTTCAGTCCAAATAAAATAATATTATCCAGGATAATATTTCTGCTCATTCAAATTTATAAAAGATCTCTAATTTCTGATATGAAAATGAAAAGATAAAAATAAGCATCATATAGTTGGATAACCAAATTTTTTATATTGATTTGAAGAACATATTATGTAACATTCATGAATAGGAAAAAAAATATATCTGTGTGTAAAATATATAGAAATTGTTTCTTACTTTTATTTCTTATTATCATTATTATATTTTAACATTACTAAAAAAATGATTATTTGTAACGTTGAGCAACACTAACACAATCAATAAAAATCATTGTGAAATAAGAAGAAATAAATTAATTTATTAAAAATGCATATATATTTTTTAAAGAAGTGTTTTGTAATTTACATTGAATTTTGCTATGGAATACATTTTTGTTTCTTCATATTCTTTCCCATAATATTTAAATTTAATTATTTTCGTTATATATTTCCCACATTTTCATTAATTATTAAATATATTTAATTACTTATTCATTAATTAATTGTTATAATTTTTTCCCGTGCAACGCACGGGTGCGAATACTAGTCTATATAGTATATAAAAGTAGCTTAGTCAACTTCAGTCAACTTCACTGTTTCCCTCCAAAACTCTTGTGCTATGTGCAGATTTTATTTATTTATTTTTCAATTTTTGGGGATTTCAATATTTATCATGTTCACACTACTCATATCTTTCATCCAATAATCAACTTCAAAACCCACTTCAAAAATAATTGAGCCTTCAATATTTATTTATTATTTTTAAAATCGCTGACGTCTACTTACATTCTTAATATTTATTGTGTTTATATGGCTTCTATTTCCGCCGCCTAATTACACTGGAAAGCCTTTTTTTTTTTCCTTTTTCGCTTTTTCAGAATTTGTTTCATTTTTTTCCCGTTTTTCAAAATCTGTTTATTCATTTTTGTTTTCTATATCTTTTTTTTTTCATTTTCCGATATACAACCTCTTTTATTTCTGTTATATATAATTATTATGAAGATATACACAATAATAAAAGATTCAATTAAAGGGTTATTTCTTTGAAAAAATGTGTACTGTTTAACATGACCCCTCCACTCCACCTTCTATTTATCATGTTTTATGATTCAAAATTTCTAGTGTGGTGGTAATGCTTATTAGTTATTAATATTACAAACCAGTTGAAAATAAAAAATCGTAAATTATTTTTTGAAAAAGTAAAAAGGATTGACACTACTATTTTCTTCAAGACCCGTGATATTTTGAGTCATTGAACATAGATTTGGGTTTCTGACAAAAAAGAAAAAAATATTAAACACAATAATATTGTAGAGAAAGTTTCGAAAACAATATAGAATGCAAAATTATTTTGGACTAATAAGATGATTTGTTAATAGTCTATTTATATTATGTTCTAGATTTCTCTGTTGGGGTTGCAATGTGTTAGCTAATGTTGGGCTATTTAGAATAGCTTTGGGTTGGATAGATATGTTAATGGTTTCGGTCGTTGAGTGAAGAAAAAATATATTATTCATGGGTCAGTATATATATTTGATGAAATTGTATATCACATTGTATAAAAAATAATCAAAACAAGAAACTAGATTTTTTTTTTTTTAAATTTGCTTTTACCGAGAAGTTGTTTTTTATTTTTTATGATATAAGAACGATAATTTGTTTGGTTTTACTTATTTATATTTGGATTTTTTGTGTCAAAATCTCCATTTTCATAAAAAAACTGTGTTCTTCTAACGTTTTCAATCTTACAAATAAATATTTGTGTTCAGTTATACAAATCTAAAGTAAAATTTTCAGTTAAAAATTATGTCAAAATTTTATTATTAGATAATACTCTCTAAGTCCTACAAAGATAGTCCATTATTTCTTTTTTGTCTATCTAAAAAATATAGTCTTTTTTATTTTTTAAGAGTGAAATTAATATTTTATATTCATTTCTGTCCTTAATCTGTGTGAAAATGAGTAGAGGACTATCTTTATGTGATGGAGGGAGTACTAAATTATAAATCACATCATACGTATAGTTTTTTTTTATAAATAATCTTATTTTTAGTTATTTAGTACATCTAAAAATTGGAACTCTTTTTTTATAACGTATTATTAAATTATTAAATATTTTTATAGATAATCTATATCTATATATCTATAAAAGCAGCTGAGTTTTGACGGGAAAACTCAACTTTTATTGCTTTCACACTCCAAAGCTCAGCTTTTATTGTGTTCACACTGCTACTTCCACTTAAATATTTTTATGGAGATTTTTTTTTTACTTATTTATATTAGGTTATTTGTATTTAAACCTCTCTTTTTATAAAATTATTCTAATCTTTTAATGTTTTGAATCTTACAAATAAGTATTTGTGTGCAATCATTCAAATTCCATGTAAAAGCAGCTGAGTTTTGACGGGAAAATTCAACTTTTATTGCTTTCACACTTCAAAGCTCAGCTTTTATTGTATTCAAACTGCTATTTCCACTTAAATATTTTTATGGAGATTTTTTTTTACTTATTTATATTAGATTATTTGTGTTTAAACCTTTCTTTTTATAAAATTATTATGATCTTTTAATGTTTTGAATCTTGCAAATAAGTATTTGTGTGCATTCATACAAATTCAATGTAAAATTTTCAGTTCAAAATTATATCGAAATTGTATCAAGCATCTAATACTAAATAAATCTTATCGTATAAAACTTTTATAAATAATCTTATTTTTTTTAGTTATTTAGTACATCTAAAAATTCGAGCTACTTTGTATTGCGTTCTATTAAATTAATTAGTATTTTTATAAAAAGTTACATTTAATACGTAAATACTTTTTTTACAATAATTGTGATATTTTATTGGTTTCAATCATATGGATGAATAATTTCGTTCGGTCATACAAATTCAATGTCGAATTTTCATTTATATTTATATCGAATATTTAATCAATTTTTATTAAATTTTGTTTTAAATAATTATACTTTTAATTCAATATTTATGATTCTTACGTTTTTACAACAATAAGTAAATTGTCTCCCAATTTACTTAACTGAAAATTGAGATGATCAATGTTATATTATAATTTCCATAAAAAAATAATTACATTGTATAAATATTGCGAAAGCCTATAATACCATGAATTTGATGAATCTTTGTCAATCTCACAATTTTAGTTTTTTTTTTTTTTTTTATGATTATCGAATTCATTTATTATAAATGTTGTTTTTCATTGTCAATGCTTAAAACAGTAAATCTTATCTTTTATACACATGATATGTATTATTAACTTTTTCATCTATTATTTGATTGTTCAGAGTACATGGACAATGGACATCCTACATTTAAGTATTTATTTTGCAAGACAAATTTTTGGTGCGATGAGAGAGTGGATAATCATTATAAAATATGTCGTAATCCGAAGTTCTCACTTTGTTGTGGGGTGAACACGATTTGGTTTGGGCGATTTGTAGTAATATTTCAAACAAAACCATTTAAAACGGTTTGAAATTTTTCCAAACCAAACCAAATCAATTCATTTTTTAAACAAAATCAAATCAAACTATTTTTTGCGGTTTGGTGCGGTTTGAAACCACGGATTGTGAACGAATGAATTAGTATATTTCAAAGCGAGCTCAAAGACACATATTCGTCTAAAATTTCGAGTTGAAACTAGCTCAATAATAGTATTAAGTTTCTTATTGAGTGCTTTTTTGTGATTCAATTCATGTTGACATACAAACTAACTATATAGAAGGAAACTGTCGTTAGCTCTTATATTAAAAATTTTATTTTAAGAAAATATTTTGGATGATTATGATGAATTGTAGGAGCAAATATTATTTCCAAATAGATGTGAATTTGAACAAATTAATTTTTGACTCCTCAATTTTGATTTTTTGACAATAAAAAGTATATTATATTTTTTTAAATTGAACGTTTGTCTTTATTTTTATTTTTATTTTTTAAATTTTGCGGGTTGACTGTTTGAAATCGCGGTTTTGACAATTGAAACCTAAACTAAATCGTTTAAGGCGGTTTTGAATTTTTACAAATCGAACTAAACCAAACCATTTGTTGCGATGATTCGATTTCACGGTTTATTTGTTTTCCCCTACTTTGTTGTATGCAAGAGAAAGTGAAGATTCCTCTTATGGAAGATCATCCTCTAATTTTGAAAGATTTGTCATATGGCAGGGACGACAGGATTAAGAATTTCGTTAAGAACATTCGGACATAAAATATGATGTTTTCGTTCACTTTTATGGGGGGAATAAATAATGGGCTAAATGATGGTGGAGGGCCTCCCGTCTTCAGATTACACAGTCAAAATTGCCATAAGATTGGGAGTCTGTTGCCTGATGACGGTTCAGCTATACAATTTGCTCGCTTTACATTGTTGACAATATGAATGAGGTTGAAAGCAGAAAAAGGGTCGTGAGATACTATGTATTTATTGCTTTTATATTTATATTGTTTACGGATAATTTTGTTGTGATATTCTAAAATTTAATTTATGTCTTTTAATGTCCACCGGTAGGAGTGAATCATGCGATTCTATGTTGCACGATTGTATAGTTTCTGATTCGAAGGATATGCTAGATAAATATAAGAAATTGTTAAGGCAGTTTAGGTCAGTTTGAGAAAAGATGATTGAAGAAAACACTTCAAATGTAAGACTTATATTTATTGGTTGGTGGGCGACCGATGATAGCCAATATGATTTTCCTATGGTCGATGAAATTACCGAATTGATTGTCGGTGGATTTTGATGCATGGCCTGGACACATGCATATGATTATTGCGCCACGTGGTGGACCGTTGCAGCAGATAAGTGAAGGACACAAGTTCTTTTTGAGAAATATTGATCACGCACATGGATTGTGTAATGGAACAACGTTGATAGTTATAAAACTTGGCGACCATGTTCGATAAGGTCAAATATTTTCTGGCATCAATGCAAGACACAAGTTCTTTATTCCAATGATATCGTTGAGCCCTTCTAATTCTAGGATACTTATTAGATTTCAAAGAAGATATTTTCTATTGATGGTGTCATATGCCATGACTATTAATAAAAGTCGGGGACAATCATTCTTGAATGTGGGACTTCTTCTTAAACGGCTGATATTTACACATGGACAACTTTATGTTGCGATTTCTAGGGTGACAAATTGTTCCGAATTAAAGATGTTGATTTGTGATAAGAAAGGAAGAACAACAAAAGCATCAAACAATGTTTTGTACAAAGAAGTATTCCAGAATTTGTAGTCATATGAAATCAATAAATGATGATATTATATCTTATTTGCGAAATTTATTTATTTTATCAAAAGAATTAATTTAATTTCACATTGAATTATCTTTATCCAGACGTTTCTTCCCGTGCATCGCACGGGTGATTCCCTAGTATATATATAAACAGAAGTGCCGTCAAAATTTTTTCCCGCCCATTTGCACTTTCTATTTTTTGATTTTTTTTTTTTCCCAATTGAATTTCCGGAATTGGGAAATGAGTTGTTGACAATTAATGAGACATTTAATGTAGGAAAAATGTGTAATGCATTGTAAATAGGCACTTGACTACATGTATTGAATGCTAATAGTTTGTCTATATATATATATATATATATATATATATATATATATATATATATATATATATATATATATATATATATATATAATTTTTGGGAACTATATTCATACAACACATTTTTTTAAATTTACACCATAGTTTAATTGCAAGATAGATCTTCGGTGTTTGTTTAGTTTTGCTTTTATATCCTTAACTTTTTTTAATCGCATTGTTATTTATAACATTCAATTAATTAATAAATTTTATTTCTAATCGTAATTTCTATTCAAATATTTTGCTAATTTGCATTGAAAGGATGTGCAAATATTTTTTTTAACTTTTGTATTAATTATTTATTTTGATTATTTAAAAATATGAGAGATAAATAAGTGTTTTCGCCAACAAAACAAATATATTGAACAAAAATCGTCTCAAAAGACAAGATGTGGAAATTAATAAAGAGTTGATGATAAAAAAATTATAAAATTTTTTAATATAACTATTATAATTTGAAGTAGTTTTATTGTTTGTAAAATTTTAATAATTATTTTAATATAATATTATTTTTTATGCATTTTGTATACGAGAGAAATTATGTATAAGCATTAAAAATTAACAAGCACTTATTAAAATTCATATTGTTAAATTGCAACTTCCGTAGATCATTTTTGTTTTCTAGTCTAAAATACTTTTCAAAAATTGGAATGCATTAATATTCATCATTAATTGCTTTATAAAAAATAAAATTTATAAAGAAATTAATACATTTGGAAAACTACACATTAAGTTTGAAAAACAAAAATAACTTTACTTTTTCGTGCATTATTTGTGCATTAATTAGATTAATATTTTATTAAACTTTAATATTTGTTCTTTTTTGTTTAGTTAAAAATATTAGTGACAAATAAGTTTGTTTACACTTCTTAATAGATTTTTTTTTCCAGAAAGCAGTAATTTTTTTTTAGAAAACGGTGACTATTCATTTTTTTTAATTATTTGAATTAAACTTACTTGCATCAACGTAAGAGGTACTCATGATAATTAATAATTTATTGAAACTAAAACTAATTATTATGTCATCACATTGATATACATTTGAATGGTATTATGGAAATCATTTTACATAGTGAAATTAATTACTATGTTATGGATGACTTGTTGACTGCATTTGATTCCTGTTTGAGACCCATTATTTGGAATAATGTGATTTTGAATAGTAAATTTTTTGGAGAATATGTAATTAAAAATTGAAGAATATTTTTGGACTTATGTGTAGATTATTTTATTGGTATAATGTGTGTTTGAAAATGAGCTTTTAAAAAATGAGATTTAAAAATAATAGGTACCAAACAGGGGCTTGATGGTGCGTTTAGTGTAATGGGAAATGAAATTGAAATTATTAAGGATCTTCATTTTAATACTTAAAAACGCAACTCCAAACAATGTGCAAATATCTGTTATTTTCGATAAAAAATAATATCAATTTTTTATCGAACAACAACTTCATTTTTTTTTTTGAAAAAATGTGGAAAACTTAATAATTATTTACTACTTAAATATATAAATTGATTTTTATTACTCAAAGAAACTATTATAATTTGAAGTAGTTTTATTATTTGTAAAATTTTATTAATTATTTTAATATATTATTTTTTATGCATTTTGTGTACGGGAGAAATCTTATCTTAATCATAATATATTATTATTATTATTATTATATATTAAACCACAACAGCCGTAAAAAAAAATTTCCCGCCCACTGTCACTTATTTTTTTGGAAACCTTATGTTTTTTTGTGTTTTTTTTCCTGATTTCCGATACAATTGTTTAACATTAATTAGCAACTTGAATATGTATTGGAATAGGCGGAAGACGTGTCATGCGAGTGACATTTCATTTGTTGATGTTGAATTGATTAATGAGGTGTGGATGGGAAATGACTTTTCATTTTTCCATTTCATATTAAATGCTCGATGCAATTTTTTGCTGGTTTAAATATTAATTAGTATTAATACATTTTTTTGAATAAAACAAATATAAGATTAATTTTTATAATTGTCTAAAAATTATATGATCTAAAATTCTCGGTATAATTTTTTGACCTTCAATGTTATCCAGTTGCCATGTCATGATAATTGCAAGATTTGCGTAAGTATTATTTTAACTACTTGATTTTATATGTAAAACTATAATGTTATTGGTTAAGAATGAATAATATTTTTTTAATAATTCTTAATTTTAATAGTTGTGTAAAGGTTATATGATACGATTTTTGCTATAATTTTTTTACTCCAACATTGTCGATTGTTATATCATGATAATTGCTAGATTTATGAAATTGTTATTTTGACCACTTGATTTTATAGGTGAAAATATAATTTTATTGGTCAAATGCAAATATTTGTGGGTTAAGATTCAGCACGCTTTTATAATTATTATGATTATTAGTTTTGAATGAAAAATTTAAAGCTTAAATACGAGAGGAGAATGCATAAACCATTAGAAATATATTGATACATTCCACATAATCAATATTGTATCCATAATATTAAATAAAAAACATGATACATCATTAAATAAACTACTAAATTTGGATTTTCTTTGAAGTTGACCATAACTCATAAAAATTATTGAAATTAACAATCATTTTTATTAGTCAAATATAAATATTTGCTCTTAAGATTAAACAAAAGCTTATAATTATTGTAATTGATGTTTCTGAAAGAAATTTAGATAAAATGTTAAATACGTGAGGAAAATGCAAAAATTGTGGTTAAAAGCGAATAATATTCTTTTAATCATTCTTAATTTTAATAGTTATGTGAAGATTATATGGTATACCATTTTCGTTATAATTTTTTTGTCACCAACATAGCATGTTGTCATATCATGATAATTCCTAAATTTATGTAATTATTATTTTGACTACTTGATTTTATAATTAAAAATATAGTTTTATTGGTTAAATACAAATATTTGTGGGTTTAAGATTAAGCACACATTTATAATTATTGTGATTTATATTTTTGAATCAAAATTGGAAAAACTTAAATACGAGAGACATAAATCATGAGAAATAATTGATACCTTCCACAATATATTTATATTTGGCGAATACTTTAGTATTATTTACTAATGTATTAAGTAAAATACTAAAGTATCCGACAAACATAGTATCCTCAATATGTCACTTATTTTTATTTATGGATTAAATTATTAAAATGGTGTAGTATTGAATTTATAATGCTTATACTAAACTTAAAAGAAAAGTGTTGACATATTTTATTACAAATCAAATTTGTATTTTCAATTGGAAAATTGCATTCATACAGGGCCTGTACCTGTAGGATTACTCTTTTCAATATACCAAAATTATTCACTAATTTTACAATATATTTTGTACAATACAATATTCGTGCATCGCACGGGTGATGCACTGGTAAGAATATAAAAGAAGGCACTTTTAACATTTGCGTTGTTTGAGCTCCTGAAAACCATTCTCCAATGGAAATATGGCTACTAAGTGAGTAGCACAACGGCAACAGATTTTTCCTCTAATCATGAAATCTGGATGGCTTAATGACCTAACTCCAAAGTCCAAATCAATGTAAATTTTCCTTAGCACAAGATGCAAAGAAAATCCCAACAATAATTTGAAAGATAAAACTGACACACCTTCTAACAATTTCCAGATATTTTTTCAAGTACTCCATTATGATTTTTAGTTAAAAAAAATATATATATATATATATATATTTTCATCTCCAACAACAAAAATTCCCAATAATTATAAGTTTTCTTATTATGCTTGTACTTTTATGTTAGAATAAACCGAAAGTCTACACACATAAAAATTAAATAGACATGTCCACATAAAAAAACATTCATGTATAGATGGTAATACAAAGAAAAAAAAAGGAAATAGGGACTGACTGTCCAGGCCACCAAGCTGAGTGATAGCATCAACAAATCTTTCACTTAGCTCCGAAGTCCATCGGAGCCTGGGCTTCGGATCCATTGTTAGAACAACACGTGGATCCCAAATGGATACTCCCTTCATGTGAATTTATACTATATATTTGATGTATACAATAAAAATTACATAGACAAAAACTTGAAAAAAATGAAGTTTTGGTTCAGATCTTGGATTTTCATAACTGTAAACTGAAGGACTCCATTCACGCTAAGATCCCATATCAAACTCATTTCCAAAACTCACAGCATTCAGAGAGAGATCCAGCTCTAGAAAATCAAAACACAAAAAAAGAGAGGAGCGAAAGGGGAAACACGGTGTGCTGAACAAGCAAATTGTTGGTTAGGTACAGGAAAGAATAATATTCATGTAGCATATTCGCACCACGAGAAGGAGTCGCAGGTGGCATGGGCAGGCTGAGTGCGTTTAATATAGGAAGGAAAAAAACAAACAACAATAAAGGTTCAATAAATGCAATTAATGGATATGTTTCTCAACAGAAATCTAGCAAAGAGCTCACAGATGTTATGCTCTGCTCGTAAGTTATGCACCGTTGCGAAACTCTAATTTCTTAGTATTCTCTAGCAGTATCTGCAAATAAGATAACAAAATGTAGGATGTTTGGAGAGATGAGGACGAAAATGGAGTATTGCAGCTAGAAAAACACATAGAAAGTTTAGAAAATAGATAAAGTTGATATTGAAGAAAAGAGAAGCGAAGACTCTGGGAAATGAGAATCGCTTCCGGCTTCAAAGAAAAGACAAAGGGAAGTAGAAGAAGGAGAACACGTAGATGAAAGAGGAGATTATTTGGTAGTTGGAGAAGCAGAAAGAGAAGAAGCGCTGACTGGAGATGACGTAATCGTCAATGACTGGGTGTTGTTGGAGGTGGTGGACTCGTAATCGTTGGAGGTAGCGGATTTCATGGTCTGGGTGGTTTTGTTTTTGGATTAAGAGGAGATGAAATGAAATGGACAAGCACTAAATGAAATGAAACCTTGGAAATTAAGAAGCAAAGAACACTACATCAAATAAATTATTTTTACTCAATTATCTCATGCAGACTTGAGGAATGGTCATAGTCTCATAGATGAACCAATACTGAAACATATTAGAACAATTGGTCAATCACCAAAAAAAAAAAAAAAAAAAAAAATTCACCATTCATCAGCTCTTTATATTAAATCAATCTTTCTTATTAAAAATTTAAGATTGTCTAAATTTTATGTTTAAACGAACAGACTGTCACAGATATATCTGGACAGTAACAAATTAACAGTGAATTGTTAAGATTTGTTTTAGCGCACGACCAGATGAATCTTGCTGATACAAATTTGTCTGAATAGTAAAACGTAAACAGATAGTATAAATTATGCAGAATTGTAAAGAGACAAGAACATAATATTTGAGTTTAACGTGTGAAAAATCCTAACAGGGAAAACCCACGTGCCCGCACCCTGCGGATAAAAATCAATCACTACTTTAAGAAAAGTGTTTATACAGATCAATCTAAGCAACGAGATAAATCTACGCATAGACTTATCAAACACTCAAGTAATAAATCACTCCCTGATCCTTCTATGGGGTGTAATATGAGCTGACATCCCACCACTCTTCAATAACTTCATTTGATACTGCAACGTTCTTCAACAACACGAACTCCCGTTCGATCTCGATTCAAACCTTCCGTTTAATCTTTAGGCTGAAAGACTTTTCTTCTCTAAGTGATTGATATGCTCCTCTCGAAGAACAACACAACAATGTAGTGGAAGTGTATTTTTTAGCACCACACGAATTTCTTGATTTCTACACATCTAGGGAAACCATCTACGTTTTCCTTATTTATGTGCAATCAGATTGCTTGACCATCAAGAATCCTACTTGCACTAAATCTTAATTTCCTGCAATAAAATCAAGAATAAGATAAGGTAAGATAAATCAAGAATCTTACCATAATTGACAATAAAGTAAGATAATCATAAATCAAATAATCTTACCATAAGTGATGATAAGGTAAGATAATCAAGGTTGTTTGCAAATCTTACCATAAGTGATAAATTTGGACACCAAGAATGAAATCATCAAGATACTCGACCTAATCACAAGATTATACTGGACCAAATCACAAGATTATCACAATATTTCATGATTAACATTTCTTGTATCTAATCATAAAAGATAAGCTACAAATCTTGATCAATATTTCTTGATTCAAACAAAATAATCATTATTTCCAAAATAAAATGATTATCACAAATATATATGAGATATTATATCCAAGAAATATTTACGTAATTTAATTAAACTTAATAAATTTAGTAATTAAATTAAATTTAATTAAATTACAAACTTGTAGAAAAATAAAAAATGTCAACTTTATTAAGTCAACACTTATCTTATATTTGATAAAGCAAATTGTAATGCATAATCCACCTCCTCTGCCTAAAGATGTGAACAGAAAAAAAAATGAAAAATTAAAAAATTAAGTTCCTCGGCTTTTTTACACGCTTGCACATTTTCAGCACATCAAAATAACTAATTATCATCTCGATGTCAATAATGTAACTATCTCCAGCAGAAGAACAAAAGAACTTTATAGAAGATTTGTCGTCTTAGGAAAAATAGAGAACAGAGGAACCGACGAACAAAATACAAAGGGAAACAGATAATAGTCATCAAGTGACCATAGTATTACATAAATGTCATGTAGAAATGCCAAACATTGAAATTAATAATATAATATAATATAAGATTATTGTTCAAGCAACATACCTTGTGACATATAATAACTGATGTGTTTTGGAGGATAAAAAAATGCAAGAAATTATCCGCTCATTTGAAACTTGGATCGCATTCTTAAACATCTGATTGCGGCTAGATTTGTTTATCAAGTCTTATGCTTCTCTCTTTCCCTCATTAAATATGTGTGTGTGTGTGTACATACCATTTTCTACTCCCTCTAAATGATACTTGCCCATCAATGGCAATATCTTCCCTATTTCACACTATATTCCAATAGTTGATGTAAATGCTCTGTTAATTTAATTACAATTAAAATAATTCACCAAATCTGATCCAAACTGCCCAAACCAATCTGGAAAAGATCTTTATCCAATTAAATGAATATAATTACCTATACCACGCTAAATACATAGCTTATAACTAGTACGGTGAAAGAGATGAATTCAAGCCCAAGAGAAATGTTCAAAATTAAGAAGGAAAAATGTGACATATAATAAGTAACCTCTTCAGGATCTTCAATAGCAGCAACAAATTTTTGAGAACTGATATTTGATGCAACTAAAAATCCAGTACCATGAAATTAAGGATATCAATCTTTTTCACTAATTTCTTTCTTAACCTACAAATAAGTATGCTAGATAGCAATCAATGAACAAGAAAGAAAGACACGATAAGTAAGGTTTAAGAAAATACCTGAGCAAGAAGAGGCATAATATTGTAGCACAATATTGGTAAGGAGTATATATTACCAGGAGTCCTAGCATGTTTAGTTAGGCTTCTCATATTGTCCACCAAGGATGCTTCTAAAAAAATGAACACTAAATCAATATCATATTTAAGATGAAGACATAAAAAAAAAAAACTTCGCTATTGTTGGACTAAACAATAGCAATTGAGAATGTTTATTTGAAACCCATGAAATATCAGGTCCCTAGAAATCAATCTGAATCTTGAACAAAAAGATCATATTTTCAGAACAATGAAAACAACGAAGAAAATTGAAGGCGTGTTAGAAGTGTTAAAGAACCAACATTGAAGAAATTTATCATGCAATAACTTACATTCTTGAAAAGCAACTCATGTTAATTTCAAGAAAAATGAATGGAGCGCCAACAACATAAATTATATTTCTATCACTTACTTAAAATATTTTTTTACCTAAAATGTGAGATTTTCATATCTCCAATGCAATTTTTTGGCTTTCTTTCCTTCAATACAATAGTATGTAATAACAAGACAACAACCAACATTCTTGAAAAGCAACTCGTGTTAATTCCAAGAAAAATGAATGGAGCGCCAACAACATAAATTATATTTTTGTCACTTACCGAAATATTTTTTTACCTAAAATGTGAGATTTTCATATCTCCAATGCAATTTTTGGCTTTCTTTCCTTCGATACAATAGTATGTAATAACAGTATTAATTCAATTCTTTTCCTGCGAATAAAATTAATTTTTAGAAAACGTAGGAAAGAATATCCTTAAAAAATTCCAGAAATCTTTACATGTTGCAAACTAATTAAACAACAGGAACAAAACATCAACTAACATATAAAAAATACCCAATTGTTCTATAAAAACGGAAGTTCCATAACTGTTTCTTTTTGTCATCTTCATGCCAACTAAGAAATTCTAAAGCTTTACTGCTACAATCCATAGCATTGACTTCTACAAAATAAATAAATAAATAAATATAAAATCTAATTTGGAACTTCGAAGAGGTTAAGTAAAAGATACTGTTCCAGGTTTAGAAAACAAAATGATTTGCTTTCACCTCAATTGTTTGTTTCTTATGTGAGAAAACAGAATTCGCCGGTTGATATCATGATGCATTGCTCCATGTCTCTAACACATTTGCACAATGAAGGCACAATAAAGGGTGTTACTCTAATAGCACCCCGATTAGAAGATTAAGAGTCAAAAAAGAAATTTCAACAATATAGTCAATGTCTACAAAACTTATTCCAACCTAATTTATCGTCAATCCTTGCTATTTTTTAGGTCAGAACCTTGGATCCTTTTGGCAACATGGAGGTCAATTGAATCCACAGTTTAATATCATTTAAAACAAAAAATAAAGCTCCAAGAAAACTTAGGAAGTAAAAATTTAAATAGATAATTGAAAAGTAAATAAATTTCAATATCTATTGAATTTTTCTTGAAAAAAAATTAATACATGGTCACTCTCCATTAGAGGGGAGAATTTTATGGATAACACTTAAATATTTACCAGTGATCTGAAAATGAATCTCAATTTGAAACAAAGAAATCATTCTCCAGCACCTATTCAGTATCCTAAATCTTTAAATTTCCTAAATGGGAAAAATTCAATTATACACTGAAAAACAAGCATAACATTTCATTTCACACAAAGCACAAACTAAAGAGTAAGATCATACGATATTTTGGAGCAAAATTGTTAAAAATCAAGAAATATTCTAAACATACCAAACAATGATCAAAATCTGCAAGAAAAATAAAAAAAACACCTATTAATAAGAATACCGAACACAAGATGTTACAAGAAATTCACAACATGCGAATCCAAGATATGGTTCGATTTACAAAAAATATACAACCTCAAACCCTAAATTGTGATTTATTAGACCTTGGTTAAATGAACAGCAATACCACCCAAAAAAACTTGTGAACCAAGATCTGAATGAAACCCTCTCAATACTCTTGATTTTTCACTCTTAAAATCAGTTCTCAGGGAGGGTATTGTTTCGAAGAAGAAAGCAAATTCAAGCCCTAGAAATAAATGAAACCACAGTGTCACCAAAATCTCAAAAGTATACGTTAAATTAGAATACGGATAAATAAATAAAAACTAAGAAAAATATCACTAAGATCTAAAAAACATGAATCAAATAACGACATAATGCAATAAGACAAAGGGTTTTGAAATAAACTTACTAATTAAAGGGATGTATTTCATCGTGAGAAAAAAATCTCGATTTTGAGAGCTTTCGATTGATTATCGACAGATAAAACTGAGAGAATTTAATAGACAATTCTGAACGATATTTGGGTTCTTGATTTCATATGAGAACCAGCGATTAAGTGGGTTTTTAATGGAGTATGAGCACTGTCGATTTACGAAGAAGAAGCGAAGAAGAACTGGAACGTAAGGTAAGGAAAGGAAAATAAAGGAGATGCAGACTTGAGAAGCACTACTGTGGACGACATGGAAGAATTAGATCACAGTGAAAGGAGAAGAAAAGTTATGGGTGCTACTGTGGACGGTATGGCCTTTTGGCAGTTATATTTTGGCTTTCACCTCAACATTTCATCGGCTCAGCTCAGATCTCAGCTAGCAAATTCAGCTTAGGAACAGTAAAAAAATCTCCTCCCTTTTAATATAGTAGGGAAGTAGGGATTTTAATGGAGTATGAGCACTGTCGATTTACGAAGAAGAAGCGAAGAAGAATTGGAACGTAAGGTAAGGAAAGGAAAATAAAGGAGATGCAGACTTGAGAAGCACTACTGTGGACGACATGGAAGAATTGGATCACAGTGAAAGGAGAAGAAAAGTTATGGGCGCTACTGTGGACGGTATGGCCTTTTGGCAATTATATTTTGACTTTCACCTCAACATTTCATCGGCTCAGCTCAGATCTCAGCTAGCAAATTCAGCTTAGGAACAATAAAAAAATCTCCTCCCTTTTAATATAGTAGGGATAGGATAATATATATATATATATATATATATATATATATATATATATATATATATATAGGAGGATATTTTGGCTTTCACCTCAACATTTCATCGGCTCAGCTCAGATCTCAGCTAGCAAATTCAGCTTAGGAATAGTAAAAAAATCTCCTCCCTTTTAACATAGTAGGAAAAAGTATACGTTAAATTAGAATACGGATAAATAAATAAAAACTAAGAAAAATATCACTACGATCTAAAAAACATGAATCAAATAACGACATAATGCAATAAGACTAAAAAGGTTTTGAAATAAACTTACTAATTAAAGGGATGTATTTCATCGTGAGAAAAAAATCTCGATTTTGAGAGCTTTCGATTGATTATCGACAGATAAAACTGAGAGAATTTAATAGACAATTCTGAACGATTTCTGGGTTCTTGATTTCATATGAGAACCAGCGATTAAGTGGGTTTTTAATGGAGTATGAGCACTGTCGATTTACGAAGAAGAAGCGAAGAAGAACTGGAACGTAAGTTAAGGAAAGGAAAATAAAGGAGATGCAGACTTGAGAAGCACTACTGTGGACGACATGGAAGAATTGGATCACAGTGAAAGGAGAAGAAAATTTATGGGCGCTACTGTGGACGGTATGGCCTTTTGGCAATTATATTTTGGCTTTCACCTCAACATTTCATCGGCTCAGCTCAGATCTCAGCTAGCAAATTCAGCTTAGGAACAATAAAAAAATCTCCTCCCTTTTAATATAGTAGGGATAGGATAATATATATATATATATAGGAGGATATTTTGGCTTTCACCTCAACATTTCATCGGCTCAGCCCAGATCTCAACTAGCAAATTCAGCTTAGGAATAGTAAGAAAATCTCCTCCCTTTTAACATAGTAGGATAGGAAGGATATATGATATGATAGGATAAGAAGTAGCATAAAAGATATAATAGGATATGATAGGATAGGAGGTAGGATATGATTAATATTCAGCTTGGGAACAATAAAAAAATCTTCTCCCTTCTAATATGGTAGGATAGGATTTTTAATGGAGACATTAGACATGGAAGAATTGGATCACATGGAAGAATTGGATCACATTGAAATGAGAAGAAAAGTTATGGACGGTACTGTGGACGGTATGGCCTTTTGGCAGATATTTTGGCTTTCAGCTCAACATTTTATCGGCTCGGCTCAGACTTCAGCTGGCGAATTCAGCTTAGGAACAGTAAAAAAATTATCACCCTATTAATATAGATAGAGTAAAAGTAAATAGTTAGATAAGGACCTATCATCTTAGGTTGTTGCTTATTAAAGACTTATCATTTTTTTTTTTTTTGCAAAATTAGACCTCGAATCATCTTTCTTTGCCGGATAAGGACATCTGTCCATCGTCGTTTACTTTTTTTCAAGTAAATGGCCAAATAAGAATATATCGTTTTAGGTTAGCTGCCTATTAAGGACCTATCGTTTTAGGCCGCTGCCTATTAAGGGCCTATCATTTAATTAAGGACCTATTATTTTGAGTAAATAGTCAAATAAGAACCTATCGTTTTAGGTCCTTCCTATTTAGACTTATCATTTTTTTTTTTGGCAAGATCTTACTATGAATCACCTATCATTTCAAAGTTTTGTGTTTTAATTACTTTTAAAATATCGTCCCATCAAATTTCATTGAACAATTCAAAAAAACGTTTATGCGTTTAATATTTTTTTTTCTATTTTTAATTCAAATAATGATTTTTTAATCCTCCGTTGGGCAACTATTTCATTTATAAACACATCTTCTGAACAATTCAAAAAACATATTTATGCTTTCAATGATTTTTTTCTATTTTTAACTCAAAAAAATATGTTATAGTTACCGATAAAAATAGATTTTTTTTAAAAAGAAAAGTAGGGTGAAGGTAAAATATTTTATTTTAAACTCATTTAAATTCTTATCGAAACTATCAATTGATTTATATAATAAAAAGAAAAAATAATTATTTTTTAATTAACGCGTATAAAATAAATAATTTAAATAATTAAGAATATATAATATTCCAAGTCTTATGTGTCAAATTAATATTAAGGACCTATTTATTTTATATGCATTAGTTGGAAAACAATTAATTGATAGTTTCGATAAGAATTTAATTGTGTCTAAAATAAAATATTTTACATTCACCCTACTTTTTAAAAAAAAAAAAATTATTTTTATTGGTAACTATAACATACTTTTTTGAGTTAAAAATAGAAAAAACTCATTAAAAACATAAACATATTTTTTGAATTGTTCAAAGGGTTTATTTATAAAAGAAATAGTATTGCCTAACAGAGGGTTAAAAGATAATTATTTAAATTAAGAATAGAAAAAAATTATTAAACACATAAAAGTATTTTTTGAATTGTTCAATGGAGTTATAATGGGGAAATGAAATTTGATGGGACAATATTCTAAAAGTAAATTAAAAGGCAAAATCTTGAAATGATAGGTGATTTGGGGTAAGATCATGCAAAAAAAAAAAAAAAAAAAAAAAAAAAAAGATAGGTCCTAATAGGCAGCGACTTAAAACGATATGTTCTTATTTGACTATTTACTCAAAATAATATGTCATTAATAAAATGATAGGTCCTTAATAGATAGCGACCTAAAACGATAGGTCCTTAATAGATACCTACAATGATATGTCCTTATTTGACTATTTACTCGAAAAAAAAGTTAACAGAGGTTCTTATCGGGTAAAGAAAGATGATTCGGGGTCTAATATTGCCCAAAAATGAAATAAAATGATAAGTCTTTAATACGCAACGACCTAAAACGATATGTCCTTATTTGGCTCTTTACTCTTTATTATAGTAAGATATACATATTCTCTATCCACTTTTCAACTACATAATATTTTACCTCGAAAATATTAAATTATTTATTTTTAAATAAAAAACTTTTAATAAAATGAGCATGTATCTATTATGTTTTATTGTCCGTCTTCACTTTGAATATCCCAATCACTCTTCTATCACTCATTTTTTTCTGCTTATCTCCTTCATGTTTTTCTTTCCATTCTCTCAAGTACATTCTCACGTAATCCTAATTTTACACCGACATGTAACAGAACAGCCGAATCCATTAAAAAAAAAAAAAAAAAAAATCTATATATACTAGTAAACAAATGGGTAGAACCTATCCCGTCACTCGAGCCAATTCGCTCTAGGCCGAGCTGGTCGTTGGCTAGTTGCCATTCCTACAAATGTACGGCAGTTTAATCGGTGGGCTAGTTGCCACCCTACATTTGTAATTTACGACAAAATCGGTGTTCCAGTTCAACGCCATTAGTTGACATCGACCTTCATTATCTTCGAATCCTCCATCTCTCTCTCAACATTTCAATAATGTCGGCCACAACCCCGCGATCCCCAATCCCCTCTTTTTCTTCAGATTCCAAAGTCCATAATCGAAAGCCTCCCAACGCCGCACAACTCTCCCAAGGACGCGTTAAAATGCCCCTTCACGCCTGCTACAGCAACACCAATAGCAAAAATAATAATAAGTTCCAAGCAATAGACCTGCAGAAGCTCATTCAAGAATCCCCCTACGAATTTGATTCCAAAGATTCTCCCGCTTCTCTTCCGAGTATATTTTTTGTTATATTACTGGGTATATGCGATTTTTGAAGTTTAGTGGGGATTAAATGATTTAATTTTGGATTTTCAGGGCCTTTGACGTCTGCCCAATTGTCTAATTTGACCTCGGAAGGGTCTCGCCTCCGTGTTGCTTATCAGGTATTGTCGTTGATTAACCTTGAAAGCTTTGAAGCTTAGGTGCTATTAACGTATGTGGTACCGTGTGCTTCAGCCCTATTGCCTTGACCATATCTTTAAATGTACTTAAATAACTTCTCTTTATGTCTTCTTTGAAAAGGGGGTTCGAGGTGCTTATAGTGAGTCTGCAGCAGAAAAGGCATACCCAAATTGTGATCCAGTTCCATGTGAACAGTTTGATACAGCGTTTGAGGTAATTTGTGGAACTGCTTCTTGTAGAGATTAAAGTATGGATATCTTAATTTCTTAACAGAAATGTAGCCGCTCTTGAGCTGTTTATGAAGTTGATATCATCGCTAATCTGGATTGTCTTTGGTTCTTTCCTTGAGTTTTGATAGAGTTCATATTCCATTAGATATTTTTTGGTATACTGCCATCTATGTTTTTGTATGATCAAAAATGCATGTTAACACGCTCAATTAAATACCGTAATTGTCATTTGGAAATTTGTTGTGCCGCTGCTTTTATCTCTTTAATATAGTGACATCACTTCCACATCTCAAATAAAGCTTGACAAAACAAAGAATGAGAGAGAAAAACGAACATAAAAATGAATGACAGAGAGAGTGTAGTTTGATATTTTTATGATCCAAATTAGCACAGAAATTTGGATAAGAAGAATATTGCTAAATTCCAATGCAACAACATATACTTGGGACAGTAAAACCCTTTAAATATTACTTCATAGTTTTGATTAGATCTCTGGTGTGCAAAGATTTTATTCTGTTTGTCAGTTTTTATGGCTTTTATATGCAAATATTTTATTCTGTTTGTCAGTTTATGTCTTTTATATTATGCTTTACACGTCACAGACTCAACCTGGCGATGGGGAAAATTTTATGTGGTGAGCAGCACATTTGGCATTGTTTGCCCATAGTACTATTTAGTGTTAACGAGATGTGCATAGATAGGACTTTGTATGGTGGAGATTAAAATCTTGATTTTATTTAAATCAAAGTCAACAATTAATTTTGAACCAAGTATTTCATGAGACCCAAAACTTCTCAACAACATATGGTCATATGGAAGTACTGCATGAATTTATATATAAAGTTTTCAAACATGCAGACTACATCATTAATCAGTTCTTCTTTGATGGATATCTTATGAGGAGAAAGCTGTAAATTAATATTGTGCTGAAACTTCACTGTCATCTATGTATTCTTTTAAAATGTTTTATTTCTTTAAATTGATATGGTTGGTCATCCCTTCCAGAACCTTTGTTCATATGTATTAATATACCATACATGTTTAATATGTGTTATTTGACAAAAGGAATAAAGCATTTTACATTTGAAATTTTATATACAGAGCCTGTTTGTTTTTGATAAAAAATCAGATTTTATTTCAAATTCAAAGTCAAAGTCAACAATTAATTACAACCATACATTTCATGGGTCCCACAATTTTTTAACCACACATCTCATTAATTTTTATCAAAATTCACTAAAAATCTGATTTTTATCTTTACCAAACAGGGGCATAATAGATTTACATTCTATCAGCAAACATTTGCATAAACTATCAAAAAGGGTAAACTGCAGATTACTAGATAAAAATTGCCCATCTAAAATTGATGAATCTGAATGATACGTGGTCTCACCTCACCCTCGGGTTGACATTTCACAGGCTGTTGAAAAGTGGCTTGTTGATAGAGCAGTTTTACCAATAGAAAATTCTTTGGGCGGAAGCATCCACCGGAATTATGACCTACTACTTCGACACAGGTTGCATATAGTTGGAGAAGTTAAACTTGCAATCAGACATTGCTTACTAGCTAACCATGGAGTCCTCGTTGAAGACCTAAAAAGGGTTCTTAGCCATCCTCAGGTATGTTCACTTAATAATCAAATGCATCCAACAGATATACAGATCATAAAATGTATATTTTGATGCTCCAGGCTCTTGCACAGTGTGAAAGGACATTAACTGGATTGGGACTGGTCAGAGAAGCTGTGGATGATACTGCTGGTGCAGCCAAGGTGAGTAAAATTTGATAGCTAACATCAATTTTCCAGAGCTAATGATGTTTCATTCTACACTGTAATCTTCTATTATTTGTCATCACATTCTTTCTTATAGTTAGTCTTGCACGTGCTACTTAGCTGCAAAGGCATTTGAAACCAACATTTCAAGTCTTGCCTAGGTTCATGCCATTCTCCCATCTGATTATCTTCAAAAATAGAAGCACGATCAGTTTCTCTTGAACGCATTGGATATTTTTATTAGGTTTATGCTGGTGCTGAGTAAACTAATTGAGTCACATTTTTAGCTTTTCACGCTTTTGCTTTTTTGTAAGTGTAGCACGTTGCTTTCCATAAACTCAAGGATGCTGGAGCAGTTGCTAGCAACACTGCTGCTAGAATTTATGGTTTGAATATACTTGCTGAAGACATACAGGTAGATTTGTGGACTTTTAAGTTGATACATTGATATTTGGTAGCATGACACACGAACGCGAGCATTTTCTTATTTGTCTTCTTTGTTCCTGTCCAGGATGATTCTGATAATGTCACCCGCTTCCTTATGCTGGCTAGGGAACCTATTATACCGGGCACTGATAAACCTTTCAAGGTTTGCTACCACAGATAACAGCTGTAGGAACTTGAGAAGAAATGCAACCCCTGTTTGACAAAGCTTTTTTTGATATTCTAAGCTAATCAAACTTTATTTTTAACCACCATGAACCCTTTGTCAAGCATGGGTGCATGTCTTTGATCTTCATTTTTATACTCTCTTTGCAGCCATTTAGCACCTAGTTATTTATCATATTATTCATTTATCAGACAAGTATAGTATTCTCACTTGAGGAAGGTCCAGGGATGCTTTTCAAAGCACTTGCGGTTTTTGCCATGAGGAATGTTAACCTTACAAAGGTGGGTTTTTTCTTTTCTTTCGTCCTGTAACTATTGTCTTCTCAGTTGGAGTCAAATAGTCTTTTTGGGGATAGACAGACTTGAACTCTCACGATATAAAGTCGCCCGTTTTAGTGGATGGGCTTGCTATTTGTTTACATCCATTAGTATTGTCCATGGCTCAAATACAGTGTTAATTTTCTGCCTATGTAGATCGAAAGCCGTCCACTGCAGAAACAGACTTTGCCAACACTTGATGACAGTACCAATGGATTTCCCAAGTACTTGCAGCAAACTGTTAATCTTTTGTTATTAATCTCGTAGATGAAGTCACATAATCGTGTCTTCATATAAATGTACTGCATTTGTTATAATAGACACATTTGTTTCAAATAGAAGTTCGATTACCAATCAGCAATCCAATCTCTAAATATCTTACCATTTTATTACTTTGCAAGCATTTATTTCTAATCATACTTGACATTCCGGCAGATATTTCCCGTATCTTTTCTATGTTGATTTTGAAGCATCCATGGCTGACCAAAGAGCCCAAAATGCTCTTGGTCATCTGAAGGTACGGTTTGCACCGTTGTAAGATCCTATCTGAAGTAATTTTGTTTTGATTATGAAGTAATGTAGGGAAGATATTTTTATGAATCCTCTTGGATTAGTATTTTGAATTTAAATTTTTTTGGTTCCTTTTCTTTTAGGTTTTATCTAGAATCAGCTTCTTACTGATCAGAACTTCCAAATTACAGTAGATTCTACAATTTCCTACTGTACTACCAAGTACCACCAATGGGGGATATTTAACATGTAATTGATTGGATAGGAGTGGCAAAACATATACCGCAAGCATATTCATTAGAAAATATAGCATCAAGTGGGACATCTGATTGCTATGAGACAAGGAAAAGTAGTGTACTTTGCTGACTCCACCAAAAAAAAGAGGTGGGGGGGGGGGGGGGGGGAGATGGATCATGGAGAATTTACTTTTCCTATTTTTTAACATTTTCCTGCTAAGTAGGATTCTAATTCCTTAGGTTTATATAACCCCTGTTTTGCCCCCATTATAAACAAAACATATTTTTCTATCCTCTTTTCAAAAACAACACATTTATCAATAAAATAATATTACACAAATGCATAAAAGATTCACCATTTTTTAACTACACATTCTCCCGAAAATGACCATTAAAAAACCTATTTCTTCAAAAAAAACTCTTTAAAATCAACATCAAACATCGGCATAGTTTATAATTACACTGTAGAGCACATTGTTCCAACAAAAATATCAATTCAAGTAGTTTATTACTGTCCAGAAAGTTTTGATTTGCTGAGATTACTTCTAAAGCACTAAATCTTTAGTATTCGAGCTCCGACATTATCCATTTGCTCTTTCGACTTCTATTATTATATGTTTATTCTTTGTTCCGTCATCAAAATTTATGCTTTTTAGCAGGAATTTGCAACATTCTTGAGGGTGCTGGGGAGTTACCCTACGGACACTAGTCTGCCATGAGTGACCTCGAGTCCTGGTAAGGTTTTGATATCTGTGAACTTTTCTAAAGTAGACGTGGGCGAAGTTTTTACGGCAGTGTTTATCTGACTATTGACATGCATATGACTGAAGAAATACATTTTTTATGAGTTAGTATAGTCTCCTTGATCTGAAGCTACAAATGACCGAGTTAACCTAGGCCTTCAGAGTTTTTTTTATTAGGTGTGTAATACTGATAAGCTCCAGGTATGAGTCAGGGGTGCTTTAACTTGTCAATTTCTCCCCCTTCCCCTTCAACCTCTCAGTCCATCACTGATTAGGATTAATGTTTTGAATTTAGATAATCCTAGGCTTTGGTAGTGTAGTTTCGTTTTCTTTCACTGATATAATTTAAGCGCAAAACTAGATTTGATTAATAATATTCATACAATTTTTAAGTCAATTTAAGAGTTGATTGATCCAAGGGGTTGGAAGATACAGCAACTGCACTGGAACACCAATCTCTTCGGCTTCATGGTGATGGGCTGGAAACATTTCATTCTGGACATTTCCAAATAATTGTGTTTTTTGCCGTTCGATCCATGTTTCTGACTGATGCTGGCATGCAGTTTTATTATCAATTTGACAAAAATCAAAAGATGACTAAACTCTATTACTAAATTGAACTACTTCACGGCTTGATTGTCAAGGAAGATGCTGATGAACTTCATATCTTAATTATGTGTGGGGAGTGTTGTTGTGTTCCACTGAGGATTGATTTAAACAAAGTTTATTTGTTGAATTACGTTAACGATTTCTAGAACTGCACGGTTAAGCATTACGCAAACTGGCAATTAGATATCATCTTGTTTTCAAAATCCAATTCATATTCGTGTTCAAAATTCTCCATTCTTTTTCACTTTCTTATTTTTAGGAGGGAAGTCAAATATTTATGATGTATATAAACTTTGAACCATGAGCTATTTGTACATAATGGGTTACAGACTGGACACTTGACAAATATCCATCATTTAACCAATCACATCATCTCCAAAATCAACCACACAAAACTGCCAACACACTGTGTAATCCAATCTGGACATTTTATTTGTACAACCATCATTTTCCATTAACTTTAGAGCTTGAAGGTTGAAAATGCTCATAGAATGTGTGTGTTTTGTGTGACAAGAAAATGCAAAAGGGATTAACAATCCGTGCTTTCAAGTTCAAATTTTGTTAGTAGAAGTAACTTGTATAATTTGCTAAAAATGTTTATTAAAGACGTGCTTTTTAGCTTCAAAGTTTTGATTTTCCTTTCCTCTTCTCAGAGAATGCTGGTCAGGGGCTTCCATATCGAGAACACAGTTTCAGGAGAAGAAAAATCATCAAAGAATTCATCAGCCTTAAGATAGACTAACAGAGAACTGAGAAAGGGTGTCACATGACACAGCAAACAAGTGGCTTCCTTGTCAACGCTTCACTAACGGATGCAAAGGATACTGCTATTCTTTTAATTTAATTACACAATTTTGTTTCATTTTATTCATTGTCGGTCTAGTTTTGTTGAATTCGCCCTTCTCCTTTACCAAGTGAGAACTACTTGTCTCATCTCAAGTGGGTCATACGAAATGTTTGGTCAGTTAGATTAGACATGATATAATTGGAGAAATGATAAGTTTAGAATGTGTTTGGCAAATATGTTTTTAAACATGTTTTTTTTTTCTATACAATTTTTCAAATCAGTTTTTTAATCACAAATATTTTCTCTCTCTATTTTTCAATTATACATTTTATCTAGAAAACATAAAAAAAATATGTTTTTAAACAAATTTTTTTTTTAACAAACAGAGTTCTAATATCATGCGTTTTCGTGTTTTTAATATTATTTTAGACATATAATAAATAAATATACCATAATATTTATTGGAATATCATATATATTTTCAAGTTGCAAGTAAAATTATGCTCGTGAGTCTGGTTTGATTTAGGTTGGATTTTTTTTTAATTATTATTCTCTTTTAGAGTTTTATCAATGATTGAACATTTTGTCGATCAGACTTCAAAAAAATAAAAAAATAAAAAAAATACATGTTTGTTAAAAATTTTGTGTTTGAAAATGTTTTTTTTTGTGATTTCAAGGTAAAAAATATGGTTGAAAAGTGGAGAGAGAGAATATGTATCGCTAAAAAGTGATTTGGATAATCGTATTGTTTAAAATCATGTTTCAAACAAGTTTGCCAAACAGAGGTTACTTGCCAAACAAAAATTCTTGCTCATTTTTTTTTTTTGCTTAGGTGCTTGTGAGACATTTTCTCATTTTCCCTTGTCTAGGGCTTTTTAGAATATAGATTTTTACGCTAAAATTTTCCGACACATAAGATAATAGGTGATATTGAACGGCCAATTTAGTTTACTAGTGTCTAACAACAAATTTGAACGGAGAAATTTAGGGATCGTCCTCTTTGTGTTACAGCTTTCAATTTTGAATTTTGAATTCATTTTTAATTTTGTGTTCTGAATGTATGGTTTTTAATTATAGAAAATATGTTTGCTTTGTCATTTTGAAGAAAACAATTATATTTAAAAACAAACAACTTGAAAACACGTTTGGGGGAAGATTTGAGAATTTGGAAGTAATTTACTTAAAATTAAACTTGTTTTTCACGTTTTCGGCATTTTCAAATTTTTACGTTAAAAACATCGAAAACACTCAAAAATGTGGTTTTTAGTTTTCTTTACAAATTTTATTCTTGTTTTTGAAAACATGTTTTTGAAAATACGAAAGAGAACAAGTTTTCACTTTTCAGTGTTTTGAAAGTTGAAAAAAAAAAATTATATGAAAACAATAAAGAGAATATGGCTTTAATGGTTACTATAAAATTAAAGAGCAGTGATGTAATTGACACAAAATTAAAGGCCAGTGATCTAATCGATACAAATTTTATTCCATGTTTGGCCCCTATTATTTGCAAATCAAATTTATTCAACACTCAAACTCAACCATCTATTTTAGTCAAGTTTACAATTTTTTGATTTTTTAAATATTTTTTAACCACACATCCTCTTAAAAATGCTATTTCAAACTATAATTTTTCCCAAATAATAGGTCTCAAACATATAGTAACCTAAATAGATTTTCGATAAAATCGAGTCAAGAGTGATTGGGAATTACAATAACTCTTAGGACCATTTCTTTTGAATGAGAGCAGGAACTAAAAATTCAGATTTAATTTAGATCAAATTCAAAGATTAATTAATCTCAAATACATATTTTATCAATTTTTATTAAAATCAAATAAAAATCCGATAAAAAAAAAGGGATAATAATAATGCTATTATCCACACCATTTGGGTAACTACTGTAACGTGTTCCCCCCCGATTTAAATCCCGCCCGCTAAACTTTTGAAAAATTATTTGTCTCTACTCCAGATTCAGATTCATAGATTGATCGAATCAAACGTCGAAAGTCACAAACTGCATTTCTATGTATAATCAATTTCGAACATCACAAATTTACAAACGACTGAGAGACTGAAATGAGGACGGATCTGAAAAATCGGTCCGCCAGTTCCACTCGTGCTTCACCTGCAATTACAAGTATGTTTTGCTTTTCCTACTTTTCTTTCCAATCTATTTGATTTTGTATCTAGAGTTATTATGGTTTATTATTTAACTAACTCTACATAAAATGATTTCTATCAGCTAGGGTTTGGGTTGTTCTGTTTTTATTAGCAAATGTTGCTTATTTGAGGTTTACTTTCATTTTGATTGAGATATTGGAATTATCTTTTTATTATTTTTTTTCTTTATGACTTTTGTAAGGCAGTGATTGAAATCAGCAGTCAGCAGGTGTATATGTGTATTTATATATACAGACCGAGAGACATACATGTTTGCAATTATATTGGTTTACGTAAAGAGTTGCATGTGTGAACTTATACTAATTGCTAAGCTACTGACAAATGCGATATTGAGGATTGGTTTATTATAGTTGCACCTGTGGTGCCTGGAATAATTAATCGATCAGACATTCCAATCATACATTTCAAAATATAGGCTAGCTAATATTTCAAATATATTTAGTCAAAATCATATATTTTTTAGTTCCAGAATAAAAGAATTTTTGATTTTTATTGGGTGAAAGAAAATGGGGACAGGAAGTAGAAATGTGAAGGGAAATTAAGAATAGAAGTGAAATTGGATGATGCAATCAAACACCTACTTTTCTTTTGCAGAGCGCTTAAAAAGTGTTGAGGAATTAGCAAATCCTTATTCTTCATCCTTCAGAGAAAGCTGTTTCAAAGAGAATGTTAATATTAACAAACCAGATGCCACAAAACTGAGTGCAGAGCCACTGGCGATGAAGAGGAAGAAAAAGGGAGGGGGATACAATCTACGGAAAAGCCTAGCATGGGATAGAGCCTTTTTCACTGAAGAAGGTCAAAGTTTATTATATCCCTGTCTATTATTCTACTTGAATTTTTGTATTTAATTGGAAGAGAAATTATAAAGCCTGGCTTCGCTGTTCTGTCATCAGGTGTTCTTGATCCCTTAGAACTCTCTACAATTAGTGGTACCTCTTGTGGAGAGGGATTGTTGTTTGCTATAGATGAAGAAATTTCCAGTGCTTCCAGTTATACTATGGAATCTGCTGATACTCCAGCAATTGAAAACGATCTAACTTTGGATAAATGTAAAAGGAGTGATTGCCTACCACCAAAGCCTGGTTCATCAGCTCCTAATGATGTTATTTCAACTTCTATGGTCAGCTTTTTTTTTTTTTTTTTGCTCTCAACGGTAATCTCCATTTTGACAGGAAACTTTGTAACTTATTCTGTCTCTCTCGTGTTTATGTTCTCCCAGACTTCACAAAAATCAAATCGTCCTAGTAGCAAATTTGGGTCCAGTTGTGGTGACAGTATTCGACCTTCGCCTTCATCATAATATCCTTGTTTTTAATTATAATGTATTGTATGATCTGCTTGTTTTAGGTACATTAATTTTCCCTCACTTGCATTCTGAAGTTTTAAATATGGTGACCCTTAATTCTTTTATACTTTAAAAAGGCCAGCAAATATAACTGCTGCCAAATCTGCCACCAGTGCATTAAAGCTGCTGAAAGTTCCTGTTCCAAAGTCAGGTCCTAGACGGAACTATTTGAAGCATAACCAGATTACTGAACCAGGTGATCTCTTAGCGATACTTAATTTACGCATTACTCATGTATTTGCTCATTTACAACGTATAAAAGATTGAGTTTAAATTCTAGTCGGGTTGCTCTACCCAATTTCATTTGTATGCTTATTAACTATTGGAGGCTTGACTCAATAACTTCAGACTTTTAGTTCCTTGGTAGTATCACGCTGCATATAATATTATATCAGTATATAGTAAATTTTCTTATTACCTATGCAGTTGTTAGCATCCAGAGGAATATAGGATCAAAGAGATCCTCAGAAGGTCAGAAAGACACCGAAGATACATCACAAACTGGTACTTTAAGACCATCCCACCATTTAAAAGGAAATTCAGTAAGGACCTACCTTCTATTTTGACAGCTTTCAGCTTAATAATAGCCTAGAACAATTACTATTGGACATTCTAAATTAGCAGATAACTTAAAAGTACTTCTTATAACTCGAATAGTACCAATATCTTTGCCACATCCTGGGTTAGGTTTCTAACAGACTAACAGTTCGTTAACTATGGATTTAACAGGAAGTTTCATTGCAGAAAGGATCATTCGATAAAAGTCCCCTGTTTGTTGACAAACCCGATAATTCTGCTTCAAAGATGATTTCAGATTATATGGTTCCATTTGGCACTGGCCATTCATTTGAGAGCCGAGATGAGCCCACAACAATCTCCATTTCGGTTGCTCAAAATGCTTGTATCAATGGAGGGAATATGCATCCTTCACCAAATCAAGCTGCAAGACCATCAGGTTTGAGAATGCCATCACCATCATTATCGTTTTTCAGCCAGGTATGGCTTTATAATTCAACCAAGTACGGATTTCCGACTTTCTGTTGCAACAAAAAGTTTTCATGCTTCTATATTTTTGCTAATTCCCAATTGCTTTTGTAGCCTAAAACTTCAGGCTCATGTAGCGTATCATGGAAAAATATAGACTCGAATGTATGTGGAATACATAAACTTGAAGATTTAAGGTCACATAATACGATGAGGAAAATTCCGAAGATGGCCAATGGCACTGAAGCAAGCACAAGTAATAGCAATAGGCTCCTAAGCTCCAGATCAGAATGCCCTGCACCATCTGAGGTCAGTGCTATATCATGTGGAATAATTGAATCTAACATGGAGGAAAACTCTTCCCAGAAGGTGGGAATAAAGGTATTTGATGCCAATAGTTTTGAGCTAAAAGGTAATAACATTGATGCCAATGGACAGAATCAGGACGTTCTCAAGCAAATTGAGCTTGAGAAGATGATTCCCCAGGAGGATATAGACTTACAGAAGAATGTCAAAGATGTTCCCTTGCACAGATTAGCATGTGAAAAAGTGACAGACGATAAGAAGCTTAAGAGTACAATCCCTGGTTGTCCAGGAAATCGTGAATCTTGTATGAGTGGATGGGGAAACTCAAATCTAGTGTCACAACATGACTGTTTGATGCTTGACACAGGTGGATCTGAAACAAAAGCTGCAACTGATGAACTGCATGAAGGTCCAAAAATATGCAAACATGATATTAGAACCCAGACATGGCCTGAAGATTTAAATGATCACAGATGGCAGAATTCTATGACAGTGGGGAATAATTTGGTGGAAACGTGTATGCAGGATTGTCATGAACCACCTAGGGAGCAAACTGACCAATTAAAGTTCTCCCTTGGAGAGACTGATCAGGGTTGCAATGGAGATAAGCATATTTTGAAGACAAATGGAAGAGGTAATGAACCAGCCAAAGAGTCCCAAGAATATGGAAGTTGGTATGTTGAAAATGTAGATCATGAAGCTTTAGAAAGTAATATGAAAAGTCCATGTTCTGCAACTAAGAATGAACATAAAGATCTTTCAGTAGAAGCTGCAAGTAAAGATGCGATAAAATATAACTTACATGTGGGACTGGCACAACTGCAGGCTTCAGAAGATATTTTAACTATTAAAAGCTCTAAGAATAAGATCATGGTTGGCGTTAGTAACAAGCAATCGGGAAAAGCTTCAGAGCTTCAGGACATTCGGAAAGAAGTTGAACTAGATTCACAGAATAATTATATATTGCATACAAGTGATGGGTTGTTTCCAGAAAAACAAGGATGTTGTATAGAATCCCTGAAAGAAAAACTCACTGAGACGCTTCCAGCAGCTGCTATGGCTGGAAAAGATGGAAATCAATTTTTTGACATTTACATGGAAAGTACTCAGGCTCCAGCTGCAGTTCATGATGATGACTTAAATATTGACAGAATGACAAAACAAGCTCTAATCAGGGATGTACAGTTTAATTCCGTTGAAAATATCCAATCTTCTGAAAGTCGCAACATTTCAATTGATTTGACCTCTAGTTATGATGAAGTAATCGCAGCTAAAGCTAACTATTTGGAACTCAATAGTTCTTATGAAGTAACAAACTCATTGGTTGGAGGTGGCAGGAGATTGCTAGATGACAATGACAAGAGGAATATGGGAATTAATGAATTGGAAGCTGATTTGTTGGTGGAGGACCCTGCAAGTGAACTATTGCCGAACAGTCCACGTCAGGAAACACAGGTAATAGAGATGAACCATAGTAGTTTGATTTCCAGAAGCATGGTGTTTGAAGAGTTGCAGCAAATTATTATTGAAAAGACTACAGATTCCAGGCCAATTTTAGATGGCTATCATGAAAACAATTTAAGAACTCCTGCCCTGACAGTAAAGGGAGGGGGATTTGGAGTGGATAAGGAAAGTACTGTATCACACACAGAGGATTTGATGGTTCAGTTATATGACAAAGCATTAAACGAATGCTGTGTTGAGCATACTTCAACAGAGCCTAGTCAATATGTATGGGATGCTGATTGCAATGAACAGTCAGGAAATTTGAAATTCCGTAATCCTGTTGTAGTTGAAGATCTTTTCGGCAGTGATGATGTATTTCCTTTGAAGAATCACTCTCCGTCTGTAAAAAGCATTATCTCTGATGAATATGATCAAAGCAGTGTTTTGGATAGCATGGTGGATTCTGTTACAAAACCAAGTGATCTACAAGGAGGCGAAATGAGATCCAGTGTAAATGACCAGAAACCAACATTGATGCACAAAACTTGCAGAGATGCAGATGAAATTGTTGGTCTATCATGCATGCATGACCAGAATAAGATTGAAGGTTCTCAAGACAATAGTACTTCTGTTAGTGAAGAGTCCGATGAGGATAAAGCTGCATTTGCATCAATGTAAGTATTACTGGAAAAGGGTGAACTTCGGTAATTTTTTAAACTTAATTTTTAGGATCTATGATAAAATATCATGAATTCAGTACTTGACAATATTCTCTCTTTTCAATGGCAGCAATAAATTTGGTGATGGTCTTAAGAAGAAAAGTCATACATTTGTACCCCCACAAAATGCTGTTCCATTTTCTGATGAATGGTTGGCTGCTATTGAAGCTGCTGGAGAGGTAAGTTTATACGCTTAGCTTTTATTTTATTTTGTTATCTGCATAATTCCCCCAACATGTATCAAAGGAATTTTTTCTTTTTTTAGCATTTTGGTAAAAACCTAAAGGCTGTGGGTACTCGTATGTGTTTGGCATCCTTTTTCATTAATCTGACGACTTGTATGAATGGGTCCATTCCTACTGATTTTTTTCATTAATGGAGTATGTACATGCTGTTTTCCTCTTAAGTAGTATTTTTCCCCTTTATTTTACTTTTGATCTTCCTTAAACGTTAATCGTTAAATGGTGATTTTTGACTGTCCCTTGATGGTTCTTAGAAAAGATTTAGTTTCGTGAATCTTTACATGTTAGGCTTTTGTATATTATTGAAGGAAAATCAACTTGTGCATCTTAATCCTATGCTTAGATTAACTTTTATCTTATATGTTAGTTCTGTTGGACTCATCCGACCTTTAACCCTAGCCTAGGAAGCACCAACACAGAGATGAGTGTCAAACACGACATGCTACAGAAACGCCGACACTCGCTGATATCTGAATAGTATTTATTTATTTAATTTTATGTTGTAGAATAAATTTGTTTTTGTTAATTCCAGCATATTGATAATGTAAATGTACAGATTGCATGTCAACAATGTATCACCCAACATGTTGGAAATACTGCGGCGACATTTCCTGTGTTCAACAAGTGTCGAACACCAACTAGCTAGCGCTAGAGGGGAGGGTATTAGTGCATCCTACACCCAAACAAACTTTTAAAGGATCTTTTGAGCATATATTTATAGACATGAATTTTGATTTCTTTTAGTCAGTTGACACTTGATGTAGGGGATATTTATTTAAAACATCAAACAGAGTTACGATTTTCTACCTTAATGTTTATTGCTTCTTGCTAATTGAATCTTCTCTAAAGTTCTACAAGACCTTTTTTGTCAACTTGATGTTTAGTTCTATCAATTTATGAGTTTATGATATCTGTAATTCATTCAGCCATTATGTTCATTGATATCTGATTTTATAAAGAAATTTGAACAGGATATTCTCACCATGAAAAGTGGCGCTGTACAACATTCGCCTCCTGACAAATCTCTTCCTGAGCCAAATCCATGGTCTCCGGTAGGTCATTACTCTTAGGCTCTGTTTGATTACCAATATTTAATTTTCATGTCTTGTGAATGATAATTTTATGATTTTTTTTTCAGGTGAAAAGGAAAACCAATCAGATAGGTCCCTATGACTGTACAAAGTTCACCACCATCTCGCCCTCTAACTCCAGCTAAACCACAAGGTTTGGCATAGTTCTGATCTGACTGTAGTTACTGATCCAGAATGACATTAGGATTATTAGTTGCTACCACTTCACAAGAATGCATAATAAGTCGCCCGATTCTTTTTCTTTATGACTAGTGGACTGCCTATGACTTCTTTAGCTTATCATTAGATCAAAAGGGAAACAATCGAAAGCTAATCCTGCCATTCTATGAAATGCTTCGATTATAAATTGAGGAGTAGGTTCTTTGTTATAATTTATGATCTTGTACTTAAATAGGATTTTGCTCTTTCCGAACAAAATTTATGGACACATCACCTTTTAATGCTATATTTTCACAAGTAAATGAATGCTGGCACTCTGCAAGTTTGATAGTGCTTAAAGTTGTTCAGCAAACAGCATGTAATGGTTCTCATAAGTATTTTATTCTTAAGCTTAAAATGCACAAAGCTGAACGGGGCTTCTCTCATAACCATCGGAAATTCTTGGTTCACAGACCTTTAAGTCCCCCTCTATTAGAACTTTTTAACCTAGAATGGACGAACTAGTCTGGCTCTTAGTTTTTCCTTCTAAACCATAAGTTTCGTACAGGTATGATGGAACTTAGTTTCACAATCTATTGGTTGGTGGTGTCAGTAATACACAAACGCTCCAACAGCCTGTAACTACTTTGCTGGTAGCGAAATTTTAATTTCTTTTTCCCCCCTTCTTTGCATATAGTTTAATAGTAATAAAACATGTTTGGGAAGTGTTTATAAACAGTTTAAATTATAAATTAAAATAGAATTGAGTGATGGATAAATGGGAGTACTCGTGATCCCTCGAATTGTGTGGATAAGAAGTGGCTTGAGCATTATAAACACTATAAACAATAATAAACTTAATATAAACTTCTTCCCTGATTGTTGTTGAGAAGAACTCAAGTTAAAGAGTGAGAAATTAAAATTGAATTCAGTGACTAGAAAGCCACGTATGCCAAGTTCAAATGCTAAAAGCTAAAAGACCATCATCTATTGACTCTCTTGTTCTACATGAAATAAATATGAATTGATTCTCTTATATGTATAATAAGATAAGAATTACTTGTTTTCAGAGAGGGCTAGGTTTGTCATTTATGTTTATTATTACTTCCTAGGAGTAATGTTTAGCCTATACATATGTATATGGGGCCCTCATAATTCATTTGTACTGTTGATGCATTCCAAGTCATGAGATAAGTCGTGCACTAACTTGGTGAGTGATTTTGGAAATCCCTCAAGTCTCTGATGGTACACATTTGTTGGGTATACTTTGAGGGTATAGAGTTAGAGAATTACATATAGTTCTTGTTTAACCTCTATTTTATGTTTTTCAAATTCATTTTCAATTAAAACATTCTTTTAATAATTTTACATGTAAACTCAAAACTTTTTATTACCTTTTAACTGCACATTTTTTTTTTTTTAAATAATAATAATAATAATAAGAAAATCACTTTTTAATAATTTTACGTGTGATCGCTTGGTTAATTTTCCAGCCACCCTTGATCTCTTCGTCATTTGGCTTGAACCTTAGCTTCCATCAATTTGTACAAGTTTTGGGGTCTTTTTTATCAAGTCATGCTTGATCTTTGGAGTCACTGAAATTGTGCTTGAATTTTTGCCCTTGTAACTCGATCTCTTCTTTAGTGTCCTACAAGAATCACATCAAGATATGTTTTATATTCCAAACTTAATCAGATTAAAATTCCTTAAAAAATATAAATCTGTGAAGATTTAGGGGTTTTAACCGTCAAAATTCCATATCGAAGAAACTTTGTGTCAGATTAAGTTCTCTAATACTACTACTTGGTATTTAATCTGATAATAAAATCAATCAAATTTAAATATAAACAAACAAGAACAGCAAGATTTGTTTTGTCCTAAAGCTCGGATGTTCAGCCTAAGCCAGCCTACTCACTTGTTGAGTATCCACAAAAATGAGGTTATCGCTCCAAATTCACTAGATTAGAAATAATAAAGCATAATAATGATGTTAATCATTTATGGTATTAATGAATGCCCTTAGAACCAAAAACAATCTCACTGATTTCTCTCTAAATAATTTACACTAAGTAACCAGGAGATACTGCCTACCAAGAACATTATTTATCATCTACACCACCTCAGATTTCACCAAGAAATTTTACAAAAAGACAGATTACATAGAAGAGGGTTTACAGAGAGGAGAGAACCAAAGAAAGCATAAAAGAGAAAATCATAGAAGAATAAAGAATAAGGCGTTCAAAATGTCTTTACACAGGGGCAAATACTTAAGATCAGCTGCCACTAGGGTGTAAACGGTTCGGTTTGAGCGGTCTTTTTTTATATAATTTTTTAAATCAAACTATTTAAAACGATTTGATATTTTTCTAGCCCAAACTAAACCATTTTTAGCGGTTTGGTACGAATTTAAACCACAATTTGCAAACGAATTCAAACGAAATTAAGCAAAAAAAGTTTTCAAACGGCCGGGCAAGGGAATCATATAAAATCATATTAAGAGGCTTTTCACTAGCATAATATAGTAATATAGTGTGATAAAACTTATAAATAAGTTATACATTAGAAACTAAATACCAAGAAGATTATTATTGAAGAGAAATTGGGTCTGGATTAGCATAAATGTACGTCAAATTTGGATATGGATATGGATTTAGTCTTTTTACTAAATCTAGAAAATGGTGAAAAGAACAAAATGCCTTCAACTTAAATAAAATGCCTTTAATTTAAATCACATTCATAGCCTTCATTCAAAGTGAAGGTAGAATTAAAATGTTTTAAATGTTCATTGTCCACAGTAATATAGCATGACGGCAGTATTAATTTTTTTTTTCCCAACAAAATGACAAATAATACAAGAATGAAAAGGATAAAAATGGATTTTGCGGGTTGACGGTTTGAAACGAGTTTTGAAATGTGAAACCTAAACCAAACCATCTGAAAGCGATTTGGTTTGGGTCAAAATCAAAATATTGACGGGTCCGTGGGGACCCAATCAACGATTTCAAAATTGCAGTTTCAATTCGATTTAGCGGTTTGACGATTTCAATTTACAGCCCTAGTTAGGGATGTCAACAAGTCGAGCCAAAGATCAAGGCTCGAGCTATTAGCGGTCGAGCTTTTTTCGGCTCGAGTCGAGCTGATCTAAAACTCGTCCTAAAAAATAAGGCTCGACTCGAGCTTTACGCTCGAGCTTTTAAATTTTATTTTTTTTGTAATAATAAAATTCATAAAATTTTTATTGAAAATGTATATATACAACGAGTCGAGCTTGTGATTGAATTTCAATGCTCGAGCTTTTTGGACGGGCTTTTTTTTTTATTCGAGCCGAGCTAAAGCTCGTTCCTGAAAAAAAACTTCGGCTCGAGCTTTGGCTCAAGACTTTGAGCCGTGAGCCGAGTTAAGTCCAAACTTTTTTTTTCGAGTCGAGTCGGAGCGACGCCCTAGCTGCCATCGTCAGTCCACTTGACATCATCTCATCAGTGTAGCATCTTTAGTGTAAAAAACGTGTGTCCAACAAACGCAGGAATCCACAAAATGGGGGCAACCAGGTCAGATTTCAACTTGGATCACCAAAACACTTGGGCTGGAGGGTTAAAGTGTTAAATCACATTGGGTCAATCCAACATGGCCCAAATGGTGTATTGAAATGGACCACCTTGTACAACCAAACCAAACCAAGCCGATCCCACCACTCCCTTCCCAAAAAATATAAAATGATTTTGGGGATTCGGACTGGTAACTCAAGTTGAAACTTATATTTGAAAAGTGCAACCAAGATGTTAAGTATTGGAAAAATAGATGTATCAAAAATATAAATTGTGCAAATGCCATCTTATCTAAATTGAGTAAATATAGTAACCTCATATATTGACTAAAAATAAGTCTGGCAGTTACATTTTTAGAACAAACGTAACTTTCCAACCCAAATCTTAAATGCAATCTTGACAATAAAGATAGGGACTCCATCTTTGTAGAAGACTATTTGTAGGGACTTCTACCAGAGGCCATGGCTTCGTAAGGTAATGAAGATCATATTTGATCTGATGTTAAACAGAATATCTTAAATAAGTTACAGAAGGAGGTATCATCTGAGGAGTTTTTCAGATTTTTTCAATTAGCAACAGCAATAAAGCATATCCTTTTCATGGGTAGCTGCAAAACAAGACATTTTTGACCACTTACAAATAATGGCAGGTTCTCTTCTCAATTTCGAATATATACCATATTTATCATATCTTTATAATTTACGGTATTGGGAGACCCATCTATATTGCAAGTAACCATTCAATAGATTGAAGCAAAAACGCAATCAAAGCCACGCTCGTCGGGAAAACGGAGGATAATTTTCGTTCGGAGGGAGAGCTAGTATTGGTTTTTCGGTGATATGCGTTGACCAAGAGCTTGATCGGCTAGATGATGGTGCGATGAAAGTAGTGGAGAAGGAACGGAGACATGAGAATTTGGGCACGGAAGTTGTGGACATAAGGGGAGATGATACAAGTCAACCAGATTGTGGGACTCTCCATGAGAAATGAGGCCAAGGGTGGTGGTATATTCTTGTACGATTATGAATCATGTTCATCAATAATTTTTAGTTAACAAACTGATATATGTTCACCAATGACAAATTTAAACTTAATATATATTTTATATGAGATACGAGGTTTTGAACTATTTTGATTTGTTTAGTTGAAAGATTGATCTTGCGGAAATAATAAAATTGTTGTTATGTTTGGAATTACCTTTTATTGTGTCAATTCATTTGTTACACAAGAAATTTAACCACCCTTACTTCTCTAGGGCAACGTATGATCTTTCATCCTCAATCATTGTTGAAAATCAAGCAATTCTAGAAAGATTAAAAGAACCCAAGGTAGTTTCATCTTCTCCATGATAATTATCACCAATATTGCCTCTAATGGAGTCCAATCATGAATCAAATGTATATTACAAATTTCGAAATAATTCACATGATCATATAGGTCAAGGATCATAATGTGATACCTAAAATGGACCTGGCATTGTGTAGTACTTTTTTTTTTTAAGAAATTTGTATAGCTTTGGATCTGATAATTTGTGTACATTAGTTTAAGAAAAAATTACTAAAAATAAAGTAGCATGTGACATTTTTAGTAAGACACAACAGAGAAAAATGGCAAATTAGATTCAAATTTGAACTTAATGATATGCAATGAATAGCGGCAACATTGGACCTTATATTTGATTCCACCAGTGCCAGCTCCAATATGGAGATGAAGTTTATTCTTTAAATGAAAATTCATAATTCAGCTGATACATCATAAATTCGATGTGCACATTATACATTCTTGGTTATGTGTATTGGATGTCTCTTTAATCCTCATGTTCAACTGATGACCTATGGATTCTATATTTTGTACATATGTGCTTTGTTAAACACCACATACAATTTAAAAATGATATTTAAGCTATCAAGCAATACAATTAATAAGGGCATTAACCGAAATCGATGAAGCGCCAAAAATTTGTTCAACAATATATTTTGTAAATTGATTGAAAAAGAGCACTAGAAAGCTTCCCCTGTTACATTAATAATCCAAAAACTCCCCCAACTCATTAATTAAAAGTTTCTAAGGCAAACATCTCAATGTTAATTAAGCTAAAAATGCATTCCTCAAATCTCCATCAGCAATCACCATCTTGATTTCATTTGCATCATCCCATCTCCAAGTAGGACTATGCTACAATCACCTCGATGCTTACCCCGGAGGTGACCGCCCCCTCACATGGAGGGGGTGGAGCCCACTTCACCTCGAGGCTTATCCCGGAGGTGACCGCCCCCTCACATGGAGGGGGTGGAGCCCACTTCTCGCAGTCACCTGGAGGGTAAGTCCCGAGGTGCTTTTAGCATTATTCCTCCAAGTATCAGCATACATATTATACAGCAAGACGTGTGGGCCTGAGCTTTCTGGTTCCAATGTCATTAATGCTTCAGCTGCAACTTTTGCCAAATCAACATTGTTGTGCACTTTACTAACGCCCAACAAAGCTCCCCACAGGCCCACACAGCCTTGTCTAGCTGGATTGGCATACCATGAATAACATCCATGGCCTCTTCAACCCGTACAAATCGACCGACAATATCCACTAGGGAGGCAAAACGATCAACTCTCGATTCAATAGCAAAATCACTAACCATGAGCACATTGACTGAGAACTGTTATGAATCTGGATTGATTAGCACAATCCAAAAAATCCTTGGTGATGAATTCTACACTTATCGATTGTCCCGGGCAGCTGGTGATGCACTCATGCACCCAAAAAAACACAAGAATGATGTTGATACTAAATTAGCCGAGATCAGTTACAGCAAACTGCATAAAAGCTAGTACATGTGGAGTAATGGGTACAAAGCAAGGACCTTTTTGGTCTTGAACGGAAACTTTATTTGTAAGAATCCAATCTTTGGTAAACTTGTAAATAAATAGGATTCATTATACAAGTAGTAAATACATATCATGCCCTTTCTTTATTCGCTACCAAGCTGTAATTGAAATTCATAAAAACATCATATTGTTAGTTGAAGTTACCTGCATATAGTCGGCATTGATGATTTCGATTGGGAAGTGGGAGGCGAGGTCTATGGCCAATTTAAATTTGCCTTAGCCAGTAGCACCCATTATCACTAGTATCTTGGGCTTTGATTTCGTGTTATGGTTTGAATTAATCACAGAGGATTCAACAGCAGCGACGATGGTGGGTGTGTAAGGACAGCCCTGAGTGGCAAAACAAGGTGGAGTGCGAGAGGGTTGCACTGGCATCGACTGTGGTTGTCAGAGGAGAGTTTGTAGAGGGCCGTTTCCAATTAAACAATTCGAGGGGCAGAACTCTGTAGAGAGAGGAAAAGAGCGAGAAATCAGGAATTGAGGCGTGATTTTCTCAATTTTGTTAACGATGATAAAATTATGAAATTTTTAAAATTTGAATTAGGTGGTAAATATCAGTTTTATTTTTATAAAAAGGGTATTAATCAATAAAATTTATTGTGGTGAACATAATAATTCAATATTTGATTAGTGGGGGTGGTGTATGGACTAATTTTCCCGATGATTTTTAACCGGCAAAGCAAGAAACATTCTTGTTCCAAAGGTATCCGAAGCATTATTTTGTTGTACCTTTTCAAAATAGTAGGAATCCAATGATCCACTGTCATGAATTGACTACGAAAGAAAAATAAAACTAAAAGTGTTAATATTTATTTATTTATTTTGTGAAAACGCGAGAAATTTTATATGTTGTGTTCTGCGCACCTATCTAATTTAAACTTTCTTAATATAATAAATCCGCATATATGTCTGTTTAAATTTTTATGATGATTGAATGAAAACTATAAAATGATGTCATAAAGTTAGGTTGTCTCTTACCTTATATTGAATTTATGGCAACTTGTTTAGGCTATCCAGGTGAAGCTAGGCAAATATGCCATTTGTTAATCTATAATGGAAAAAACTAAATATTCTTATTTAAATTTTGGCATTACCATGAAGAAAATCCGTTTCTTAAAAAATGCCTCAATAAAAATAAGACTGTTAATTTATAATAAAAAAATTTCCACACAAGTTAAATTAAAATATCACATAACAATATTATACTACAATTTCACTTTAAAAATAAAGTTGCTGCGGGCAACAATCTGGTGCAGCCGCTTCAGCTATTCTGTCTGATCCTCTCTCCAAAAAGTAGAAATTTCTATAGTTTTCACCCATTCCCAAACAACAATTTTTCCACTAAACTTTCACAGTTGTCAAGAAAATCACGAAACCCAACAGTCAAAAAAGGGTAAATTATCTGGAATTTTGACTTTTAGTTTAGACCCTGAAGTTCTTCCCAACAAAAGTTTGACCGAATTGCCAATGTTGAGGAACTATGTTCCATGAGGTGGAGGTGCGTCGATCGCTACCGGTCACTCTAAATGAGAGTGCTTGACCAACCAAATCTGAGGTTGATTGCCAATTTTGTCCCCAATTTCGGCTCATGCCCATCCATCCGGTCCTCGACCCCTTAATGCTCACCCTCACGATATCTCCTGCTCCCGCTACGTTGGAGATCAAAACTAGGTTGAAGTAACGGAATCCATTGATGGTGAACCTTATTCCCCCTGGCTTCCTGCATGGCACCCTGCACAATAATACAAAATGTTATCTTTAGTTGTGCTTAAAAGTTACTTTGAATCGTGTATATTTCACATGAAAAATTTGGAAGACGATTAAGTGGGTCCCCATAGTATTGTTAAGGATGATGCTTGGTTGGCTTTAATTTCTACTAGTTTGACAACCAACCAATTTGAGGATTTTGTTTGAATTTCCTCTATTGCCCTCACTCTTTTGGATGGCTCATCTATACTCCAAAACGGTCGGGTATAAAATAATTTGATTTTCATATTCGGAGCTGAAAAGGACTAAAAAAGGTCTCTCGTCCAATTGTGAACTAGAGACAATGATATGAACTTGATCGATCTAGGTACTTTCGTATTTCACTACTTAATATAATTTCTCATTCACATCAAGATAGACTCGTTCCTATTTAAGAAAATAAAATTAATATATCTTAGAACTATAAATTAACTTACATTTTCCTAATATATACTGTTATCTTGGAGGATCAAAGTTCATATCTATCGATAACATTACATATTAAATAAAAATATATATTAAAAATTAAGATATTAATTATTCTCTCAACCATGAAAGTAACTTTTATAATTTGAGATGGATAGAGCGTCAGTTTTCCAGGTAACAACTTGATGTACAGTGTATTGAAGAGGACTTGGTAAAAAAACAGAGGAAAGGGAATGAAAATATTACCTACGGTAAACTACCGGAACAATTCCGGCACGGTACTCGGCGATTTTAAGAAACATGGGCATGGCGAGGTCAAAGTGCGTCCTGGGCGGGTTGCACCATCCGCCATTGTCGTTTGGCAGAGCGTAGTTAGGCGGGCAAAAATTGGTGGCAGTGATGAAAATAGAAGGGCTGCCGGCGTGGCACCACTGGCGTTCATTAGAACACTTGATCTCGAAGCACGCCCCGCAGCTGAAGCCGTTGTTGAACAAAGCCGTGCTGAGGGCGGCGGTGTTTACTCCATATCCTTGGCTGTATAAGTTGCCATATCCACAAGCACCACCTGAATGTTCATAAAAGTCTTAGAATCACGGCTCTAATGGAAAAAAAATATACGATTCTACCAAATTTTTACGCACCCATTGTGCCAGAAGCGTCACTGCCACCATAGAAAGTGGCATGGGCACCTTGCCATGATCCACCACCGTAAACTCCGGGGATTCTGGCTTGAACTGCCAATGACAAAAGTGAGACGAGAAAAGCTATGTAGCACACTAGATTGACTAAACCCATTTTGTTTAACTGAAAAAAATGAGAATGTGGGTATGAGTGAGAGATGTGGAGGAAGGTGTGGAGGGAAGAGGACTACTTATGGAGGGGAAACTCAAACAGAGTATCAGTGGCAGTTGTGTAATTAGAGTAATATTATAGATCCTTTTTTGTAAATATGAAGCACTTTAATGTGGGGTCATGTTGTAACTGTTTTCCATTGCATTCAAACTATCCGGTTGTATTGGAATATGACACAAACTCATTGATGGGTGCAAATGTATATGAATGTTATAATTGAACACAAAATCCAAGTCGTGGAGGCTTAATTTTAGTAGGGATGAATAACATTATTCATTCCAAGATGGTTCACAAATGAATACACATGTCACATGTTACAATTTGACAATGTCCTGTTTTTGAGATCGATCATTCTATTTTCCGTTCCATAATTAAAGATCTATAAAGGTAAGAATTAAATCAAAGAGAGTAATTGATCATATTAAATTCATTGTATTATTGTTATTAACTTAAATTTTTGGGTGGGAAATCCCAATGAGTGCATGATATGAAATGAGATCCATGACTCTTACACAATATTTGACAACTTCCCCTTATACAAGGAAAGATGGCTCTTTACTTCATATTTTGGGCATTGGAACTTGAAAGTAAGAAGTTTGGCGAAAAAGAATGAAACTCGATTACTAGTCATAACAACTTTTTGTTCATTTATGACGAGGATCCTTGCAAGGTATCTAAAGAATGCCAAGACTTTATACTTTTACTTTTTTGTTCCCTTAATAACTCTATAGAGGTGTTAAAATGCCAAATGAATAGAAAATTAATTTAGAGTGAGAACTCAAACTACAGCATACCTAAAAAAAAATTGTTTGGCAAACATGTTTTTTCTCCACGATTCTCCAAATAAGTTTTTAACCACACACAATTTTTCTCTCCATTTTCAACCACACATTTTACTTAAAAAACATAAAAAAACATGTTTTTAAACAAAAAACTTTTATCAAACAGAGAGTCAATTTTGATTATTGAAGCACTTTTTTCTAAATTACATGACTAGTGTGGATTTTTTTTTAAAAAATGTAACGACTGGAGTTCCACTTAACGAGCTGTCTCGATTGTTAGATCGACGACGTACTATCCCTATTGTACCAATATAGGTAGGTGAGGTCTTTTCAACATATTTTGTCATCACTTGAACGCTTCTCGAGAAAACTTCCCAGAAGATTACCCATCATGAAATTATTCCAAGTTAAGTACATTTAATTGTGGAGTTCTTAAAGATGGACTTTCGGAAAAGAAGTTAAACTTTGTTTGTATGAGTAGTATTTATCAAATCATTTAATCTTACCTGGTTTGCGTGTTACCAAAAAAATAAAAAAAAGGTCAAGATTCGATTTATTTTTATAGTATCGAAAAACCCACATAATATTTAGTGCTTACGGCTTTCTAGCCGACGCTATTTTGGAATTTTCGAAGTAAAATTTGTGTTTAAAAAGTGATTTCGAATAATATATGTCATTAAAAAGTGATTTGAAAAAATGTGTTAATTGTAAGACTTTATTAACATAAATGAATGTGCCCTAAATTTGTCGAGAAATAGAAGATCCGTAGTATAAGCTAGATATAGATGTGAAAAGGAAGTTAGGTTAGTTGGTATAATGCTACTAATAGCTTTGCGTCAAAAGGAAGAAAGTTTAAGCGGAATCAGCGGCTATGATTCAAGGATTTAAATCTCGGATACGCAAAGGATACTAATTTGGCCCCACTTTGATACCACGGGAGTGAGTGGGACACACATTTTTTTTTTCCTTTTCCCTGGCGTGGTGGGCTTGTGTGGGCCAATCAATTAAGCAAGAGAAGTTGATCCCAACTACAATGAAACTGGGTATCCAACGTAAAAGGGATAAAATATACCACCGAGTTATTCAACTTTGAGCAGAGTTGCATTCGAGCAATCAGATTATCTAATTTTTCTATAAATGTACTTTCGGAATAAGAAACTCTTTTAAAAATTAGTTTCTAACAAAATTGAGGCAACTTCCCTAGAAAGCTCTTTTACAAAATGTAAATCAAAAACAAAGTAGTGTCAAACATGCCCTAAACTAACGAAAGACTGGCGGCGTTTATATCCACGTCATTCATAAATGGATAAAAATACGTTTTTACACGTCGGCTATCTATTAGTTATGAACTAACATTATAGACTGACAATTGTGGACAAAGTCACCATACTTGCAAGTTAATCGAAGTTAAATGACCTGTAATTACATTAATTGAATTTAAGTGACCTAGATGTAACTCTGTTTAAAGTTGGGTGATGTTCATTGCATTAATCCGAACGTGGAGGGTAAATATTTTGGGCTTTTCAGTGGGACCCGTTTGGATTCCGCAATTAGCGGCCCACGAACCATGCAAATGAAGTGGATTCATTCTACAATTGCACGCATATCTCAAGCCACACGCGCGGCAAATTTCCCCCGTCTCTTTAAGAAAGTTCTTAACTGTATTTTAAACATTACCACTATTTTATTTTATTTTTATCAAATATATAAATAAATAGGTCAAAAATTCGATACAAATAACACGAAGAGAAGTCCCAAAATTTGGACACAACCAAGTAACATTAGACACCATGCAAATGAACAAAATCCTGGAAAACATACACACAAATACACAGGACATACTCGGACAAAACAAATTCACAAAATACAAGTACACAAGACATACCGGGGACTAAATATATAACAAACTAGAACAAGATCCCTATCCAAGTTTGGGTAAAAACAAGGTTCTAAGTAGCAAGTGAACGGTGCAAAAACTTCATTAAGATGATACGTGAAGAGGAGCCCACTATTATTTATGCTAATATGTGAAATAAAATTATAAAAGGGAGCAAGAAAAAATAAATCTTATTTTAAACTTGAAACATGAGAGTTTTGTATAATTTTTGAAATAAAATAGTGTTTCTAAAATTGTCATAAACCGAAGGTGTGCATTTTTCAAAATCTGAAATAAAAAGTTCGTTATATATATATTTTTTTAATTGACGAATGTTTTGAAAAGTATAAATTTTCGAAGAGGAGATCGACCTCTATAATTTTTCCAAATTACCCACGAATCTTTTCTAAAAAAAGGGTTGAACTCCAACCTTATGAGCCCTTATAGCTCCTATCATGTGAATTTGTAAGGATGTAAATCGCGGTATGTGTTTCAGTGGAGTAGATTTAAGATCTTGTTGTTTAATCACGCTTACAAAAAATTTCATCCATATCAAATGTAGAATTCAAACTCTCACCCAATAATTGTTAGCTCAGCTGAGATTTCTCACTCTTATTTTTCAACTATTGAGTGATGCCCCACCGCTCCCACAAATCCATTCTCGTCCGGGGTACGGATGAATGGAGATGGAATGTAATGAAAAGTAAAGAATGCCCCCATCAATTTTGCGTCAATTCCTCCATGTGCTTGCCACTTCTCCATATATAAATTCAATTAATATTTCTTTCTCTTCAAAAATGAAACGGCCGCGAAAGTCAAACTAAACATCCAATCATGTTATTCCAAATAATGAAGAATTTCGAATTTCGAATTATGAAAGCATGTGATATACTAATATTTTAAAGACATGGGGGGACTAGCCTAGCAAAACCTTCATAATTACAGCATGTTTACTACCAAATCATTAAACCTCCGTTTGGTAAAATTTTTATAAACGCAAACAATACATTTTTCAAAATCAATTTTTAACCACATATTTTAACTCAAAAAGGTCACATTCTTTGTTAATTAATAAAAACTTTTACCAAATTGAGTTTTAATCATTGCACATTGTTCCAAACTTAATTTTTGTTATTTATTTTGACCCTAATTTTACTCGATCTAATCTCCTTTTCTAGCAAGTAAAATCACCAAGAAGACACGAAAGCTACTTTCAATGATTATAAATTTAACAGCGAAGACATTCTAATATGGAGTATCTAAGTATGAAAGTAAGTCGAGTTGGTTCACAAGCCAAAAAATATGGCTCAATTCTAGTTGCCTACATGCAACTAAAAGCCTGTAACTGCCATGGTTGCTTGCCTTTTTCAAGGAGACGGACCATTTTGGCCTGTTCATCAAGCCAAACCATTTGGAGTGATGGGCCGACATAGGCTCGAGTCGACCTTTCATTTTGAGGCTCAATTAGTAGAGCCACAAACTAGGCTTTGCTAGTGCTTTTTTGTGAGCCGATTTCCAGCGGCCTGAGCCCACAAGCTATTTTGACATTCCGAGAAGTATGATCACTGCCTACATTTGAGATTACACGAGATGGTAATTGTACAATAAAAAATGTTGTTATATAAGAAATGTTACTAGCCTCGATTTGTAAGGGGAAAAAATCTTTACAAACAAAAAAATTATTATTATTGAGGTAAAATATGTTGTTGAAAAGTGATTTGAAAAAATGTATGCCTATAAACTTATTTATAAATAAGTTATCAAACATGGCCTTAATTGAACTGGACGGTTGCAAAATAATCAAGTGAATAGGTTGGCTTTGAGGTCAAACCCTAAATTAGTTGAACAACCAAAGTCAAATCAACCAACAAAATTCCAAAACCAAAGTGACATTCATTTTTCTTTATTCACAATTCACTTTACCCGTTTGTTAATGGTAAAAATTTTACCTCAATTTTTTATATTCAATCTCAACAATTCATTATTAATCAAATTCATCATTTTTGAATTTTCAAACTTTTTTAAACCACATGTAACGACCCGGATCCCACTTAACGAGTTGTCCCGACCGTAGATGATGGCGTACTGTCCTCACCGTACTAATACGAGTCTTTTCAGCATACTTTGTCCTCAATCGCACTCTCCCCGAGAAAACTTCTCAGGAGGTCACCCATCCCAGAATTGCTCTAAGCCAAGCACGCTTAACTGTGGAGTTTTTAACGATGGACTTCCGAAAAAAAAAAGTGCACCTTGTTGATATGAGTAGTACCTATTATTTCTCTTAAGCTTTCTTAGTTGAGGTATTACAATCACCCCCTGTTAGACTCGCGACGTCCTCGTTGAATTAAAACCCATCTGAGGATCTATTGCCAGCGTTGGGATTCTAGAGGTGGCTCCCGCCCTATATCGTAGCACTTAGTTCCCAATTTCCGGCTGCCGACCGGCTCTGAAACCATTTATAACGATCCGGGTCCCACTTAACGAACTGTCCCGGCCGTAGATTACGGCGTAATGTCCTCACCGTACCAATATGAGTCTTTTCAGCATACTTTGTCCTCACTCGCACACTCCACGAGAAAACTTCCTAGGAGGTCACCATCTCAGAATTGGTTCAAGTCAAGCACGCTTAACTGTGGAATTTCTAACGATGGACTTCCAGAAAAGAAAGTGCACATTGTTAGTATGAGTAGTACCTACCATTTTTTTTAACTTTCTTAGTTTGGATATTACGCCACACGTTCATAAAAAAAATAGAAAAAAAAAATCATAAAAATCAAAACTTTCAACGTTATCAAACATGCTCTAAGAAGAAACAAAGGGATAAAATTGTGTAAGAAATCAAAAATTGATACTCTTTTGTACTTAACCGACACAAAGGACAAAATTATAAAAACACACATACACACACCCATATATATATACACACACGCGAACACTTTAATTAAAATAACGTATTTTAAATAACATTTTAGCCTCTGTTTGGGTAATCAGTTTTTTTTTTCTTTTTTAAACTCTGCAATTTTCAATACAATTTTTTAAACACACATATTTTTCTCTCCAATTTTTAACCCTCCGGCTCCAATTACCTCGAGATGTAAATAAACTGGTTTATTTCCGCCGCAAAATAGTGGCTTAGTATATTTTAAGTATATATAGATTTATCTTTTACATGAAATATAAAGGTTACGACGTAAGAATATTCTTTTGAAAAATAATGATATAAGTATATGTCAATTATATAATTTTAAGTTCACCACTAATATGATATTTTCTTCTTGGATTGTTCTCTCATTTTATTATTTCTTGGATTGTAAGTATTTCTAACTTTTACAAGTTGGTGTCTTGTGCATGAGCATATTTGATTTTCTACAACTTTTATTAACTATATTAAACCTACAATTTGCATAGTTTGTCTTATTCCCGTTATTTTAATTAGAAGGCGGTTGAATTGAATTGTTATAGTAGTAATTTGTTATTGCCTCACATTCAATTAGAGTTCAGGACGTATTACGATTTGTCCCTGAGGGGTTAGGTCAAAGCGATTGCGGACCGTTTTGGATGAGCGGATGCAAGTTCGAGTGAGAAGAAAATATTTTAAGATAAAATAATCACACTTTAGCCAATATAATAACCTTAAACACCATTTTCTCAATAGGGGAAAAATTTAAAAATCAGAATTGCATAAAACAAAATTCGGACTATAAAAGACTTTTTTTAAAAGCCTTTTTTTAATGGAATTCATTAGAATTTAGGGTGCGTTTGAAACATGACTTTTTCCATGGAATTCAAGATTTTTCAGCCTTTTTTTCCCATCTTTTTGTGTTTGGAAAGCAATATTTTCCGGACAATTCATTTTCCTTATTTTTCTCCCACTCGCGCGTGTTCCTTCAAATTAGGGAAATCATTTTCTCAGTTAGCTACTAGAATTTATTTTTCAGGTAAAATTTTTAACCATTTTCGTCACGTTTGATCATTTTTGTTGTTGTTAATTGATTTATTTTTTGTCCAAAAATTAACATTATTATTATCAAGTACAAATGTATGAAAAATAAAAAAAAATGATTAAAATAGCTAAATTTTGCTTTATTTTCCATGGAAAATAATGTCAATCAAACAATAAAAGTTGAAAAATTCCCCAATTTTTCCGCATGGAAAATTAAATAAATCAAACACATAAAATATCAAATTCCCAAGAATTCAATTTCCTATAATTTAATTCCCTGAAATTCATTTTCTTTTCATCTAAATTTCACCATCGCTATCAAACGCAGCCTTATTGACTTTAATGGATTTTTATGGACTTTCATAGAGTTTTTTGAACTTTCATAGATGTTCAGAGACTTTTATGAACTTTTATCTTTTCAATTAAAAAAATTGAATATTAATAGATTATTTTTTTCATGAATATTAATGTTAATAATAATTATGTGTCAAGTAAATTAAAAATGTATTTTCCCAATCTCATTTCCTACCACATCTACCTGCAACTCCCAACATAAGGCAAAAATCACTGGGCAAGTTAAAAAAAAAAAAAAATCATCATTTACTATATAGATGAAAAATTCAATATACAAACACATTGCAAATATGTGAATATAAATTGTACATGGTTTGAAAAATTAGCAGTTGGATTTGGTGAAAGATAAATAGTTTTAACTTTAAGAGAGATAAGTCATTTGTGCTAAAACTGTAGAAATAGTTATATGAAAGAGAAATCATTTGTGCTGTGGCTAGTAGCGATGAATAGGATTGGGATGTGGTGTGGCGTGGAGTGGAGTGGAGTTGAAGTTGGAGTCTAGTTATTCTTTAAATGTTCCAGAGGGTACCGTATAATTGAGAAAGTCATTGAAAAGTCTTTTGAAATTTTTAGAATAAACTCAAGAGAAAAAAGTATTTATTTATTTTACCCATATTTTCACCTAAAACTAAAAGTCCAGCAAAGTCTATCATGTATAGATTTCTATTAAAATTATTGATAAATCGAATATACTTCAATTTTGAAGGGCTTTTAAAAGTCTTAATTAGATAATACATGAATTTTAAAGAATTTTTCTGAATTTATTAAAGTCTACATGGAATATTTCAAGACTTTTATTGAATTATAAAAGTTCACATTGAATACATTTAAACTTCTATCTACTACTACTACTATTACTAATACTATTTATTTATCTATCTATACTTATTTTTAAAAGGCCCTTAAATGGGGAAACTTTTTTAGATAATATTAACCCTTCAAATTTCTTAAATTTCTTATTCATCCTTAATGTAATAATGTTCATTCCATTTTCTTTAAAATTTTCTTTATCAAATTTTAATCAATTAGTTTACCTAAATAAACAACTTATCACATTTTAAACTATTCATATTCTCATTCCATTATTTTCACTACATGCATAGGGACGCCGATATATTCTTAGCAAATCACTTCATGTAGATATGTAATTCAATATTTTCCTTATTTTTCATTTGCATATTTCGTTAATTTCTTATTTTGTGTGATCTATTTAGTGTGTGAGAAAAATAATAATAAAAGCAGATGAAGATGAGAATCAAAATGTTTAAATCTTGGAGTGCTTTAAATCTCCCTCTATAGAGAGATGTGCACAGGTGGTGGAAACCTTCATGACTTGGTGTCAAGGATCGTAGCAAAGGTGTCTCCGTGAAACTCGGAGTCAATTGGGTTTTTTCAGTTTCTATTGAAAATGATAAATTCATGATTGGATTTTCCCCATTGAAGTCTACACATTACAATCATCCAGAAATGAAGTTGAACAAGTACAAAGCCTTTTGAAAACTTCTATATATATGTTGGACAATACAACTTTTTACAAGCTTAAATAATTGATTTTGCTTTTATGAGTATTTTTATTGTTATCTCTTCAGTTTTATATGTTTATGTTTGGATGTGAAGTGGAAAGATCTAAAAATTCATAACTTTAAATTTTATGAGCTGACTCATTCGAATGTTTCTATTATAATTATTTTAAGAATTCAATTGATTCTATATTGTAAAATGTATTACCACAAAAATGTGATACAATTGAAATTGCAAACTAATTTCGAAACAGAATGACAATGAATCCACTTTCAAATCATAAAAAATGCTAATAATGTGCTTATATTTTCTGAATTTATTCTTATGAATGCTCTGTATTTCTTATAATAAATTTCGAGTTTTTTATAGACTTTTTATTGAACTATTAACTGAGATTTGAAGATATATGCTTAGAATTGAATTAGTAACAGTGCATATGATAGGGTGACCGCTAAGTTTTAAGGAGTAGAAGCAGCCATAAGCTTTTACTTGGCGATTACAGAAAAAAACCTTATAATAGGTATTATTTGAGAGATTTATGATTGGACTGCTTAATGCTATTTACTGTTATCGAAAATTTGCTAGAGTCTTCATTTATTTCATCCGATCTTGTAGAATGATTTTTCATTATCTTTAATAGTTTGTACTTTTATTTTCTATTTGTAAATTTTGAGGTTTTTAAAGACACATGAAAGAAAAAATATAGTTTTTTTAGAGGAAACATATTATTTTGTGCATTTCAAATGAGCAATCTAAAGGTGGAAAATTTTGTTATTACACTTTGACGAAAAAGTACAGATACTCCAAGTTAAAGTTCCAAGTATAGAATTATACAAATGTGTTAAAATGAAAACCAAAATACTCAAGTTCTGGGGGCAAACATATTATGTATTGTTCGTTGGCTAAACAATTGATGAAATTGATATAAGAAGTTTAAAGCAAGGGAATATATGGATATGTTCTCATCCATAACCTTATTTGATAGATGAGCTCAAAGTGATTGATGTCGTAGAAGAAATTTGAGCACAAAACACGAATTTCTATGATGTTAATAAAATTCTTTTAGGATAGCCAAAGAGTTGATTAAATTTTGGATTTTAGAGATACTTAGTGTAAGTGCATCCACGGAGCTATACCTTGAATCTCACGCGCTCTCTAGGTAATCAAAATAAAATTAGCAATTATTAATTTTATATTTCTTAAGTACAGCCCTAAAAATTCTTATTAATACCTCACCGAACCCATAAAATTTCATATCATGAGTTAGTCAATCAAATGTCATTCGTCAAAAGGTACTCTCAAGATTGAAGTTATTTTTAGTATTGTCATTTTCAAAATCCTCGCTAACTGTATTTGTATTTCAATGTATATAAATAAATTGTCAATTTCTTCATTGTATTAATAATTAATAAACACAAAATTTTAAAATATAGAAAATTTAAAATATTGTTGGACGATCACGTGCAACGCACGTGTATATCACTAGTTATTATTAAAAGTGTAGACGAGGATGAAACTTTCATTTTTCCATTTTGTCCTTGATTTTTTATGTTTATGGTCGATGACACCCCTAACATTCACTTTATTCTCATTAAATACAATTATTATTATAACATTCACTTTATTCTCATTAAATACAATTATTATTATTATTATTATTATTATTATTATTATTATTATTATTATTATCATCATTATCTTATATTAATTGAGACTTGTCTTAAACCATAAACGTATAAAGATCGTCCGTTCACATTTTTTCATGAAATTGATATATAGCATATATTTGATGGTGATTAAAATCAAATTTTTAGTATATTTTAATAAAAGTTGATGAAATGTATAGTTAAGATATTGTAAGTCCATGAAATATTTTATTGAGAGATATATATTGGTTATTGACTTTAACTTAATTTTAAAATTTATATTTTAATTTATACCAGAAATTGATATAATTATCTAAACTCATAATAGTTATGGAAGTGGGAATGGTATAATGACAAGAATAAATTATAGAAATTACTTTTCAACAACAATTGTGGTGATGTAAGAGGTTTCATTTGACATTAATTCATGTTAGAATTATTATAATTTGTATTTATTCATTCATAAATATGATTATGTTTTAACTACCAAAAAAAAACTTTTATTTTTTGTCTAATTTACGAATTCAAGTCTATTGTATTTTTACCAAGTAAAAAATACTACAATTTAGTTACTATAAATTTTTATTTGACAAAAATTTGCTAAATTTTTTTATAAGTGGTGTGTTACAAAATTGAGCTCAAAATTTTCAATCATAAATTCATGGAGTATTATATAAAATTAATATGAATTTTTTAGGATATTATATTTACTTTGCCGGTGATAAAAAATAGTTTTGTCTGTTGTAACTTCGAAAGATACATGCTTAAAATAAATTTAATGTAAACATATGTCTTTGCTTATTTGCACGGTTAGCTCTTATGCATGTTTTCCTAAAAAATGATTTTCTCATTAATTTATATTGCGAAAATGCTTATTTTTTCAGTCGGAGCTTCTTCATTTGAAGAGATCATAAAGATGTGTAGCCAATAAGTGAATCTTGAAAATAAATTCTTCAGTGATGCTCTTAAGGAATCAAGACTCATTCAACATTCTTTATAATGAGACAATAATAATTTATCATTATCTCAAAAGACGTATGATCCATACAAAAATAATTATTAGACAACATGCTTGAAAACAAGTTTTTCTTTCACGTATCATATTGATTTTAGTAAATAATAAAGGATATTAAATAAAATTCATGATAAACAATTTTCAATATGTCTATACTATGCAATAACTATTAACAAAGTTTAAGGATAAATAATACTTATTGTTGAAAAAATTAAGAAAATTTGTGAGAAGTTGACAAAAAATATTATTTACAAAGAATTGTTATTGTAATCAACCTTACAATTCAGTTTATTCATCATTTTACATTATATACATAATGTAATAAAAAAATTATTCATATATAATTTTTTTTTAACAATTTTCATTTTTCGTTTCCGTTTGGTAACACTGTTTGATTTAAAAACTTGTTTACTTATGATTTCGAAGTAAAAAGTAATGGTTAAAAATTGGAGCGAAAAAATGTGTTTAATTAAAAAATGATTTGAAAAATTGTGTTATTTATAAATATGTTTATAAATAAGATTTTGACTTTTAACAAATGGACGCTAATAATATTTAATGCCTAAACTGCTTTCAACATTAGTATTAGTACTTTAAAAATATTACACATCTTATTCATCCTATACATAAGACTTGCAAAGCACGTTCTTACTACTAGTACTTCAAAAAAGGTTTAAAGTTTGAATTAAATAAATCCTGTTATTGGATGTCAACTATCAAAACAAAATTTGAAATCAAACTGATACCCATTCGAGTATCAAAAGAAATATCAAAATTACCTATATACATTAAATATTTAATTTTAAAAATTAATTTAATATTAATTAAATAATTGATATATAAATATTAATTTTTTTTTAATGTTAAAAATTACACATAAGATGCCACAGAGATTACTAGTAGGGGGTTTGATCCCCCACGGGATAGACACGTGGGGGGTCATTCCCCCATTTTGTTAATCTTTTTTTTTTTTTTTTTTTTTCTGATGATGATGATGACCAGCAACAGTCAAAAAAAAAATATTTTTTTTTCTTTTCTTTATTTGTAACGTGGGGATCAAACCCCTTTTTTTTTCTTCTTCTTTTTTTTTTTTTTTTTTGCTTAGACTTAAAATTTAAATTTTTAAATATTTTTTTCGTTGAGTTTTTTTTTTTTTTTTTATTTATTACGTTGGTGAATTGAGAGACAATATTTTATTACAACATTGCGAAAATAAAATAATACAATTAAATTTCAATTATTCATTCACATGATCCGTAATATTTTATTACAACATTGCGAAAATAAAATAATACAATTAAATTTCAATTATTCATTCCCATGATCCGTATACATCATAGTCGAAGAAATTGGGAGGTTGGTAGGCATCCGTCTGATCGGGGTGATAGGGTTCTGCCTGAAATGAGTTTTGTGAATAGGATTGTGTGTAATATGCTGTTGCCTCTTCTGATTCCTGTGAGTAGAGATGTGGACGATAGGCATTGTCTTCTGCTGACAGCGCGTCTGGACATTTTCGCTTATCATGTCCGGGTCTACTACAGATTCCGCATAATCGATTTGCTTGCTTCATTGATTTTTCCTTTGATGACTTTATTCGTTTTCCATTGCCCTTAGCTCTTACAGATTCTGGATCCCTGACTGAAGTATCCCCATGTGTGACTTTGCATTTACCCTTAGTTGATGATGTGGTTACTCCCTCCGTCACAAGTAACTCATTCACTCCAATTGTCATGTCTCTTAACCCGTTAAGCACGTAATCTGTAGAGCTTTGAGATAGCGACGCATTGTCAAACAGATTGTTTGATTCTGCCCTCATTGCTCCAAGACGTGAGGGAATTGGCATTTGTTTGTTGAATGAAGGTGGAGTTGAAAACTGGAATGGATTTTGCGTCCTTTGTCCACCTGCGAATGATATAGCTTGGAGGCAACTTGTAAATGTTTCTATGCGTTAGATACCTCAATATATGGCGACATGGAATGCCCTCACATGCCCACATCGCACATTCGCAGTAGGCGAAGTCAATCTCTTTGTTGTAAGAAACTTCCCGTACGATGTGTTTTGAGAAAGCTCCTCCTGAAATAGGAAAAAATTTTGTTTCGTGTACACCTTAGACATCTGCTCTTCCATCACGAAGTGTGTCCTCAACCGAGGAAGCTGACTCGAATTATTGTGGTCTTCATATTGTTCCTCATGCCTCTGGTGCGCAATAGCACCGTCAAACCTTGTTATAAAATCCATTAAGGTGTGATGCCTATTCACGTACCGTTTCATGAAGGAATGGTGCGACTCTACACGTTGGCTGCTCGACATTCCACCAGAAAAGTATGGTTTCACGTACGCCGGTATCCAATGCCCCTGTATCTCATACATATTTTGCAGCCATTCGTTGTTGCCCAAAGCAGTGCTACTCATTAATATCTCCCACCTGCTTTCGAACTCCTCCACAGTTTCTGACTGGTGGATTATATTCATGAGGGTACCCTTGTGCATTGCAAACAGTACGGGTCCCAATTTTTCAGAAAATTTGTATGTAATGTGCCACAAACACAATCGATGGAATGCAGAAGGGAAAACACTAGATACAGCATTACCGATCGCCTGATCTTGGTCTGTGATAATAAGCCGGGGGCCCCCGTGTGTTGGCATGGCTTCCAAGAACTTTGCGAACAACCACTCAAAAGATTCTGTCGTCTCATCACTCAAGAGGCCACAACCAAATAAAATATTCTGGCGATGGTGATTAATTCCTACAAATGGTGCAAGGATCATACCATATTTGTTTGTGTTGTAGGTTGTGTCAAACACAAGACAGTCTCCAAATATAGCATAATTGTTTCGCGACTCTGAATCTGCCCAAAAACAACGTCTGAAAGTCCCGTCACCAAAGGCCTCGTAATCAAAGAAATAGTTTTCATCTCGTCGCCTCTCATTGGCCATGTACTGTATAAACGTTTCTGCGTCCTGCCCCATCAGCCCCAAACGTTGGTCCCTTTGAGCATTTATGACGTCTCGCTCGAGGTGTCCCATCGACGATGGCCCTCCCGTCTCCACCTCCATTATTCGAATTTGTTGCCACGTTGGTACATTTGCGGCGGACAACTGTTCGACTTGGGACCTCCTTGCCTCTGACAATTCACGGTGTGAGCGTAGAAAATGGACATCTTCTTTTGAGCTAAGAGGGTGATTGTGTTGCTCATTAAAAGATGTGACACCCCATGTGTCCGCACCTAAACGCTGACTGATCGACAACTGTGCTTTACAATCTGTCCTCGTGTGCGACCGATTTCTCTCTCCGGTCCTTGGTTGTTGGTGCCTTTTCTCATTCTGCCATCGAAGGTCGGTCTTCCCTTGTTTTGCACAAGTAAATTGCTTCCACCAAACCTCGCCCGTATCCTTTCTCTTTTTACTACTATGATGACGCACGCTAAATTCGCCTGCTTTAGCATACGCATTGTAGAACTCGAATGCTTCATCAATAGAGGAGAATCTTTGTCCTTCTCGCGGAAGTTGATCGGGGCTTACTTGTGGCACAAAAACATCACTTTCGCTCTCTATTTACTTGCCTAATTATTGAATAAAAATGAAAAACAAATTTTTTAATTGCAAAAGAGGAGAGAATGAAAGTAATTTAGTGTTGAAATTTTGTGGAGAAAGTTTTTTATTGCAATTGTGTAGAGAGTGGAAGTAATTTGATGTTCAAATCTTGTGACAAATATGAACATATATATAGTGTAAAAAAAATATAGCCGTTGGAAAAAAAAAAAAAAAAAAAAATTGACTGTTGCAACAACGGTTAAAAAAAAAAAATTATTAACCCCCCCCCCCCACCCCCACGTGGTCTACCCCGTGGGGTAACCCCACGGGATGGACCGTGGGGGATCAAACCCCTTACTAGTTACTCACTATGAATTGAATTTTTCTCTATAGTTTGGGGTATTTAAATTATTATTTAAGTAATGGGTTCCAAAAATAGTGAATAAAAAGTTTATAGTATTTGTGAATCTTATAAAATGTATATATAAAAAATTTATTTAACAAAAAATGATTATAATTTAAATACCTCTCAAACAAAGCACTGAGTCAACCATTATAAATTTCTACTCAATATATGTCTCGCTGCTCCTTTATAGCTTGTCTCGCAATGAACAATGGTCTCATGAATACGGACAAGCTTCATGGGTTGAAGTGGGATTTTTTCTTCAAATGATAAACGATTTGATCAACTACTCAATTAGTCCCAGTTTGGTGATTTTGATATAGGATGTGTGGTTAAAAAATGAAGAGAGAAAATATGTATGGTTAAAAAGTAATTTGGAAAATTATATAGTTTATAAATTGACTTATAAATCGTTTACCAAACAGTGTTTTATAAATTTTGTTTATAAATAGTCACGTGAAAATATTTTCATTAGACTTTTTTTTTTTTTTTTGAGAAATCAACAATTTAGGCCGGTCAAATATTATCGTTCACCATTTTTTACTTTTTTAAAAAATGGATCAACGAAATATTGTCACATCATTTAATCGTTATTTAAAAATAACCGTTTATAAACAATTTGGCAAACTGAGCTAATTATTAAATATCATCTCTTTTCAAAAAAAGAAAACAAGTGGGCTTTTCTTTTACAAAATTGTGGGACAATTTTGCCAAATTCTTGAAAAAAATAAAATCCCTTTACTTCATGCACGACTTTATATGCCCCATTGTAAGAAATAATGGGATTGTGCTGTCTGCGCATTGACAAAAACATTAATGTTGAATTGAAAATGGTGTACTAGATTGGATGCCACCATTCCCGGCTTAATTGCGGGAAGAACGAAGACATCGCATGTTGTAACATGTACACATTTCATGTACGGTTTACGGATATAACTAACGACTCATTTATTTGGTCAATGACATATTCAGATAATGGGGATTGTATAAAAGAATTAAAAAGAAAAATATAGTTGGAAAAAAGCATCGTGGACGATTTTGACCTCAAAATTTGGCGAACGCATGACTAACAGAATATCGATCGCCTTCCTCCACATAGGGACCATCTAAGGGAACACGCCATTAGTAGGTAAGTGTCACCGGTTGAGAAAATGGTCCAACAATAGTAAACACTCCAATGATCAAGTCAATGGTTGAACGGAAAAAAATGAGTACAAAAGATGTGTGTGGGAATTTAGCTAGGGATAGAAAAATATAATATTGCGTGTGAAATGAGCTTAGATGCATGTAAAAAAAGTGTAAGAGTTAAGATGGATCGTTGAACCAGTCCGAAGTATAAGATGAGATTAGTTTATTAAACAAGTCCAATCCAATTGACATAATCAAACGTTGAGTCGATCAATGTGGAACCTCCTTCGCCGTGTACATGTCACTTAATGTATATACACAACGGGACAAATGAAATCTAATCTAACTTATTTTATTTAGTACGTTAATTTCATCCTCGTCAATGAGAGTTCCCACCATGTGCTCCACCTAACTTGTTAACGTAACCGAGTCTATCACGCACAACTCAGCAGACTTCATTGACTTCCACCATATCTCTTCTAATATTCTGAAGAATGCTTACTGTATTAGCAATTTTTTCCACTTTTTTCAATCTCAAATAAATAGTCAATTCATTTTATTAATCGTACATTTTACCCTTACGTAAATCGTTTATAAACGGTTGTTTATAAATACTATTTATAAATAACGACGTGTAAACATTTTATTGATTTTTTCAAAAGTAAAAAATGGCAGGAGAAATTTTTTGAGAAATTGTAGCTATTGACTTTAAAAAAAAAAAAAAAAAAAAAAAAAAAAAACCAATAAAATTTTATTATGTGGTCGTTTAACTTTAAACTCGTTTAAAACCAAAGAGAGATATGTACCTGCCTCTACCAAATTTGTACATGTGACGTTATCGATTTGTTAAAAGAAACATTTAAATTAAATGCATTGACTTATGAACTTTTAATGACGTGTAACTTCAAAAAACACGTTGACCATGCAGTGCTTTACAGATAATGACTCGTAACATTGTGGGCCTATTACAGATTGGTTTCGATTAACAGAGATGAAATTGGTCTTCAAAACCCAGTTTTATTGAGGCACTGTATACCTTGTTTGATTTTCATTTTTTTTTTTTTTTTTTTTGAAGGGAAATGTCATCCAGAGTATTGGTCTCGTTCTCTAGCCGATTGATGATGAAACGAGGACCATCCTCTTGCTGCAACTATTTGGAGTGACTATTAGCCAAATTGGGTTTTTTTTTCCTTCTTCAAGTTCTATTGTGTCTATGAGAGTTCTTGGAGTGGCAAAAGAAATGTATCCGAAGCAGGTGGATTTATACAGGCATACTGTTTGTCTAGGCATTTGTAGTATAGTTTGTGTTCTAGGATTAAGACAGTTATTCTTTTGATGGTTAATTTAAATTGTAGTTTGTGCCACCATTAATTTTATCGTTTTGATGTGGTTGCATTTTGTTCATTCTGGACTCTATATATATATTTTAGAATGACTAATTGTTTGTATGACCAATACTGGCAAGGAGCTTGGGGGTGTTCTTTGAACCATATGACTATCTGATTAGGAATTGAAAATGAGAAATCATGAGTTTTTTTTTTCTTCTTTTTTTTAAGCACTCCCTTCTTAACAAAGAAAATGGTAATTGGTAATCAGACACACGAAGTAGAAGAAAACATGACGGAACTGCAATGGCCATTTACAATATTTGGCACCAAACAAAGCATACTGCAATATTTAGGTAGCGTTCTGTTTGTATTTTATTTGTATTTTCATTTTTTAAAATGTTTTGTATTTCCTGTTTTTATTTTTGTTTTCAAATTTGATGAAAACGCGTTTGGTTTGTCATTTCTGAAAACTGTTTTTGAAAATGAAAAGCTAAAAAACATGTTCTGTTTGAAATTTCGCAGAATAATACTTAAATTATTTTTAATTAATTTGCTTGCAGAATACTACTGTCTCAAACTCAAATTTTCTTTCACAATACACTGAAAACATGGTTACATGCAACATACTAATGTGAGCATTAAGAGTCTATATTAACACAGCTTGGTCAGGTTCGGGATTTGAGGAAGCTCTAGTTCTATTAAAATTCAGAAAATGCAAGTTCTTTCAAAACCACCAGAGTCCATTTATCAAGGCATTTTTTGAAATATAACAACAAAAATTCTCACTTAATTTTTTTTTTGTAACGTTCATATTGAATTCAATAAAACTTTATTTAAGTTTAGTTCCAAGTTAGGATAATTCTTCCAGAAAAATCTTTATTTAGGCTTAGTTCCAAACTAGGATAATTCTAAATAAATAAAATTAAAAACTTTATATTAAACTTAGTTCCAAGTTAGGATAATTCTAAAAAAAAAAAAAAAAAAAAAATTCCGCATTTTGAACATTTTTTGTTGAAATACACACAAAACGTCCAAAATGAGGTTTTGGACGTTTTGCGTTTTGTGTACAAATTTTTTATTTATTTTCCAAAATACTTTTTCGAAAATGGTAAAGAGAACGCATCTTTAGTATTTTCGAAAATAAAAATAGAAAACGACCTCAAAATAGTAAAGAGAACAGGGCCTTAACAATCCCAGCAAAATAGAAAATTTCCAACAATACTCCAGCTATAGCCATTTATATTACTGCAAAAAGATAAATTTAACAATCCCAGCAAAACAGGAATTTTCCCTAGCATCTACACCATTGCAGAACTCTTCGACAAAAAGTTAAAATATTTGTAGCCATTTACAGTTGGCACGTGGGATGCAGCTGAGTGCCCATGTTCATTTACATCACTAATGTGAAAAGTAAACGTAGCAGCTGGTCTGGAGTGAAAACATATTGCATGTGCTTCAGTCGCACCATGTATTAGAAATATTGCTCATGTGCGATGTTCTCGACAAAAGATGCATGGATACATTTTCATAAACCATAATGGAGGCTGAAAGTTAAAATCGAAAATGATTTTATTTGGAAATAGAGAAGTTGTTCACCGAAGGATTCATATCATATAAAAGTCACAACATTTTAGAAGAGAGAACACTCATTGATTGTAAAAGTGGTTGCAGAAATTATAGTTACGTTGTAAAAAAGAACAAAATGTAGAATGCCATTATTCTCTCCGCCATATACAACAAGGAAACCAACTATCCTCAACCTAAATCAGACATGAGGAAGATTTCTAGTTGTTCTTTGAAAGATTTTATTTTTGTGTTCACCACTTCTCTCAGTGGTCTATCTTGCCTCAAGTAGTCCAATATCCAGCTCATGACAAAACCATTACCCAAGGATTTCTTTTGCCACTCCAAGAACTCTTATAGACACAACGGAACTTGAAGAAGAAAAATACACCCAATCTGGCTAATAATCACTCCAAATAGTTGCAGCTAGAGGATTTTCCACTCCTCGTTTCATCATCGACCAGCTAGAGAACGATAGCAATACTCTGGATGACATTTCCCTTCACTGCGAATCAAATCACGGTTGGAGAAGATGTAGGCTAGGATTCACTTCTTCTCTTTCGGATTTGGGGTTCCTCACACTTTCCAGGAGAGAATTGATTTGGGGGTTCAGGGCTTCTGGCTTGCGTTTGAGTTTATTCAATTCTATTTTCAGAAATTTGATGGGTAGTTGAAGAAGACGTATTTAACTTTGTGGATAAATGGTAATTGGGTGTTTGGGTGTGCTTATAGTTGCTGAGTTGGCGTCCAACTGGACGGAGTCGTGTGCCACATCATATTTCCGTCATCCACGCATGCTAAAATATTGACAGAATCTGTTTGGTGGGTAATTTAGAGCAAAAGACTAAAGTTGAGTGGCCATTGGAGAGCATACTGAAGTTTGATGGGTAAACCATAACATTACATTTAGTTTGGTAGCCATTCAAACATTTAACTCGAGAATATTATAGGTGAAAGAGGGTTTGTAATGGATAATAATAATAATATTCAATTACAACCTGATTTTTGAACTAATATAAATTTGATCTTATTTTTGAATTTGATTCCTAAAAAATAGTGGTAGGTGTAATTTCCACTCTTTATATTATATATATTATAAATAGTCAATTCATTTTATTAATCGTACATTTTATCCTGACGTAAATCGTTTATAAACGGTTGTTTATAAATATTATATATAAATAACGATATGTCAACATTTTATTGATCTTTTTTTAAAAGTAAAAAATGATATACGGAAATTCTTGAGAAGTTGTAGTTATTGACTTTTAAAAAAGAAAAGACTAATAAAATTTTGTTACATGATCGTTTAACTTTAAACTCGTGTAAAATTAAAGAGAGAGATGCACCAGCCTCTACCAAATATGAACATGTGATGTTATCGATTTGTTAAACGAAACATTTAAATTAAATGCACTGACTTTTAATGACGTGTAACTTCAAAAAAAATGTTGACCATGCAGTGCTTAACAAATAATGGTTCATAACATTGTCAATAATTTTAGGGATATATTTTTTAGAGATATTTTTAAGTGACATTATGAAATGTAACACATTCATTGATTAGTAAAAAAATAAGTGGTGGGATAATTATTTTTATCACACAATAAATGTGTGACATGTCACAATGTCCCTTAAAAATATTCCTAAATAATGTCTCCCAAGAATTACTCTAACATTGTGGGCCTATTACAGATTGGTTTCGATAATTTCTATCTTTATCTTATAGGAAAAAATATATAAATAAGGTGATTGTAAATACAAATTTCAAAATTGAGATGAAACATGTATAATTTCAAAAATCAGATTGTAATTAAGATTAATGGATTAAATTAATTAATAAAAAATTGATTAATTACAAATATTAATGTCACAAGATTTTAAAATCTCATGTCATAAAATACAAATTTTTTACGTCACGAGTCTAAGATCACGATTAGGTCACAAATTATTTAGGATAACAAGTCACCATCACCATTTTTAAGGTCACAATAACCAATTTTCAAATTCACGTGTAAGACTTATTTTAATATCACAAGGAAAAAATTGTAGGTCACATTTTTATTTCAAAGTCACAACCACAACAACTTCCGACCACCAAGACCACGATCGTCCCCGCCACCACCAGAATGACATTTCAATTTTTTTTAAGATCACAACCACCATTTTTTAAGGTCACAAGACTTTTTTTTTTTTTTGAGTCACGAGACTTATTTTAATGTGACATGGTCATATTTTTTCAATGAGGCCACAAACACCTCCTTCAACCACCTTCGCTACCTTAGTATCGGGCGGCCTCCTTCCCACCATCGCTGCCCACGCTGTCGGCGCTGTTTTTGTCGCCACCAAAACCCCACACAATCTCCAAATTCAAAATATCAGAAGTCATCAACCACATAACCATCGGATCTTCGATATTCTATCTATGTAAATAATTGTAATGTGCCATTAACAACGAACAACAAAATCATGGATGTAAAAGCTTGAGGACAAAAAAACTGAAAATTCATCCCACACCTTTTGTGACACCAACTCTGATTTGAATGAATTGGAATAGTTTTGAATCACTCAACCGTGGGGAAAAATAGTTCTTTGGCTGGTCTGTAATAACAGAACCCAAATGGCCAGATCTTCACTACCTCCTTCGAAGCTGTGGCGTCGTTGATTCGCCACCTCCATCAAGCAGCGGCACTGTTTCCTACCTTAAAATCGTCGTTGATTCAAGAAGTTCGGGAAGTTTAAAATCTGGCTGGTTAGGGCTTTGCAAACGAAAAAGTGCTCGAGTCATCGCCATTGTTCGTTGTCAAGTGAACCTGCTGCGGATGCGAGCAGCGGCGTCGCAGTTGGTGACTGGTGGTGTTTTAGGAGAAAGACGGGTCTTAGAGAATATTGTAGGTGGACGAGGGTTTGGAATGGATAATTAATTTAATTTATAATAATAATAATAATATTTAATTATAGTAAATTACAACCTGATTTTTGAATTAATATAGGTTTGACCTTATTTTTTAGTTTGATTCCTAAAAAATCAGGGTATGTGTAATTTCTACTCTTTATTATAATATATAAAGGGAGAGTACTTTCCAAAAATATGTTCTGAAACTTTTTCGGCCTAAAATGGAAGTTTTTTAATGAATCCGAATATTTTTTAGGGAAAATTGTAGCAACGGTCCCAAACCATTCCCTTTTTCCCAGACTTTACCCAAACCTTCACTTTGTGTCCAAACATTTAAAATTGTCGCACCAGCAGGACAAATGGATGAATTCCATCCAAATTTCTGTTAGGTGACTGAAAATTGACAGAGTTTGACTAATTTTTTAAAGAGTAAAATGATAAACTCACATTTTTCACTAAAATGGACAATAAGTAATGAATAAAAAATAAAACAAAACCAAAACTACCAAATAGAAAGAACTCTTCATCTTCTTCACCCACCTCCATCGACTGCCGTCAACACATCAGACCTCCGCAAAAAAATTATTGCACCACCACCAGGAGCTACACTTGACCCCGTGAAGGAAAGAATGGTGGTTGTTTGTTGAAATAATGCTCTGATTAGCCTAAATCTGATTTCTTCACTCAATGTTCTGATCCCAGAAGCCATACTGAAATCTAAACCCACCCCCAATCAATCTACGACAGATCTAAGCATTTGAAACAAAGGTCAATTAAACCAAGATTTCAGTAGTGATGGTGCTATGTTGTATCAGTCTTTTTGGTGCGGCAGCGAGTTGCTGTGTAAATATGTTTTAGTGTGGTGTTGATGCCGAATAAGTATGTTTGGTGTCGTGTCGATGTAGGTTGCACGAATAAACGATGGTGTTGTGGTGTATGAATCTGTTTTGTGTGGTGTTGATGCTGGTTGCGTGAATCGATGGTGGTGCTATGGTCATATGGTACAATAAGTAGTGAATCAGCGGTGGTACTGTGGGAGGTGTTGTGGTGCTGATGTCAGTCGTTTACGCGGTGGTTACTGATAAATATATTTTATACACTTATTTATCTGTCAAAATTAGGATATTATATTATTTTTCGTGAATAAATTTTACTTTGTTTGTGTTTATTTGTCATTATTTCAGGTTTTACCCCAAAATCAAGAAAAATGAGAAATTGAAGCAAATACATAATATAATTGGATGAAAAGTGGATCTAATTGAAGACGTTTTGAAACTCAATTGCTTAATTGTACAATTGAAAACTTAATTACCAAGTTATCATATATGTAAGGATTGAGTGGCTTAAATGAAAATTTATTTGATTTGGGCTTAGGGCTAATTTGTGTATATATATATACACACGTATTGTTGGAAGAAGAGGTCAGCCGTGAGAGAACACAAAAGATAATCCGAGAGGTGAGTTAATAAGTAGATCATGTAATAAAATCCGGCAATTTCAACAAAAAGATAAATATATGAATTTGTGGTTGCTTGTGATCAATTATGAATTCCTAGGTAATTTAATACATTTAGCTAAGGAGAACGCTGACCCGCTGTAGAGATACAAGGTTGACTTAGTTAAATAGACCTAATTTGAACTCCAGAGAGGTAAATTAGATATATGCGTGAATTCGACCAAATACAATTTTAGAAAACAATTTGAGATGAGAAATTAAGCTAGAATATTATTTCGAAATCGTTAGCCCCGATATTCATTTAACTGTTCGAAAACCCACCATTTTATTTTTCTTTCGTTAGTTGTTTTAGTTTAATTTGTTATTGTTTATTTTAATTGATTTTTTTATTTCATTGATTTCCAATTATTTGTCGGTTTTTGTTTTTATTATTTTACAATTTATTTTCTTAGTTAGTTCTGGTTCTAGTCTAGGAATTTTAGAATCGAAGTAAATTTATAACAAATAAATAGTCCTCGTGGGATCGACAACTCGGACTCAAAAATCCACTTTTACTACTTGTTAATGATATCGTACACTTGCGATATATTCACAACAACAGTTACCGACATAGATCTCACCCCAGAGCTTTTTGTAGTGGTGCCTCCATACTTGGCTGTTGCAATGGAGCTGAGGTGGTGGTGTATGCTCGCGATGGGTGGCGGTTGTGTGGTTGTACAATGGTGGTATAGGTGATGGTGGTGATGTGAGATGGTAGTGGTGGTGTAGGTGTTGGTTGGTGATCGGTGGTTGTAGTGGTTTTGGTGGTTGGGGGTGGCGACGGTGAGATGGGTGGGGCGGGTGAGGTGGGGTTGGGAAAGGAGAAACTTGGTGGTTTAGGTTTTGATTTTGTTTTCCTTATTTTTTATTCATTAATTATTGTAATTGTTCATTTTATTGACTAATGTGATTTTATCATTTTATCCTTAAAAAATTAGTCAAACTTTGTCACTGTCCACTGTCTCAGTCAACTAACAGAAATTTGGATCCTTCAGGTGCGACTATTTTAAAAGTTTGGGACTGTGGGTGGGACAAAATGAAGGTTTGGGTAAAGTCTACAAAAAAAGGAAAGGTTTGGGATCGTAGCTGCAATTTTCCCTAAAAAGTATTTGACCACATACTATATATTTTGAAATAGAATGAGTTTGTTAAAATGCATTTATTTTTATTTTGATAAAAAGTATTTAAACTAATTGTTAAAGTCTGTAATACATATTTTTCGTATTTTTATTATTTAAATCTATAGTATTAAACATACATAAATGTGTTTAATTGGATGAATAGTTAAATTGGATGAATTGTCACAATTGTGTTTAATTGAAATTGGACGAATAGTGCCAATTGAGAGATTCAATCTTCTATATATAGAGAGATATGTCTCATTGGTCATTGTTTCATATTGTAAACCAATTTATACAGAACTTAACTATTTGATTTTCATTTATTGAGAATTGATTTTGTGAAAAAGTGATTTTTTTTTATTATTTAGAATATGTAGCTAAAAAATAGTACTAGAAATTGTAAAAAATGATTTTTTAAAGAATATGTGGTCGAGAATGAATGTTTTAGAAAAATTAATTCTTAAAAAATCAATTCCATACGTATAAGTGATAAAGATAAAACTTTGTCAAAATCACATAAATATTTTTCTTTAAAAATATAAAATAAAATATGATGAAATATGAGCGTCCATCAATCTTTTTTTTCTTTTCCTTTTTTGTTTTAATAAAATTTTGAACGCATATCACAGATATATCTATTTTTTTATTGATTACAATTTTTATTTAAATGTAATTTTTTTACATCTTAAACTTTAAATCAATTCAAATTACATTTGTTGATTGGTAGGACTTTGGATCAACACGTCTCAGCTCCTCTCTCTTGAACACGTGGATCTCCTGCGCACTAGGACAAACAATCAGCTTGCAAAGGGGGCCGAGGCGGCTCCTGTTTGCACTCTGATGCCTAAGTCAGTACTCATTTCAAGCAAATATAAATTGGGTGCGGGAAATATAAGTGTGTAAAAGAAAGAAAAGGGAGTGAGAGTAAAATATTGAGTTAGAGTATTAAATTATCAACATTTTCCTTGGAGGCAAGTGTGCTCTATTTATAGGATGAGTAATTATCTTAGATTGTGACAAGTGTTATGCTTGACACATGTCTTTACCCAACCCGTTGAGGAGGTAAGCTACTTTTTTGTATGTGATCATTGCCACCAGCTGTAGGAGTGGGGCGCCTGTCATATCCTTCATAAAGGCAACGTCTTGTCAAGCCACAATCAGCTGAGGAAAGTTACATATTTCTGACACTCTCCGCTGTCCCATCTCAGATCCGAGGTGTTAATGCATGGCACCTCAGCTTACTATAAACCAGTTCGGACAGAGGGGGTCCACGCGATATTCCACCTCGGCAATTGTCCCAAGGAAAAACCCTAAGTTCCGGTCATAGGCTAGGGCCTATTGGGCCTCTATTGTGCCCCTACTGGTGATACATTGGGCTCATTTTGGGCACGGTCTCAACACTAGTCCCTCAAATCTGATGTGGTCATTTATGGGCGGATTGAATTTGCCATAGGTTCGAAGCTATGATTTTGTTCTGGGGACTTTCTGTAAGCGAGCATCCACAGGATCGTATTTTGTCCTAATTTTGTTATTTCCGATGTTTTATAGTTAATCCATGGCCAATTGGCTGGGGATCATTATGTAGTGCTACGAATTTACGGGGTGGGATGTAATTCTTAGCGAGGTGAGGACTCAAGGTAACGCCAACTTATTATTCCTATTTTCCCTTCCAGATGAATGTTGGGATATGTCAGCGTGCCCCTTAGGCGGCGCATTTATGGCAAAGAAATTGCTGGCACCTGTTTCCGAGAAATATGAAGGAGAGCGGGCACCTTACTGCGCGTTGAGTACACCTTCGTAGTTGAATGGTTTCTCCCCTTCTCTCTACAGTTGGCGCTTTAGCTAACTCTTCCCCCAAGATACTTGGATTATCTAAACCAATCATGTGGCTCAAAGATCAAGGGTTTGAGACTATTGGGTTCCTTATAAAGCCTCATTTATCGCAGCCTTTCTCCTTTACCACATTCTTGGAATTTTCTTAGTAACTCTTTTGTGAAAGATCGTTTCACTCCCCCTCTTCTTGTGAGCCCTTCAGCAACTCTTGAAGTTTTTCTGCCTAGCAAATCGTCTCAACCATCCAACACCCTCCATTGGCGCTTTTTTCTTTCGAGTATACAACCTCGAACGCTCATTTTCTGCAGGTAAATTTCTTTTTCTTTGCTTGTGCAAAACCCCCCTTTTTTATTTTTAATCTTCGAGTGCTGGTTTGAAAACTTCATTTTGCATTTTTGCATTTATTTTGGTAAGTGTGGACTTTTTTAAGAAAAAAATGGAAAGAGTTGGGGGAACGGGTTCACAGGAACTACTGGCAATGGCGATTCCTGTCAGAGGTTTCTGCCCATTGTCTTTGTCGATTTTTAGTTCTCGCTTCTTTAGGGAACAGATTAAGAGGAGGAATAGAAAATATGGAAGTATAATTAATTTGAATGATTCTGACAGTGAAGAAGAAAAGAACCAGACCTACATGGCTCACTTATCATCCGACGAGGAGGCCTCTTTGCGGGAACTCCGAAGCAACCGGGATAGAAATTTGAGGAGAGAGGAGACGGTGGGCTCTTCTTCCAGTCATCAGGACCTTAGTTTGGGTGTTAGTGCTCCATATAGGGCGCATAGGGAAGAATTAGGGTTATCCGAGGAGGAAATAGCCCAAGTAGAGGGTAGGGTGGACCTTGTGAATAAAGTATCAGGGTATCACGTGGATCCTGATCCGAACCCAGAGTTTTGGGAAAGCAGTGAGATTGCCTCAGAAATCCGAGGCGTCGATCTGGAAAGTGCTTCGACGAAGTTCAAGATACCAGAAGGGGTTCGATTGGTACATCCCACACCTTCTTGCCGACCCTGCAATCCTCCCCCAGGCCATGTGTTTGTTATGATGTTTTATCTTGCGGAATGAGGCTGCCCCCTACACCCTTTTTTCAGGGCGGTACTTAGGAGTTACAACCTATGTCCTTACTAGTTAGCTCCAAACTTCTGGACACAGGCCGTCGTCACTTGGCTGGTGTGGCAAGAGGTCAACCCTGACTACCCCATCTCGCTGCATATCATCCATACCTTATAACCCTGAAGAAATCTGTTAGAAGGGATAAGGATGTGAGGCTAGATGTTAAGGACTGGTACTATCTATCCCCCTCGGGGCTCTCACCCCCCTATTATCACTGGGCATCCTACTTCTATAAAGAATTGGAGAAACCAGTGGTTCTGGGTCGCGGGGGAGTAGAAAATCTCACCTGTGGACCCTGCTCCGGAAATCACCGTTCCCCGAACTCTTTCCTCCCCGTGTGAGTATTGTTTTTGTTTCCCGTCTTCAAGTGTTGTGTGCGTGTTACTTGCTTCCCATTTTTTCTCATCGTTTTTAATTTATTTTCTTACTTTGTTGGCTTATGACAGGGTCTACTTTCACCTGTCTCCTCTCCGATGCGGATCTATCAGCGGTGAGGCACCTATTTGCCTTCCTCGGCACTTTTCAGAGGGTCATCCAGCAAAACAAACTTTTTGTCAAGCACGGCCTTATGAGATCCATGAGTGAGTAGGATTTTCTATTGTCTTTATAACTTCTGCTTCGGCATTCCGAGTCTCATCTTTCTTTCTTTACTGCTAGGCTCCAAGGACTTTCCAAAGATCTCTCTGAAGGGCCTTATGTCCAAGAAGATCTCTCCTGCCCTTCACCACGGCAGCGAAGTTGAGAGGAAACAGAAAACAGTACTTGCTAACCTGCAAGTGGGGGTTACAAAAGAGGTGTCTGAAGCGTCCTCCCCCCCAACTCGAAGGCCCTCTTCCAGCACCATTGCCACCCCAAGCAGCCAAATCTTGGGAAGGAGGCCGAGCCTGAGAGGGCCACTGCAATGGGGAAAGGAAAGAGGTCGGATCGCGGTAGCTCTAAGAGGGATAAGGAACCTGAAAAGGTCTTGGTTCCTGCTTCTCCATCCGAGGGTATTTTCGAGCCAATATCCGAGGATGAACCTGCTCCTTTGAAGAGGCTCAGGAGGGGTAAGGATACCAGCTCCGCACCTCCGCCACCCGAGGTGCAAGAATTGGAAGATGAGCCTTCCGTGTCGATTCCGGGGCTGGGTTACGATTTGACCGCTGCGGCGGCCGAGGAGCTTAAGCAGATTAAGGCTAGTTTCCTTCCTAGGGACGTCACTTATGATCCCAGCCTGTTCGACTCCCCCAGCTCTCCACCTGTTAGGGCCGCTTGGATCAATTTTGGATTGAGGGTTGGTCCTCCTTTTTTTCTAGCGCCACCCCAACTCGTAAGCTACTTCCTGCGAAGGCCATGAATGTCACAGCGTTGGCCCTTATAGACAAGGTTGAATCCTCAATGGTGGATGCGCAGCGAGACAAAAAGGACGCGGAGACTGCACTTCGCTACGCAAACAATATGCTGAAAGAGATCAATGATCTTAAAGATCAACTGTCTATAGCCTGCAAGTCTTCCTCAGAGGACAGGGCCCTTGCGAAGTGCCTTCAAGAGGATAATGAGAAACTGAGACACGACCTCCAGGCCTCTGAGTCCGATGTGGCTACGCTGTGCAAGAAGCTTGACGACTCCAACCGCGCGCAATCCATCACCGCTGGAGCTCTAGCAAAAGCAAACTCTGTGAAGAGTAAACTAGCAGCCGAAGTAGCAGAGAATACCACCAATCTGGAGGGGGAGGTGGCAGCTCGGAAAAAGGTGGAGGAGGATTACACCTCCTTAGAGAAGCACATTGATTCCCAGGTTAAAGAAGCCTTGGAGCGCACTATTGCAGCTCGGGTGGAGGAAGACGTGGGGGCCAAAGTGTCGGAAGCGGTCCAGAATTTTAAGGATACTTTTGAAGAGACCCCTGAGTACGAAGCTATGCAAAGGGTTTTTGGGAACATAGGGGCTAGGATGGCCTTAGGGGACGTAAAAGAGGCATTTCCTAACTTAGACATTTCTCAGATCGAGGCTTTATACCCCGAGCCGCAAGATTTGGAGGAAGGCCACCCTATTGATGATCCCACAGACTCCTGTCAAATTGTGCCAGGCGGAGACTCTGTAAAAGATGTCCTTCAATAATCTTTTTTTTTTAAAGACACATTTCTCCAATTTTGAAATGTAATGATAAAATGTAATTGAAATGTAATGATAAATCTTGAAACAATGTAATTATTCCGTTGATTCAATATTTTGACTACTTTTGACTACTTTGTGAAGTTCAACAGAATTTTCTGGATTTGTATATCATCGTCTGTAAAAATGTGAACTCCTTGAAGGAGTTCAACAAAAAATTTTGGATTTGTATGACATCGTCTGTGAAAATGTGAACTCTTTGAAGGCGTTGTATTGATAGTCCCTCAGACCTAAGCAGCTTAATCCATTCATGTTCACTGGTTAGGTCTGACTTGATAAATATTTGATTATATTCACGTGATACCTTTTAGCACGGGCCATTTTATCTTCTTACCATTATTAGTTAAGAGAGCTGTTGCTGATGGTTTATCACTTTCATCCAAGACATAATGAGCGCAATGCAGGCTTACAAGAGTCCCTTGTATATGAGTTTTAAGCATAGGTAAAGTTATACTTTCTCATGAACTAAAATAATTTAGCATTTTTAATATTTTCCACGTTTAACGGAGGGCATTTGATGCAATTGGTCAATGCTACCTATTTATTTGACAAGTCTGAACTCAGAATAACTATACTAAAATTCACGAGATTTTACCGTTGAACTGTGTTTCATCATACTTGGCCTCAACCACGAATTATCATTAAGCTATGTGGGGATATTATAATCATTCAATAATCACTGAGTTTTGCCAAGATATTACATTCCCAAGAGGAACTTAGTTTTATTGAAAATAGCGACGAAGATGATCTGTGTTCCAAGGATTGCACAGGGGGCCCCAGATAGGTCTTCGATCATGTATGTTCCTGGTACTACCTCGACTGTTACTTTATAAGGTCCCTCCCAATTAGGACCTAGAGTCCCTAATCCTGGCTCTTGTGTAGAAGAAAGGATCTTTTTAAAGACCAAATCCCCAACGCTAAAGAACCGTTTTTTCACCCTTTTGTTGTAATATTGAGCCATTTTTTCCTGGTACCGGACCAACACCACCTAGGAGCCACTCCTTTTTTTCCAGGAGGAAATACAAGTTTGCCCTTTGAGCTTCTCATTTATCGCCTCGTCAGAATGGATTTGACGAAGGGAAGGCACCCCTATTTCCACTGGGCATACCATCTCGGATCCATACGCCATGGAGAACGTCGTTTCTCCTGATGCAGTGTGCGTAGTAGTCCGAAGTGCCCATAACACTTGCGGGAGTTCATCTACTCATGCACCCTTCTTTGATTCCAGTTTCCTCTTTAGGGTGTTCTTTATGGTTTTGTTCACAGCTTCAACCTGCCCATTCGCTTGCCAGTGATGTGGAGATGAAAATAATTTGCAGATTCCTAAATCATCGCATGGTTCATCAATGCTTCTATTTTTGAACTGTTTTGCGTTGTCACTAACCAACAAGCGTGGAATCCCAAACCTGCATATAATGTTCTTCCAGATGAACTTGTAAGTGTTGGCTTCAGTGATCCTCATCAGGGGCTCTGCCTCGACATTTGGTCAAGTAATCAATTGCAACTATTGCGAAACAATTGTTACTAGTGCCTCGGGGCATAGGACCAATAATATCGATCCCCCACTTCGCAGAAGGTCAGGGGCTGGTTACTACAGTCAATTCGTGATGAGGACGATGCGGTATGGTTGCATGCCTCTGGCATTTATCGCATCTTCGGACGAAGCTATGGGAATCCCTTCGCATCGTTGGCCAGAAATATCCCTGTTTCAGGGCTTTCCGAGCCAACGATAATGCTCCAGCGTGGTTGCCACAAATGCCCTTGTGAATCTCTTTCATTATATACCGTCCTTCCTCCGGCCCGACGCATCGTAGCAAAAGAGAGGTGTAGCTCCGTTTATAAAGCAGATCGTCCAAGAGGACAAAGTTTGCGGCACACCTTTCAAGTTTTCGAGCTTCTTCCGGTTCGTCTGACAGAGTTGGTACTTTAAGTAGGCCAGAATAGGATTCATCCAAGAACCTTCTTCTTCTATTGTCAAAATCTCCGCCCCTGGTTCGATGGAAGAGATCGACAGATGCTCAATTGACACCATGTTGAGTAGCTCGGCATCCTTACTTCTAGCCAGTTTAGACAAAGCATCCGCATTAGAGTTCTCAGTTCTGGGAACATGAAGCAATTCAGTTTTTTCGAAGTGGGCAGCTAAATCTTTTACTTTCTTCAAGTATGCAATCATGGCCGGCTCTTTGGCAGAAAAAATGTCCGTTAAATTGGCTTACAATGAGCTGCGAGTCACTGTTTGCCACCACTGATTTAATCTTCAGAGCTTTTGCTAGCCTTAGTCCTGCTAGGAGTACCTCGTATTCAACAACATTATTCGAGGCTTTAAAGCCAAGGCAAATTGCGTTGTTTAACTTATATCCTTCCGGACTCACCAGTAGTACCCCCGCCCCGGATCTTCCTTCAGCAGGGACCCATCAACGAACAGCTTCCACTCAAGGCTGTTATCCATGTTCTCACTCATCTCAACATCGGGCCGGTGCGTGCACATAATGCAGATCATACTGGCTAATTTCTATCGTCCATTTCATTAATCTTCCTGATACATCTGGTTTCTGTAATACCTATCTCATAGGAAAATTTGTGAGTACATGGATGGAATGCGACTGAAGGTAGGGACGGAGTTTACGAGCCGAAGTAATCAATGCTAGAGCGAGTTTCTCCATGTCTGGGTATCGTGTTTCTACATCCAGCATGGCCTTGCTCATGTAATACACCGGAAGATAATTCCCATTCTCCTCCCTTACCAATACTGAGCTAACAGCCTCCTTGGACACGGCTAAATACAGAGAAAGTGGTTCGCCAACCTTTGGTTTGGACAGTAGGGGGCCTGTCCTAGGAAAGCTTTCAGCTCGGCGAAAGCTTGCTCACATTCTTGTGTCCATTGAAATCGTTTTCCTCCCTTTAAGACCTTAAAAAATGGTAAGCATTTGTCAGTGGACTTGGAAACGAACCGACTTAAGGAAGCAATTCTTCTGGTTAAGCTTTGCACTTCTTTTGGGATCTGAGGAGAGCGCATGTCAAGTAAAGCTTTGATCTTATCCGGATTAGCTTCAATTTCTCTCCTGTTCACCATGAATCAAAGGAACTTTCCAGATGCTACCCCAAAGGCGCATTTCACAGGGTTAAGCTTCATCCGATATTTCCTCAATATATCTAAGGCATCTGATAAATGGCGGACATGTTCTGAAGTGACCATACTTTTGACCAACATGTCATCTACATATACTTCCATGGTGCGTCCCAGATGTTCAAAAAACATATGATTTACCAACCTTTGATAGGTGGCCCCTACATTTTTTAAACCGAACGGCATGGCTTTGTAATAATAGAGCCACATGTCCATGATAAATGAGGTGTGCTCCTCATCCAACTCATGCATGGGGATCTGATTGTACCCGGAGTATACATCCATAAAGCTCAGCATCTTATGTCCCGCCGTAGAATCAACTAGTTGATCAATCCGAAGCAGTGGGAAACTGTCTTTCGGACATACCTGATTTAAATTTGAAAATCCAATACATACTCTCAACTTCCCGCTTTGCTTGGGAACCAAAACAGGGTTCGACACCCACTTCGGATAATGGGATTCTTGGATGAAGCCATTTTTCAATAACTTCGTCACCTCTTCTTTCAAGGCCTCATATTTATCCGAACTCATTGGCCTCCTCTTCTGCCTGTGCCCAGGGCTTCTTGGGTCAAGTTGGAGCTTGTGACAAGCGACTTTAGGATCAATTCTGATCATGTCATCGTGTTTCCATACGAATACATCAAGATTTTAGAGCAAGAAGCTCTTCAGTTGATCTTTGTATTCAACTGGCGAATCCAGTCCAATCTGCAACTCCTTGATTGGATCATGTGGATCAACACAGAAGCATTCCAGCCTTTCGGCCGGGGTAGAGTAACTTTCACCGTCATTCTTGGGTCCAGATCTGCCAGATCCTCTTCCGGCGTCATTGCGACGTCTTCACCCTCCGAGGGCCCTTCACCCAGTCTTTCAGGGTCCGGAGCAGCTTCGACCATTGCCACATCACTAATCATGTTTACGCTCCGGTCTTGAAACTTTTGGATATCATTTGTGTAACAGGATTGTGATTCAGTTTAGCTCCCCTTAACAGTAGTTATGCCGTGTTCCGTTGGGAATTTCATACAAATATACTTTGTATGAGTTACATCCCCTAAGTCAATTAGGCCCGGCCTCCCAATTGAGCCGTGATATGAGGAGATTTTATCTGCAATTAAGAACTCCATGGGTATTCTAGAGAAATTTGAAGTCTTCCCTACTTCCATAATAAGGGTTATGGATCCTCTGGGAGTTATGCTATCTCCAGTGAATCCATATATTGGATCCGGGACTGGAATAAGTGGGGTACTAATCCCCATCTTGTCAAAAGTTACTCCATAAATCACATTCAGTGAAGCACCGTCATCCACTAGCTTCCATGACAATCCATTCCGGGCCACCACCATCCGAATTACCAGTGCATCATTATGCGGAAAATGTACCCCAATAGCGTCATCTAGGGTAAACGTGATAGGTTCTATCTTGGACATCCTAACAGGATACAAATGGATGTGATAGTTCACGTTAGAGGGCTCTTTGGCCTCTCTAATGTACCGTTTTTTGGAGTTGTTGGTACTCCCACCTAGGTGGGGCCCTCCAAATATCGTGTCGATCTCGCAGATTGGCGGATCATTTGTAGGCAGAGGTGGTTCTCTTATATTTTTATCTAGCGTCGGGGGTTATTCCGATCCCTGCTCCTATCCCTTTAACGACCATCAATCCTTTCTTTCGTAGTTTTTCCATGGGGCTCGCCTATCGCTTCGATTGAACCTTTGGTTATTTGGCCTTTGCGGCTTTCCTTTGTCAGAGGCGAAGTCGCCTCCCTTCCTTCCGTTTGCCTTTTGGTCTGCCAACATGTGGATTTCCCTACAATCCTCCGTTGAATGGCCATAATACCTGTGGTACGCACAGTAGGCCCCAATCATAGGTTATTTTCCACTTCAGATACCTTCTATTCTTCCAAGGGCCCTGGGGGGATTCGGTGTAAGCGCAGTGGAGTGTAAATTAGGGATAGCCTCCGTGATCTCAGCCGCGTAACTGGACCCGATCCCCGAAAACGGACGTGGCGCACCCCCGCGGTTATTGCCAAACCGATATTTATTGCCTCCTTTCCTTTGGTTCCCTTCATTGGGGTACCCAGTATTGTATCTCCCTCGAGGATGATTATCCCTGGCCCTAGCCATTTCTTCTGAGAGGATCTCCTCCTTCATCAGGTCTACCAGGGCGTTGTAATCTCTCGGCTTTCTGCTTCGGACATCCCTCCAAAACATACTTGTCATGTCTAAGCCTCCTTTTAGGGCAGAAAACATCTCCGCCTCAGTGATGTTTTCACAAATGTCCATTTCCTCTATAAATCGAGCTAGGTAGCTCTTCAAAGACTCCCCCCTTCCTTGCCTTAAATCCTGAAGACGTTGGAGTGGGAGTTGGCCTGGTCTGGAGGAAACAAAACCATTTTTGAAAGCTGCTTTCAAATCTCTCCAACTGTGGATGCTGCCATGAGGGAGTTTTTATACCAGCGTATTGCACTTCCCTCGAGCGTTAAAGCGAAAGCTTTGCACTTTAACACCGGAGTGGCTCCAGCTATTTCTATACTGGCTCGATAGTTTAAGAGGTGATCGTCGGGGTCGCCTCTACCGGAGTACTTTGTTATCTCCGGCATTTCAAAATTGTGGGGCACTGGGCACTTTCGAATGCCCTCCGTAAAGGGGCTTATTTCCTCTTCGTCATCCAACTCATACGACGGTAATTCACTGTTCTCGTCGTGTTCAGAATTCATTGCGCAATGATACCGATCATAGGGTGGTTTGAGGCAGTTTTTCCCTCGTGGTGGCGAAACTTGGTCATGTTTTGGCCTTTGAAAAGTTGGCTGGGCCCCTTGAGTTCGGGAACGAGCTGCTTCTTCTCTTCTCTTCCGCCTATTTCTAGGCTCATGTGTGGGGCTCAAATTTTCCGCTCCTGTATCGTATCTATCTTTAGGCATTTGGATCCGTGAAAGGGATTCTTTAGCCCTTCGCTCCCGCCTATTTTTAGGCGCTTGCGCATGGTACCGACCTTGTTCAGTTCGACCTTCTAGTTTGCCCCTGAACAGCCCCCTATTCGGCTAAAAATGCTACCAGAATTTGAGGGCGATGCCTCACCATGGTCACTAGGTGGTTGACCTTGTTCTCTTGGTGCCTCATGCACTGGGTTTTCTTCACGTATGGGACAGATTCCACCTCGGCATATGCCCGCAGATCTTGGTAATAAAACGAAGCAGTGGCCACGTCAGATGGTGAGTAATGTGGCTGAGCGTACTGCGAGGGCATCATGGGTTCTTTTACAACGTATCCTCTAGCCATATAGGCGTTCATCGCAACGGTTTGTTCTATCTGCTGTTTTTGCATTTTCAACATCTGGGCTGCCATGCACGTCATATCTCGCAGCATGCAACGGTTCCGATGCCGACGTGGAGGATTAGGTTGAGCTACTCCCTCATTTATGTCCTCCTGAGGTTTCTAGAAAGCATCCTCCTCACTGTGTAGTTCCTCCCTATTTCTTCGAGGGTTAACATCGTTATCACTTTCATTCATGTCTATAGCGATTTTTGGTCTTGTCCTTTCTCTCAAGGATAGGTGAACTTCTATTTCAAAGCTTCAAGCATTTTTCAAGGTTAGTAAACTTATATTTCAAAGTTTTAAGCTTTTTTCAAGGGGTTTCCTTCCTTTTTCAAGATTTTTTGTAGTATTTCTCCACTCTTTTTCAAGATGCCCTTCACCTTTTTTTCAAGGTCTTAGTGGTTCTTCACTCTTTTCCAAGAGGCCCTTCACCTTTTTTTCAAGGTCTTAGTGGTTCTTCACTCTTTTCCAAGAGGTTATTCGCCCCTTTTCAGGGTTTTGTGTAGTTTTTTAACATGTGATTTCATGGTTAGAAGTGTGGTTTTCCACAGGCGGCACCAAAATGTTGACCACAAAATCTGGTAGAACCTTGGATCAACACATCTTAGCTCCTCCCTCTTGAACACGTGGATCTCCTGCGCACTAGGACAAACAATCAGCTTGCAAAGGGGGTCGAGGCGGCTCCCGTTTGTACTCTGATGCCTAAGCTAGTACTCATTTCAAGCAAATATAAATTGGGTGCAGGAAATCTAAGTGTGTAAAAGAGAGAAAAGGGAGTGAGAGTAAAATATTGAGTTAGAGTATTGAATTATCAACATTTTCCTTGGAGGCAAGTGTGCTCTATTTATATGATGAGTAATTATCTTAGATTATGACACGTGTTATGCTTGACACATGTCTTTACCCCAGCCGTTGATGAGGTAAGCTACTTTTTGGGATGTGATCATTGCTACCAACAGTAGGAGTGGGGCGTCTGTCATATCCTTCATAAAGGCAACGTCTTGTCAAGCCACAGTCAACTGAGGAAAGTTACATATTTCTGACACTCTCCGTTGTCCCATCTCAGATCCGGGGTGTTACTACATGGCACCTTGGTTTACTATAAACCAGTTTGAATAGAGGGGTCCACGCGATATTCCACCTCGGGAATCGACCCAGGGAAAAACCCTAAGTTCCAGTCATAGGCTAGGGCCCATTGGGCCTCTATTGGGCCCCTACTGGTGATCCATTGGGCTCATTTTGGACACGGTCTCAACAACATTATTTAAAGAAATTTCCCGAAATAGTAAACATAAGAACCATTAAAAAAAAATTAAGATATGTATAGTTGTACCATTTATGTAATTAATTGTCCTCATTTTTTTCTCATTTTTATTAAATATTCATTTCATATGTTAACGTATAAATTCGATATATGAGTAATAAATGATCGTGCATCGCAAGGGTATAACAATAGTTAGATAATAAATCATTAACTCCTAATAACCTCAAATTTCTCAAATTTATTTTCTATCACATTTAATGAATTCCACAACTTTTACAGAAGAATCCTCAAAGTATTATTATGTTTTCACAAATAACAAACTTTGAGAAACTTCGTATAATTTAGGTCATAATAATAATAATAATTATTATTATTATTTATGATCGAAATTTGTGATTATAAAAGGATAATAATTAAATATCCATACATAAGATTTTTTATTTTATTTTATTTCTTTCACCATAGTTCACCGTACAAATCTACAATTAAACAAGGTCATTATTCTCTCTCCATTCAAATCTATGTGACGAATAATTCAATGAAAATCGTTCTTATATTGATTCTCTGTTTACCTAGTCGTAGTATGAATGCGGAGACAAAATACTCCCACCGTCCTTTTATGCAATAATTACAATTTATAAACCAATTTATAAAAACACAATTTCTCAAACTACTTTTTTATCCTACACTTTTATTTCCAATTTTCAACCACACACTTTACCTAAAAATAACCAAAAACTCAAAAAAATTGGCGGCTTGAAGCTGCCGAAAATGTGTCACGAAGAAAACCTTAACAACATAAACATACCATATATCTCTGTCTGACCGAAAGTAATATAAATTATTCCCGGCTCAAAACTCTAAAACTCAAACTAGTCAGAAATTTACTGTTAGACCAGCAAAACAAACCATAAAAGGAGCAGGCAATGGTATGGTGTCCTCATCTTACCATAACTTCAATATCAAGATAAGGTTCCCCGAGAGCGATATTCAGGAAGAGGACCCCTAGTGGAAAGATGATCAGTTATCGGACCAGCAAGACGATACTCAGGTACCAAGCCTGCTCGAGAATGACGCTCCACAGGATACAAAGTGTCAGCATATGATGGACGATCTTGGTATGAAACATAGGGATCACGAGTCACAACCTCGTTTCGTCGACTAGTTTCTAAGTTTGATGGCCGGTCTCGATATGAAACATGTGGATCACGGCTGCCAATCTCATCCAGCTGCCTAGTTCCCACATTTGATGACCAAAGACCTCGGTACTCTAACATCTCACCCCGTCTGTAAGAATCATGGTACTCAACCAGTCGGTCCGGCCTGTTGACATCAGGATGCTCTACTATTGGTACCCTCCTGTAAGTATCCTGAGGTGCCAAACGCCGGCCATCTCTGGAAGAATCACGGTGCTCTAGATATGGATGTAGCCCTTCTCTATATGGGTCACGGCGGTCAATATGTGGATCTCGTCCACCATTATACGGGTCACGATCATCCATGTATGGATCTAGCCTGTAAACATTTACCTCTGGCATACTCCTATAGGCATATGAAGGAACAATAAGTGGTTGAGGTGCTGGTGGAGGCTGGTGCCACAGTGGTGCCACAGTGGATGTAATAGCATCTCTTTGACGCTTACGAGGACGCTCATGGTGCCAGCGTTCATCCCTCAAAGGAGAGCGCCTCTCAATATCCCCTCTCCGCCTCCTATTTCTTTCTCTGTGCTTAGGCATCTCGTCTTCCCCTCTCCACCTCCTCTTTCTTTCTCGGTGCGCAGGTGTAGGGTTTTTTGCTTTTCCCCTCCCCACCACTTTGGAATGGTTGGCTTTCCTGGCAGGTACAAAAAGCTTACACAACTCCTCGACCTATAGAAGAAAACAATTAGTGGCCAAGATGCTGTATGAGATCAGATAACAAAAATAGGCAGGCCTTTTAGAGAACAGTAGAATGTTCCCCAGCCTTGGAGAGATGCAGAACTTTTTTTTTTTTTTCTCAATTAAAGCGCACTATGCTCCGCTTCAACAAATGAGAAGGGGCTGGGAAAAACTTGAACCCAATTCCTACAGTGATGAACTGTCGTCCTTCAACTTGCACAGTTCATCAAACCCCAAAACTATTACTATTACCAGTAATAAAGGCAATGCCAAGTACCTGTGACGATGTTAATTGGCAGTCGAACTTATTCCTTGTAAAATAGTTGTCCTTGATTACCTTCTTGAACTTCTCCTCAGATACGGGCAAACAATCCTCGAATACAGTAAATCGGACCTATCATGGTGTACAGGTTCCCATCAAAATCGAGATTACAGTTTATAGCATTTTCAGTGGGATACATTAAAAACCATGAGGTAAATTTTCATAGCCAAAACATAAACATGTCCAATGCTTGTTTCCGAGACTGTCCTCAGACAATTATGAACTTAAAAGGAAGTTACATCAAGCATTGTAATAAAAACATTGATTCATGAAAATGTTAAATTAGTTTCAGCATACAATCTGTCAATGGCCACATTAAAATTAAAAGCAAATATGAACGCCTGCATGATGAACTTGGCAAAATACCACTAATAGCATGATTTTATTTGACCACTAGATGTTTTGAGTCATTTGGATAATTTGGTTTGTCAGAGAAAAATGTCAGTGTTGACTGTTGGTCCCATATGCACAATTTAGAGTAATCTCGTAGACCATTTATCACATCCCGTGGAGTTGATTGTACAGAAGAGGCTATAATACACCATTTAGCATGAGCAAATGCTGAAATCACAAGAATTCAAATATAAATTTACTCTGTACTTCAAGATAACAATAAAAAAAGGGATAACCAAACTTCCTCTAACTTTAATACTTGACAAGCTTATTGAAACGTCCAATAATTGAGCACAAGGTCCTATGCCCTAAATTTGGAAGATGGCAACAGGGAAAAAAAATAGTTATCATTAATAGCACACATCATAGAAATATCAAAAGCTTAAAAATAGCCATTTCCCAAATCATAAAAAGATATAATTATATCAGCAAAGAGTTAATAGTATATGTAGAATCAGCCATGACATAATGTAGAAAATGAAAAAAGACAGAAGGGGACATAATTCATATTCCTCTCGTACAAGTTCAACCAATCAAAACAGGAATATAAGACACATTAGGCTTCCATCATTTTCGCATCTTCCCCTATACTTTAAACAATGATAGAACGATGGAGAAAGATGTCTTATAATAGCTGAAATAGTGAAATTGTGTTGCAATGGCTGTCCATCTATTATTTATTCAATAATTCTATGTAGACATTTTTTTGGAACATAAAAAAGAGACATTGCCGACATACCGCCTCTTGATTGGATGATGAAGAGATATCCATGTGATGAAGCACATGATCCACCTCTTCATCACCCAATGTCGAGGCGCCACCTCGGCATGTCCCAAAAAAATGTCCATGTAGAAGAATTGTTATTTATTTTATTTCATTCCATTCCACCAAGTACCAAAGATAGGTCATTGGTAAAGCGGAAAACTTGATTTTGGGAATTCACTATTTCGTTCTTTTACGTTCATGTTGAAGATGTAAAAATCAAAGACACTTTTAAATATTGCTCCCATATATACTTTTTTGACATCACAAAACTTGCATGCTAAATACAACTTTCTACTTGTATAGATTAGTCATCAATTATCTGTGAGAAGGTGACGTTAATATAATTTCTAAAGATTAAATAGTTTTAATGTCCTAGAACAAAAGCTAAGTTATAACAGATTTAGTTAGCAATTACCTTGTAAAAATACTAAACGGTCATAATTAGTAATTTAAGTGAATCAAAAAATATTTTAGAACATTAACAAACTAAGCAAGTTCAAGGTTCTTCGGCATAAGATGAGGAGTTCTAGCATATTAAGCCTCCATTTGGGTTTCATTTTCTTCTCCTAAAACTCTACTTTTCATAATCAAACATTAATTTTAACAACGTATTTCATAAGACCCACCCTGCCCTACCCCCACCCAAAAAAAATAAAAATAAATAAAGAGGCTAAAGAACCAATGAACTCAAAAACCAGTTACCTTGTACAAGTATTACAATAATCATAATGAATAACTTGTGAAAATCAATACTAAGTATCTGACTCTATAATATGCTTCTTAAAATATTTGAAAAAGGCACAATTCACTATGCTACCCACCAAGTACGGTAAGAAAATCGGGTGTTAATTAACTTGCCAAAACCACAATCAGCTAAATATCAAGAAAAACAGCAAAGTATAAGAAACATTTTTATTTTATTTTTTATTTATTTATTTTTTGATATCCTCTTGATTTGACCTCCCTCCCAAATATATTAAAAACCTTCACCTTTCAGGCTCGCTAGACATAAACCTACAAATAAAAGGAAAAAATGTGCATGAAAGTATAAAGTAATATACGAAAACAGGATGATCATTTCTGCTCGCTAGACATAAACCTACAAATACCATAACAAAAATCACATTTGTCAGATCACTGCCTTCACTAACTCCTACCAAATGAAGGAAATCAACTAAGCTGTGAAGTTCCAATCTCACAAACAGAATGCTGAAACAAATATGCTCAGTATTTCATCCCATGGTCGGGGGAACTGATGAGCTATTTCATAAAGAAGTATTAATTGAAGTTTAACAAAATAAAAGTCACATCGTGCAACAAAGATGAAACAAATGTTCCGTTTCAATTTTTATTCAATTTTCGTAATATTTTACCTACTCTTGAAGAAAACACCTAGTGTATGATATTAAAAGTAATTTAATTACAAACCAAGATCTAACTCAAGTGGTAGAAGTGAAGCCTTACTAGGTCAATGGTTGCAGGGTCTTTGGTTTGGGGGTAAGGGTGCAAAAAAGTTATTTTTGAACCAAATTTAGCCACTGAGCAGTAAAGAAATTGTAGATTATTTCGAATTATAGCATATGAACTAACCTGAGATGGGAACTGTGACTTGAAGGCCTTGGACTCAATGTTATATCCCCCAGCTCCTGCTGCTTTATAGATTCCGTACATTAATTTCAGATCAATATCATATAAAAAGAGTCGCATCCCTTTATAGATCTTTTTCATTAAATCTCTCTTGCTAGCAGGCAGCCCAAGAACCCTATAAAGGTAGCAGTCATTTTTTGTCTGAGAACTGCACATAAAAATCATGCCCTTGCAGTCAGCCCTTTTCTTAAATTTCTTCTTGATGGATGATTCTGGCTTATCTTCAGCTCCAGAGGCCAATTTCTTGAAGCTTCTGCCTTCCAACTTCTTCTTTCTACGCCTCTGCATTGAATTCTTGACCTTCTCCTTTGAACTTGTTTCCAGTTTCTCTACATTACGCTCTTCAGCATTTTGCCCATCTCCATCTGCAATTTTTTTATCTTCTTTTGCAACATTGTCTTTTTCTTCTTTCATTTTATCTTTTTTATTATCTTCATCATTATCAATTGAATTTTCTTTCACCTTCTTTCTGCTCCTTTCCCCCGATTTCTTGGCCTTCTCCTTCCAAAGTGCTCCCATGTTTTCTTCATTACACTTTTCAGATTTTCCACTGGCTCCTTCAGCAATTTCTTTTTCTTGTTTTGCATTTTTTTCATTTTCTTCTTCTTCTGTAGCATCTTCTTCGCTATCTTCATCCTCTAAGGTATTTGTAGCATCTTCTTCACTATCTTCGTCCTCACAAGTATTTGTAGCATCTTTTTTAGTATCTGCATACTCTAAAATTTCATTTTCTTCATTCTCTTCTTCAGAAGTATCTTCTTCATCATATTGCTCCATTGAATCTTCATCTTCTTGACTATCTTCACCGTCTTCCTCCATCAGACATTCTTGATTATCTGCATCAGCTTCAGGAGTTTTTTCGCTGTTTTGATCCTCTTCTGTCACATTATGTCCATTCAGTTCTTGAATATCTTCATCATCTTCAATCTTTTGGATAATCACATTTCGTTTTTCATGCTCTGTTTCTTCATCTTCTTTATATCTAGTCACGTCAATTGATGTTGTTTCTGTATTTTCACTATGAGCAACACCCTTTGTTTGCTCCATCTTAGCAATCATTGAGTCCAATTTCTCTGTTTCAACTAAAGCATCTTGAGCAACTTCATTCCTTTTGGGGGTTCTGTTGGTGGTTAAAACTTTTTTCTTTCCTTTACGGGCCATTATCAACCTCTAGTGTTTCTGAAACACACATACACGGGATTGCATATGCTCATGTATATACAAGCACAAACACAAACACACATATAAACAACTTTTAGAATACAAACCCACCACATATGTGTTATTGAAGGGTATACATATAAAAAAGCAGATGAGAAGGACTTTGTACATGAACCATTAGATATTGGGATGCACATGAGCACTCATGTCTTATAGCAAATAAATATAAACCCGCCATATTAAAGGGTAAATCGAGAAACCCTAATTTCCAATTTGGAACAAAATTTTCAAACAAAAAAAATTTAGATTTTGAGTTCCAAATAATAAAATTCAAAAGCTGCGTCCAGAGGAGGAGATGTCCTCATCTTGGACTGAAAAATACCAAATCACATTTCCTCCCCTTTTACACCCCCCCCCCCCCCCCCCCCCTTTTTCCAGGAAGCATTGTCAAATTCTTGTGTTATGTTTAAACTCATTGAACAGACTTATAAATAAAACACAATAAATTTCATTCAAATTAAAATTCTCTACAATTTTTATGACGGGAATTCCCAATTGCATGCTTCCATAAATTAGCAGCAGCAAAATATGACCTACTTGAAAATTTTATATTACATTTCCAGAGAAACAATTTTGCTCAGTTTAGAATTACGAATTGATTTACCACGAAGTTCCAATTTCCTGAAGTGAAACAAACCATAATTTATTCAGGCTTCTAACAATATTTTCTAATTCAAATTCTTGTAGCCCTAAACCCTAATTCAATTAAAACAATTTATCCATAAAATCATTATCCAATGGTAACACAATAAAATAATTCTGGAAAACATTTGTTAATTTTTAGAATTAACGAAATGAGCATAAATCTAACCTCTTGTTGTGAAGTCGATTCAACAGAGTGAAAGACTCAATCTCTGCAATGGAGACATAAATCTGAAAAACCTTTAATTGAAGAAAAACTTGGAGAGCAAATAGGAAGCACTCGATTACGAAAATACGGACATACTATCTGGATCTAAATTTTTGTTTATCTGCTAGTGAACTTTTACATTTGTAAACTAGTTTTCACGGTGCGATGCAAGCTCATATTTCATTGGCAATGGCAAATTGGCAATTGTTAACTTTCTGATACAGAATAATAATGGCAAAAAAATCAGCAAAGAATAACAACAAATAACGACACTAAGTGAACAAATTTCATTAATACGTGATTCTAAAAATTATTATTCACTTCAATTTTTTTTTAATTCAAAAAATACTTTTTAAATAATATCAAACACACTTAAATATAAAATAACATTATGTTACAAAATAAACAATAATATTCAATTTGTTATCATCACATGTTATAAATTGTGAAAAACTTCCTTATACAAAACATTTATCGTCATATTTGTTAGGTTTTCATCGTCACCACATATCAATCTATATATATCTATATAAAAACAAATTATTTGCCAAAAATAACACGCACACACTTTCCCGCCAAATTGTACTTACTAAATTTGGAAAGATTTTGTCAAAAATACAAAAAATAAAAAATAAATAAAAACCGGTTGCATTTTGGAAAGTGTAATGATCGCAAATTTGAATCACACTTTTGAGCACTACATACATTTGTTCCAAAATAAAAAAACACCATTTTTAGCACTGTTATATATATATAAAATAAAGTTTTTATCAAAAATAACACACACACACTTTCCCGCCAAAATGTACTTTCTAAATTTGAAAAGATTTTGCCAAAAATACAAGAATTTAAAAAAAAATGATTGCATTTTTATTTTATTTTTTTGTGGTAAGAAACAGAATTTTATTGACAAAAATTTAGAAAGTTACAAAAAGCTTTGTGGACGAGTAGTCCAATAAAACGCTAGATTTTATGCTTAATCGAGAGTACATAAAGAACTTAGTGGATCTAATTGAAACAAAAAACTATCTAAAGTACTGAATAGATCAGCTGCTCTTACCCATAGGCCTGTGAAAAATAGGATTGAATCCCATATGTCATCCAGGTTCCTCTCAGAATTTTCAAAAATCCTCTTATTTCTCTCAATCCATATCGTCCAAGTTGCTGCCATGACTAGAAGTTTCCAGATCACCTTATTTTTTTCTTTGTTAACCCCGAAATTCTATTTGAGGATCAAATCGGCCCAGCGTCTGGGTAATGCACCCCATAAACCAAATGTATACATAATTCTATCATAAATTCCTTTAGCCCATTCACAATGAATCAGTAAATGGTCTATGATTTCATTATCTTTTCTGCACATGATGGGGAGACGCACCAATACGGCCTCTTCATTTGTAACATGTCACAAGTGTTAACCTTCCCCAAAGAAACCAATCATGCAAAAAATTTGACTTTCGAAGGAACCACACATTTCCAAATGAATTTGAATTGTGGGAATTTTGAGACCCCATACAATTGAGAAAGAGAATTCAAGAAAGATTTACATGAAAAAGATCCAGATGAGTGGCGAGTCCAAATCCGTTTATCCAAGGAGATTGGAAAGTGTAATGATTGTAATTTTGAATTACACTGTTGAGAAGTACATGTATTTGTTTCCAAAAAAAAAATCGTTTTGAGCACTGTTAAATTATATAAAAAATAATGGTAGTTAAAATTTTTTGTTTAAAGATAAAGAATGTGATGTTTTCGAGGTAAAAATTAATGATTGAAAAGTGGAGAGAAAAAATGTGTGATTAAAAAATAGTTTAAAAGCGTGTTGTTTAAAAATATTTTGTCAAACAAAGATGCTTCGTTCCAATTCAAAAAAAGGACAATTTAAATTATTTTTTTAAACAAATTTGTTTTTACTTAATAGGATGATTGATTTTAATATAACTATTAATCTTATTATGTATCCTAACTTTCTTTCTCCAATTGTTAAAAAGTGATTTGAAGAGAGAAAATGTGTGTTGTTCAAAAATGATTTGAGATTATAATATGACTCATACAGGGGGCTAAACATACCAATTTTTAACTAAACATTTTACCTTAAAAAAATAAAAAGTCAAATAAATCCAATTTATAAATTTCACTAGCCGCCGAATACACAAATTAAAATTTCACCGTTTCAATAAAATTTACAGAAATCAATTTACGTTAATCAATGATACCCTAAAAAAATAAGTATCTACTATACAAAAGTTAAAACGAGATGTTTAATAAATGAGCACATGATACATCATAAGAAAGATGGTTGAATTGGGAGTTCAATGCAAAAAACGGACTGCAATTCAGAGTTGTAGATCAAAAGTTATACACGTTTAAAGACAAATGACCTTTAAATCAAATACGGAATGACTAAATTAAAAGAAAAGTAAAATTGGGGACTAATAAAGGGTTAATAGTACAAAACGTCCCAACGTTTGACATGTATTGTGCAAAACGTCCCAACGTTTTGATTTTTGACGCTAAACATCCCAACATTTACAATTTTTTGTAGGAGACATCCTTTCTGTCAATGTTAACCCCATTTCACCGTTAACTTCGAATTGAACAGTAAATGTTTAACAGGAGCAAGGGCATTTTCGTCCAAATCAAAAGCAGCCCATTCATATTTGGGTAATTGGCACAAAACGTCCCTACGTTTGACACTTATTGTGGAAAAACGTCCATACATTTATTTTTTTGGCGAATAACGTCCCTATGTTTATTTTTTTTGCGAATAACGTCCCTACCTTTAAATTTTCTTGTTGATTAGTCCCCAAATTTTAATTTTCTTTCAATTTAGTCATTACGTATTTTATTTAAATGTAATTGTCTTCAAATGTGTATAACTTTTGATCTACAACTCCGAATTGCACTCCGTTTTTTGCGTTGAACTCCAAATTCAACCATCTTTCTTATGATATATCATGTGCTCATTTATTAAAAATTTCGTTTTGACTTTTGTATAGTAGATACTTATTTTGTTATAGCATAATTGATTGACGTAAATTGATTTCTGTAAATTTTATTGAAACAGTGAAATTTTAATTTTAGTGTGTGTTCGGCGGCCAGCGAAATTTACAAATTGGATTTATTTGACTTTTTTATTTTTTTAAGGTAAAATATTTGGTTAAAAATTGGTATATTTAGGCCCTGTTTGAGCCATGTTATAATCTCTAAAAACTTTTTGAATGTATGGACGTTATTCGCCAAAAAAAATGAACGTAGGGACGTTTTTCCACAATGAGTGTCAAACGTAGGGACGTTTTGTACCAATTACCCAAATTTGAATGGGCTGCTTTTGATTTTGACGAAAATGCCCTTGCATGTGTTAAATGTTGGGGTTAAATTTGACGAAAAGGATGTCTCCAACAAGAAAATGTAAAGATTGGGACGTTTAGCGTCAAAAATCACAACGTTGGGACGTTTTGCACAATATATGTCAAAGGTAGGAACGTTTTATGCTATTAACCCTATATATATATATATATATATATTGATGACCAAAATATGAGAACAAAATAAATGAACTTTTTTTTTTATAGTCCCATGGTATGAAATAGATGAAAAAGTAATTAAAGTGAAATGAATAATAAATTATGATATATACAACTAATTTACCAATATGTTTTAAAAGTAATGGTCGATACAATTTGGAATCATAACTAACATAAATAAATATTTTTTCATAAAAACAATTAAGTTTATAATCCACATTAACAGCATATCCAATGAGACATTGTCTAGATACAATGTCTAGTCATATTTTGACAAATGACAATAATTGCAAAAGTGACATAATTAATGCTAGACATTGTCTAGCACAGTGTCTAATTTAGGCTCTGTTCGGTTAGTAATTTTAATGCAAAAGTTTAATTTCTGCCAAAAGTTCTATTGTCCTAACACACGCCTTCAAATCTCGCAGATGAGTTTGTTGGCCACTGTTCATGTACACTAAATAAACCCACCCACACTACCCCTAACCTCCCCAACCATAGAAATTACAGATAATACTCTGGTCCCTTCCTCCCTCACGACTTCAACCGCATATGACACCCATTCCCCGCTCTCATCTCCGACGGTTACAGGCAAACAAAACCACCCGTCTCCGTGCCAGAAAATGGCATCATCGACGCCTCCCCAAGTAAACTGAAAGCCCATTCTTTATCATGTTTTGTCGAACTTCGGATGTTCTATTACGCCCATAGATCTGAAACTTGCTTCTCTCTAGAACGGTCGTGATTCCCCGTACAACACCCGTTACTCGCCTACGAAGAAGGCTGCCGGTGGTAAGGAAAAGGCCAGAGTAAACTTCAGCTAGGATGACCAGAAAAGATCCCTTTTTCCTCCAGCTTTGTACCGAGGAACACATGAATGGGCAACGGGCAGGATCCAGCCTGAAAAAGGAGGCATTCAAGAATGTTGCGATGGCTATCTCTCGTACGTTTCATGAAGATTGCAACGTCGCGAAGTGCTAGAATTTTTGGGCTCAGATGAAGATTTATTGGTCCTGCACATTGACCCTGCGTTCCGCAAGCGGACTTGGTGTCGACCCAGTAAACGAGTGCATTGAGGCTGACGACCAGTGGTGGGAGCAAGCGGCTCAGGTATGACTGCAATTTTCTCGACTACTCTTCTATATATTGATTAGCTTTGAATTAGCCCTACTGCAATGTCTTAAATCTCTATGCCATCATTTCCCAATTGAAATTGAGGCACATAGAATCCCTTCATATTTCGGTACAGAGTTAGTGTAGGCAAGATTAACATAGGCCAATGTCCGAATTCTGAAGTTCCTGCTTCATTTATTACATAAATAACAAAATGAATATACATGTTCTGGAAGTTGTGTTATTAGTCTGTAAGTTGCCTTTGGTGGTTGTACATGGTCCTTACATGTGCTGTTGCCCTTAATTTCCCAGGGTGTATGAATACAAATCTATCTAGGAAAACCATGTTCAATTTGGAAATGTCCATGTTTTGATTAAAGAAAATAAAAGGGGTGGCTTAGACAAAACCCACGTGTTTGTGCATGAATTTGATAGAGAATTGGAGAGTGTGTGCAGTAGTGAATTTCTGTGCAGTGAAAATTTGGTGGATTCCATAGATTTGTTGGCACATTTTGTGGTGGGGAAAATGGAGGCCACTGAGATTCAGTTTTGCCGTAATTCTGAATCTTCTTCGTCTCCTCTTCAATCCATGGACGATGATTGAAGAAAGAATTGATCATGATTTTCTTTTTTAATCCTTTCTTGATCAGAAATTGCTAAAAAAAAAAAAATAGCTAACCATGTTTAACTAGTATTGGTTTAAAATTATGTTTACACGGTCGAATTAATTTGACTTATCAAACATGCGATGCACTTCAAGGTGTAATATTTACACATTTAAAGATATCATATATTAATTTACAAGCATTTTGCATTTTTTTTATACATATTTTAGATTGTAATAAAAAAAAAAAATTGCATTTTTTTTTCTTGATTGTGGAATTCCAATGAATATTTTGTGCATAATACGGTGTAGAAGAAGTCATCAAAAATGAAATAAATACCACCTTATTTATATTGATGAATAAATAATTTTGGATTGTCATAAAAAATGTAGTCAGATATGCATGTTATTCTTGCTTAAGTTGTGTAGATGCGAGATTATATAGTGTCGGTGATGGGCTGCCAAAAAAATGCAAATTGGACGCTACCTTTGCCTTTGCTTACATTTTTTTCTGTCAGATTTTGTACATATGGAACATGCATATCTGACTCCATCCATTAGGTAGACATTGTGTAATTGTTTCATCATGCAACTTCACGTTCTTACATTATTTATAGAACTGTGTAATTGATAAGATCCTGCTTCATCATGTTTGCTTCACAGTACAAACCTGAAATTGTGAAGCTGAAAGGAAAGAACATACGAGAGATCATCCATTTTGGGGACATTCTATTCAAGAACGCTACAGCAACGGGAGAGCACATAGTGTACCCTGCTACGGCTGTAGGTTCCCACGTCCTTCCAGCTTTGGCTCGCCGCCTAGATCTGAATTACGGTCCTGTGCCCGAGGACCAGCGGTCATCCATTCTAGGCACAGATCCTACATTCACTCATTCGTCATTCCAATTAACTCCAGGAAGCAGGAGTAGTAGTGGTAGCAAACGCAAGTCTTTCGAGGTTGAGAAAAGCAATTATAGTGGAAAGAAAGCAATGGGTGGGTCACGTACCATGAGTGCCCTTGAGGAAGCATGTTGCGCGAAGATGGAAAGGGAGCGGGAGAGGGAGTTGGAGAGGGAGAGGGAGCGAGAGCGAGAGCGAGAGCGGGAGATAGGGGAGCAGGAGAGGGAGAGGGAGTCCTAGCGGGAGAGGGAGAAGGCGAGGGAGAGGGAGACTGAATGCCCGTCTATGGATTTGTGTTGGCCTCATCTTATAGATCTCTTCACGGAGAACAAGCAGCTGTCAACATACGATGCAACAATGTTGGGAAACAACGAACGTCAGAGGCGTATCTTCCTCGGGTGGCCAACCTTGGAACAAAAGATCGAGTGGCTCTCTTTCATGGAGAAGAGCGGTTACAAGTAGCAATAGTCCTCCCGTCCTTGAATGTGGTGGAAACTTCAAACTTTTCTATACACTAGATTATTTAGTTTGACTATGGTTAACTCTTTAATTTATCGACACCGGACGATGATCCATTTATCGTGTCCTAGTGTTTTCTTAAATTCGTAACTTTGTAATCCTATTATTGCGTTGACCAAAATGTTTAGTTCCACGCATACTTATAAATGGCTGTTACTGTTAATATAATTCAGATAAATGTTTTTGGGTCCTAATTAAACATCATTAATATAGATTTAAAATGGACTAATCATATGAAAACTGTGCATTAGCCGCACACTGATATGATTACAAACGTGGAAGTGAAAACGTCAAAATGTGAAGAACATTTGAATAGCAAATGTCATGTATAAATCATTCTGTAAACATTTTAAAATAAACCATGTGCTCACATGCAAAAAGTGACTTTTGGATCATTTTTGAATTGTCCTAGCATTTTATTGCCTGCCTATGTTTTTATATTGAATAATTGCAAATCTAAATTGTTTCCTCTAGATTAGGAACTTACATTTCCCATGTTAAGATTTATGTATTTTGTTCGCGTATGTTGTTGCCATTTTGCAGACATTATTTCATAGTGTGAGATATGTTATCACGATACCAATATTGTGTCGAAAAAAATGTTCTTGCAGTGAAAAAAAAAAAGGAAAAAAAAATCAAACTGTAATTTATATGGCCAAATGATGGCACCGGTATGCACATACAATATGTACGAAAATCCACAACATGTGTTCCAAGAACGTGTTTTTTATGCCACTACACTACATTGTACAATAATTTGTACACATATATATTGTCCATGTACATGTGACTCCATAGACAAGCATAGTATCAATCCAATTTGTCTTCTTTTCTCCCACTAGCTTTCGTATAAATTGGTACCATCATCTTTATCATGGGAAGTTGTCCACATTAGGGACTTTCTCATGCAATGGGAAATAATGCAGGGAGAATTGTCTATAAATTGGATGAAAGCATAAGAATTTGCTAGGAATATTTCTTGCAACATTTTAATCCCTTCAAGCCGTGAGGCAAGGTAAGCCACTTTTGCACTCTGCACATAATGACTTCATTTCTCCCGTATTTGTGTAACATGTGCATTTTATCTGCTTTCCAAAGAAAATGTGAGAAATGGAAGGTTATTCTCATGATAAATTGTGTCCTGTAGGCTAATGGACCTTGACCACGAGGAAGAAGTGTTGTTTGAAATTGCAAGGTTACATGAGGAGGACGCCTCGTGGATAGAATTTTGTGCGCTTCACTGTCATATCGCGCAATATTATTTCCACCGCAATGATCGAAACAGGCAAATAAATAACTACACCTCCTATGGGAAATACCTAGTCGAACGCGTCTTGAACCAGAACAGTGGGGATGATTGCTTGCAGCTGACAAGAATGCGCCCGTCGGCATTTAAGAATTTGGTTTGGTGTCTACAACATCACTATGGGTTGGAGGATTCTAGACACATTTCTACTGAAGAAAGACTTGATTTGTCATTATTCATCCTAGGTCATTCGGTTGGGATTAGGGTTGCTCACTTATTGTTTTGCCACTTGATAAGTGTGTTTTACACACTTATTTAGTTCCTAAATTAGCAATTTAATTGACAAATTGAGCAAATATCTACTTATAAATTGTGTTTATCTTATACAATTAGGTACAAACTCAATTGGAAAGAAAATGGATAAGATTGGAGAGCAATTGAGCTTAAAGAGGAGCAAATTTGACGTTCAATGACCAAATTGAAAGAAATCAAAAGTTTGAGGACTCAATTGCAACATCCCAAAAAGTTGAGGACCAAGGTTTACTACTCAAATTCAAGGAGAAAATCACAATAGAAAGCAAAATGATTTCTTAATTGATGAATTTGAGTGAAAATAGATCAATCGCACACAAAAAGTAAAGTTGGGGACCAAAGTGCACAAGTGTCAAAAGTTGACGACTGGGGTTGCAAAATCAAAGTTGAGGGACTTGGTAGCAGTTTAAAATCTGATTTCATCTTTTTCCACAGAATTATTGAGCTGGGCACGTGGATCAAGAGAGAAATAGAGTTTGGGGACCTTTTTGCACACCTTCCAAAGTTTTGGGGACTAATGTTGCAATTTCCTAGGTTTTAAAGTTAAAACCTGATTTTTTGACACTGCTGGATGTCTTCTTCTTCACTTTTTTTTTCTTTCCCAGCCGCTGGTCCGCTTCTTCCTCTTCTTTTCTTTTTTTTTATTTTTATTTTATTTTCTTTATCTTTTCTTTTTCTTTTCTTTCAACTACTTCATAAATCTTGGGGAACAAATCAAGAGCAAGGAGAATACATCTAAAGTGGTGAAATATTTGGGGAAATCATAGCCAAGCTTTAAAAAGGGTTTTATCTATAACTTTGTATTTTCTCCATTATTTTGTCAAAATTGCAATGTATTGTTATAAATATTCTCATTTGTATCATTTATATAACATGGGCTAATTGATTTTGTCGGGATTTATGGTAGTAGTTTAACCTATTTTTGATTAATTTTAATATTTGCTATTTGATGATTAAATGCTTATTTCATGTGTATTTATTATTGAGATTATTTCATGTGTTTGATTGATCACCAAATATATGTTTTGTGGAGTGTATGATAATCGAGAGATATTGTGCATTTTAGACCAAATAATAAATGCTCTAGGTTCTTGTTAAGGATAGAGATATACCTTAAACCCTAGATGATCCATTGAGCTATTTTCACAAAGAGTTAATGCAATTGATTGTGTTTTAATCGACATAGAGATATAGTAGGTTAAACCAATTGATTAGGGTTAATTTCACTCGAGAGAGGTAATTAGCTAAACTTGGAAAATCGGGTCTAACATTGTAAATGAGTAATTTGTTAATTTGCATGTTGAGAAATTAATTAGGCGACAGTTAAATGAAACCATGAATCCCAACCACGTTTTCCTCAAAGATTTTCAAGTATTTTTATATTTCCATCTTTAGTAGACTTTTAGTTATTTTCCAAAAGCCATCTTTAATTGTGTGTTTTATTTGTTAAGATTAAATTAACTAGAGTATAATAGAGTATACATTCCTCGTGTGATCGACAATCCGGACTCAAAAAGTCCACTTTATTACTTGTACGCGACTCGTGTGCTTGCGATACACTATTTTGAGCGAACACCACTCAACTTCAATAATTCATGCGCACTTTCACTACGTATTAGAAAAACTAGAGAGGTTATCTGCTGACATGATAAAGCCGCATTCACAATACTTGCAAGGGCATGGTGATCATGTTCCGACGAATCCACGACATTTTGCATTTCAGGTGAATAACTATGTTTTAACCAAAAGCTTTCCCTAAACTTCCCACTTGTGCTATCGTTTCACACCCAGTTACACTTGCCTTGTGAATATTTGTGTGTACTAGAATTGCATTGGTGCCATTGATGGTACGCACATCCCAGCGGTCCCACCGGAAGGAGAGAGTGAGCGGTTTCGAAAATGTCACAGCGTACTCACGCAGAATGTTCTGGCTGTTGTGGACTTCAATATGTGCTTCACATTTGTAGCTGCTGGGTGGGAAGGTTCTACCCATGATAGCAGAATGTTGAATGCAACAATGGAAAATTCGAGTAGCAACTTCCCTGCCCCAGCATTTGGTAAATACTATCTCGTGGATTCTGGATTTGCGAACAGAGGAGGATTCCTGGCTCCCTACAAGGGACAAAATACAAGATACCATATGCAAGAATTTCAGAGAGTCGCATCATCCAGAGCTCGACAACCTAAAAATCCACAGGAACGATTCAATTACCTACACTCTTCATGTAGGAATATTGTGGAGCTGTCATTTGGTGTGTTGAAGAAACGTTTTTTAATACTACAGAGGATGCCTGAGTACGAATTCAGATCCCAACAATCAATAGTCCTAGCCACAATGGCAGTGCACAACTATCTTCGAAAAGTTGACACTCTCGACCCAGGCTTCGTTGCGGATATGAGGCCCGATTACACCCCAATGGAACCGAACATTTCACCCGATGAAGACGATGCAAATGGAGGACGTACGGCTAGGCACAAGCGTCGGGAATGGGAAATATTTCGCGAAACTACTACACGTCAAATTTGCGAATCTTGAGTGTTTGTTTGAGGGAAATGGTTGTGCACTTATTTATCGGTGCGAATAATGATTAATCAACTATGGGATTGTTTTTGCGTCTTCCCTGAATCTCTGTCTTGTACATGTCGAAATAAGTCCATTTTTACCAAGCACATTTTCATGTTCAAATATTTTTCACTTTTTTTTTTTCGGATTTCATATATGTATATATATGAAATATATATACATGTGTGTGTGTGTGTGTGTAATTGTGTCATCCTATCGAGTTCAACGTGTACAAAAAAAAAATTAAAAAACAAAGGAAGGTTCCGTTAAACACAAAAAAATAAAAAAAATGGAAGTTCCGGAAAAATTTTAAAAAAAAATACCCGGAGAAATAATAAGTCCTTGTTGGTCGGATTTTATATACATGCTTATATGTGTGTGTGTGTGTGTATAATCCTACCCATTTCAACGTCAAAAAGTAAAAGGCAGGTTTCAAAAAAGAAAAGAAAAGAAATAATTGCATGTTCCGGAACCAAAAAAAGAAAAAAAATTCATATATATATATATATATATATATATATATATATATAAAATCCCAACCATGTCGACGTCAAACGAAAAATGAGTAAAAAGAAGAAGTTCTCGTAAACCAATACAGAAGTCCATGTCTGAAAATAAAAATAATAATAAAAAAAAGCAAAAAAAACCACCAATAAACCAATACAGAAGTCAAGGGGTGTTTTGTCCATTTCCACACCAACATGCGGGGCGCACATCTATGAGACATGGAATATATCAGGCTCCCTGTCACACATGTCTCTATCTATGGTCAATTCATCACTTTTTGCATGCATTCCAGTTGAATTAATTCGTCCGATGATTTTAATTCAGACGCCGAACAGAGGCTTAATATTTTTTATCCAATTAAACATTTATATGTTTCATTTTTTCTTAAAATCTAATAATAATTTATCACGTATGCACAATAAACATTGTTGCATTGGAATTTTTTTTTAATTTTAATATCAATGTCTTTGCCTCATATACATAATAGATATTGCCCCATCAGAGATGCTCTAACTTTGCACATAATAATGAACTATTCATCTCATTCATAAATATATATTCAAATTATGATATAATCTTCATATTAAAATTTTGAAAAAAAAAAGAACAATATATATTGTATTTTACATACATTAAACTATTATTGAATTAAAAATAAAAAAAAAAATAAAAAAAACACATCCCAAAATGAGCTCCTCATAACTTCGGCCACAACTCTAGTCTTCCTCAGCCGACTTCACACAAACACTCTCATCTCCCTCACTGCCGCCGACACAAGACCACACAAACTCTCATCTTCCACGTTGCCGACGACACCTACCAAAGATGCATGCATTTTCTGGCATAATGTAATGATACGTACAATATTGTTTATTGATTTCTGTGTAGGAAAGAAGAAAAATGGGGATGAAAATATATTAATAGATGGAATTAGGAAATGGGAAGGAAATGAAATATGGTGCGGCTAAATATTCCATGAAATCTGATGGGGAAAAATAAAATGACAAAAAAAAAAAATTTAAATCATTTTGACATGTCCATTTATTTAACATACCACTTGTTGAGACCCTGTCCAAAATAAGCCCAATGGATCACCAGTGAGGGCTAAATAGAGGCCCAACGGGCCTTAGCTTATGACCCAACGTTGGGGTTTATCTTTGGGTCAACTGTCGAGGTGGAACACCGCGGGGAACCTCTCTATTCAAACCAGTTTGTAACAAGCCGAGGTACCCTGTGGTAACGCCTCGGATATATGATGGGACAACAGAGAGTGTCAGAAACGTACAGCTTTCCCCAGCTTACTGTGGCCAGATAAAATGTTTCCTTTATGAAAGATATGACAGGCGCCCATCCTCTACCGAAAGTAGCAATGATTACTTCCAAGAAATTGGTTTACCTCTCCAAGGGCTAGGGTGAAGACACGTGTAAAGTCCATCACGTGTCGTCATCTAAGACTATAACTTCTCCTATAAATAAAGCACTCTTGCCTCCAAATAGGGGGTTGGTAATTCAATACTCTAACTAAATATTTCTTTTCTCACTTCTTTTTCTCTCTTTTACACACTTATATTTTCCGTACCCAACTTATATTTGCTTGAAATGAGTTCTGACTTAGGCATCGGAGTGCAAATGGGAGTCACATCGGCCCCCTTTGCAAGCTGCTTGTTTGTCATAGTGCGCAGGAGATCCACGTGTTCAAGAGGGAGGAGCTGAGACGTGTTGATCCAGGATCCTACCGAATTTTGTGATCAACATTTTGGTGCCTTCTATGAGAAACCACACTTCTAACCACTAAATCACGTAACAAAAAAGCTACGCAGAACCTTGAAAAGGGACGGACAACCTCTTGGAAAAGAGTGAAAAACTACGAAAACCTTGGAAAAAGGAGGAGAACCCCTTGAAAAAAGTTGGAAACTTTGAAATATAAGTTTGTTAACCTTGAAAAGGGCTTAAAACTTTGAAATATAAGTTTGTTAACCTTGAAAAAGGTTCAAAGCTTTGAGATACAGGTTCAAGAATTGCTATAGACATGAATGAAAGTGATAACGATGTCAACCCTCGAAGAAACAGAGGGAAACAACACAGTGAGGATGAAGCTTCTCAGAGACCTCTTGAAGACATAAATGAGGGGGTGGCCTAACCTAACCCTCCACGTCGACACCGGAATCGTCGAATGCTTCGAGATATGACACGCATGGAAGCCCAGATATTGGAAATGCAAAAACAGAAGATAGAACAAACTGCTGCGATGAATGCCTATATGGCTAGGGGATACGTTATAAACGAACCCATGATGCCCCCGCAGTATTCGCAGCCACATTACTCACCATCTTATGCAGCCACTGCCTCGTATTATTACTAGGATCCGCAGGCATATGTCGAGGTGGAATCTGTTCCTTGCGACAAAGAAGATCCGGTGCATGAAGCACCAAGAGAACAAGGTCAACCACCTATTAACCATAGGGAGGCTTCGCCCTCAAATTCTGGCAGCGTTTTTAGCCTAATAGGGGGACTATTCAGGGGTAGAAGAGGAGGCCAAATTGATCAAGGTCGGTATAATGCGGCTGTGCCTAAAAATAGGCAGGAGCGACGGGCTGAAGAAGCCCTTTCGTGGAGCCAAATACCTAAAGATAGATATGATGCAATGGCGGAAAAATTGAGCCCCACACATGAGCCTAGAAATAGGCGGGAGAGAAGAGCAGAAGCAGCTCAGACCCTAACTCAGGGTGGCCTTCCAACCTTTCAAAGGCCAAACTAGGGACGAGTTTTGCCACCGCGGGGGCAGGATTACCTTCAGCCACCCCATGACCAATACTATGACGCGATGAATTCTGACCACGGTGAGAACAGTGAACTGCCATCATACGAGCTGGATGATGAAGAGGAAATAAGCCCCTTTACGGAGGGCATCCGAAGGTGCCCGGTGTCCCATGACTTTGAAATTCCAGAAATAACAAAGTACTCTGGCAGAGGTGACCCTAATGATCACCTATTAAATTATCGCGCCAGTATGGAAATAGCCGGAGCCACTCTGGCGCTGAAGTCCAAAGCCTTCGCTTTAACACTTGAGGGAAGTGCAATATGGTGGTATAAAAAACTCCCTCTTGGTAACATCCATAGTTGGAGAGATTTGAAGGCAGCCTTAAAAAATGGCTTTGTTTCCTCCAGGCCCGGCCAGCTCCCACTTCAACGCCTTCAGGATTTAAGGCAAGGAAGGGAGGAGTCTTCGAAGAGCTACCTAGCTACGTTTACAGAAGAAATGTACATTTGTGAAAACATCACCAAGGCGGAGATGTTTTTTGCGTTGAAAGGAGGCCTAGACATGACAAGCATGTTTTGGAGGGATGTCCGAAGCAGAAAATCGAGGGATTACAATGCCCTGGTAGATTTGATGAAGGAGGAGATCGTCTCATAGGAGATGGATAGGGCCAGGGATAATCATCCTCAAGGGAGATACAATATTGGATACCCCAATGAAGCGAACCAGAGGAAAGGAGGTAACAAGGACAGGTTCGACAGTAACCGCGGTGGTGCGCCACGTCCGTTTTCGGGAACTGGATCCAGTTATGCGGCTGAGATTACGAAGCCTATCCCTAATTTAGACTCTACTGCACTTGCCCCGAATCCTCCCATGGCCCTTGGAAGGATAGAAGGTAGCCGAGGTGAAAAACAACCCATGATTGAGGCCTACTGTGCGTACCACAGATATTTTGGCCATGCAACGGAGGATTGTAGGGAAATCCACATGTTGGCAGACCAAAAAGCATAAGGAAGGAAGGGAGGTTATTTTGTTCCCGAAAAAGGAAAGCCGTAGAGGCCAAACAACCAAAAGTTCAATCGAGCTGATAGGCGAGCTCCATGGAAAAACCCTACAAAAGAAAGGGTCGATGGTCGTCAAAGAGATAGGAGTAAGGATCGAAATGACCCCCTGGCACGCGATAAAAACATAAGGGAGCCGCCTATGCCTGTAAATGATCCGTCGATCCGCGAAATTGATACTATATTAGGAGGCCCCTATCCGAGTGGGAGTACCAATAACTCCCCAAAACGATACATCAGATAGGCTAAACAGCCCGCTAACGTGAACTATCACATCCATTCGCATTCTGCTGGGATGTCCAGGACAGAACCCATCACATTTACCCAGGGCAACTCTATTGGGGTGCACTTCCCGCATAATGATGCATTGGTTATTCGGGTGGTGGTGGCTCGGAATGGATTGTCACAGATGCTGGTGGATGACGGTGCTTCGGTGAACGTAATTTATGGGGTAAATTTTGATAAGATGGAGATTAGTACCCCACTTATTCCAGCCCCAGATCCAATATATGGGTTCACTGGAAACATCATAACTCCCAGAGGATCCATAACCCTTATGACGGAAGTAGGGCAGGCTCCAACTCTCTCTAGAATACCCATGGAGTTCTTAATTGTGGACAAAACCTTCTCTTATCACGGCTCGATTGGGAGGCCTGGTCTCATTGACTTAGGGGCTGTAACTCATACGAAGTATATTTGCATGAAGTTCCCAACGAAGCATGGTATAACTACTGTTAGGGGAGCCAAACTGAATCACGGGCCTGTTACACAAATGCTATCCGAAAGTTTTAAGATCGGAGCGTAAACATGATTAGTGATGTGGCACTGGCCGAGGCTGCTCCAGACCCTGAAAAATTGGGTGAAAGGCCCACCGAGGGAGAAGATGTCACAATGACACCGGAAGAGGATCTGGCAGATTTGGACCCAAGAATGACCGGAGAGAGTTGCTCTATCCCATCTGAAAGGCTGGAATGCTTCTGTGTTGATCCATATGATCCAATCAAGGAGTTGCATATCGGATTAGATTCGCCAGCTGAATACAAAGATCAACTGAAAAGCTTTTTGCTCGGAAATCTTGACGTGTTCGCATGGAAACACGACGACATGATCAGAATTGATCCTAAATTAGCTTGTCACAGACTCCAACTTGACCCAAGAAACCCTGGACACAGGCAGAAGAGGAGACCAATAAGTTCGGATAAATATGAGGTCTTGAAAGAAGAGGTGGCGAGGCTATTGAAAAATGGCTTCATCAGAGAATCTCGGTATCCGAAGTGGGTGTCGAACCCTGTTTTAGTTCCCAAGCAGAATGGGAAGTTGAGAGTATGCATTGACTTTTCAAATTTAAACCAGGCATGCCCAAAAGACAGTTTCCCTCTGCCTCAGATTGATCAATTAGTTGATTCCACAGCAGGACATGAGATGTTGAGCTTTATGGATCCTACTCCAGGTACAATCAGATCCCCATGCATGAGTCGGATGAGGAGCACACCTCGTTTATCACGGACAGGGGACTCTATTGTTATAAAGCCATGCCGTTCAGTTTAAAAAATGCAGGGGCCACCTACCAGAGGTTAGTAAATCATATGTTTGCGGAACAATTGGGAAGTACCATGGAGGTGTATGTCGATGACATGTTAGTCAAAAGTATGGCCTCCTCAGAACACGTCCGCCATTTATCACATTCCTTTGATATATTGAGAAAATATCGGATGAAGCTTAACCCTGTAAAGTGCGCTTTTGGGGTCGCGTCTGGGAAGTTTCTGGGGTTCATGGTGAACAGGAGAGGGATATAAGCCAATCCGGATAAGATCAAAGCTTTACTTAACATGCGCTCTCCTCGGAGCCCAAAAGAAGTGCAAAGCTTAACAAGAAGAATCGCTGCTTTGAGTCGATTCGTCTCTAAGTCCACTGACAAATGCTTGTCGTTTTTTAAGGTCTTGAAATGGGGGAAATGATTTCAATGGGTACCAGAATGTGAGCAAGCTTTTTCCGACCTCAAAGCGTTTTTAGGACGGGCCCCCCTATTGTCAAAACCAAAGGTTGGCGAACTACTCTCTCTTTATTTAGTCGTGTCAAAGGAGGCTGTTAGCTCAGTGTTGGTCAGAGAGGAGGATGAGAATCAGTTTTCGGTGTATTATGTGAGCAAAGCCATGGTAGATGCAGAAACACGCTACCCAGATATGGAAAAACTTGCTCTCGCATTGATTACTGTGGCTCGCAAACTCCGTCCCTACTTTCAATCGCACTCCATACATGTTCTCACAAACTTTCCTATGAGATCGGTATTACAGAAACCAGATGTATCTGGAAGGTTAATGAAATGGGCGATAGAAATTAGCCAATACGAGCTGCATTATGCGCCTTAGACGTCTATAAAGGGCCAAGTGTTAGCAGATTTCATAGTTGAGTTCACGCATCCACCTGAGGTTGAGATGATTGATAGCATGGATAATAGCCTTGAGTGGAAGCTGTTCGTTGATGGGTCCTCCGCGGAAGGAAGATCCGGGGCGGGGATACTATTGGTGAGCCCAGAGGGACACAAGCTGCATAGCGCTATTCGCTTTGGCTTTAGGGCCTCGAATAATGTTGCAAAATATGAGGCGCTCCTAGCTGGATTAAGGCTTGCAAAAGCTCTAAAAATTAAGTCAGTAGTGGCAAACAGTGACTCGTAGCTTGTCATAAGCCAATTTAATGAACAGTTCTCTGCCAAAGAGCCAGCCATGATTGCATACTTGAAGAAAGTAAAGGACTTAGCTGCCCACTTCGAAAAAATTGAACTGCTTCATATTCCCAGAACTCAGAATTCATATGCAGATGCTTTGTCTAAACTAGAAAGCAATAAGGATGCCGAGCTCCTCGACATGGTGCCAATTAAGCATTTGTCGATCTCTTCCATCGAACAGGGAGCAGAGATTTTTGCAATAGAAGAAGAAGGTTCTTGGATGAATCCTATTCTGGCATACTTGAAGCACCAAACTCTACCAGACGAGGCGAAAGCAGCTCGAAAACTGCAAAGGTATGCCGTAAATTTTGTCCTCTTGGATGATCTGCTCTATAAACGAAGCTACACCTCTCCTTTGCTGCGATGCGTTGGGCCGGAGAAAGGACAGTATATAATGAAAGAGATACACGAGGGCATACGTGGAAACCACGCCGGAGCATTATCATTGGCTCGAAAAACCCTCAAACAAGGATATTTTTGGTCAACCATGCGAAATGATTCCTATAGCTTCGTCCGCAGGTGTGATAAATGTCAGAGGCATGCAACCATACCGCATCAACCGCATCACGAATTGACCGTGGTAACTAGTCCCTGGCCTTTCGAGAAGTGGGGGGTCGATATTATTGGTCCTATGCCCCGAGGCACTAGTAACAATTGTTTTGCAATAGTGACAATTGATAAATTTCACCAAATGGGTCAAGGCGGAACCCTTGATGAGGATCACTGAAGCCAACACTTCCAAATTCATCTGGAAGAACATTATGTGCATGATGTGATCCGGACCGGGCATCGAAGGGCGAAGTTGAGCCATCGGCAATATGATAGTGATCTACATGCAAAACGGAGCAAGTTCCGTGTTGGGGTCGAGCCGAGAAGAGGGACGGATCTAGCCGAATCAAGAAAAAGAAGTAATTTGAGCAGAAAATACTTTACGGCCGTAAAAGAGGATCTTCACGGTCGTAATACATATATTCACGGCCGTAACACTTACTATCACGGCCGTAACAAATAATCGAATGAAAATGCAAAATTTCAGCAGAACCAGGCTTACGGCCGTAAGGCTGAAATTCACGGCCGTAACTAATAAATTAGATTTATGATCAGAAAGGCCATTACGGCCGTAAAAGGATTGTCACGGCCGTAACTGGGTAGCGGCCAGATTTTTGCGAGATTTTAATTATTTTATTTCCTTTTTGGTTTTTAGGTTATTTTCCTATTTTAGAATTTTAGTCTAATTAGAATTCTATTTTGTGTAAATTAGATACTAGGTTATTTTGCTTATTTATATTCTTTCCATTCATTGTAAAAACACAAGTTTGAGTTTATGAATAATATTTGAGAGAGGATTCTCCAAATTGAAAGGTTGAGTTTTTTCCCTTTTGTTTCGAACTTATCAAAGATCCGTTCTTTGTGGCGTTCACCCAACGAACTTATCAAGGAATTGACATCCCTTGTGGCGTTCACCAATCTTGGTTCTTCAATCCGCATCATCAATTAATTGCGTCGTGATTGTCGGGTCAAGGTTTTACCGTCAAATCTATCTTTTAATTTCCGTTTCTTTATTCGTGTTCTTGTTATTTTCGTATCAGATCTGATTTAGATCTTTCCTAGGGTTTTAAATTTCGTTATTCCGCGTTTTCGATGAGATTCCCCGACTGGGATCTCATCAATGCAGGTTTGGAATACAGCACTCGTTGGTTAGTGACAACGCAAAACGGTTCAAAAATAGAAGTATTGATTAATTATGCAATGATTTGGGAATCTGTAAATTATTTTCCTCTCTCCATCATCCACAAGCAAATGGGCAAGTTGAAACCGTAAAAAAAACCATAAAGAATGCCCTAAAGGGGAAACTGGAATCAAAGAAGGCTGCATGGGTAGATGAACTCCCGCAAGTGTTATGGGAACTTCGTACTACTACGCACACCGCAACAGGGGAATCGTCGTTCTCTATGGCGTATGGCTCCGAGGCGGTGTGCCCAATTAAAGTTGGGGTGCCTACCCTTCGTCAAATCCATTATGACGAGGCGATAAATGAGGAGGCTCAAAGGGCAAATCTGGATTTCCTCCTGGAAAAACAGAGTGACTCCCAGGTGATGTTAGCCAGGTACCAGAAAAAATGGCCCGCTACTACAACAAAAGGGTGAAAAATCGGTTCTTCAACATTGGGGATTTGGTTCTTAAGAAGATCCTTCATTCTACTCAAGAACCAGGAGTAGGGACTCTAGGTCCTAATTGGGAGGGCCCTTATAAAGTCACTGTCGAGGTGGTACCCGGTACATATATGATCGAAGGCCTATCTGGGGTTCCTTTGCGTAACCCCTAGAACACAGATCATCTTCGTCGCCATTTTCAATAAAATCAAGTTCCCCTTGAATGATTATAACGTCTCCACATAATCTAATGAAAATTTGAAGCGAGTTACGTTAAAAATTGCATCAAGTGCTCTTCGTTAAACATTGCGGATGTTAAAAATGCTAAAGTTATTTTTGTTCATGAGAAAGTATAACTCTACCTATGGTAGTCAAGCAACAGTAAAATGATGACAGTACTATACTTGAACTTCATCAAACAAGAGACTCTTATAAGCCCGCACTGCGTCTTAGCTAAAAGTAGTAAAACTATCAGCAACAGCTCGTGATAAAGTGTCTATCTGGTCAGACATAACCAGCAAACATAAATGTCTTAAGCTGCTTAGCTCTGAGGGACTATCAAGTATACAAGGCATTTATTAAGTACACAAAGTGTTTAGAGAGCTCACATTCTTTATGTCATACAAACCAAAAAGTTTCTACCATACAAGTGATGGATCTCACAAAATAATCAAAATATTGAGCTAATGGAATAGTTACATTGTTTCAAAACCAATTGTTACATTTCAAATACACTTCAAAATTTGAGGAATAAAAAAGAGTGAGTAATATACAAATATAATAAAGGATCATTGGGGAGGGACATCTTCTGCAGAGTTTTCGTCAGGAGCTTTCTGATGAGGGTCAGCAGGATCATCAAAGGAATCACCTTTATCTGTATCCTGTGGTTCGGGGTACAAGGCCTCAATGTGGGAAAGATCCAAGGTAGGGAAAGCTTCCTTCACGTCCCCCAAAGCTATCCTGGCCCCCATATTTCCAAAAACTCTCTGCACAGCCTCATATTCAGGCGTCTCTTCAAAAGTTTCTTTGAAATTCTGGATTGCCTCGGACAGCTTGGCACTCAAAGCTTCTTCCACCCGTGCCGCAATGGTCTGCTCCAGAGCCTCCGTGATCCTGGAGTCGATGTGCTTTTCCAAAGAAGCATAATCCTCCTCTGCTTTTCACCGGGCCTCCGCCTCCCTCTCCAGTTTCTCAGTGACTATTTCCACCTCAGTCTCCAGCTTAGCTTTGGCCGCATTGGCTACTGTCAGAGCCTTGGCTGTAATGGATTGTGCCCGGTTGGAGTCATCAAGTTTTTTACACATGGCCGCCACATCCGCCTCGGAAGCATGAAGATCATGCTTGAGCTTCTCTTTGTCCTCTTGGAGGCGTTTGGTCGTAAGCTTGTCGTCCGAAGAGGCCTTGCGAGCGATGGACAGATGCTCCTTAAGGTCGTTGATCTTTTTAGCATATTATTCGAGTGGCGAAGGGCTGTTTCAGCCTCCTTCTTGTCCCACTGTGCCTCAAGAACAGAAGATTCTACCTCATCGATCAACGCCAGAGCCCTGACATTCATGGCCTTGGACGCAAGCAATTTCTGGGCTGGTGGGACGCTGGAAGAAAAAGCAGACCAGCCTTCTGTCCAGAACTGTCCTTTGGCCAATGCAGCTCTAGCAGGTGGAGAGTCGGGTGATTCAAGGAGATTAGGATCGAAGGCCACATCCCTGGGAAGGACGCTGGATTTAATCCGAGCAAGCTCGTCAGCCACCACTTGGGTCACCTCATATTGCAGACCCGGAACAGATATCTCAGGCTCTCCCATTGGTTCAGATAATTCTGGCGGAGGAGGAGGAAGTTTTAAAGAAGCCTCTGTACCCCTCCTCAATCTTTTCAAAGGAAGGACTTCCTCCTCTGAAGCGGACTCTGTGATGTCCTCAGAGGAAGTGTCTTTGACGGTGCCCTTCTTGGTTACCCTCTCTCCCCTGAGGATCCCTCTTTCTGATATTTTTCCCTTCCCCTTAGGAAGGCCTCTTTGGGGACCACCCTCTTCAATCGTGACTGGTGGTTGGGGGCCAGCAGGTAGCGAAGTGGGAGGCGGCATCAGGGCAGGAAAAGCACCCTCTGGCTCCGTAGTGGGCACCTCAGACACTTGTTTGGCCACCTCCCCATGGAGAGTGGCCAGTACTGATTTCTGTCTTTTTTCCACCTCGCTGCCTTGACGGAGAAGTGGAGGGACCTTCTTGGACATAAGCCCCTTTAAAGAAATTTTGGGAAAGTCCCTGGAACCTGCTAAGGTTAAGAGTAATTAATCTTAACAGATTAAAATCTCGGATAATAGTTAAGGCAAAACATGCGACTTACCCATGGATCGCATAAGACCGTGCTTGACGAAAGCTTATTTTGCTGAATAATTTTTTGAAAAGTGCCTTTGAAGGCAAAGAGAAGCCTCACCAGCAGTAACTCCGTGTCGAAAAGCAAGGAGGCGAAGGTTGGCCCTGAGGTAATAAATAAAACAAGAAAATGTGTCATATTATGACCAGGAGAGGAGAAAGTGAATAATGCATCTATAGAAAAATAATAACGACAAGTAATCATAACACATGATGATGGCGGTATTGGTGATAAATGAATGAAACAAAGTAAAACTCACGCGGAGAGGAAAGAGTTCGAGGAACGATGATCTCAGGAGTAGGGTCTACAGGCGAGCTTTGCCACTCTCCTGTGACCCAGAACCAATGGTTCCTCCAGTTTTTTATGGAAGTGGGGTGCCCGGTAATGATGGGAGGAGAAGAATCTCGGGAGATAAGTAGTACCAATCTTTCACGTCGGCCCTCGAATCCTTGTCCCTTTTGACGGACTTCTTCAAGGTGTACAAGGTGTGGATTATGTGTAGGGAGATGGGAGAATCTGGATTGACATCTTGCCACACCATCCAAGTACCAACTGCTTGCGTCCAAAAGTTCGGAGCCACTTGATAAGGGCACAGGTTGTAGCTCCTAAGTAGTGCCCTAAAAAAAGGATGGAGTGGGAGTCTCATCCCGCATGACAGAGCGTCATAGAAAATTGCTACATGACCTGGCGGAGGGTTGCAGGGTCGGCAGGAGGGCGTCGGATGCACCAGCTTGACCTCCTCGGGCAACCTAAACTTTGAGGGGGTGCCCGTCAAATCGATGCTCCAAATTTTGGATGCTATTTCGCTACTCTCCGAAGAATCAGGGTTTGGTTTAGGATTCATGTGGTACCCCGACACCATATTCACATAATCCACCCACTCCTCGACTTGTGCGATTTCCTCTTCAGATAACCCCATTTCCTCTCTATGCGCCCAAAACGGGGCCCTTGCACCTAAGTTAGGGTCCTGCGAGTTGGACGAGGAGCCAGTCATTCCTTCTCTCCCCATATCTCTATCACGTTTACTTTGGAGCTCTCTCAGCGAGGACTCCTCCTCAGTAGATAAGTGGGCCATGTAAGGTTGGTTCTTCTCTTCTTCGCTGTCAGAATCATCCAAATAAATTATACTACTGCATTTCCTGTTCCTCCTCTTAATTTGCTCTATAAAAAAGCGGGAGCTAAAAACCGACAAGGAAAAAGGGCAGAAACCTCTGATAGGGATCGCCAGTGCCACTAACTCCTATGAACCCATTCCCTCAATTCTTTCCATTTTTCTCAAAAAAATCAAACTTACCCGGAGGAGAGCGAAAATACGAAAAAAGAGTTTTCAAATGAGCACTCAAGGGTTTGAAACAAACAAACACAAAACAAAAAACAGTTACCTGAGAGGGGTACGAGAGGCCTCATGCTCCAATGAATAAAGCGCCAACGGGGGGTTTCGGTTGATTGAAGCAAATGAACAAGGTCAACACCTTCAAGAAATGCGTTGATTCGTATGAAAAGGAGTAGGAAGATTATTTTTCCAGAAAGATATTCAAAAATCTCAGGAACAAGGGAGGAGGGGAGGCTTTATAAGAGGGTTCTTTGGCACGGCCCATAATTTGCGAGTTTCAAGGAGAATGCGAATAGACTACGTGCCTTAATAAGGGCAATAAGTTAAAGTGCCAACCAATTGGAAATTTGAAAAAGAAGAAACTATTCAACTGATGGAGTGTGCCCCACGAGCAGGAGGAGCGTTCCCCTCCCATTTATTCCAGCATTTTTTGGAAACAAGCGCTAATCATTTCCAGTAATAAATGCGCCGACTGCAAGACACGCTGGCGTCTCCAACGTTCACCCTAAAAAGAAGTGAAAATAAAGGTGGTTGTTTTCATAAGTTTGCACACCGCAGAAAATTACAAAAGTACCCCGTACATCCGAGGCGTTACGGAGTGGTTCCTGCACAATTCACCTCGAATTGATTAAACGGTATCAATAATATTAAGCATAAAAATGATAGGGAGAATTAACGGCTCCATATTAGTTCCCAGCAAAACCATAGCTTTGAACCTGTGGCAAATTCGATCCACCCATAAATGACCATATCGGATTTGAGATACTAGTGTTGAGACCCTGTCCAAAACGAGCCCAATGAATTACCAGTGAGGGCTCAATAGAGGCCCAATGGGCCTTTGCCTATGACCCGACCTTGGGGTTTATCTTTGGGTCAACTGCCGAGGTGGAACACCGCGAGGAACCTCTCTATCCGAACCAGTTTGTAACAAGTCGAGGTACCCTGTGGTAACGCCTCGGATATATGATGGGACAACAGAGAGTGTCAGAAACGTATAGCTTTTCCCAACTTACTGTGGCCTGATAAGATGTTGCCTTTATGAAAGATATGACAGGCGCCCATCCCCTACCGAAAGTAGCAATGATTACTTCCAAGAAATTGGTTTACCTCTCCGACGGCTAGGGTGAAGATACGTGTAAAGTCCATCACGTGTCGCCATCTAAGACTATAACTTCTCCTATAAATAGAGCACTCTTGCCTCCAAATTGGGGGTTAGTAATTCAATACTCTAACTAAATATTTCTTTTCTCACTCCATTTTCTCTCTTTTACACACTTATATTTCCCGCACCCAACTTATATTTGCTTGAAATGAGTTCTGACTTAGGCATCGGAGTGCAAACGGGAGTCACCTTGGCCCCATTTGCAAGCTGATTATTTGTCATAGTGCGCAGGAGATCCACATGTTCAAGAGGGAGGAGTTGAGACGCGTTGATTCAGAATCCCACCAGATTTTGTGGTCAACACCACTAATTTTAAAATTCCCACATGTTATCCAAGGAACATGCCATGATGTGGAATGAATAATTGCATAGATTTATCTGTCCATTATTTGCATTAATGGCCCATGATAATATTCAGGCAATGATATTCACTTATTTATTTATTTTAATTCCAGTCGATGATATTCTGTTTCACAAAAATATTAATTAGAGTATCACTATCTAAGAAACCACCAACACATAAATTTATAATTCGGAAAATCGACACCTTGTGAAAAACTGCACATATGTATTATTTTTAATTGGTAAAACATTTTTTTTTTGAATAAATTGATTCCAACTAATAATCCGTGCCACCAACAGAGATTTCAGAACCTTAGTTGGCTTTATATAGTAAATAGATATAGATTAAACATCTCGAGATAAATAAATATGAAACAACTAATGGAAAATAGGTCAAAAGAAAATAATTTAATGGAAAATATCTAAATGTTTGATTTGAATAATGTTCTAGGCGAAAAAATGCTAAATTTCTCTGAGTTTATTTTTTGATTGACATTATTTTTCATGGAAATTTTAATAAAGTTGAATTTTTTTGTTGAAAAACTTTTTTTATTTGTTTGTATAAAATATAAATCATGTCTCAAATTCTCAAATAACCCCAAAAAAAGTTATTGCTATAGTTCGTTTTCTGGAAAACAAAAAATTAGAGAAACAGTAAGAATTCATTTACCTCATAAATTAAGCAAATTATATGATCACATGCATGAAACACGGAAAAGTATTTCTATGAAAAATTTAGGAAATCAAGCGGAACAAAAGTGAGAAAATACTAACAACAATCTGCTTGAAAAAAGTTCGCCCGTTGTGGGTTTACGGGCTTCTCCGAGTTGGCTTACAAATTTTGAACTGCAACCCAAGCTCGTCCACGACCCCATCCAGGTTGAGTCCATGCGGGTTGCGATTTGTTTCGGTTTGGTCCATATGAATAAAAACATAGAATTAATAGTATTTTTTTTTTTTAAATTGCGAAATACGAAATGAACAAATATGATAAATTCATATTTATGCAAAAATAAAAATAAAAAATAAAAAAAATGTTTATATAGAGTTCAAATTTATATCTTATGTTATATGAATTACTTCTAATTTTCTTAAATTAAATACAATACAAACAAATAACAACTAAATGCATTTATAATTATTATTACTATCAAATATTTATAACTTAAATATACGAAAACTAGGTTGACACCAATTTTACTATAATTTAAGTACATCTCAACTAGGTTGAAATTTACTTAACTATAATTTAGTTGTTCAAATTTTTAATTTTTTTTAATTGTTTCACGGATTAGCGGGTTAACCGTGGTCTATGAAGGTGTGACTCGCAAAACTCGCGGTTCACACCTTCTTGACCATTGAATCGCTCGCTCGGGTCACGGGTCAGTCCGCAATTCTGAGTCTATTCTGGTCAATTATCACGAGTCTGAATATCCGATCGATCCGCCCTTCTTGATACCTTTAGTTGTGGGTTTCTCGATCCAAAAAAGATTCACCACTCCAGTTACTGAAATATATGTTTTGAATCTGCTGATTTCAGAAGTTTGACGAAAGAGGGTAATTTAATTTTCATGCTAAAATATTAATTAGTAATTAGGACCTGATTTTTACAAATATAAAATTCATAACCTTAGTATTACAAATCAATGTTATCTTTAAAAGTAGGGTTGCATATAATTTTCCCTTCATGTATTTATTATTTTTGTTTGTTTAAATTTATTCATGCCGTGGAAAGAGAAATAAATGAACGATAAGATTTTAAGAAACAATTAACAAAGTCTATCATGGCTAAAGGTTATCAGAGAGCCTTGCTAATTTGTGCTTTATGATGACTTACGTTGTCTTGAAAATAAGGATCCGTTTGATAGCAATGATGAAATTTGGATCGAAATAAAACGAATTTCAGAGAATTGAATTTTAGGGAATTGAATTCTTGGGAATTGGAAGTTTAATGTATTTGATTAATTTAATTTTCTAGGTGAAAAATGTGAGAAATCTTTTAAATTTTATTATTTGATTGACATTATATTCCATGACAAATAGAACAAGATTTTGCTATTTTAATTAAAAAAATATTTTTTTTTATTTTCCAAAATTTTGTACTTGATAATAATAATATTAATTTCTTGAAAAAAAATAAGTCAATTAATAATAACAAAAATGATCAAACGCGACATTTATTATTTGCCATGGAATTCAATTATTACCTAACCTTGAAGAATTCATTTGCCAGCCATCCAAGGAATCGTATACAGTCGTGTTGGGGAAACAAGAATTGGTTTTCAAGTGTAAATTCAACCAATCAAACAGCAAAAAAAGTAAAAAGTTGGAAAACAAATTCCAATTTCTTGGCAAATAATGCCTATCAAAGGGACCCTAAATTCTTCCAAAGTTCTATTTTTTAATCAAATTAGGTGAAAATCCACACATAGCTTTATTCGAGGATTGTCATTTGTCAGTTTCTATTATAAAGATGCAATGTTAATTAGGATAATGCACACATTAAGACGAGAATAATTCGAATATTGGAGGCAAGAATCTTCAGCCCCTCGCGTTACTAAGCTAGCTAGTGGTGAATACATCAAGTACACAGGTCAGTACAAAGCTTCTGAAACTCTGTTGTGGTGTTTCCATTGCTCAATATGTAAATCTTGCTTTTGTGGTTCTCTAAGCAAGTCATGTTCAGCTGATTCCCCTCTTGACTAGTCTGTAACAGAGTATGTGGATCATTAGTTAGAAAAAGTATGGACTCAAATTCTCTATGACTATACGCTTAAATCGAATCATGAAATATAGAGTTCCATAGTTGTTACCGAGCATTGCGCTTCACAATTCCAGAACGGTGTAGGGTAACAACTTAGATAATGACACCAGGAACAATGGTCATTTCCGTTGACCCCATCGAGGAGCAAGGTTAGGCCAACGATAAATCTGAAATCAGAAATTTTTTCAATTGCTCACAATGTTAAAGGATAAAATTTCACATCAAATAAAGATGAAACATAGACTAATTTGTAAGAGTTTGGGTTACTACTCTTAACAAAATTTTGACCTTTTAAGCATCATTAAGCTCCAACGAGCAATTCGATACGATTATGACTCAAAAATTGAGCATACGGATTTCAAGATTGGTCTGCTAAAACCAGCCACCATCTTTAGAGGACATGTTAAAAGATAAAATCTCACCTCGAATAAAGATGAAACTTAGACCAATTTATAAGAGTTTAGACTACTCCTTTTATTAAGGTTGAAATTTTAAGATGGACCTTCAAATCTAAATACGCAATGGGATGATATTCGTTTGATTGGTAATAACTGATGTGAAACTTACCCCGATATCAGAAGTATCAGTGCAACTAATAACATTATGTACTGATATGTCTTGTACTTTGATTTGGAAAAGGGTGCAATGTAACCGGCCGGGATTTTTCTTTTGCTCACCCACCCATATTGAGGACGAAGTAGAAGGACGAACCCAAGAAAAAATCCGGTAACAAATCCTCCAAGATGGGCAAAGTTGTCGACATGAGGGAGGATCCCAACCGAAAGATTAATGATGATTATGAGAAGAAGTGTCAATAGTGCTTGTAACTTATTTTCATATATTGTCCAATTGACAAAGAGTTCAGAAAGCATGGCTCCAAGTAAACCGAATAATGCACCAGAAGCACCAACCGAGATATTTGTACGAACAAACAAAGCAGAGGACAAACTGCCTCCGATTCCGGCTACAACGTAGAGCAAACCAATCCGCACTGCAGCAGGATAAAAATAATTTGAAATATCATACTTCTTAAAAAGAAAAATTGAACAACCAGTTGTTCAAATAGTTATTCACATAGGGTGATATGACCCACTAAATGATATGTGAATCTCACCCCATATGTGTGATTGTTTGAACATTCTATTGTTCAAGTAGCAAAGCTCTCTTAAAAAATGTACTTTTAAGCTTAGTCAAACAATGTATAAATTTGTTGGCTAAGAGCCGTTACCAAGGGTGCTAAATATGTGAAAGTAGACTCAACCAAGACGGGAAATGATCATAGTTGTTAGAAAATAGATATCCCTAATGATAGCGGCTAAGTTTCGGCAGAGGTGGCCCTGAGGATGTGCGAGAGGTGCGACAGCACATGATCTCAACGTTATAGAGGCACCAATTTTTTTTTTTTTTTTTTTTAATTATTATAAGACACTTAAAAAAAATTAAATATAGGGTACAAATTTGTTTTATAAGTCATTATTTCAAATTGTCGTACAAGGCACCCAAAATCTTTGGGCCGGCCCTGAGTTTCGGATGCTAAGATTTTCGGTGAAGTAAATGAGAGCCCTGAGTTTCGGATGCTAATATTTTTGGTGAAGTAAATGACAGATTGACATACCAAAACCAAACTCCTCCTCAAGCCGAATGCCAACGAATAGGAGAGACACCATATTTGCAATAACATGGAACACTCCCGCGTGCAGCCACATACAAGAGGCCAACCGCCATGCTTCGTGGTGCTTCACTACTTCATTCACTTCCAGGGCTCCTATTTTTCGTAGCCTGAAGATTCACATAATATTAAACAATTTCTAAGAGCTAAATACAGAATTTCTCATAGTACACTAATTTTGCTAGCTATATACAGTTACAGACGCAGACATTTTGAGTCGGAGGGTCAGAATACTATTTGAAACTTTTTTGACCTTATACGTAATGACTTAGAAAAATGATGTAATATCCAATATAAAATTTCCTAATAAACTGATAGAAATTATGTTGAAATATTATCGCATAAAAATAATAAACATCAATGAAATATTGATAAAAAAATTATAAAGAAGACACGAGTTAAACTTCCATTTTTAGATACATTTTGAATTACTTCTTATGTATGTTTGGACTTTTGATATGTTTACTATGGAACCAACTTCGAGATGACATGGGAAATTCGTGGATTCAGCTAACGTACTATTGTCGACGAATTTTTAAAGTCAGGTCATCAGCGAAATCTCAAAACTCTAGATTGAAATGTTCTACGTTGACACATCGTAACTTTTGCTAAATTTGGCTATTTCACGTGCCTTCAACAATGCTGGAAGTTAGGTCATGAACACTTCAAAATGATATCAAGAATACAGTATTTCGAATTCGTTTGATACTTCATAACAATCCAAAAACTTGAGACAAAAACATGGCAAATTATTGATATTTCAAATTGAAATTTTGCATGAATTGGTGCCACTTTTGAGACCTATATCTAACTTAGCATAATTGATTCATTTAAAATAATTTTTTAATCTTCAAGATAATCATTTTATATTTGCCATGACCTTGGTTAGGACAATTAACTCGATTGCTATCATTTCTTTTCTCAAAAATAAATAAATAAAACAGGAAAAAAAAAGGGGTTAAAAGTTGGGGGTTCAATTGAACACCCATGACCCCCCTAGTTCCGCCAGTGGCTATATATGAGTTCTGATATGTTGCCCAAAATGACGTCCTCTTAATTATTCACCCAATTAAAATTATACACATCGTCACTTTTGAACTTAACTATTTGTATAGATTTAAAATCAATTTGCTGGCATGTATTGTTGGAATTTTAATTCCAATTTGTTGTTGTTCAAATATTGATTATGAAAGAAAGAATCAATGTAAATAGATTGAAGAATTATTTTGGATCTATATCAACATAAAAACAAATGAAAAAATAGAAGGTGGCGCCTGCCTGAAAACTGCGCTGTCACACGTCAAATTTTGACGTGTATTAAATGTTATAACGGCACGACTGCGCGGTCGCCCAATGATTGAACCACGAGGTCGCACGGTTAAATTTTTTAACCATTGTGTTGTTTGATTTTTGGCACATTTTGACATGTTTGGGCACATTTTTCCTTGTTCTTTGCACCCGTTCATGGATGTAACTTCCAAGTCTATAAATAGAGATGTTGATAAAGAGATATACAATTCAATAACATATTCGTAACAAGCGTTGATCCAAAATCAAAGAGATTCAACTTAATTTCTTATTTGTTCTTATTCCTCTTTCATGTATTCTTTTTGTTAGATGAATACTTGGTTTGAAGGCTTGTTTAATCCGCTAAAGCCATTTGCTATCAAACCCTTTAGCATCTCGATCGATAGGGGGCAAATGCATTTTTAGAACAACATTTAATCACGTGTTCAGACCTTCCATTTCATTTTATTTTTGATGTTCTTTTATCATAATTTTGAAGATTTCAAGTGAATGTTTAAATGTGCTTAGTTCGTGATTTTTCATTCGGTAAACGATGGTTTCGTTTCCAATTCTCGAGGTAAGTCATTTTTATTAACATGTATATGTGTACAATTTTAATTGGGTGAACAGCTAAAGGAACACCATTTTGGGACAACAGATTTGAACTCGATATATATGTACTAGGTAATTAGGGTCCGTTCGATACCGTTATCGTGGGTGGAGCTTTTAGCAATATATTCTTTTTAAAAAAGTAAATGATTGTTTAAAAAAAAAAATGTAATTATTAATACAAATTGACATTGGCAGCATAACCAGAAAAGTACTTTTGATTTATTAATTTGTTTTATTATAATTATTTGGCTAAATGTTCACATTTTAACAAAAGAACAAACACTCAAGAAATTGATTTTTTGTTCATATATAATCAAAATCCAAGAATTCATGAGGGTGATATATGCACTTACGTAGCGGCCGATGGACCGAGCAATGGGTTCTCTTTCGTGCTTTGAAATGCAAACCGGCCTAAAGTAGACGTGCCAATGCACTTGATGGAGTTCTTTGGACAATCATTGATGTACATTGAAATGACGAACAGGACAACGTTGACAACAACAATTGTGGGCACAATCCAAGGGAACCATTTCTTGAATGGCTGATGTGGCGGCGGAGGAGGAGGTCGTGGACGGTAGGGGCGTGGGCCACCAACCGGATGTGGATCGGTCTGGCGTGCCTGAATTTTGATCTCGAGCTCCGACTCGGGCGAAGAGTATGGAGAAATCTTCCCCATTATGGCCAGTCGGAGCCTCGAATGGGAAGAGAAGTGGAGGATGATGATTTGATGGCAATTTTGGACAAGAAGAACCGTTAGGACAAAAAATGTGTCGTTGAGAATGTATAAAGATATCATGAATTATAGGACAATGGCACTATTTTTAGCATGTCTATGCAAAGGTTAAGAACGAGGAAGAGAGAAACACATGCAAGAATCCCTTATTAATTTGTTTTATTTTATTTTATTATTGACCTGTGGATTTTATTTGAATCTCCAAGGCTATATTTGATAGCAACCTTTTCATTTATAGGTAAAATTTGTCCATTCAACTATTTTTCAACCGAAGGCTCACGTGATGTGTTTTCTTGCTTTTGGTCGAAGGATTTTTTCTTTACTTTTAATCATTTTTATTATTGTTAATTGAATTATTTTTTTTCTTCAAAAATTAACATTATTATTATCAAGTACGAATGTGTAAATAATTAAAAAAATATATAGATACATATATTTTTTTATTAAGATAGCTAATTTTGCTTCATTTGCCTTGAAAAATAATGTGAATTAAATAACAAAACATGTTTTTTTTTTCACTTTTTTCTACCTAAAAAATTAATTTTATAATCATACACTTTTAGTTGATATTTTTTATGAAAATAATTTTCAGACAATTCAACTCCTTGAAAATTATGTTCTTTTCACTCATTTTTCATCTTTTAAATCAAACTGACCGGACCTAATAGTAAGTAGAAGAGCTACGTTTCTGTTTGTTAAAAAGTTTTTGTTTAAAAACATGTTTTTTTATGTTTTTTAGGTAAAATGTGTGGTTGAAAATTAGAGAGAGAAAATGTGTGTGGTTAAAAAGTGATCTGGGGAATTGTGTAGAAAAAACATGTTTAAAAACATGTGTTGCCAAACGGATGCTTATTTTATTTTTTGGGTACAAGTTTTTAAGTATTTTGCTTCCTTCACAAGTTACAATTTTTCAAATATGTACATTGGGAAATTGGACCTAGTTACTAATTTATGATCTGACATTTAGAATATAAACTTCATCCTCACTTTCTTCCTCCTCATCTCCGATAGTCTAACCAGGTTGCAAACTTAACAATGGCAATTAAACAAGATGGTCCTGTTAGCAAGAATTAACTCAACACCTTCTTGCACGAGTTCCCTTTTTCGGATCCATCTCACATGCATCAATACCCCATTCCCTAGTCCCTACCATCTATTTATTTTTTAAGAAATAGGCAAGGGGATGGAAATGGATCAAACGTGTATAATAAATAGAAAATAATTAATCGATAAAATACAATAATACTATTCTAAAATATAAACAAAACATAAAACCCTAATAGAGTCTCTCTCCTCATTCGTCAATTTCTCAAACCCACAAAACACGACATCCACAGTTTCCCGGGCGCGGAACGTCAGACATAGCGGCGCCTCGCACATGAGTGTCGCTTGTTGCATGCTCACAACACCTTTGTGCAGCAACGATGGCGGAGTTTTAAGGGTTTTGTCGGTGGTGTTGATCGTGCAGGAGGTGATGATGATTTGGTGGTGTTGCAGCAATGGTGGTACAGGTGATGCATTTGGTGGTGGTGATTGTGTTCTTTCTCTTTTTCGGCATAGCAACACGCAGCCACCACCATCACCATTGAGTTCAATGTCGTCGGTGGTGACTGTGTTCTTTCTATGCTGCACTGCTTTTTAAGTTCACCGTGGCAGATGTGGGTGTGGTTGCTATGATGGTTGTGCAGGCGGCGGTGGTCTTCTGGTGTTGGTGATAGTCTCCATGAATCTTGGGTTGTGCATTTGTGTGTGGTGTCTAGAGGTGGAGTTGAACGATGGTTTTGCGGTTGTTCCAGCTTCAGGTGGCGGTGGATGTGGGTGTGGTGGCCGTGATGGTTGCGGTGGTGAGTATTGTAGGTGTATAGATCGGCAGGTCACATGTGGTTGTGGCAGCGGTGGTCGTGGACTTAGTGGCAGGAGGAGACAGTGGTTGTGACCTTTGAAGTAAAAATGTGACCTTAACATAAATGCCCCGTTGGTGTGCTAGTTTTTTACTTGGTTGCTTCATTCTTTCAGGTTACATGTTAAGCTTCAATGGAGAGTGGCTATATTGTTTTGGTGGTAGGGGTGGAGATGATTGGTCAATGTTGTGGTTGTGATGGTGGCAGTGATCATTCATGGTCTTGTAATCAGAGAAGGTGTTGGCTGCGGTAGCTGCTGTGACCTTGATGCAAAATCCTGACATATAATTTTTTTTACTGAGACCTTAGAAATGTAGGTTGAGTTCAGAAATAACGGTAGTTGTGACTTTATTTTGAATAACTGTGACCTAACTGTAACTTGTGACCTAAAAATCAATTTTGACCTAAATAATGTGCGTTTGTGACGTGATAATAAAATATTTTTAATTATTTAATTTAAATAATTAAGTAACTAATTACAACCTATTTTTGAAATTATACAGATTTCATCTTAATTTTAAAATTTACATTTATAATCACATTATTTATGTATTTTTCTCAATGGAGAAAGTCTACAATATCTAAATGTAATAAGATACATTTTAATGACCTCTTTATTTATCATCAATTACAACTTTAGATTAATCGAAGGCTCAAATTTTTTGGTGTCTCATTAGGTAATAAAATCAAAATGATATGAGTTACCAATATAAGGAATAAGGGCATGATATTAATGCAAAATGATTTCCTTGCAGTTTGGCTTTAGCCTTGAGATTGAGATGCCATAATTAGATGAAACCGTTAAATATAGAAGGTCAAAATTCAACAACCATTATATACCCAAATTTCTCTCTTGATTTCGAACAACTTCTGCCATTTTCTTCAAAACTTTTTCAGAAATAAACTTGATCCATTTTTATCTGCACGGTCTTGTTTGATCACCAATGTTTGAAGAATTTGATTTGCAAAAGCATACGAAGAAGGCGTATGGATAACTCGATTGCGACAATGTTTCGTAACAAATTTTGGTTCTTGTTTTTCATTTTGTTTGTTTTTTGGTATTTGTTAGTCTATAGGGTTGATTGGTTTCCTCTTACAATATCGCGCCACCAAGCGAATTCTGCCGATTCATTGGATTCGGATTCCGTTAGTAAAGCGAATTTACGCGAAGAAAATGTTAGTGTCATTCCCTATGCCAATGATGTAAAAAAGCACGACGAAAAATCCGTATATAACATTTCGTCAGCAGATAACGATGATACCATTGAAGATTTTGAGGGTCTTCAGAAAGAATTGGAACCTTTATTACAGCTACAAGATCATGAAAGAAATCTGGAGAAAGGATTAGAAAATGGTGGTCGAAATAGGAAAAAGGTCGACTCGTGCGAAGGCCGGTATGTTTATGTTCACGATTTGCCTAGTCGATTCAACGATGATCTGCTTAAGCAATGCAAGTTGTTAAACAAATGGAGTGATATGTGCCATTATTTTGAGAACAAGGGGCTTGGTTCTAGGCTAGGAAATCCACAAAGGCTTTTTTTAAGCTCTGGTTGGTTTGAGACTCATCAATTCTCTTTAGAAGTCATATTTCACAACAGAATGAAACAGTATGAATGCCTAACAAATGACTCCTCACAAGCTGCTGCGATTTTCGTGCCGTATTACTCCGGGCTTGATATTGCGCGGTATTTGTGGGATCAGCATAACGTTTCTGTGAAAGACTCGGATTCGAGGGATTTGGTTAAGTGGCTGAGGGGAAAACCCGAGTGGAGTGTGATGGGCGGAAGAGATCATTTCTTGGTTGCAGGGCGAATTACGTGGGATTTTAGACGAGCGTTTGACGAGGACTCCGGCTGGGGGAATAAGCTTATGTTCTTACCGGAGTCTCAGAACATGACGATGTTAACTATTGAGTCGAGCCCTTGGCACCGGAACGATTTTGCTATTCCATATCCCACATATTTTCATCCTTCGATCGACGACGAAGTTATTCAGTGGCAAAATAAAATGAGACGACAGAATAGGCGTGCGCTTTTTTGCTTCGCCGGTGCACCGCGCCCTAACATGAAGGACTCGATCCGAAGTGAGATCATGGAACAATGCATCGCATCGAGACGAAAATGCAGATTGCTCGAATGCAAGAATGACAAAAACAAGTGTATGAAGCCAGCTCATGTCATGAAACTGTTCCAAAATTCAGTCTTTTGCCTCCAGCCGTCCGGGGATTCGTTCACTAGGCGATCGACATTTGATTCAATCTTGGCCGGCTGCATCCCGGTTTTCTTCAGTCCAGGCTCAGCTTATGTCCAATATCTATGGCATCTCCCGAAAGATTATACTACCTATTCAGTGCTCATACCAGAGGACGATGTAAAACAGAGGAAATCGAACATTGGCAAGATATTATCTCAAATCCCAGCAAAGAAAGTATCAGCAATGAGAGAAGAGGTAATAAAGCTAATCCCAAAGGTAATCTACAACGATCCAAGGTCTCGACTGAAGAAATTTCAAGATGCATTTGATTTAACAATAAAAGGAGTTATTGAAAGGGTAGAGACTTTGAGGAAAGAGGTTAGAGAAGGAAGGAATTCGAGTACAGATTTCGACGAAGAAATTAGTTGGAAGTATTATACATTTGGTAAAACAGGAGAGCATGAATGGGATAATTTCTTTAGAAGAACGGATAGATATTAACACTCAAGACATCTACAGACTCATATCAAGAAATATGATGAAAATCATAGAAAATTTGTATTGGTTAGAGAACTTTACTTTATTTTTCCTTGTAGACGAATACGATATGGAAATTTTTCATGGGACGCCAATAAAGGGACATCCTCGATTATACAAATTAAGTCCCTGTTTGGTGGAAATTAAAATCAAAATTTTAATAGATTTTAATAAAATCTGATGAAATGTGTGGTTGAAAAATTGTGGGCACCATTAAATATGTGATTTAGATTGATTGTTGACTTCGAGTTAAACTAAAATTCAGACTTTAATTTGTACCAAACAAAAGATAATGCTCTTTATAACAATAGGACTCTTTGTAAATATGGTTTAGCAGCCATGTTCGAGGCTCGTGGTTCAGTCGACTACTCTTTTGTTCTTTTTCTTAGACTTGGCCAATCAACAGGGCCAGAATCTCATGACCGACCCTTACGTTTGTTGTTAAGTCTCAGAGTGTTCATGTAACTGTCTTCACCGCTTTAAGTTTATTGACAATTACTTGTATTCATGCCCTTGGGATAATAGGGGAACATTTTCAAAAAATTTAAAATTAAAGTACCTTGAAATTGGAAATTTGGTAGTGCCTTCTTATTCGGTCTTGTTTTTGTTTTCAAGTGTTTTCCGAATTTCTTTTGCAGATTTTGTATTGGTGTACAAGTCATAGAGGCGATCCGATAACGCATTTAGAATGTGACCACGACATATAAGTTCATCTTCTTCTCGCTTCTTTCGATCAATCCTTGCTTGTTCCGTGCCTTTGTCGAAAGGTTCGGGTAGATTTTCCAAATTAGGATCAAGATTGTAGAAAATTTTCAGCGCTGTTAATAAGAACTTTATTTTGTCTTGTCACCTTGTGAAGTTTGAACCATCTAAGCTATCTAACCGTACCAAGTCTTGATTTATCAACTTCATTGTAACCATAGTTGAGTCTCCTTTGGTTGCCATATAAAAACAAATTTAGCTTTTAGATTGTTGAGAAAATTCCTTCCTCGTAATGAAATATCCGCTTTGTTGAAGTAAACACAAACTTGAAATCAAGAAACCAAGAAGATAATAGAAAACAATGAAAAAAAATTAAAGACTTGAATTGAAATGAATGCAATGAATGCTATCTTAAAAACTAAATTTCCGCACTCTCGTAAATAGAATGTTAAAAGACCTCCAAGCAAATTGCTTTAGCAGATTTCAAACCTCAAACCAAGTATCAAATAGCACAATTGAAGAACTTGAAAAATGGGAACAAGAAGAATAATGAAAAGATTCTAAGTATGAAGAACAATAATTTGAGAGTGATAATCTCAATGTAAATGTCAAAATTATATATGATAAATCATGATTTCTATCCCTATTTATAGAATTTCATCACCCCCATTCGTTGATCACACAACTCTTCATAAAATAGTGTAAAAAGTTGATGAAAAGGTGCATGCAAAATTCTGGAAAATTCTGCCAACGGTTGAATTTCAACCATGCGATCGCTTGATTTTAAGACCAAACGATTACTTTTGACGTCAAATTTCATAAGTAGATTCCAAATCGCCTATACCAAGCGATTGCTTGGTTCATTTTATTTATTGAACTGGCTAGTCCGGTCCGATCCACCCGATTTGGTCCAATCGATCTATATGGTTAGGTTTTTGCTCTTTTGGATCAGTTCTCATCATTTTAACTCGATTTTTGCATTTTTTCATCTTTTTACTTAGGTGTATATATTTGACGAAATTGCTATGTTTCCAAAAGTGGGTAACGTTATGTTGTCCACCCACCAATGAGAATACGTCAAGTGTTTGATCGGGATTGATATATTTAAACAACATTTATACAATACATGCAACTGTGGAAAGAAGATATAATGCTCACTCATACTCACCCACTACATGGCGGGTGGGGATTGAGTTTTAGGTGGACCCACCCACCCATAAGGGGGGATGAAGGGGAATGATCTGGCATGATATAATGTCCACTATAATTTCTATGTAACTATGTTCGTTTAAAGTAACTTGTTGGCATGACGTTAATCTCCCACAACTAAAGAGAACGGAAGGCAAATGGAAGTACGCATCTCATTAGTTAATTTAGGTGCAATATGTCCTCCCACTGAATGGTCACATGCCATACACTAGATAAGCTTTTATCATTCATTGTTACAATCCCTCTCTAATCTTTGCAACAAAGCTCATGACATCTACCTAATGAAAATAGTGTGGATTCACGAGTTGCTTATCAGGCATATTCATTCTTATGTAAAAGATTTTTTTTTTGGCATTCCATAAGCTCACATTATTTGATCAAGAACCGCGTATCGATGTGTCAAGCATGGGATCATTCTTCTTTATGCATCTGTTTGTTACCTAGTTTTTGTCATTTTTTCTTTGATTTTGTATAGTGATTTTGACTAATTAGGGGGGACCTACTAAAAAATTTGTACTACCAGCTTGAAATTTTTTACCAAAAGCACTGTTGCAAACCTGAATACTGTACGAAACAAAGAAAATAATGGATACTAAACGGACAGTTGATCCAGTTCTAAGTTGAATATATAACCTACAGAACGGTAAGCTACAAACAATCTTGGTTGGACTATGAAATTAGCCACAGATTTAGCTTTATTAGTTTGAGAAGGAACAAACTTGGAGAGAAAAGAGCCACTCAATTCCTAGTAGAACATCCATAGGTGCGCTTGACATGATCTCCTCCTGTAATTAAATATAAAAAAATATCAATATTCCAAAAAGGAGAAAAGGAAGTCAAGAATTACTTATTACAAAAGTGAAAAGAAAAAATATCACTTATGATTTTAAACATTATTTGATTTATAAATTTATTTATTTATAATTTTGAGGTAAAATATATTTGTTAAAAATTGAAGAAAAAAAATATATAATTAAAAATTTATTTAAAAAAATATTTAAATATATACTGTTTTACAAACCAATTTATTTCACTTAACTAACAAAATGTGTTAAATTTTGAAAGGAGGCCAAGGCTCATGCGCCCATTTCTCTCACTTCATTTATATCATCATCCCCATTCTACATCTTTCTACCTCTGACAGATCGATTGGATTGACCAAATACTCATTGCGACAAAACTCTCATAATTCTTTGAAATTGAATTCATTCAATATAATCCGATTAAGGCAGTTTTGTTGTTTCCGCAGAGATGGGGACTCCAAATAAGAATGAAAACAAGGGCGGCTTCTTTTCCTCCATGACATCGGGCTTTTCGATGTTCAGCAGCGCCATGAATAGATCCGTCAACGGGTATTAATTTCTTTCTTTCCATACGTTGTTATTCTGTTTGTGTGTGCACTCAATCAGGTCACCAGGAAAAATCTCGATTTCACTTGATTAATTATGGTATTTGAAAGATCTTGGTTCTGAATTTTTATACAATAATACATGCATATTTGAGATTTAGCTGCAATTTGCTTTATGTTATTTTGATTGATGGGTGTAGGATGCAACTTGCGGAAAGCCACTGGTTTATCATTTATTTTTCCAAGAAGGTTTGCAGAATAAAAGGCTGAGTCGTGCATGTAAAATAATATGTTATGGCTTTCAATATGGCATTGTTGGATAGAGGATCACATAATATTAGAGTAATAACTGTAATTAGAGTAAATGAATACTGAGATCTTATTGATAATTAGTCATATATGCTTGCTTCAAATGAACGAAGCTATAATTAGTTCAAGAATGTTCCACGAAGCTTGGGTCAAGGACTAGCTAAAGAATGTGTGTGTTTAACTTTGATGATTTCCATTTGTAGGAGGTCTACATACCTCAGCTATTTTATGGAACTCCAAACTGACTTGTAAATAAGCACACTATAGCTCATGATTTTGATAAATTCAATGTCACCTAAAAGGCTAAAATCAAAATTTAAAATTTAAATCTTAATTATGAAAAGTACCTCCTACCTGGTCTTGTTATTTTTATTTTTGACTATAAAATAATTTGGAAGCAAAAATAAATAAAATATATTATTTAGTGTGCTCGTGTATGAAAACTTTCAAGCTAGACAGACATTTGTTAGCTTGGTTCTTTCGGTCAAAGATCTGAAATTTTGAAACATGGGGTGATACTTCAAGCAATGTTTAGAAAGGCGTAACCGGTTATTGATGTATTTTTATTTCACGAGGCAAGACGTAAGGTTCGAGATAGTAAGCCACACTATAAACAGAAAAAAATGTAAAAAACTATTAAAATGCAAAATAAGTTCATGATATTTCATAAACAATCTTCAAAATTCATTATAGAACAATTTTAAATGCCAACCCTCCCCCCCCCTCCCGGAAAAAAAAAATGTAAAAAAACTATTGTTTTAGTTGGTGAAGCAATGGAGTTCCCAAAATGGGCCCATAAGATTTTTATTTTTATTTTTATTGGGCAATGTGCTATTCTGAAAATGGATCAATAAGAATTTTTATGTTTTGTGGCACAAATCTCAAGGCAGTGTTGTGAGGTGTGTCCTGACACAGTTGAGGCATATGCCTCCAAACACTACCTCACAATCCGCACCTTAAGGCATTTACGCCTGCCTCACTTTGAGGCGGGCCTTAAGGCGGGTTTCAATGTCTAATAAATACATGTAATTCTTTTATTCGTCAGGTTCACTTTAGATGAATCACTGATACTTTCTTGACATCATAATGTAAAAGTTAAGACTCATTAACATATACCTTTTCTCCTTACAACTAGATTGCTTGGTTATGAAGGGGTGGAAGTTATAAATCCGGAAGGAGGAAAGGAAGATGCCGAAGAGGAAGCTCAGAGAGGAAGATGGCAAGATGAGGTGGGTGTCTTGTTACTGTATATTCTTTCTATTAGATAATTATTACGAGGCCACGTTACCATTATTTTTGTGACATGTTGGAAAGGGATGCATTTGAGAAGATTTTTTTCTATACATGTGTTATATTTGATGTAGGATAATCCTATTATAAATAGGATAAAAATTAGTAATTTATATTAGGATATTTATAATATGATTTCTATTAATAAGTTTTTATCTCATTTTATTATTCTTTCATTTCTTTATTGATTAAAATAAGATTTATCTTTCTTTTAGATTGGGATTTTAGTTTCTTTCCTTTTAAAATTTTATTTTAGTTTCCTTATATTAGTAAGATTAGGGAATAATTTTACACACATATACAAAGATTCTGTACACTTTTTCAATAATCATATAATCAATTCAATATAGTAAAATTATTCCCTACATAGTTTCTAGCTTTTAAACTTCATTCAAGTTTAAAGATTTTCACTTCCGCTTCCGCACCAATGATTCAAAACAGTATCTTTAAAAAGTTGAAACAGCCTAGAATATTACTCTTTGGAAGTAATCTATTGATTAGTTTGATGAATTGATATTCTAGTTATTGAGTTTTCTAAGCAGCCTTATAAATTCTCTTTGAAAAGTTGTTTTAAGGTTTAAAGTGATGTTCTATCTATAAAGTTTCTTTGAAGCGATAATATGCATTAATTAGAACACTATCTATTATAGTCATAAGGGACATTGTGTCGGAAAAGTGTTTGGATAACGCTGGAAACTGTGCAAATACAATTGTAATTATGTAAAATTACAAAAGACAAAACCATGTAAAAGTCATTTGTTAGACGATGGAAGTCAAATGAACGACAAAAGGGGCATAATGCTGTTAAAGTGCTTGGATAACGCTGGAAAATATACAAATATGAATGCAATTTTGTAAATAACAAAACCACGTAGAAGTCACTCGTTAGATGATGGAAGTCAAATGAAAGAAAAAAGGGGTATATTGGAACAATTATCTTCAATCTTCCCCGAGTACACCAATTGTCTTTCTCTTCCGGCATGGTGGGATGGGATCTCAAAGTCTACATTTGTTAACGTGTTCCTTTATATTTATTTTATACGGAATAAGTTTTCTTATCTAAGCCTAATTGATGATCCTCTATGCTGTTTTCATATATGAATTAATTATTGCTATCATTACATGTGTATACTGATTGATCTTTCTCTTTTTAAAAGGAACGTGATAGTTATTGGAAGATGATGCAAAAATATATTGGTTCTGATATCACATCAATGGTGACACTACCTGTCCTTATATTTGAGCCAATGACAATGCTTCAAAAAATGGCAGAGGTTTGTGTATCTCTTTGCATATGCAGCTACCTTAATATCTGGCCATTTAAAGAAACTCTACTAGTGCTAACTGTGTAATACTTATTGCAGTTAATGGAGTATTCATACCTTTTGGATCAAGCAGATGAATGTGAGGATCCCTACATGCGGTTGGTGTATGCATGTAAGTATTGTTTGATGTAAATATATATAGACATGTCAACACTTCAATGATGGGGAATGATTCTCACTAATTAAATTATGAGGAAAGTTCTATGATGCAGTGACGTTATTTGTTTTTTGATGCAGCTTCGTGGGCAGTATCAGTTTATTTTGCCTATCAACGCACTTGGAAGCCTTTCAATCCAATTCTTGGTGAGACTTATGAACTGGTTAACCATGGAGGGATTACGTTCATTTCTGAACAAGTGAGTTATTGTCTATCACACTCTAGTTTGTTCTCTGGTGAGGGTGTTTGGGATTGTTTATGAGCATTAACAGCTTTTGAGAAAGTTAATACTTAAAAGTACATAATGGCATTTGGTTTTTAAGCTCAAAAAATATGCACTCTGAAGTGCTCAAAAGCAACCATGAAAAAATTGGATACCCTGCTGCTTATATTTGACATGGTTTTAAGCAGTTTGGATTTGTTAAATAAACTCTTAAAAGGTATATAATTTAGTGCCCTTTTATCCGAAAGCACTTTGTTTCCCTTTCTTGCTTCTGAATCCTGATACAGGTGACTTGAATAAATCTATTTGTGCTTAGCTAGTAGCTTCTGGATTCCTTTTATTTTGTAATTCAAAGTTTTGTAATTTTTTAGGTGAGTCATCATCCTCCTATGAGTGCCGGACATGCTGAAAATGAGCATTTCATATATGACGTGACATCTAAGCTAAAAACTAAATTTTTAGGGAACTCGGTTGATGTCTATCCTGTTGGAAGGTAATGACAAATACTCATTTGTATCATTTTCGGTTAAATATATTTTTTCCTTCAGTCATTCTCATTGTCAATCCCCTGTTGATCTTCAGGTTTTCTTCATGCTGAATTCAATTTACTTATCTCATGTTGAATTTATAAACCAGATTTGTGGTCTAATCTTTTTTTATATAATGCAGAACACGCGTGACTCTTAAAAGAGATGGTGTTGTCCTAGATCTAGTTCCACCTCCAACCAAGGTTAACAATTTGATATTTGGACGAACCTGGGTGGATTCACCTGGAGAAATGGTCATGACAAACTTGACTACTGGGGACAAAGTTGTTCTGTATTTTCAACCTTGTGGTTGGTTTGGGTATGTTGGTCCTCATTTCACATTTCTTTTCTCGACTTCCTTAGATATGATTGTTCTAAATTTCTATCCTTGCGACCATTGGAACAGTAGCTCTGTCTGGTGCTTTTAGCTAGAAGTCCTTTTTGAAACTTTGATTAACTCCATATTTTTTCTTGTTATGAATATGACTAGATATATTATTATGCAGAAGGTAGCATTAGAGAACCTCAGCTGATAGGATTCTTGTTTCGTGTGACTTACTTTTGATGCATTTGATCCTGTAGACTGGTCCCTAACTTCTTGGTTGATGATCTTTTGTGGTTAGATTCTTATTGACAATACTGCACATTCTAAGAATTTCTCCATTATCTCAAAATTCTGACTAGCTTATCTGGTAATCAATTTTGTAATCAATGCCATTAATCATAATTAACAACCTTGAGAGGCACCAAGCGAGAACAAGAAATTCACTCCCTTAATTGAGGCTTTTTTTTCTCTGCTAGTTCTCTCTCCTTTTCTAACTTGTTAGGTAATCAATTTCAGTTATCCTAATTAACAGTCTTGATAAACGCTAAACAAGAAGTAAGAAATACCGTCTGTTTGATTGGATGTTGAGGCTTTTTATTTACTTTATTGATTCACTCTGTCTTTCTTCCCTACATGTATATGCGTGTGTTTTCTGAGTTTGTGTACATTTGTTTCTTTTCCTTATTCATCTGCAGTCAGAAATTAAATTATACTTGTCATGTTCTCAATTTTTTTTTTTTTTTTTTTAAAGTGTTAACAGATCTTTTTTGTTACAGAGCTAATCGTTATGAGGTCGATGGCTATGTATATAATGCTGATGAAGAACCAAAAATATTGATGACTGGAAAATGGAGCGAGTCCCTGAGTTATCAACCGTGTGATTTGGAAGGGGAACCTCTTCCTGGCACAGAACTGAAAGAGGTTAATTTATTTAATTAGTATTCTGACATTCACTTTTAAATATATTTTCTGGTGTAAGACCCAACATATTTGTAGCAATGTGAACTAGAGACTGCCATTTCCTGTATGTTGATGCATTATCTCTTTATTACTTAAATCATGGGGTTCATTCCTATGGAGAGATTTGAAATTCCATCTATTAACTTGGGTGAGGGTCTGCTGTGTGATGCTATTCTTGATCATACAGACTTTCCATGGTTTTTAAGCTTTTATGTGAAGTACAAACATTTTAAACTATGATATTAGAGCAGACTAGCTTAGCTGTGAATTATTGTCTGGATGGTTGGTAACTAGACATGTTTGAGCAGGTTTGGCATATTGCGGAAACTCCAGCAAATGACAAATTTCAGTATACCTACTTTGCGCATAAATTAAACAGCTTTGACACTGCTCCCAAGAAATTGTTGGCATCAGATTCCCGTTTGCGTCCTGATAGATGGGCACTTGAGAAAGGTGACCTCTCCAAAGCTGGTGCTGAGAAAAGCAGGTCTCTCTCTCTCTCTCTCTCTCTCTCTCTCTCTCTCTCTCTCTCTCTCTCATTTGAGTGATGGGGGAGCATATGTGCATTTTTTCGCATGTTGTAGCCATTTGGGAAATCGGATGGCCGGATTGTAATTTATGTTTTTTCAGTGTTGAAATTTAATCAATTTCAAAAGTACTTTTTCATAAGTTGCTTACGTGTTTTATGCTTCAAGTAGTTTGACTAATATGTGTACTTTGCATAATCTCCAAGATTCATTGCGGAAGCATATATGATATGGTTGGTTTTTGTTATTGTTGTGGTATATATCTTGTAACGCGCAATTTCTTACATCTTTCTAGTTTGGAGGATAGACAGAGAGCTGAAAAGAGAGAGAGAGAAGCAAAAGGCGATAATTTTGCGCCAAACTGGTTTGATATGACAGATGAGGTTACAACTACACCATGGGGAGAGTTGGAAATATATCGTTACAATGGCAAGTACACTGAGCATCGAAATGCTGTTGATGCTTCAGATGCAATCGTAGTAGACGATGTTCAGTCAATAGAATTTAATCCATGGCAGTTTGGTAATTTGGCAGAGGAATGAGATCATCCCATATTTGTTATTGCAGTGTTTTTTGAGAGACGTAGAACTAGCTATGGTTGTGGGTATGTGTACATTGTAATGTTATATTAGCAAGTTGTATAATTTTTGGAGTCACTGATTTTGGCTTCTTTGCTTATATTCTATTTAGTTGCTTCTAAATTTGTCTATCTAGAAATTACTTTTAAGATTTGCACATGTTTTTGTACTGGTTTTATAAAACTCATTTTCCCTAACTCGTGGAATATTGAAGTTTTGTGCAAAAAAGGAATTCACTAACGGTGATGTATTTTTCGATGTGAAACTCAAGATTCATGTGTTGAAAATATTTTTAGTACTCTCAAAGTATTGAAATTCGGTACTTCAAGCCAATATGGACTGCTCCTTACAATAAGGGATCCTATTATTTGATTTTTTTTTTTTTTTTTTTTTTTTTTTGGGCTCCTATTGTAAGTGACGGTTCCCGTTGACTCGGAGTAACAAGTTACTCTAGGAGTATGGTGTTTTTGGTTCCATTCTTCTACAAACCAAGAAAACTCAAGTGAGGGAAGTTTTGTGGTTGTTTTTGTTTGATGGTAAAGGCGGAAAAAGAAAATGAAAACAATTTTCATGTAATTCATTTTCTCTATCCCACCTCAAAGCATTTAAATTCAACAAAATCATGAAAAATAGCGCATTTTGGAACTAGCATGAAAAACAAATTTCATGAAAAATTTTGCTATCAAATAATCGAACCAAAAAATTCCTAGAAAATATCATCATCATCAATGTCAATCAAACTTTTTGTGATAGAATGTAAATTATTTCTATTACGTATCTAAAAGTGGAGACGGTTGTATCCTGCTTTTTATGATAGATTATTTACTTGTGACACATGAAGTCCCTTTTTTTTTTTTTTTGGGGTGGTGGGGGTGGGGGTTGTTGAATTAACCATACATATTACATATTTTTTTTTTTGGGGGGGGGGGGGGGGGTTGTTGAATTAACCATACATATTACATATTTTAGTTTTGGGTAATTATATTGACATCATTAAATTCGTTGATCACACCACATTATATTGACACCACTAACTAAAATATAAATTTTATAATTACACCATATCACTTTTACAAATATAACTTTTTGCTAAATAAAATGAAAATAAAACATGATACACAACGTACACCACAACAAGATCTCCATGAATTTCAGATTTCTTGCTGATTTTTTTAGCAGGAATATTTGGGTTTCAATAGAGGCTAAACTCAGAATGAAATTATAATAGTGTCTTCCAATTTGAACTTTCCTTCACACACGAGCGCAGTGTCAATGATTAAACCCTAAAGTTTCTTGTCGTTAAGAACTAAGAAGCATTTCTGATTTTTTTCATTTTCATTTGTGAGAAGAAACTCAATTTTAAAGCTCTTGATTTTATGCAATAGTAATCCATAACATAAAATAATTCAAATTTCACTCTCCTTTTTACTCTTGCTTGTATAGACACTAGACAAAGAAAATTTCACACGAGGGGAAAAAAAAGTGACGTTGAAGATAAAAGGATGTGGCTAAAGAAGGCGGGAGAGGAAGATGATGAATACTTATAAATTTTTTAATTTGTTTTTAGTTTATTTTTTTCGGCAAGATCAATTCTAGGTTGGAAAATATTTGCAATACATCTGAAATTTGGGGATCTTAATATTGTGGTGCACATAAGAATAAATAAAAAAGAAGAAAAACTAATATAATATGATGGTTATTTAAGTTAATTTAATTATGTCCAATTTAGTAAATGTGAAAAATGTAGTATGATTAACAAAATTAGTGGGTCAATATAATTACCCTTTAGTTTTATTGGATGACATAGTTATGAATTTTTGAAAGTTCTAAATTACACTTTTGGTGCCTCAAATTCTCTTTCATCTTGATGTGTACTTAATTTTTATCTATTTGTATTGAGAATACAACAAAAATCAGTTGACTTTATCATAAATGGAAAACTGATTTTTTGATGGATAAAAGAAATGGAGCAGCCTGCTATATTTGAAATCTAAGATACAGTTATAAGGAAAAAGTAATTGCCTATTCTGCTATCTATTTTGTGTATTTCTATATGCTGTAGTTATCCTTTTTTATCCCCCTCTTGGTGTATAAATCATGATATCTATCTTGTACAAATTCAATTCAATGAATATACGAATTCCTTCCTGCAGCATCCTAATTCTTTTTTCTCTTATGCATTAACTATTATCCTTTTTGTTATGGTATCAGAGACATTTTGCATAGATTTTTTGTAAGTTAGCAGGTCAAATGATCCTGTAATGTGATCAGTTGCCCCACTATCGAGAATCCATGTACTTCTATTCGTGATTGTATTTATACAGCTCAAAGAGTATCTCAAGGGTACAGGTAAAGAAGAAAGAGGCGTACCATTGCTGTTTGATGAACTAATACCTTGATTTTCTGAGTTGCTACTGGATAGGATGGGATTTTGGCATTGCAAAAAGGCTATGAGCTAATGTATCTAATCTGGTGAAATATTCAGATTTGGCACCACCGAGCCCTTATCTGAATGTGCATTATTGGCCATCTTCTCCTGGGTTCCACTTCCAGGATTTGGTTTATGGAGTTTATGGTTTAGAGGATATCCATATATTTCCCAACAAGTTCCCACATTATGGTTTGTTCTCTCACATTTTGTGCATGAAGCTTTCTCCTTAGAACTAGATCCCTTGTAGTTTCCTGTTATCTGCCTAGCATATCCCCTTTGGTTTTGATATTTACCACAGACTATCATTGCTGCAGATTCTGAAACATTGTGGACAGGGTTAGTGCGCTCATGGTTAGCCTCCCCTTGTAAAACAAGGTTGAATACATTATCTAATGAGGGCAGTGGGTCCTTCATTAGAATTTGGTCCTTAGACCATCATATGTGTCTTCCAGTCCCATAAGGAATTGCATGATTTGTCTTCATTCTAGCCTTTTGTTCAACACCGAAACAGCACCACAATCTGTTGCTGAACATTTGAAAGGTTCCTCATACCTCAAAATCTCTTCCCAGATCAGTTTTAACTTGGAAAAGTAGACACTTGCTGGCATTTTTTCTTTTTTAGTTGATGACAGTTGTTGTTCAAGCATGTAGATCCTGTTATTGCTTGATCTTGCAAATCTTTTCTTGAGCTCATCCCCGTACTTCTGATGCAGAATCAGAGAACATGATATATCCCCCAATCTCAAGTGAGAGGCTGTTGGTGATCCAAGATAGGATCATGTGGTTGCACTTCTGCCATTGTGAGTATTTGGAATCTGTTTCTGTAGGCTCTGTGATGGTGCCATTGATGAAGCTCAATTTGTTTTTGGCTGAGAGGGCTACATACATGGCTCTACTCCAAGCATGGTAGTTATGAGGGGTTAATGGTTGTGAGACTAGAACAAGTCCAGGGCTCTCCCCATGGTGTAGGAAATATGGGTTGGAAAGTTCATCTGCAGGCTGTTGAGGTTCTATCATAATGAGGGCTGGTGAGGAAGAAGATCTAATGTTAAAAGGATGTGAAGAGGGGATGTTAATAATGCATTCCTCTATGGTGATCTGAAAGAGGACTTTTACATGTCATTATCACCCGGGTATGGTAGAGATGGTAGAGAGGGGGAGAATCGTGTATGCAAGCTAAAAAAGTCCATCTATGGCTTGAAGCAAGCTTCAAGACAATGGAATCACAAATTAACTACGGTCATCACCAAAGTTGGATTCACACAATCCAAAGCCGATTACTCACTATTCTTCAAAAGGACAAACATCAATTTCATTGTTTTGCTTGTTTATGTTGATGATATTGTGATAGGGGGAGACAATGAGACTGAAATTCAACACTTGAAAGAGTATCTAGGAAAACACTTCAAATTGAAAGAACTTGGGAAGTTGAAATTCTTTCTTGAAATAGAGATAGCCCGTTGTTCAAAAGGGATCTCCATATGCCAAAGAAAATACGCACTTGAAATATTACAAGATTGTGGGTTAATTGGAGCCAAGTCTTTTCAATTTCCAATGGAACAAAATTTAAAGCTTAATGAGGAAGAAGGACCTGAACTTGTTGATTCAAAAGAGTATAGAAGATTAATTGGCCGATTTTTATACTTAACAATCACACGCCCAGATATCTCTTACAATGTGCAAGTTTTAAGTCAGTTTTTAAGCCAACCAAAAATAGCCCACTGGAAGGCAGCTCTTAGAGTTGTAAAATACATCAAAGGATCTTCATCACAAGGTCTGTTTTATCCAGCCAACAAACCTCTACAATTGACAACATTTTGTAATGCCGACTGAGGAGCAAGCTCAAAAACAAGGAGATCAATAACTGTTTTTGCATTTTTCTAGGTGATGCCTTAGTCTCTTGGAAATCAAAGAAATAAAGAATTGTATCTCGATCATCAGCGAAAGCTGAATATCGTTCAATGGAATGTACCACATGTGAATTAGTTTGGCTTCGAGGTCTCTTACAAGACCTTGGTATAACTCTCAATCATCCTGCTCAGTTATTTTGTGACAATCAACCTGCTATTTACATTGCATCAAATCATGTTTATCACGAAAGAACGAAACATATCGAGATTGACTGTCACATTGTTCGGGAAAGGATTCAAGAAGGTTTATTGAAACTATTTCATATTTCTACAAATTTACAGGTGACAGATATTTTAACCAAAGCAATCGGGTCTAGACAATTTCATTATTTGCTGAACAAGATGGGAATCCACTGTATAGCTTCTCAATCTTGAGGGGGAGTATTGAGAATACAACAAAAATCAGTTGACTTTATAATAAATGGAAAACTGATTTTTTGATTAATAAAAGAAATGGAGCAGCCTGCTATATTTGAAGTCTAAGATTCAATTATAAGGAAAAAGCAATTGCCTATTCTGTATATTTCTATATGCTGTACTTATCCTTTTTTAGCCCCGTCTTTGTGTATAAATCATGGTATCTATCTTGTAAAAATTCAATTCAATGAATATACGAATTCCTTCCTGGAGCATCCTAATTCTTTTTTCTCTTATGCATTAACTATTCTTCTTTTTGTTAATTTGACTTAAAAACCATATACTAGCCTAGACTAAAACTTCACAAAGATCCTCGGATAGTTTGTAGTAATTATAATTAGTTTAATAGTTGGACCACTAATTTAATTGGATAGTATTATTATTATTATTATTTTGTTAAAGATGATCATTAATTTACGTGCTATGACGAATACAAAAAAATTGAGTAAGCAAGAGAGGTAGTTAGACGGTCGTAAGCGGCTATCTAATATAAAGGGGAAGATTTTTTTGACGAAACCAGCACGAGCGGTTGCAGGCGCTGCTATTTAGTTGCTGACTTAGGGCCAGTTTATGTGATAGATGATGTGCTATGAAATTAAATGGTCAAATAAATGTATAAATATAAAATCCACTATATTAATGATAGATAAAGTTAATTACTTTGTTCAAATCTTGTTTGGCCTGACATTTTTATATTCAGAAACAGTTGTGTATGTCTGTGTACTACAAAGACATAACAAAACCCAGCTTAAACATTGTAATTGTCTATTGTCACAACGCAAGCGCCACGCAACAATAATAATAATAAGGGCAAATAGCAGAAGAGGTTCCCAATCTTTTACCAATGCAGTACTTTGATTCTCAACCTTCGAAACGTAGTATTTAAATCCTTCTTCTTTTAATTTCATAATCATCAAGTCATTCTCATTTTTCTATTTAGATTTATTTCTTCATCATCTTATTTTATCCAACTCGGTACTTTTTCTTTGAACTTCTTAATGTAGGATGGGATGTGTACAAAATCGGTTCCTTAGAGGGAGAGAGAAAAAAAAAAAATATTTGCCTACTCTTTTAGATCCTCTAAGTTGCATTATAAAATTTGTCTCTTCTTATTTTAGAGAAATTAAACTTGCAGATAATTATAAGGTCATATTACCACCACAAAACTTATTTTCTATACCACAATTTTTAAAATAGTCATTATTTACAAATATAGATATTGATAAAATGACATAAACAACCTTTTAAATTTATTTAACAAATTGTTTTTTGAGAAAATCTCTTCCTAATTTCTACCTACACCACAATCTTCATCCTCCTTCTCTTCCACCTCCTCCTCAAGTGTCATCATCTTCGTCTTAAAAAATTATTTCTTGAAAATAATTAATGACTACAAAGAAAAAAAAGCAGTAAATTCAAATTCTTAAGAATCATAAAATCCTTAAAAAATTATCGATGACAAAAATTTCGCAACTGATCCTATAATTTAAATCACGTTCATCGGCAGATGATTTCATGACTAGGATCCATGACAAAACATTTGAGGCAAGCAAACTATCCAAACCTGTGTTTATCACTGAATGATTTCATAACTACAAGAATTTTATGATTTCATTTCTTACGAAAATTTTCTCCAAAATGCAAAAGGAATATCATTATTGAAGAATGGATAAGTTCAGGTGAGCATTTATTCTTCTAGGGTTTCTACTCTTTTCTTCAATAATTCGCCGCATTCATAGTTTGAATTTTTGAAGGGAGATTCTGATTTTTAAGGGTTATTTGTTTATAAAATTCAAATATTGGTATCAAAGAAATTGATGATCTAATGAAATCTAAATGTGGGAAGAAGCCCTAAGGTAAATTCGTGAACATGCCGATGCATCATTGTTTCTTCACTTTCGAATGAATATGTTGATTTTAATATGGAAAAATGAAATATATTTTCTCTCTCCATTATTTTGAGATTTTGAAACCTATTATTGAAATTAAAGCTTCAATGATCATGAAAAATTCCGTAATTGAGAGGAGAGGGGTGAAAGATTTTCCATAATTAAGATGAAGAGAGATGGAAGGTAATCAAATGTAGCGACCGAGAATTTCTACGCAATTTAATAATTATTTCAAAGTCTCGAAAATTGTGTCGCTGCAATCTCACTCATTTTAAGTTAACGTCATGACGCGTTCATCTAGCCACATCGAGAAATATCGAATTAATTCCATTTAAAAAATATATTCCGAATTTCTAAAATTATATCATTTTATTTATTTATTTAAAATATTTTTTTCTCAAATCATTTTAAATTTCAAATTACATCAAAGTTCATCGTAACAGATCCTTTCTTCCAGTTCAGTTGAATTCACGCGTATTATCTCCTCGATCTCCGTGCTTGTGTACCCAAATCCCATAACATTCCCAACATATTTCCACCAACCCATCATTCCACCAACCTAAGCCCATACTCCATTTCTCTCACTTCACCCAACACACTCCATTATACATGATCAAACCCCACAATTCTGTCCAGCAACCTGCTTCAATTCCGTTCCTCACCTCACAGCTTTCAAACAGCCAAGGTCTTCTCCTCCAGCCAGCCCTCCTCTCAACCGTCCCAGCCTCCTCCCAGCACCACTCCATAGCAACCACCAACACACTGTAACCTACCATTTCCAAACCAATGCATCATCACCTCAACCACTGCAACCAGCTCAGCTCCATTGCAGCCTCTGTCCCAGCAGTACCAACACGACATTCAGCCTCCTTTTGCAGACCCCATTGCAGAAGCAATGGCACATCTTACTCCAATCACGACCGGCCACTGCCACCACCACCCAAACCACCAGCAAGACCAAGAACCACCACCCCTGCCGCACCGTCACCTCCAACTCATCCCCATCTTCAAACACCAATTTAATCATCTTCTCCTTCATCATCATCATCACCATCACCATCACCATCACCATTACCCGCACCACTGCACCGCCCCCAACGCAGCCACTGCCTCTTCCCAGCATCACCAACACAACCACTTCGACCCACCGTTTACCTCATCACCTGCAGCGCCACCACCCAACGCACCACCTCAACCACCACTGGCACATTCCAGCAGCCGCCACCACTCATCGCACAACCACCGCACATAGAAGCCAGAATCACGCCATCATCATCATCACCTCCGCGAACCCAACTTCAATCGCGATCCAAAATCAAAAACCCAAAACCCAGAATAAGCCAAGCCCAAATACTTACCTCGACCGCCGCCGCCTATTCGCCGGAAAAATCGCGAAGGAAGCTTCGCACAAGCCCCGGTTTAGCCTTGGTTTTCTCATCCAATCTCGCACCAAACGCGCAGAAACTTGAACCCCTTTTGAAACCGCTGCTTGCCGCCTCCATCACCGGCGTTTTCGCCGGCACATCTCGCCGGATGAAGGCCGGATTGAGCGAAGGGAGCACCGGATTCGCTCCCTGTCTCTCGCTGTGTGATTTATGAGAGAGAGAGTGTAAGAAATCTGATTTTCAATATTTGTTTGAACTTTCAGAATTTACACTTTGGTCCCTGGTGTTTTAATCTGTTTTAATTCAGTCTCTTTTTGTTTCAAATCATCAATTTCAGCCCTTAAGTTTTAAAAGACTTCAAGTCAGTCCTTATAGTTTTAAAACCCATTTTTCAGTCCTGGTTGATTTAATTTATTTGATTTTAAGCCTAAGTTTTAAAAGATTTACATTTTAGCCCCCATAGTTTTCAATTGTTTCACATCAGCCCCTATAGCTTTATAAACTTATCATTTCAGCCCCTTATGTTTCAAAATGATTTTAATCAACCCCTTATTTTTAAAATATATTATTTCAACCTCATTGTTTTGAGTTTACGACCCAACTTTTAAAAGGTTTACATTTTAGTCTCAAATGTTTAAAAGCAATCATTTAAGCCTTCATATTTTAAAGTCTTTCGATTTGGTCCATATTGATGATATATACATGTACACGTATATTTATAAACTCGAGTTTCAAAGATATTCATTTTAGTCCTTCAATTTTCAAAGTATTCATTTTAGTCCTCCAACTTTCAAAATTAGCGATTTCAGTCCCTAAATTATACTTTATCATTTTAAACTATAGATTTCAAAAGACTAATTCGACTTGATCTTCTAATTGGCTAGACGAAGCGTACGGAGATTTTAAAGGAGTTAAGTCGTTTCCCGCTCAACTTTGCACTCGTCGGATTTAAGGTAGACTCTTATCTACAAATTTACGTTTTTCAAAAGTGCGCATCAATAATTATTTGATTTATAAGTTTAGCATGTATGATTGTGTTCATGAGAATTACTTGCTTAAATGCATGAGAACTTGAACTTTATGTTCATGAGAATTACTTGCTTAAATGCATGAGAACTTGAACTTTATGTTCATGAGAATACTGGTGATCGTTAGACACCTGAGACTTGAATATCATGATTATGTGTTTTAATTTATAACGTTAAATGATTATTATGCGCGAGTCTACTGAGTATTTCCATGAAATGCTCAACCCGTTTTTAAAAATCTTTTACAGATTTCGGAGACGGTGGCGAGTGATGGGCAATGACAGAAAAATTACAAATTGATATTTTTAAAAGTCGTGAGCTTTGAAATAATTATTTCATTTTATCAAGAATTGTCATTTTTATAAATTTGTACGAATTTACCTATTCCATTTGAATTATCGCTAAACTTTTATTCAATAAATGCGATATTTAATATTTAATCATTTTCCGCAAGAAAAGTTTTATTCAAGAATTTAGAAAAGTGACGTTCCCGGCTCCTCGGAACTCGGGGCGTTACAGCTTGGTATCAGAGCTAGTCTGCGTTTCTGTAGACTGGTAAGTTTTCAAAAAGAAAATTTCAAGAAAATGTTTTCCGTTATGTAATTATTAATGAAGATTGCCACTGCCATCATTCGTTCCACCGACTCCGAGGTAAAGAAGTATAAGATGTTTAGAGTTATTTCAGTATTTCGAATACTTATTTTACTGATTTGTGAGAAAGAATGAAGAGTATTTCGATACTTATGATTTATGAGAAAGAGAAAGAAGATTTATGATGTCGTTATGCTTGTCAAAACTTACTTGCTTAAACGCATGAGAAAGAAGTGAAGACTATGAGTACGACTCGGAAAAGGCCCCAGCAAGGGAGCCGGGTCGTTACTAAAGAGAAAGAGATTTTATCCGAATAAGAAAGAAAGAGATGAGTTTTGAAGCATAACGAGAAAATTTTTCAGAAAGAAAAGAAAGAGAACTGAGTGTTGAGCATAATGGGAATAATATGACTTAAGAATGATTTTATAATAATTTTTGTCCTCGAACTTAGAAATGATGAACCCTAACTGGACTTTGCATAATTTATTTTAGACATGGCACCATTTACGAGAAGTCAAAAGAAAGGATTAGACAATATTTTCGGAATATATCAACGAGAGATAGCAAGCCAATTTTATGAAGATGTGATAAGATGTTGAGATTATGAGTAATATGATTTTATTGAGACTTTTATGAGAAGAATTATGAAATTCGAGATTTAAAGTTTTGATTCTAAATTATTGGGAATTAAGAATTGATATTGTATTTGAGTAAGTGAATTATACCTCTATGTTGAAGAGAAATTTATTATGAAGTTTGACCTTGTGAAGAAATTTTGGAAATATTGATTTGTGGCATATATTTTATAAGTATGATGAATGAGTGGTCATTTGAGCCAATTAATGTATTGAAGAAGTGATATTGTGATATTGGAAACTGTGATTTGAAATTGTTATGTTGAGGAATGATGAATTGATTTTCTGGGATATTTCGGTAGTATTGAAGTCTGTTGGGATTGTTGTCAATATTTAATCGTGGTGGTCAGATGTGGGATATAACTACAGGTTGTTATTGTTGGTTATGAAGTATACCTACAGGTTGGATAAGTCCATATTACAAGGGAGACTCTGTCCGGAATTTTATCAGTTTGAGTTAAGAGCATGGTATGGTAAAGCAACCAACTAAGAGAATTGAGGTTAGACTTGCAAGTTCATTTACACCGCAAGCAAGATTTAGTAAGTGACATAGAGGGATAATGACTCTTGAGATATTTTTGGCTTCTTCGAAGTATGATCATTTTGTAATGGATATAGTTTTATTGAGGTGCTCTCCTTGTCTCAAAATTTCAAACAAGATGGTGTATGCAACTACTGGGATGTCAAGGTACATTTTGAAAGATGAGTGAAGATAAATATTTTGGTGTTATTGAGAAGAATCTTGATTATTTTGAGAACGAATTGAGTACTAGTTGGAGTTGATCACTTGTATTGGAGAATATTATAAATGATGAGGATATATGATAATACTGTTGATTTGTTTTGGAAGTTGATTGGTAGATGATGCGTAAGATTTGGTTGTTTACAAGTAATAAGATTATTTGGAAAAGTCAGTTATCATGAATGAGAGACATTGGAAGTATTTTACAGTATGACGCCCTTAAAGTATCGAGATTTATTATAGTGAGAATTTGGAGACATATGATCGAATGTTTGGGATTATGTGTGACAATGATGATGGTAATAAGGTCGTTTGAATATTAAGGGTACAATAGATGATTATAAGGAGTAATGTGATGATGAGAACTGAAGGTGACGATGTATTGAGATTATGAAGTAAGTTGACTTTTCATGAATCAGTTATGCTATATTTGGTTCTAAGTGGAATTCGAAGAAAGATAAGTCTCAGTCATGGAAAAATCGGGATTGCCTCGTGATCAGTGAACGATTCACGGATATACAGTAAGTTTCCATTTATGATATTAGAAGATCATGAGAGAAATGGTTTGACGAAATTGATGAAAGAAAATTTTATCAGGTCCTAAATTTGTTCAAGTATTGCAGAAGTAATGCATTTGAACGGAGGAAAGTTTATGATAAGATCCTACCTGGAAATTTTGGAAAGAGTTACTAAGGGTATCTTGGTTCGAAAATAAGAAATGAAATTTTATGTGTTTGTCCTTATGGATAGAATTTGTGGAATGAGGATCAGACTTCACAGTAATGCCTTATTACGGAGTAGTGTGCAGAAATAGTGACATATGACAGAATCCAAGATTTATTTAGTTTAAGAGATTGATATATAATCTTAGTGAGCAGATTGACGTACAAGGTTCACGTGATAGAGATGATGGTTATTATATTGAAATCTTAGAGAGATTGATATGATTATTTGAGGTCATATGATGCGACGATAAGTGACATGTTACATGATTACTACAAGATATGGTGACTAGACGGGTAATAGATGTTATGGTTATCCCGCGAAGGATTGTGTGAATATATGGAGTCAATTGATCTCATTTTGATGGGTTATTGCATTATGGTGAAATATTACCTACGATTGAGAATCTTCATTTTGAGTCATAAGATATAAAGATTTATTTAAGATTTTGGTTATGCAGTTTCGATTTCTTGTTATCAGTTGTACTTTTGATGTGAGTAAGATGTTTTACTACAATGATGGAAAACCTGAGATGACCAGTTGTGTGACTTTATCTATAAAGAGATTGTATATTTGGGTTAAGTAAACTTGATGAGGAATCCTATATGATTCACAGAAGTCTTGGCCAATGGTGATAGACTTAATCAGAGTATTGTTCAAATGGTAACATGAAGTGAAGTTTTGGGAGAACAGGGAAATTGAATCTTGAACTTCAGATTGGAAAGTTAGTGAGGTTTCTTAAATTCAGAATATCAGATTTGATTCTTGTGATGATACTTTAAGTAGTACCTTTGTCCTCAGCTAGAATGAGTAAGTGATATCAAGTACTTGATACATGATTAAACAGTATGGACTAAAGGATTTAAGTTTGAATTCTTTCATCTTGAAAGGGAAGTTTCAGTCGAGTTTAGAAATGATTTCGTTTGTAAATCTCTTCAGAAAGATTTTGCCAAGTTTGAGTTTGTACCCAAATGTTTTGGAATTGATACCGTGTTTCTATGTTTTGGGTGATAAGGTATTATTCTTGATCAATCTTCACGGTTTCTAGTTTAAGCATTTGAATAATTGATGTTTATATCGTGGATTCGATATCAGTATAGATCCTTGAAAGGTTGGAAATAGAAGGTCAATGAATGAGTATTGAAATTGGATAATGTCGGATGATTAATTGAGTTCTACACCATAGCTATCCAGTGTATTTTCGCATAGCTTCGTATGAGGTACAGATATATGTTAGAGAAGTTGTCCGATTTCATCGATTTCTAGTGTCCATTTTTTCAGATAGAAATCCGAGAATTTTCCCTTGAAATTTGGAAGAGTTTACAGGCAATGGGTACTAAATTAAATTTTAGTACTGCCTACCATCTCCAGATTCAGACATTGGAAGTTATGCTTAAGGCATGTGTTCTAGACTCAAATGGTAATTGAGAGATACGTTTTCTATCAGTAGAGATTGCCTACAACAAATAATTTTTCGAGCTACCATTGGTATGGCACCCTATGAAGCTTTGTATGGATGGCGATGTTGATCGCCAATCGAGTGGGATGTAGTTAATGAGAAGAAGTCATTGGGTTCAGTATTAATTGAGAAGAACAGTTGATGCTATTGAGAAAGATCAGAGTACGAATTAGAGCTGCCCAAGACAGACAGAAAAGTTATGCCGATCAAAGAATAGAAGACTTAATATTTGAGATCAGAGAGAAAGTGTTCTTGAAAGTAACTCCTATGAAGGGTACTTTTGTTCCGACAAGGAAGAGAAATTTGAGTTCTTGTTTCATCGGACCATTTGAAATACTAGAGAAGTGGATATTGTGGCTTATTGTTGGCTTTGCCACCAGAACTTGAAGTTGTTCACAATGTTTTTCATGTTTCTCTATTGAGAGAGTATGTTCATGATCCTAGTCATGTGATCAATTATCAGTCTATTTCAGTTTAGAAAGATTTGATTTATGAAGAGGCACCTATGTGCATAGTAAAGAGAAGAAGTCCATGTCTTAAGAAGTAAAGAGATTCCTTTAGTCAAAGTCCAGTGGAGGTAGACACAATAATGATGAAGTTACTTGGGAAATGAAGAAGAGATCCTAGCCAAGTATCCAGAAAGAATAGATCAAGAAAGTTTAATTTCGAGGACGAAATTATTTTAAGGGGGTAAGGTTGTAGCGACCGAGAATTTCTACGCAATTTAATAATTATTTCAAAGTCTCGAAAATTGTGTCGCTGCAATCTCACTCATTTTAAGTTAACGTCATGACGCGTTCATCTAGCCACATCGAGAAATATCGAATTAATTCCATTTAAAAAATATATTCCGAATTTCTAAAATTATATCATTTTATTTATTTATTTAAAATATTTTTTTCTCAAATCATTTTAAATTTCAAATTACATCAAAGTTCATCGTAACAGATCCTTTCTTCCAGTTCAGTTGAATTCACGCGTATTATCTCCTCGATCTCCGTGCTTGTGTACCCAAATCCCATAACATTCCCAACATATTTCCACCAACCCATCATTCCACCAACCTAAGCCCATACTCCATTTCTCTCACTTCACCCAACACACTCCATTATACATGATCAAACCCCACAATTCTGTCCAGCAACCTGCTTCAATTCCGTTCCTCACCTCACAGCTTTCAAACAGCCAAGGTCTTCTCCTCCAGCCAGCCCTCCTCTCAACCGTCCCAGCCTCCTCCCAGCACCACTCCATAGCAACCACCAACACACTGTAACCTACCATTTCCAAACCAATGCATCATCACCTCAACCACTGCAACCAGCTCAGCTCCATTGCAGCCTCTGTCCCAGCAGTACCAACACGACATTCAGCCTCCTTTTGCAGACCCCATTGCAGAAGCAATGGCACATCTTACTCCAATCACGACCGGCCACTGCCACCACCACCCAAACCACCAGCAAGACCAAGAACCACCACCCCTGCCGCACCGTCACCTCCAACTCATCCCCATCTTCAAACACCAATTTAATCATCTTCTCCTTCATCATCATCATCACCATCACCATCACCATCACCATTACCCGCACCACTGCACCGCCCCCAACGCAGCCACTGCCTCTTCCCAGCATCACCAACACAACCACTTCGACCCACCGTTTACCTCATCACCTGCAGCGCCACCACCCAACGCACCACCTCAACCACCACTGGCACATTCCAGCAGCCGCCACCACTCATCGCACAACCACCGCACATAGAAGCCAGAATCACGCCATCATCATCATCACCTCCGCGAACCCAACTTCAATCGCGATCCAAAATCAAAAACCCAAAACCCAGAATAAGCCAAGCCCAAATACTTACCTCGACCGCCGCCGCCTATTCGCCGGAAAAATCGCGAAGGAAGCTTCGCACAAGCCCCGGTTTAGCCTTGGTTTTCTCATCCAATCTCGCACCAAACGCGCAGAAACTTGAACCCCTTTTGAAACCGCTGCTTGCCGCCTCCATCACCGGCGTTTTCGCCGGCACATCTCGCCGGATGAAGGCCGGATTGAGCGAAGGGAGCACCGGATTCGCTCCCTGTCTCTCGCTGTGTGATTTATGAGAGAGAGAGTGTAAGAAATCTGATTTTCAATATTTGTTTGAACTTTCAGAATTTACACTTTGGTCCCTGGTGTTTTAATCTGTTTTAATTCAGTCTCTTTTTGTTTCAAATCATCAATTTCAGCCCTTAAGTTTTAAAAGACTTCAAGTCAGTCCTTATAGTTTTAAAACCCATTTTTCAGTCCTGGTTGATTTAATTTATTTGATTTTAAGCCTAAGTTTTAAAAGATTTACATTTTAGCCCCCATAGTTTTCAATTGTTTCACATCAGCCCCTATAGCTTTATAAACTTATCATTTCAGCCCCTTATGTTTCAAAATGATTTTAATCAACCCCTTATTTTTAAAATATATTATTTCAACCTCATTGTTTTGAGTTTACGACCCAACTTTTAAAAGGTTTACATTTTAGTCTCAAATGTTTAAAAGCAATCATTTAAGCCTTCATATTTTAAAGTCTTTCGATTTGGTCCATATTGATGATATATACATGTACACGTATATTTATAAACTCGAGTTTCAAAGATATTCATTTTAGTCCTTCAATTTTCAAAGTATTCATTTTAGTCCTCCAACTTTCAAAATTAGCGATTTCAGTCCCTAAATTATACTTTATCATTTTAAACTATAGATTTCAAAAGACTAATTCGACTTGATCTTCTAATTGGCTAGACGAAGCGTACGGAGATTTTAAAGGAGTTAAGTCGTTTCCCGCTCAACTTTGCACTCGTCGGATTTAAGGTAGACTCTTATCTACAAATTTACGTTTTTCAAAAGTGCGCATCAATAATTATTTGATTTATAAGTTTAGCATGTATGATTGTGTTCATGAGAATTACTTGCTTAAATGCATGAGAACTTGAACTTTATGTTCATGAGAATTACTTGCTTAAATGCATGAGAACTTGAACTTTATGTTCATGAGAATACTGGTGATCGTTAGACACCTGAGACTTGAATATCATGATTATGTGTTTTAATTTATAACGTTAAATGATTATTATGCGCGAGTCTACTGAGTATTTCCATGAAATGCTCAACCCGTTTTTAAAAATCTTTTACAGATTTCGGAGACGGTGGCGAGTGATGGGCAATGACAGAAAAATTACAAATTGATATTTTTAAAAGTCGTGAGCTTTGAAATAATTATTTCATTTTATCAAGAATTGTCATTTTTATAAATTTGTACGAATTTACCTATTCCATTTGAATTATCGCTAAACTTTTATTCAATAAATGCGATATTTAATATTTAATCATTTTCCGCAAGAAAAGTTTTATTCAAGAATTTAGAAAAGTGACGTTCCCGGCTCCTCGGAACTCGGGGCGTTACATCAAATGTGGTGCATATTGTACTTCATCTTTTTTTTTTTTTTTTAATTGAATTACAATGTGCATATTTGAAAATTTATGGTGGTGTATTTATTAAAATTTTGTTTTATTTGTTGTGTATTCATAATGTAGTGTAATAAGTAAATAATGTAGTGGTAATATAATTACCCTAATTATAAATAAATATATACAATACAAACTTAACTAGATATTTTGTCGTGCCAAACTGAACTTCTCTTTCTATCTTTCAATATAAGGGTCGACCCATATAACCAATAACCATGATGCATCAACATCTTTCTTTTTGAAACTTTAAAGATTGGGATTGGATCTAAGCTCACTTATATAATTTGTTGTAGTAGGACCATTATGAATATTTGTAGAGATAAAATATGTTGCTGAAGAATGACTTGGGAAAATGCGTATGATTAAAAAGTTGTTTGATGAAATGTGTTGTTTATAAGCTTATTTATAAACAAGTTACCAAAATGCTAAATTTTTCATTTATTTTATAATTTTAATAATGATATGATCGTCCCTTTATAGAAAGAAAAGTGGATATAATTAAAGACAAAAATAACAGTCCATAAGGATACAAATAAGGAAAATACTAAAGTTATTGTGAAAGTGTACCGCATAGACACATGGGTAGTGTGATGACCATTTCATCCTCCCCCTATATATGAGTGCGCAGTACACTCTCACGGTACCTGTGACGTTGCCCTACAAATAATAGCAAATTTTTGGAAGATTGAAGATTTAAGTGCTTCATATTAAAAATTAGGGACCAATATGCAACGCAGACCAACATTTGATAAAATAATATTGGAAATTAGAGTCTTGGGTGGCAGTCATTGACAGCTTCATGTGATAAGAATGAGCCCACTATCCACCGTCCTTTAATCTCCGTTAGAAGCGCCGTTATCTTTCTGGGTTTTGTCGCCTTATCCTCGTCATCCCGTTTGCCCTCCCTTCTATTTTATCAAATTTCAAAAAAATTATTCGTGGGATAATATTGAGCCACATAGGATAGGACTGTACTTTTCCATCCAAAGAGGCATGTAGTATAAGAGGCAGAATATGGTGCCATCATGGAACTGACTATGATGTTGGACACCATGTCCACTCTGTGTAGTATAAGAGCATCTTTAATAGGATAATGTCTAAGTTAAAAAGGAGATTACATTTGGCATTAATTAATTGAGATTCTAATGAATGTCTAATAAATAGACATTGAGTCAAAAAAGTGATTTCCAATGCATTATGTCTACAGCCAAAAATTAATGATCTTGTGGCATTTATTTAAAATAAAATTATTAAACTTGTAAAATTCAGTTTCTGTTTTTTTTTTTTTTTTTTTTTTTGAACGATCATTTTCTATTATTTTGTAACCAAAAGAAAAAACTTCCCGTTATTCTTTTCTTCCTGTTCCGCAGTCCACTTCAGGTTTAATTTCTCTCTCCTATTAATTTCCCTTCGTTTTTTCTGTATTCATATAGAAACTGATGGAGTGTATTATTTGTAGTTTTGTTTGTTTAAGTAATCACGTAATCAATGAAAATTGCAAATAATCACCATATTATCAATTTTAGTATAAAATCAGATTATTGGAATTCAATTTAATAGTTACTTAGATGTAAAAGAAAATTACTTTTTTCCCTCCATCATTTGCCAAGTTAGCATATTAGACTTGTCTTCCAAAGTTAGACATGATGTTAGACAATGTCTAATTATTTTTTTTGTCACATCAGCCTTACATGAAATGCATTGGAGAAGAAACTATGTTGACATTGTCTAATTTGATGATATGACATGTTAGACATTCTCACATTGGAGATGCTCTAAGAATTACAACATCCATTTAATAAACTATTTTGCCTTTGTTTTGTAAGTGTACGGATTGAGTTTATAAACCAATTTATAATGCACATAAAATTTCAAATTACTTTTTAACAAAACATTTTTTTCCTCTTCAATTTTTAACCATGTATCTACTTCGAGATCCCCAAAAAATCTGGTTTATAATCACCTCCACGGATCTGAATAGAGGCTTATAAACAAATTTATAAATAACATATTTTTTAACTAATTTTTTTTTTTTATTCAAAATTAATTTTCGATCACACATATTTCTTCAAAATACATTTCAATCATATATTTTACCTCAAAAATATTACATTATTTATAAAGAAAATTTTTTATAGGAAAATGGTCCCAAACATATTACTAATGTAGCAAGTAACTCCCAATCTATTAGTCGCTTGTATGACAGACAATTTTACCTTTATCTTTGATTAAAAATTCATTTTTTTAGTAAAATGATGGTTTTTAATCTTTAATTAAATAAAAAGGGAAAAGAAAAGAAAAAACAAAATCATCTAACGATAGAGGCCGTGAATGTTAAAAATGAAAGGTTTGGTGGATTTGAAGTTGTCAAAATGTTAGGTTAGGGGAACTAATAGGTTTGCAGGCCCCATATCTTAATTTTCCTATACTTTATTTATTATATATAAATTGTAGTTGTAGTTTGTAAAATTTGTGATTTGGATCTAGGAGGGGGTGGGAGGTAGATCTTTGCCAACTTATGGGAAAAGAAAGTAATGCACATGCTTCTAAGTTGTAACTTAGGATAATAGTTGTTATTCATTTGTAAATAGGATATTCCCATCTTTACTCGCATCAATAACCAGTATTTAATGCATTATAATGTATTAAACGATGAATCCCTTATATATATATATAAGGGAACAAAAAGAGCAGTTACAGTACCAATTTCGTCCCAATTACGAGCTGCCTACCCGAGTTGCTCAAATTTCCTTTTTTTTTTAAAAAACAAAATAAAAAAATTCAATAATTATCAAATTGCATGCAACATGCTCTATATGCGTTCTATTTGCACCATGCACTCAACGCGTGCTCAACACACTAGTAATAATAGTATAAGATAACAAAAAAATTAATTTAATTCAGTTAAATGTTGTCCAATTGATACATAAAACTTGACGAGTGTGCATTTTTCGTTAAAGGAACAGGGTTTAGCTATAAATTTGATGCTAAGTTGTAGTTGAACCAGAAACATGATTGGTTAGGTATGAGTTTTAGGGGTTAACACGTAAATTGATACATTTATACAGTGCTCCTCACAGTTCGGATTTTCTTGGTATTGAAAAAGCACACCCAAAAAATGGGAAATAAATTTTCAAACAAATCTTTCCCACAAATAATAACATCAAATTAAAAAAAATAAAAAATTAGAGAGTATTACAAAATTCAAAAAACACAAAATTTAAAGAAAATTCCCTCGCTTAATGACCCAACGTTTTTCTCGAGAGTGGATATGAATTTTAACCACAGGATTCCAATCTCTCACCACGTGGCGCTATCCCATATCCGCAAAAGAATAGGTCCTAAGGCAGTTTCTTTGCGCCACCTTGTATAGCCTGTCGCTAATTTGGCTTCTACCGATTGGTCCGGTTACAGGTGTCAATGGTATAAGAATTGGGGTTTAAGCAATGGTAGAGGGTGGTTTTCAGAGGGTTTTGGCCATTTTTAGATATAAGAGAAAAATGCAAAACTATGAGATAGAGGTAAATGGGTTAGAGGTTTTCCTGTAGTGAATTATGTAGATTTTGGATGAAATGGAAAATAAATGCCTTCCTCAAAGGTGAGATGATCAAAATTCTTACTGGTAAAGTTTGATTTGGATTTTTTTCTTCTATTTTTTGGTTGGTGGAGCCTTGGAGGGATACTTTTCCTTATCTTCTTTAACGTTGTTCTACAACCAAGCAAGGACATTTTCATTTTTCTTACTTTTCTTGGTTATTTAATATCATTTATTTAGAATTACCCGTTAATCCATTTTGGATTTTATGGTCGATCTGGAATTTTGACATGCAAAGTTTTTTTTATTATTTTTTTCCAGAAAATGTACAGGGTCCAAATTATTAAAGTCTGAAATATGATCTCGATCCATTCATTATTTCTCCGTTTTTGAGTTTTTCGAGACGGCTTTGTGTTGATCTGTGTTCTTTTGTTTTCTGATCATCTTCATGCATGTACATATTTTTGAAAATCTCTGAATGCATGAAAAAAAGTTCCTTTTTTGTACAAAACTTTGGGATCCCTTTTATCAGGGTTTAATGATGGGTTTTTAACTCTTTGATTCCCTCCTTAATTCAGTCTTCAGCTTTTTCTTTAATGAAAAGAGTTTACATATTTAGAATCGTTTGAAATAAACCATCATCTGAATTTCTGGTTCATATAGTTTTTCTGTACAATCTTCTTTGAGTTTAAATTTTATTATTTTCTTCCACATAGATGTATTGACTTCATTTGGATCACCGATCACATTGATCTGATATAACTTTGGTCATCTAGATACTAAGCATATATCATGTTTGGGAAAATTGGGAAAAAAATTAAATTAAATTTTAGAATATTAGCGTGTGTGATCTTGGATCTCATGGCAATTTGTCATCTGAGAAGTCTTCATGGAAATACTGATAGGTTTGCGATAATTTTGTTTTTATGGTTACATTGTCCGTTTAATACATTTTGGTTCCTTTTATTTTTATGATTTCTGGATGATTTTACAATCGAAGCTATCACTTGGCATTGATATAGAACTTTATGCTTATTTACTATGGATCATTTATCAACTAATAAAATAAGTTTTACTTTAGATGCTGGAGTTATCTTGATATTGGTATAGGTAATAAATCTGTGGATTTTTGATTGCCGTGAGCATCATTTATGGTCCCATATAATTCTTATATCTACACCAGATTCTCGCATGTCTCTCTGATATTAGTTGGTCTACCTGACCGTTACATGTTTTCCAGTCAGTTAGACTACGGGAATAGAATAACCATAATAGTTTCGACTACGTGGCATCTGTTATGTTACTCTGTCTTTACCATTTTTCCCCGTTGGACATCATTAACTTGATTAACCTAAACTTCATACATTGTTTCAGTTACTTACATTGCTGATGTTTGTTAATTAGCAGGATTAGCTGTACTTAGTATTCTGTCAAAGGTGACTTGTGGATGAGCCTTGATATTGAATTTAATGTGTAAACTAGATTAAAGATTGTCAAAGATTCGTGCTTTATGATTTTTTTGGCATGGTTTCTGAAATATGGTGTTACTGAAGAGGTTAGACTATGGATTTAATGGCTATCAGGTGCCTCCCACACCACGTGCTGCCAGATCAGCAAGGGTAATCTCAGACCTAATGGCTAATGGAATACCTTTAATTTTGTATTTATCTGTTGTTCTGAAGGACTTACTATCTATAATTTTTTGTAGAGGAGGTGTGAATTTAGGAGGAAAGATAATGTCCAGAAGATGTGTGCATTTGACTTATTGGCTACTGTAGCTGGCAAATTACTGCTGGAGGGGGAATGTTCGCCTAAATCTGTGGATACATCTTCTAATAAGGAGCAAACTGAAGTTGTGGAAGGTTCTGATGGGAAAGGAGAAAAAGATGAAAATAAGCCTTCAGAAGAAAAATCTTGTGAACAAGATAGCTGCGAAAGAAATTTTCTATTTACTGAGATTGTCTCACAAGCTCCTAATTCTAATTTTCTTGCAAATGAACTCGCACGTGGCCAGAACGATGCATGTTCAAGGCCTGCATCTGTAATAACTTCTGAGAGCTCAGAAAAGTTTGGTTCTGCAGAACCAATGTTCAACGATGATTGCAAGCTTCGACTTGGAATTTTTCCTCATCAAGGAGATGTTGAGTCTTCTATTTGTAGATCAGAGGGTGAAACAGAGAAACAGATCAAAATTGAGGCCCCGAATAATAGGAATATGGCAATTAATAATCAGGCTGATACATGCAATGTGGGACATTCAGAGGCTTGGGACAGAAAACCTTCTGCTTTAGTTAGTTCAGCTGATAGTCAAAAGTTTCCCTTTTGTGGCGACCAAATTCTTTGTGGTTCTTTCCCTGTTAAGCAGGATGTTGTAAAGTTAGTTACTAGAGATGATGACGAAAAGTCTTCCGGGTGCAGAAAACTGAGCACCACGAATAAGGCCTTTAGGACACCACCACGTGTTGGAGATTGCAGAACTAGAAAGCTTTTGCCATCTAAGTATAGGAAAACAACTCCAAATTCGAAGGATAAGGAACATCATGATCCTCGTGAGTTGTTAATGATTGTTTTAATTTAAATAGTCAATGTTTGAGTGATATGGTCGAGCAATCTGTAATCATATTTATTTTGATTTTATCATGTCTTTAGATGCAGAAAGATGCAATTACCTCAATAGGAATAATAGTTACAAGCGCCAGAGATCTCAAAGAGATTATCCTTTCAAAAAAAGGAAGTTCTTTGACTGCAGCTCAGTGTCTAATTCTGATGAAGGAATTAGCAGCGATGGAATATGTAGTGTGCCTGAGAATGGCTCTGGTGACGGTGCCCTAGGTTCTGGTCAATCTCTGCGTAGAGGTTATTTCTCTCAGCATGCACTACACACTTACGCAATCAATATGTATATGTACTGGATTTTGCTCTGAGATGATGTAATTAAGCTTAGTTTATCTGACACCAAATGCAGTGCCAACGACTCCAAATTCTTTTCCTGGTGCATCCTTCCAGTCCAAGAATTCTCATGGTATGAGAGCAATTTATGGAGTGAATCATTTTCTCTTATGACTTGAAAACGTCTGACATTCTAAGAGGTTCTCATGTGAAGATTTTTTCGTTTTTCTCAGTGAAGCTCAAGATCAAGTCTTTCAGGGTTCCCGAGCTATTTATTGAGGTTCCAGAATCTGCAACCGTTGGCTCTCTAAAGGTATTTGAATATCAAATTCCTGGTGTTCTATATAAAAGCTTTTCAATTCTGACTTTGTAGTTTGGAGAAACATTATTATGCAACTATTATAATTTGGTTTCTAAATTGTAAAGATTTCGTTAAAGAACAGAGGCTAAGTAATGATTCTCTGGATTGATGATGTGGCATGACATACTTTCTATCGAACCGTGTTTTAGATATAAAGTTGATTTGCAAATAAGGAAGTTTTGCCCAAGAAGTCCACGAGATCAACTTCATGTACTTCCAAGACTTGCTTAGTGCTCTTAAATTTGAACTTGACATTCTGAATCTCTAACCACTACAATCAAATCAGTTCTCTTCATCCCAATAAATGTAGTTCACATTCACACAATTTCATTAACATAACATATTGTTACCTGCTTTGATGCAGAGGACAGTTATGGAAGCAGTGACAGCAATACTTGGTGGTGGACTACGTGTTGGTGTACTTCTTCAGGGAAAGAAGATTAGAGATGATAACAAAACATTGTTGCAGACTGGGATTTCTCACGATAACAAAAAGTTGGATTCTCTGGGTTTTACCCTTGAGCCCACCTGTACTCAACCTCCCTTATGTCTGGAAGATCGCATTTTTGAACTTCCTTGTGATACTCCACAACCACTAGCAAGGTATTCTCTTTGTCCCACAACAAGCATTTACATTTGTTGGCTGGTCAAATAATTGTTTAATTTTCCATCTGATAAAGTTCGACACATGCATACCGCTTCTTTCTGGTCTGACAAACATTTCAACTACTTGTTTTCACAACTATTTCTTATGTTGTCGAAAATAGCCATTTCAGGCTTGTCTTGCTGCTGATAGTTTATTATTTTACCACCAGGTATCCTGCTACGCCCAATGTAGGTCAAATTTCTCATCCGCAGGGTAATTTGGATACTAGGTCAAATCCTGCAGGAACTAATAAATGCAATTTCGTTGAAAGTGATCGTGATTCAGCTCCTTTCCCTCCCAATATGTCTTTGGAAAAAACTACAACAGACTCAAAAGCATTGGTTTCTCTCCCCCCAATGAAAGTGGAGGCACTGGCTATGGTTCCCATGAGGAAATCTAAGCAATCTGAGTCAGCACAGCGCCGAATCCGTAGACCATTCACTGTTTCTGAAGTGGAAGCACTGGTTCAGGCAGTTGAGAAGCTTGGAACAGGAAGGTATATTTGGTCAAACCTTACCATGGAGTTGTGCAAAAAGCTATGCACATGCATGTGTGATGATCTAACTATAGAACCGTGAGATTATTTTTTGCACAAACAAAAATACTTTCTGAGTGTTTTGTGACACAAAAGTCGTGTGCTTCAAGATTCCTGTCTTGATGGTATATCCACAAGTTATGTGCTCGGGCAATTTTCTTTCTTTTCTTTTCTTTTCGTCTCCATATTCTCTTCTTCACTTCTGTTCTGCAGATGGCGTGATGTTAAGCTGAGAGCTTTTGATAATGCAAAACATAGAACATATGTGGATTTAAAGGTAAGATAATTTTACCACTCCTCTTGCATATAAATCGCGGCCTTCTCATTATCCCGAGGCAAAAGATAGAGTTTTTGAAACTCAAGCTTCTCTTTCCATGTTTTATTCATTAAATTTGGTATCGACTTCAATCAAAATTGGTGGTGTAGTATTTGCTGACTGATATATTTTAGAACCTTTCAAGGGGTCTGAGTTTGAAAGCTAAAACAGCAGCACAAGTTTTTCTTTATCCTTATTCCTCAGACACGTCTTATGACACAACTCTTTTTCAGGACAAATGGAAAACATTGGTACACACTGCAAGAATCTCCCCTCAGCAAAGACGAGGAGAACCCGTGCCTCAGGATCTCCTTGATAGAGTCTTGACAGCCCATGCTTACTGGTCCCAACAGCAAGTCAAGCAACAGCTCAAATCTCAACCCGAGACTTACCTTCTTCTCTGAAGGACTCACTGTAGAAAACTGGCAGCATATTACCGTAGAAGGAACTCTAATTGTTCTTAGGGCGCGGTATTCTGATTATTTTTTGTGATTATAATACTTGTTATTTAAATCAATGTCGTGTCAAATTACAGTAGTTTATGTAATAGTTTCGACTTGCAGTGATTTGTCTCCTGCGAGGAGAGATGACATTTGTAGATTGTTAACAGAAATAAGTGTTTCCTGGTAGAAATTCTTTCAATGGGACACTGGCGTTTTCTTAAATGTCAAAAGTTCCTCTACAAGATTTTTTTGTTTCTTTTATTCTTTATTATATGGATTTGGGAAGTTGATTCGTTTGTAAATTTGTAACGTGTACTTTGAATCATTTATTCAATTCTGAAAACCATCAATTTGTTATATTTGATGTGGATTCGTGGCCTGGGAAAGTCGCACGATCTTGTCTTATCCTACTATAGCATCGTGGGATAATCATGGACGACTCGTGTCTGTGTAAATATGCGTGTGTTACGTCGTAGTCCATAGTGGTTGTGTTTGGTAATAGATCGTAAGTATAAACGGAGTACATATATTATGTAAATAGTATTTAGAACATGTTCAATGTATCTCGTATATTCTAGTTTACATGACAGTTAAGTTGAAAGTCGTCTATCTTATGTGACATTAATGTTTAAAAAATAGATGATCAAACTCAAAAATCTTCTTCAATGGATCATATCTAAATAAATAAATAAATAAATAATATTTTCGTATCATTGTCCTCGAAGAAGAGTTGGAAAGATCATTTTCTTCAATTAATATGATAAATGAAAAATTGCTGAGTCCGCAACTCACAAGCATGTGATTGTGCAACGACATTACTACTAAACTGGTAGATTGGGGACGGCAATGCCGTGAAAATTATGTTACGGACCAATCTGCAACAAGACCTATAGGTTGGGGACCGCCTCCTTTTTTCCCAAAGTCAAGTTCGTGCAAAAATTGATTTGAGAAAACAGCATGGGACTCTCTTTGTAAAGTCAAGTTTAACAATGCATGAGAAAATAGTAAATAAGAGGAACTCCAATCATGATTTAAATTAGACTCAATTAGTGATTTACATTCGTAAAGTTGTTTGATTAATCTCCAATGACGGGGTGTAAAACGTATATAAAATAGAATTCCGATCAAAGATTTAAAAAAAATCCACATTTGCATCTAGTTTTACACCTCCACATTGAATAAATTTCACCTAAATTTAGCTATCAATCCATAAATTTTTTATGTGAAATATATAATTTAAATCTATTATATTAATTTACATTACAATTTGAATTTTTATATTAATTTACACATTTTTTATTTTTTAATATTTTTATTTTCTTGACCAAATTTCAATTTTTTTAGGTCGATTTGTTCTTAATATTTATAAATATTCACAAATAAAAAAAAATAGATTAACATAAAATCTACTAACTAAAAAAAATCATGCAAAACTAAATTTAAATCTTATAATTTGCATTTAATCATTGGAGCAAAACTTTGATTTAGATCCACCGGGATGTAAAAGTAATTTTTGGAGGAATGTAAATTACAACATGATTAGAGTTGTTCTAAGAACTTATTTGGTAAAGCTGAAAATTTCATCACCACTTTTCAAACTTAATATCAACATTCCATTCTTAGTCAAGTCCACAAATTTTGACTTTTCAAACATTTTTAAACAACACATCCATAAAATAAAAAAATCACAAAAATCAAAATTTTTTCACATTACCAAAAATGCTCTAAAGCTATGTTCAGTGACACTTAACAATTATAAATTAATTAATTTATATTTTTTAGATAAAAAATGTTATTAAAAAGTGAAAAGAGAAAAAAGTACGTAATTAAAAAATAATTTGGAAATTAGATTCACAAATTAATTTACAAATTGTAATAATGGTGTTAAAAAAACATAGGCTAAAATTGTATCTCTGTAACATGATTCGATTATGGAAGATAGCAGCAGAAGTCTCCGAGTTTTTGTCAATGTTGCATATTAGTCTCCAACTTTTGAAAAAGAACATTTACATCCCAAGCTTACGAAGCTTGCACACGACGAACAGATCTCTTAAGCGATAATTTTGAATAATGCTATATTGTGAATTAATTCTATACCAAATTGTACAGCCCTCAGTTGGAGGAAAACAGGTATTTAAAACAGAATATATCACACGGGAACTACCTCGGGAACAAGAGGTGAAGATCCATCGTCTTCTGTTGTCGTCTCCTCCACATTGTCTGCACTTTTTTCCACTTCCTCTAGAAATCCTTGCTTATATCTATCATAATTTGTCATCTCATCTGATTTGAAAGGCCGTTCACCCAGTACTTGGACCAAGTCGTCTTGGTGGAGAGTTTCCTTTTTCAGCAACAACTCAGCAATCTGAGCCACTTGCTCTTTGCGTTCTTCTATCAATTGTACCGTGCGTTTATATGCCTTGGTAACCCATTCGCGTACTTCAGTGTCGATGAGATTTGCTGTCTTGTTGCTGTAAGGTTTGCTCATTTCAAGCCCATCCTCTCTCTGAGGATAAGAGAGCAGACCAACCTTCTCACTAAAACCGTACACTGCAACTTGAGCGTACGTCATTTTCGTCACTTTCTCCAAGTCGTTCTGGGCTCCAGTTGAAATCTTCCCGATTAAAACCTGAAACTCAAAGAAAAAATCGACCTCATAAGCACAAAGGTGTTTACTCTAGTCCTGTTGAGTTCAGTTTCTTTACATTTAAAATTTAAATGAATTACAAATAAGAATCAATTAAAAAATGGTTAATTTTCCCACAGAATTATATGGTAAAAACTAATTAACCAACTTGATATATCTTTACCATTTTCTCAATAAAAACTATGACAAGATCAAGAAAATAATGTAGTGACCTGTTCGGCAGCACGTCCACCAAGAGTCATGCATGTCATATCCAAAAGTTGCTCCTTAGTCATGAGAAGGTTCTCGTTAGGAACATATTGAGCAAAGCCAAGTGCTGCAGTGCCACGAGGAACAATGGTCACCTTTAGCAAGGGTTCCGCGTGCTCTAAAAACCATCCAGCAACAGCATGACCGGATTCATGGTAAGCTACAGTTCTGCGTTCAAGTTTGCTTATTA